>CM023486.1:234226-1434226 GCA_013339685.2 Hyalomma asiaticum | reverse complement strand
CGCATACCAGGCACCCAGGAAAGTCAATTTGTATATTTTCCAAGAACTTCGCTTTTTGGAAAGGTTTTGCAGCTTTTCTTTGCAGCTGTTGTCAAAAACCTCATGTTTCCCCACCACATGCAACATTTCAGCAAAGCTACCTGGTTGCAGCCATACTTCCCTGTGGATTGTTGAACAGGCCTGCCCACTGCTCCCCCACCTCCGGAACTTCAGCGCACGGGAATGTTGGCCACATACCGCGTGTCCAGCAGTGCTGCGCATCACCGCAGTGCCAATCATGTCCATGTGCATTCCCTTCCTGCTTGCCAGTTTTAGGAGCGAAGCTCCTTATGCCGTGGGTCTGTCCATCCTCCGTTTGTCGTAGCCACCTCTAGTTCGTGAAGTGCTCACTAGATGGCGCTGGTGGCGCTCTCTCTCTCTCTCTCTCTCTCTCTCTCTCTATATATATATATATATATATATATATATATATATATATATATGTATATATATATATATATATAATATCGCTAGATGGTGTTAGTTTTAGTATAGTTGACGCTCGCTCCATATATACCGGGTGTTCAAAGTTAAGATTTATGATTTTTTTAAAATTAGGCGCTCGAATGCACGTGAGAACCACTTGTGCAAATAAGTTAAGCGGCCAGGGGGACAGAAAGTTAGATGATAATTATCGCTGTCAGCAGCCCCAATTAACTAAAATTTAATAATTAACTTTTAAATGGCTGCGGTAAGTTGGCATGTTTATATTGAAAATATGTAGGCAGTGTCGCATGGGTGTAGTTTATAAGATTCCTTTTAGCTGCGGACGTTTTTATGCAGGGCAAACTGCGCGTTGTATTAATCAAAGATTAATTGAACACAGAAGGTCGTTATCAGGTCGGATGCCGTCCAATCTATCCTTGCACTGCCAGGTCTGTAGCTGCATGCCCGAGTTAGACAAAACCGAGATCCTGTACAGGCATAAGAACGAAGATACGCGTTTATTGGTTCAATTGGTTCAACGTCAACCTCGGCACGTGACCAAAGATAATGGTCACCCTTGTTGTGAACCGCCAGCCCATAGAGTTTGAGGTTGACTCGGGAGCAGCCTGCACACTCATCCGCGAGGAGACGTACCGCAACCGATGGCCACGGAATGCTCCACATCTATTCAATGAAGACACGCACCTGAGAGCATGGTCAGGACAAGACCTGCCAAATCTAGGCAGTGCCAACGTAGAATTTTCATACAACGGCACGGTGACCCAACTTCCTATCGTAATTGTGAAGGGCACTGGATCTAGCCTCTTGGGCAGAAACTGGTTCCACGCTCTCAACATCGCGATCTGCGGCATCAATCAGGCAGCCGAAAGAAGCCCAACTGAGCGACAAAAACTCGTCGAGCAGCTGCAGAAGAAGTACGGCATGGTCTTTTCTGACGAAATTTCTGGACACAACGGGCCACCCGTTGACTTAGAGCTTCACCCAGAGGCCCGTCCGAAGTTTCTAAAGGCCAGATCGATACCGTTTGCCTTGCAACCTGCCTACGAGAATGAGCTCGACAAGCTGGAACGACAGGGTATTATTGCGCGACCACAGCACTCAGACTAGGCCACACCTCTGGTCGCAGTGAGGAAGAAGGACGGAAGCCTACGTCTCTGTGGGGACTACCGGTTCACCGTGAACTTGGCGACAAAAATCGTCTTCATACCCCCCGCCAACACCACAGCAGGTTTTCAGCACGCTACGGGGAGGGAAACTATTCAGCACCCTGGACCTTACGCAGGTGTATCAACAGCCGAAGGTGAGCGACAAAACTTCTGAGGTGCTCACGCTTAATACAAGAGGACTGTACAGGGTAAAGCGACTTCCATTCAGGGTAGCGGCAGCCCCAGCCATATTTCAAAGCTACATGGAACTGCAGCTTCAAGGAATCCCTGGCGTGTGCGTCTACTTAGACGACGTAATCATCAGTGGCGCAACCAGAGAGGCACATGCTACTCGCCTAGAACTGGTACTGAAACGGCTAGCAAGTGCAAACCTGCGCTTGAGCATCGATAAGTGCTGCTTCGCGGTTCCTGAAGTGAAATTCTTAGGTCATCTGATCGATGCCGAAGGCATTCACCCCACCAGCGACAAGGCATGCGCCATCACGGAGGCACGAGCGCCAAACAGCAAACAAGAGCTCCAATCATTCCTGGGTCTCCTAACGTTCTATGACCGCTTCCTAGAACACCGAGCAACGGTGGCCAACGACGTCTACAACCTGTTGAAAAACGACGTCCCCTGGACTTGGTCGCCACGCCATCAGGAAGCATTTGAAGCCCTTAAAGAGTTGCTCCGTGCAAGTGTGGTGCTCAGGCACTATGACGAGAAAGACATTGCTTCTAGCATGTGACGCTTCGCCCTACGGCGTCGGTGCAGTGCTTTCACAAATTGACGATCAAGGCAGAGAAGCAGCGATCGCCTTCGCTTCCCGCACGCTGTCACCTGCGGAACGCAATTATTCTCAGCTTGATCGTGAGGCACTCGCCGTCGTCTATGGTGCCACGCATTTTCATCAGTACAACGCCGGCAGACATGTGACTGTTCTGACTGATCACAGACCACTTCTGGGTATCCTGGGGTCCCAAAAGCAGATTCCTCAGACACTCTCGCCCCGTATGATCCGATGGTGCATTAAGATGTCAGCATATGACTACGACATTGTGTACCGTCCCGGAAACAAGCACCAAAACGCCAACGCACTGAGCCGCTTACCTCTCAGCGAAATCATTGAGGACCCGCCTCAAGTTGGCCCACACTAACAGCAGACGAAGTCGCAACGACCACGCAAGATGACCCGACATTGTCCAAGCTGTTCAAAGCCCTACAGGAGGGTAGCGTTCAAAAGCTCAAGGATGACAATTTCAACGCTTTTCCCAAGAGAATAACGGAATTGAGCTGTCATCGAGGTTGCATCACACTAGGATCACGAGTTGTCATTCCAGGCCCACTTCGACAACAAGCCACGGCTCTCATTCATGCCGGACACCGAGGCGTCGTAGGAATGAAGAAGTGCGCCCGCAGCTACATGTGGTGGCTGGGAATCGACAAGGATATCGAGACACTAGCGGCAAAGTGCACAGCCTGCCAATCCAATCAACGCGCTCCGCCACGAGCTCCAGTACCTGACTGGGACAGACCGAGCACACCTTGCCCCTCGGCTTTGCAGGCCCAAATGACGGGTCCACATTCCTAGTAATTGTGGATGCCTACAGCAAATGGGTTGAGGTTCGCCAGATGAACAAAACAACCTCGACAGCTGTCATCGAGGTACTACGCTCGTTGCTTGCAACCTTCAGATTGCCCCGCAAGGTGGTCTCGGACAACGGGACAGCATTCGTGTCGGCTGAAATAAAGAAATTCTACCGCGACAACGGCATCACAGCGGTAACATCTGCTCCGTACCACCCAGCCACAAACGGACAGGCCGAACGCTACGTGGGAGAGCTAAAACGAGCTCTTTCAAGACACTCTACAGGGTCCTTGCAGCGCCGCATTGCGCGCTTTCTGTTTAAACAACATGCGACAGTGCACAATGCCACGGACCAGACACTAGCAAAGCTCGTGTTTTCTCGTGAGCTGCGAAAGCATATCTCGGCCGTTCTGACGGAGCCACCTTCAAACGTCAACCGAGATGACGAAGACGCCCCGCGTTGCCGGAAACTTCAAAAAGGACAAGCGGTGCTCGCCCGCCAGTTTCACCTGTAGGGGTTAACTTCTTCTGATTACTACTGCTAGCAGCGGCATCACCGCTAGCAACCCCTTGTCGTGGGTTCGAGCACTCAACGAGCAGAGAATGAGGTCGTCGCGTCCGCGCGCTAGCTATCTCAGCCATGCCATCGCCGCGCTGCCGCGCGCTTCGGCCCGCGGCCCGACTCGAGGCAGGGCAGTACGAACCGCCGCACGCGGCGAAGGATGAGAACATTAGGCGCAACTCTCCCAGCATGGTAATTTAATAAACACACGTTAAAACAAAACAAATAATACAAGGCCGAATAAGTCGAATTAAATATAAACGAAAGGACAATAACGAATAACAAAACGCGAGCACGATGACACAAACAAAGGACAGTAACAAAGAACAACACGCGAACACAGAATAACACACAAAAATAACCATGCAGGGAAGGAGAGCCTAACCCCGGCTAGCGCACCCGCGACCGCGAGCCCTCGGAAAAGGAAAATAGAAGAAGAACATACAGACAGGAGCGTCGGTCGCAGGTCGCCGCCGTGGTCGCTAGGGCTCGCAGAAGCACGCCATCCGACCGATGGCCTGGTCGGCCGGAGGGTCCCAAAAGTACGTGCGCACTTCTCCAAGTCCCAGCGTGTTCTCCCCAGGCATCTCCAAAACCAGAAACGCCAGAACGCGCAAACATTCTGGGAATTTCTCGCTGCCCAATGGCAGCCTATGTTAAAACCACATGGGGCAAACGGGCGGGCCGCCGCCCCGTCCAGCTGGGAAAGGGGGATGCAGGGGCATTCCTAGCAAAACATGGTGTCGCGCGGGACCCGGTCCCCACACACCAGAAGCCCGAGTGGGTCCCGGCCATCGTTAAAAAACGCATCGGCCTGAGATCTTGGCTCGTTGAAGTGAATGGGACTGTCTCTCGCCGACACTTAAACCAGCTACGCCACGTGCGCGCACACTGTCCGCCCTGTGGACACGCTGAAGGCAGCAGCCCCCCGGCACCTTCCAACGCGGCTTGGCTGCTGACAAAAGAACAGGGCGCGAGTGAACAACGGACACTTCCCGCTCACCCAGCAGCTTCCGTGGAGAAAACGAGCAGCTGCGCCCAAGCCCATAGGGTGCCCGCCCAGCGAAAGTCAGCCAGACAGCGCCGCCCTCCAGACCGCTACCAGGCACAAAACTAGGGGGGAAGGAACTGCCATGTCTCCAACCGCGAACACCCACTTCACGGAAAGCTTCAAGGACGCGCAGGCCGCCCCCCCCCCCCCCCGGCTCCCCCTCTCGCTTTTGGCGGACTCCCTTCCCCTGCCTCTTGCGCCTCTCTCCCCAGCCTGGCTCCGACGACGCGAGTCGACCGTGCGCGCTCGGACAAAACAGACCGCTCGCGCTGACTGGAAAAAGGTGCTTACGGCTCAAGCAATAAAATATAAGACGGTGGCGCAAAATGGGACAAGGACGAAACACCGTCTTATATTATAACTATGCACCAACTAGCCCAGCAACAAATTTTATTGGTCAAGCAATAAACAAGTTTTGTAGCGTGAGCTACACTGACCTAGCCAAGCCCGTTTCGCGCACGAGACGGTCGTTTTCGGGACACTCGATGTCTTGTGCGCATGCTTGAGCTGCGAGGGTGCGATCTAGGGGCAAATCTTCTCCCTATGTCTAGGTACTACCTAGGAAGCAGCGCCAGGTGGTTTCTATCCCTAGAGGAGCCGGTTTCGCACCGCGGTGCGGTTGCTGCGGTCTTGTCGGCATGCGTCGAACGGTTCATCGGAACAATTTTTCAATGTGTAAGTGACGAATTTCTGAATGGATTGCATGTTTTGATGGGGACGGAGCGACAGAACACCTTTTTAGAACGACACAAAGCTGAGCTAGTTCTTAAGAGTTCATTATATAATGCAAATAAGTAAGGCATGCAAACACGGACACAAGAGAGGGACGACGTTCGTGTTGTGCCCAACACCTGTGTACTGTACTCAGTCAGGCCAGCGATTTTTTAAGTTGCCCGTGTTCAAAATCAATCCGGAGCTGGTTTTGGGACATAGAACCCCAGAAATCTTCAAACACCAGTCCCCCCACTGCGGCGTGCCCCAAATTCGTATAGTAATTAAATATATCGATCAAAGCGATTACAAAAAAGGCATTTTCAAGTGGTCTTACAGTCTTCAGAGCAACGGCTGACGAAGACAAGCTTTCACTTGACGAGACATGGTTCTCGCAATGTTACCTGTCTTTTAATAGTTTTCAACGCCTTTTTTCATTATTTCAAGCTCCCGTCTTCTCTTGAATCTTTGTTTTGTTTGGATCCATAACCGCACATAGTGGGTTGGGCACATGAAACCCCTGAAGTTAAAACGTCCTCTTGCATTTCTTCGCCGCCAGCCAGCTGTCGCAAAGCTATTCTCACTGCATGCGAGATGGCTGAATGAATAAATTGGTCTCCCACACTTGGAACGCTACCCAATGCTTCCAGTGAAGCTGCCTTTGCCATACGCCAGTGGCAACTAGTTGGATACATGCAACATATCGTATATCAGAGTAACGAGACACGCATTGGAATGCTCCTTCTAGAGCCTTAAGCTTCATACTCACCAGGAGTACAATGCAGATGCACTTAATGTGTTGTGTTTTGTTGGGTTTAATGGCGCAAAAGCATCTAAGGCTGTCATGCGCCAAGAGTACGGTGTATATGTTTGGAATTGTTAGGTTACTTCAGCAACCGTCCTTGTCTCGGACAACGATGTCGAGGAACCCAACAAGTAGGTAAAGACCTCAGCCTTCTTCTCAACTATGAAAAGAATGGGTGAGGTGCATCACATATGCAGCACTGTACAGGGTGGTAATTCAGAGTTTCTTGAGAACATCTTCTTCCCCTAAAAAGCTAAAAACAGATGGAGCATTTACAAGTGCATTTTCGCCGAGAAGTAGTTTTAGATGAAAAGGAATGTGTTGATCGTAAAACGCAGAGAAGTATTCTTCCCAAAGTTGTTCGAGTTTTCTGCATGAGAATAAAGTATGGTTAACTGTGAGTTCTCATCCACATTTCTCACACAATGGTTTGTCTTGTTTTGTTAGTAAGAAGTGTGTGAGGTGAGTATGCCCTATACGTAGGCGGCATATGATTATTTCAATGAAGCGTTCCTGTTGTCTACATAGTTGCCATTCTGAGATTATTGGTTTAACCAGGTGGAGTTTATTGTTAGTTTCAATATCCCATGTAGCCTGCCATTTTGCTCTTAGTTTATTTTGTATAAAATTTACAGAGTCTCTGGCACATGCACTTAAGTCCCATGCTAGAGGCCTTTATGCAGTACTCATATGCCATTCTGAGATTATTGGTTTAACCAGGTGGAGTTTATTGTTAGTTTCAATATCCCATGTAGCCTGCCATTTTGCTCTTAGTTTATTTTGTATAAAATTTACAGAGTCTCTGGCACATGCACTTAAGTCCCATGCTAGAGGCCTTTATGCAGTACTCATATGTTTCTCCAGAAGTGCTGTATGCTGTGCTAGTTGTTGTTTAGACATGGAATTCATCACGAAGTGATGCAATAACACACAAGTGCAAACTAACAACTCTTTTTATTGAAGACAGCTAGTATGTATATATGTCACCACAAGCAGCACAGGCTCACATATACAAGGAGACATGAAATTACGGGTAATTCATGCATGACAGAGATCGTATCATATTCTTTCATTGCACAAAACAATTGATATATTGCTCATACAATTTTGACCCATGCTTTTGATTTAAAAATGTTTCCAGCACTTCGTCAGCAGTTTCTTGCTTGCTTGTGCATAGATTTCCACACATTGAAAACGTGGTTTGCAAGTGTAGCAAGCTTTGCAGTGATCAGAAAGATGTATGCTTACACTATTGACTAGATTTTTCGCATGCTCCCCGAATCAGTAACCTGTTTGGCCTACATAACTTTCCTGCAGGATTGGGGAATCTCGTACACAACATTCCGGGTGCCTTCAACATAAAGTTCTTTATGGTTCTTTTACAGCCCAAGTTTTTGTCAGTACAAGTGATGCAACAGCTTGACTGAGCAAGCTTCTTGGTTGATGAAATAACCAATGGTATGTTAAGCCAAATAGTCACACACAGGCTATGTGTGTGACCTTTTCACAGTGTAAGAACAGCTCTAGGTGTTGACACTCCGCGCGACGGCATGATCAGATATTGTTTGGCACCACAGCGGCCTTAGGACCCCTTGTCGTGGCGCCATCTTTTGGTGTTTGAGGGGTATTCTTAGGCTTCCCTCAAACGAGAGATGGCACCATGACAAGAGAATCCACCAAGCTGCTGCGGCTGTGCAGTATGCTGCGGGATCTTTCGGTGTGGAAGACAATGAAGTGTTCCATTTGTGGCTGACACCATGCCGTCTAAATTTTCATTATATTTGGCATGCATACCAATTGAGAGATGTGGATTTTCGTGCACCAGTGCTCATAATCGTGGTGAGACGTACTCCAGCTCTTCCCCAGATACGAAACATTGTTGAGTGCGCGCTTAATTAAGTCATTTCTTAAATATAAAGTCACCTTAACTCGCACATCAATTTTGGTGGACAGAATCTAGCGAGGAAGTCTTCCCAGGGGAGACGCGTGCACAGAGTGGACTCTCCTCATGTGGCGTCATGGATTTTGAATCCGTTAAAACTATTTTGTATGAGCAAGAATGTCATGCAGACGGTTGTTAGGACATTTCGCTTGGATTAGGAATGACACCTTTACAGAAAGGAATGAAGCCTATGCAACCGTGGAGGTACATAGGTAGGATCCACCGGCTACTACTCGCACAGTACGACAGCCTTGCATGAAGGGAAAGGAGGTGTAAGGGTTCGTCCATAGGGTAATGAGACTGGGTCTGGTGAGAGGAATTTACTGGTCCGATCGGTACAAGTTATTGGGTTCTCCCATATAGTCCCCTTTGGCAAGGGCGCAAAACTATGCCGTTGCAATTCTCATGCTGGAAAGGCTCCCTGCAAGTCGGCTACCATGAACTACTTCAGAGAGATTGTGACAACTTATTGGATGACGGCAGAATCGTTGCATTGGTGACCTTTCTAGCTTCTCTTGAGCTTTAGGAGCAGCAAAAGTCTGCCAGGCTCATATCGGGGCTGTATGATGGGTGTGCAACGTTGCAACCCCTGCCTTGGCCACGGAGGTTGTTGCACGAAGGGTGGTGTGCGCTTGAGCGTTGTCGACTGCGGTGTCCAGTGATTATCAATTTGCAGTCTTTTCCATTTGACGGTTTCACTAAAGCATTCAAGGACTTCATTGCAGAACACGGCATCGATGATTCGTCTCAGAGGTTTTCAGCAATTTTCCTCGCAAATGACAGCCAGAATTCAAACTCTAGCCATACTTACAATCGATCCACTCATCCAAGGGTATCCAGACCACTCCATTTCTTCAAAGGTTTGCTGTGCACCCTTG
This sequence comes from Hyalomma asiaticum, assembly GCA_013339685.2. Taxonomy (NCBI): domain Eukaryota; kingdom Metazoa; phylum Arthropoda; class Arachnida; order Ixodida; family Ixodidae; genus Hyalomma; species Hyalomma asiaticum. The sequence goes on along the minus strand of CM023486.1, from coordinate 1,425,057 downwards.
AGCCGTCATATTTCAAACCTCTCTGATGAACGCATGCATCTTGAAGCGTCCTTTGCACAGGTGAAACCATAATTTAATCGTGTGTTGCTGCTCCAGGTCGCATTCCAATTTGTACGTGTTCTGCCGTGACAAATATTCGAAAGCAGCCCTTGCCCCACTCCGAGTTCTCATAGTATCAGAGCTGGGATGCAACTGCTCCTTGGTGCATTACTTGCTCAGACTGGGAGCCCCCATGACAAATCCCACCTCCGAGGGCTGTGCTACAGGTGGGTGCACTGATGCATTGCAGGCAGTCTCAATACTTTAAAGACAAACCTTGTATATTTCTGGTTTTGTGGAAGCTGTTTCATTATAGTCTTTAAAGACACTACAAGGGTCTAGGGTGTTACCCAGCAAGTATCCACTTGTGCCGGCCTCTGTGTTCAGGGTTGGATAATAGGTTCGAGGGAAAAGGACTTGAAAAAAAGAACACGAAGCTTCAAGGCCTCAGCTGTTGTTTGGCTTTTACTGTTCTTAGAGCGTCCACTAGACCACAGCCACGGTCGTCTAGTGGCTGTGGCACTAGGCTGCTGATCCGGACGTTGCACAATCCTGCCACCGGCAGCTGCATTTTCATAAAGGCGAAAAGTTGCGGCTCTTGCACTGTGCAATGTCAGTGCACCGTAAGAACCCTAGGTGGTAAAAATTTGCAGAGCTGTCTAATAGGGCGTAACTCGTATTCATATCGTGGCTGCAACTGTGCCATTTACATACATGCCAACTCTCCCGATTTGCCCAGAAGACTCCCGATTTCTGATCAGTCCTGACTATATAGGCACGGCCATAATTCTAATAAACAACCCTACCACCACCGTGAAAAGGTAGAGGACAACAGTTACAGAATTTCTCAGACCTTGAGGAATACAAGTATTTTGCTGCAGCACCCTCACCTCTGCCCAGTGATATAGAGGGTGGAGAGGCCGCCTCATTTGTGTGTGGGTTTTGTTGTCTACAGTTTGGTGTGTTATCTTTATCTCAACAAGGAACATGCAATAACACTGCAGTGCACGCAAAGTTAACTTCGCCGCTCTACAGCGCCATTATGCAGCAAATCATGTAAATAAGTGTGGGAAAGCGCAATTAGCTTTTGTGGGTCATGGAACATTTTGCCCTACACACATGCGTAATTAAATGCAGACACTATAATTAAGTACTAGTACTGGTATGGTCATCGACACCGAGAATTTTTTTGGCAATGACCCAGAGTTGTATGGCATTACTACAGTGCTGCTAAGTGAGAAACAGGAAAATGCACAAGTTCTTTGCTTTGTTTTTTCTTCTGGTGCTGCCCTCCATCGCTTTTCAAATCTCTCAATTTTCAAAGTCCTTACGTTGCCAGGTATGCGTTTACATCACTGCAATCTTTAATTGCTATGAAAAATTCATAATGAAAAACAGTGCAAAAAAATTAGAAGCTCCTCCACCATTGGCAAAAAGGGGGGAATCGAAGCTTGGCATGTGCATGCCTTTTTCCTTCTTTCGTGCTCTCTTCCTTTACCTCTTTCTTTCTCTTTCCTACCTACTTAAGTGGAAAATCTGAGAAATTCATATGGCTCAGCTATGTTTGTATCTTCTTAGATGCCGAGCTTGTACGTGCTATGAACGTGCCGTGTCTACTTCATGAATACGAAACCCCGTTTTAAAATGCTCAATTCAGTGACGAAGAGTAGCTGAATAGTTAGCATGCCCGCATTGCAACCCAGCAGTCGGTGGTTCAAATCCACAGCCAGGCAGTCATTTTTCATTTTCAGCGAAAGTGAAGAAACTGTGCACATTGTTTTCATGATGATAATGCTTTCCTTATACGCCAACGGCTTTCACAACTGCACAAGTGAGCCAATACAAGCTTCAATTGAGTAGCTCTTTCACATCAATAGAAAAAGCCGAATTTATCATTATGTTGAAGAAATTGCACTATCACAACAGAGCTTTTTGTTAGAAATGGGTCATGTAGTTTGAGATTATTCAAGACTGAGCAAGAATGTGCTAACACAGTGCTGTCATGTGCCTTTTTTATTCGCAGTGGTGCGAATGGCACATCCACCTTGTGTGTTTTGATGCTAAAGAAAACAATAACGCTGCACTGTGACTGGTAGTAATGTTTCTTGCGAGCCTTCTCTCAAATGAGGAAAGGTCTTATTGGCTGTGAACAGAACTTTTTTATTGTACATAGCTCTTGGAAACATCAAAAAGCCACTTTATGCATCTGCAAAATACAAAGGTCACTCTTTCTTTAAAAAGCTTTCAAAATGTATTGCTCCTGCCTAAGCATGAAAATCTTAGGCAGCAACAAGAAGAAGAAAAAGGAAAAGCCCACTCACGAAATGCTGGGAGTATTTTTATCAACAAGGCAGGTCACCACTGTGTGACACATCAATGGTTTTGTACAATGCAGAAATGGAATTTCTGTTATGTATATAACTTCCTCTACACGCAAGGTCAGATAACTTCCTGTGCTTAATTCCAAGTTTTCTTGTATCGGTGCGCCTGTGCAGCCTGTAGTGACATACCCCGGTATATACCTGCTATCTATCTTTAGTAAAAACAGTTGTTAGTTTGCACCTGTGTTGTTTGGTCTTCCTACTAGTGTGTCATTTCATTGTGCTCCTTTAGGATGAATTCCATGTTTCTTAAAATATGATGTTCTGTTGACTGAAACTAGTATATTTACAGCAGGAGGCAATTATAGAGCTGGCAGCATACCACAAAACAAAATCACAGGAAGCCATTCTCTGATTCTTTAAGTGTCATAAGATAATGAATGTATTTGAATAAGAGCGAAAAGTACCAATGTTTATTATGGGGACATTGCAGTTTCTAAGCTACCTTATGGTTATAAGTCTCCCTGTGTTATTATCGTGTTTTATATATAAAATGAATGTTGAAGTAGGAACAAAAAGGTACAAAAGCCTGAGTTGGCTTAAGGTAAAGCACCCATATATATTCTAGGAGTGGGTGGCTGCATGCATGTAGCTGTGAAGGGCTCTGAAAATTATTTGACCACTCAAATCCAAAACTTCTCTCAGGGGCACTGCAAGTGCTAGATGTGGCCTCAAGAATTGTCTTTTATTCACAAATTACAGGTGGCACACTGCATGGAGGGATGACAGCTAGAGGGCACTACCGAGAGGCCAGCAAAAGTGAATCTTTACAGACCACTGCTTGATGACCGGCACATGTGTTCACATGCAGTGCATTGATGACTCGTATATACGCTTGTCATCTTGAACTCGATATGTAATTACCTAATGTATATTCCGCAAACAAAGGAGCTCCTTGCTCTAAACAGTTTTGCTTGCTGTTCTTGTAAATACACTGTTGATGGGCTATAAGTGCTCTCTACATTTTTTTCCATTGAACAAAGGTCCCTGGGAGCACTGTTCTTTCTCATTTCTTGTACAAGTAGTGTGAATGGTTGCTAACACTGATGTGCCAGGAATCAAGTCGCATGTGATGCTAAGTATGCGAGTTGTCTACCACTTTAAAATTATTGTGTGGTGGTTGTGCTGGAATTACTATAATTAATGATAAATGCAAAGCAACATTTATGCTGTAATTGAGTTAAACACTCAAATATTGTAGTTGTGCAGTGTGATGCAATAAATGCACATAATTCTTTATTGTTGTTTCTGAGTGACACTTATTCACTTTCCCACTTCTGGTTGTACGTTTACACAGGAAGCTTATGCTTGTCCAGAGCCATTTCTTGGCTGACACTTTCACCACATCCCCTCCACGGTGGTCTAGTGGCTATGGTACCCGGCGGCTGATCCGAGGGTAGCGAGATCGAATCCCGGCCGCGGCAGCTGCATTTCGATGGAGGCGAAATGTTGAGGCCCGTGTGCTGTGCGATGTCAGTGCATGTTAGAGAACCATGGGTGGTCGAAATTTCCGGAGACCTCCATCATGGCGTCTCTCATAATCGGAGCTGGTTTTGGGACGTTAAACCCCACAAATAAATCAATGAGTCACTTTCATCACAGATTTGTGAAACTAAACTCCTAAGCATGACTGCCACTATCAGCATGGAAACTTTGCCAAAAATACTTGGCAAGTGTGTCAGGATCTCTCACGTTCGTTTGTTGATTGGCGTTTTTACCTGTGACCAGCATACTAGTGGTAGCTGAAATTTTAGAAAATGAGGTGCATCACTTGTAATACCAATAAATGAAACAATTTCTCAGATTTAATATTCAGGTCGCGTAGTATTGTGAACAGAAGAAAGAAAAGATAGCTTTTGATACACATATGAAAATGCAGCATTTAACATTGCTTAATCATTTAATAAGCAATTATTGATGTACTACCATGAAATCAAGGAAAGTAAAGTTAAAAATAGCTGGGAATGTAAACAGATTTAGCATATAAGGTTTATGCAAGTTAAATAGAAAAGCACAAGGTACCTTACTTTATTTCCCACCTGTTTGATTTTTCACTTTTCAACCTGCGCCAACGTGAAAGGGTAGGTAGGAGGGTTTATTCTGAACTGTACACGTCATTACGTTATTTATAGCACCGTTATATTATTAGGGGCATAGTGAAAGATTCTGTACCTCGTGCAGAATTTTATTAGGTACCTTCAAGGATGGAATTATTTATTATTTTTGCACGGTCTGCATGAACAATTCCGACCTCCTGGAGGCTAACAGTTTTGCTGTAAACGTCTACGTAAAAACAAAAGCGCTTACTGTATACATATGCTCAGAAGTTTGTAGCAAATGCTATGCAGGAGAGAATGCTAGTCAATAGGAACAAAAGTTTGGAAAATTGGGCGAGTTAAGATTGATTTTAGTGAGCAGCGGAATCATGAAGAAAAGCAACAACTTGTGTGTTTCCATCAGGCCTTGTCATTTCGGCTGCCTGTTAATGGAGAAGATACTAGTAACTATAATAAAATGGGTGAAGGTTTTGAAACAGCCCCTCATAGAGCAAAATCAGCTTCCTTGACTAATAAACAAGGCATAAGTGTAAGGAAGGTTCAGCTGCATCTGTGAGAAGGCAACAAGGAAGGAAACATGAGCGGGTCACATAGAATTGCCAAACAGTTCTTGCCTCGGACTGTAGTGTCATAATGTAACGTATGCGTAAACCCATAGCTGCTAAGCAGCAATGGGTTTACGCAGGTATGACGAATAGGTGGCCAGATTTACCTTGGGAAGTACGACTTTTGTCCAAGTTGCATGAATTTACAAGAGATGCTGAAGGAGTCCAGTTAAAATTACATTTTCATGTATGCAAAGTGAACTAGTAAGTTCACCATGGTTGAGCGTTGGGCTAGTTGGTGTGACATCGTAAGTTTTACAGCGCCAATGGCACACGGACAACATATAATGACACACACAGCGCTGTGTGTCATATGTTGTCCGTGTGCCATTGGCGCTGTAAAACTTGGAACTAGTAAGGGAGCATGTGTGGTGTCAAGACTAGACAGGCAAAAATACGATGAAAGGAGAAGTCAAGGAATGAAACAACGTTGGCAAAGGTCACACATTTCTCAATGGAGCAACATACGAAACCAAATTCTGCTCACAACTTGGGTTCAGAATAAAGAAAAAAATTTCTGCTACAAATGTTGTGGTTGCCATCTACCTGCTTTGGCCCTGGAAATGGCAGTGGTCGTTGAAGCGGTGCCCTCATCGAATAGTGAAAACAGTACACAGTACTGGGCTGCACTAAACCCCATGCAGCACTGAAAGTACGTCACAAGTCGGAAGTAATGCTCCGATGAAAGTGGGAGGTGGCAAACTCCAAGACAACCTTGGACACGCTTTTTGGCACACGTACACATAGACCTGTCCTGATTGATTTAGAGATGCAAGCGCATCCTGATTTAGAAATGACTTGTGGCCAAAGGGAAGCTATTTCTAAAAATGCACTTTTAACTACCACAAGAACAAAGTTGCAGAAGCACAAGGATGAACATGCAGGATCGTACCACTTGAATAAAGCCAACCTTGCCTCGCCTCTAAACATTTCGCTTCTATTTATCCCCTAGCTACTAGCTACACGTTTACAGGTCTTAAAGGATATTTGTTTTAGAATTGACGAAAGACGTCTTGGTCGTTCGAACGTGTCGGCTGTCCTACAAACAGCAACGGAGAAGGACCGCGCTGTCACAGCGGTGAATCCGCATTATTACTACCTTACCTTTACTTATCATACATAACAGCTAAGTGCTTTCGTCCACGCGAATTTCCTGAAGGGATACAGTGCATCGCATCACGCGCGTCGCACTCACAAGAACTACTACCTCAATACAGATAATCAAAGCTATCTGTAAGATACTATCGGGGTACTGTTCAGCCCTGAGTGCACATAGCTAGCTCGTTCATGAACTGAGCTACAGGGGACGAGACGCAACGTCTTAGCACTTCGAACGTTGCGGGCGATTGCCACCAGCAGCTGCGTAGAAGACGTAGAAGACTCGCGCTAAGAATCTATGTACTCTTTAAAAATACCTTGGATGAGGCGCATTGAGGAAGTGGGGCAATAAATATAAACTTAATTAGACAACGTAAATATTCCACAACAGCTACACGCCATTAGTTCGCATAATGACTTTTGCAAAATGTGTCCCAAAACAGCCAAACCGACACTTGCACACCTCAGCCGCTGACCGAGGACCGTGCTCACACGAAACGCGCGCCGTACCAACACCACATGGCCGTACGCCAGCAACATACACAAAACTTCGACGTCAACGGCCAAGTCAACGGCCTCGTACGTGATACGACGGACGACCCGCACAGAAGTTGGCTCCCCTAGGGATGGAAACCACCTAGCAATGCTTTCTAGGTAGTACCCAGACCTAGGGAGACGATTAAGCGGAATTATCGCAAAAGCCCCTAGATCGCACCCTCGCAGCTCACGCATGCGCACAAGACATCGAGTGTCCCGAAAACGACCGTCTCGTTAGGGTGGCTAGAATGGGGAGGTGTGAGCAACGGCGGCGCAAACGTGACCCCAAAGCGCACCGATGCCGCAAGGGGCGCTGTAGGCATGAGCGCGGGGAACGGAGCAGACGACGCACTGCGATGCGCTCCTCGCACACTAAAAGCTACTTCCAGTTTAGAACCGTAAATCTGTGTGTGTGTGCGTGTGTGTGTTCTTTTTTTCGTTAGCGAGTGTACCAACGTAGTCTGACCGCACAGTTTTGTTCTTCGGTGATGTCCATTAAAGCACTTGCACTCAACAGAATCAGTGGTGCACATACTAGGGAAAACGGCATATATGCCATTTATTTGATGAAGCCTCTCAGTAAGACTTTTCTCAGCGTAGCACTTCTCAAAGCAGCTTAAATGTAGCTTTCTTGGGAAAACATTCAGCTGAAAAATGTTGTACGCATGTGTCATTTGTTAAGTCGGTCCACTTAATGATGCTCTCGTCTTTGATCATGTCCCCATAGTGTTCTCGTAGTTATTTACTAAAAGGAGGCTTTTTTTTAGGGTGCCGGTTCCAATGTTAAATTTTATCGTAAATCTCCCACTCACTCTTACCAGAGCGGTAAATATACTCCTGGCGGCGTTTTCTATATTTGGACGTTTATATTTAATATTCACTTTTCTACTTTTTATGCGGTACCTGTTATACCTTTTGCGGCTCAGGAACGGCATTTACTTGTCCTGTATAAGAGTACGCCATCTTGCCTTCTAATTAAGTACTGATTTTATATCGTGCGGAAAAGGCGCATGCCTCAAATGCCACATTAGCCACTTCAGCAGTTCTTGACAGTGGGCATACAGCCGTACCTTTTGTAACGACGAGGCATGTCATTTCGTGCTGATACAAGCAGTTTACTATGACTGCAATCAGTGAAACAATAAATATGGTTTTGACGTCGTTCATTCACAAATGGGGAAAAAAAGGAAAACTGTCGGGAACATTGGTCTATAATACGCAAGGTTTCAGTGTTCGCTCGGTCGACAACGCCCGAGATGGCCACATATAAAACGAACTTCGAGACCTTTGCGCGCATATTTTCTACAAATAATATATCTCGCTCTCACTGTCCTTATCTTTTAATACCTATTGCCCTCTCGCTCCATCTTCTGTCAGCTATGACATCAGTTACTGCTGTCTCCAGTATATATTTCCTCGAATGAGCAACCGCTCCAACAAACTGCCAAGTTCTCCTGCAACACCTTGTCAGCCTTTGGGACTGCCCGAGCCCATTTGGCAAACGCTTGATTTATTGATTGGTTGATTGATTTCTGGCGTTTTACGTCCCGAAACCACGCTATAATTATGAGAGACGTCGAAGTAGAGGGCCATTTCAAGCACCTGGGGTTTTTTAACCTGCACTGACATCGCATAGTATACGGGCCTCAACATTTCACCTCCATCGAAATGCAGCCGCCGCAGCCGGGATTCCATCCCGCGACCCTCGGATCAAACGCTTCTTTGCGCGCAGGGGGCACGAAAGAGAGAAGCTTTTTCCGGTGTTTTTCTGTGTCGCAACCAGGCAAGGAGCACCAACGTTCAGTTTTCTTTTTCGCTCTCGACTACATCTCGCCGTCAACCAGTCCAAAACTGGCGACGAGACCGACCAGCTCACATCGGCGGTAGCGTAGGCGAGGCCGGTGCTACCGGCGCAGCCGCAGCTACCCCGCAGACTTTACCCGGATGGATGGATGGATGGATGCTATGAGCGTCCCCTTTGTAGCGGGGCGGTGACATGTGCGCCACCAGGCTCGTAAGAAGATTTACCGCTGGAACCGGTAGCGCCACATTCCCCCTGGTGGCATTGGTGCGAGGAGGGGCCACGCGCAGCTGTAGGCAAGCGCCGCCGGTACTCACTCCTTCCCATTCTAGCCACCCTAGTCTAGTGTTTCGCGCGGCACATCAAGAGCCGTGCTGCGCATGCGCAAGGATCAGTGATGTCCATAGAGTTAATATACTGACTCTAGAGGCAAAGCTCCCCATAGGACCCGTGTATGGGAGGGGGGGTCCCCCGTGGTCGGCGCCATCTTGCAACGCTCACGCTATCATTAGGGACAGTGGCCGGTATTAATCTGGCAACAAAGTATGTAAACACATAGCCTCCGAAATGGCGCTTAAGCGCGCCAATCTCGAAAGCTATGCGGAAAATAATCAGCGTCGATAGATGGCAGCACCTATCTTGTTTACGATCAGCGCTGGTAAATCAAGGCCTCCAAAGAACACGTTTCGTTATCCGCGGCGATGGAACCTTAGAATGTGGAACTGTGGCCGTCGGCGGAGCTGGGATGCTCAGTCTCAGCAAGAAATCGAGAGACGACACGCGTCGTTGTCAGCGGACGCGGTGCACCCGGCGTTGTGTCAGTACAAGCTTGTCGATTATCGCCGTGTCCGAGCGGTCCGTGCGCGATGTTCAACGTGCGTACAGAGAACACGTACGTGTTAAGCATGGTTTATTCTCTCTGGTGCAGAAAGATCTTTCGAGGCACGACCTACTAGTTTGAGTTTCTTTGCCTGTACATTGCGGCTGTGGCGGGCTGAGGCATGATCGAACAGCCTGGCTGCCAAGCCGGTGCCCTCGAACAACACCGCATCAACCTGTCCGTCGCTACTCCGCTGCGGTCACAAAGAGAGGGGCCGGTCGTAACAGTAACAATGTAACCGCACGAATGCGCTATCGCGTCAACCGATGTCACCGCGCGATCACATATGTCATATCGGACACCCAAGCAGAGCGAGAATCCGAAAACAGAATAAAGAGATCCGAAACCACGCTTTATTGAGCGAATGCGTGCATCGTGAAATGTAATAATTACATTTTTAGGAAATGTATTCAGTATGCTTAATATTCACACTTAATCTTCGCAAGATTATTCGTTTTTTAAGGAATAGCATAAGACGACCTACACTTGTTTTTAGCACTTTCAGTAATACTTAGGCTGGCCACATTCACACAATTGCAACAGGGCGGCGCGCACGAGGGACCCCCCCTCCGCGGCCCAGCTTGGCCTCTAGAGTCAGTATATTATCTCTATGGTGATGTCACACAGCTTGCGCACCGGAGCCGGCACCTCTCGCGCACTCCGCCTCCGCCGCGCGCGACTCACCGCCGCCGGTCTGCGCATTCCAGAGGAGTGACGTCGTAGCCGTGGTAGACGCACTGGCGCCGGCGCGCGCTCGCTGTGCAGTCGCCGTCTGACACTGCGCTGGAGCCGCCGCGCTTCTGACTAGCGTTTGCCAGTGTGGTATTCGCAATGCCCACGGGCTATAGGGGGCGCACTGGGCGATCCAAGATGGCTGCCCGGAGGAGGGTCGACCCGTCTGAAGAGCGTCTGCTAGCATGTGCAAAGATAGGACGTGCGGACATAAGCCCCGTGCCGCTTTTACCGGATGAAGTCACGACCGGCACTGAAGTGCATATGAGACAAAAATACTTGCTTAAATCACAGACAGCCCCAAATTCCCGCAACCTTAACATTTGCTGCGACGTGAAGGGCTGTTTCAGCCCGTGAGCGTGCACCAACGATGTGTTGCGAGATCCTGTGCGTTCTAAGGAAGGCCAGTACGTGTAACGGAATTGGCGTATGAACTAGACGACGCTCCGAGGTACGTACCGAGCGTGCCTGGCGTATTTCGTGCTGTAGTGCGCAGCTAGCGGCTAACGCTATGGATTTGCTGCTGGGCACTGCGCGTTGAACGTGACGATGGTTTCAAAACATGTAGCGCCGTCATTACTTTCGCTGTCAGGAACGCGGACTTAGCAGAAAGCAATCGCGTCTTTGTGGCGTTGAACTTCTCAATCAGTCGCGTTTGGTCAGAAACCAAGCCTCAAGTCGACATTTATTAGTCGGACGCTCCTGAATCTAGTCCCGTTTTTGCTCCCGCAGCCCACCGATCCGATCACAGCTTTGTGCTACACGGATGCGCTATCAATCGAAATCCACGGATCAGAATCGAACTTATGGGTCCCACCTGAGTGCTGTCGTTTCAGTCGAGAGTTGAATGAACTTAGCCAAATTGATTCAATTGTTGGATCGCATGGCAGCGACGTCGTTCTCGATCGTTATCATAGCTCGATTGCAGTGAAAAAAGCCCGTGTAGGCAGTGGATTCGTATCCGTTACGGCAGCTGTTCCAACGCATCGCGGGCTATTTCTTTGTAAATTCCCCCGGCGAACCGTATCAACGTTTCAATCATGTCAATTTGGCGAAGTAGCAAACTCTTACGGCGAGCCATGTGATTGAAATTCACATTTAAGGTGTCGGTTGCGGTAGTAAGATGACAAAATCAGCTACTCTGTGCGTGGAAAAAAAAAAAAAAACAGGTCCCCTGCCATTTATACCTAAATGAAGTTGGGGCTAAATATAAATGGACGCCCCTATCATAGCATTTCACCTCTCCTTAAGGCACTTCATGTAATTTGCACTTCACATGTTTTTGTTAAGAATGTGTCCCTGTCGTCCCGCGGCATGCTCTCTCACTGCGCAGTCTGTATACTCATATCAGTTGCCCTTTATGAGCAGCAATGTAAAGTGGCACTTTCTCATTCAGCTCATTAAAACTGCTTCGGTCAAATTCCACTCCCAATGTTTGCTTGGAGTCGTGCTCTGCAACATCAAGATCAGTGTTCGTGCCAGATGTGCAAAAATATTTTTTTTTCAGCATTTCTAATGTTCAAAATTTTATTGGGTTGTGTTAAAATGTGCACATTTAAACTAGCCTGCAAGCTCATTCTTGTGGCCACAGGACAGTTTTCTGCAGATTTACCTTAACAGAGATACCTAGTGGGCGCACGACGACTGTCAAATCAACTTTATTTTCATTCTGTCATAGAGAGAGGACTGTGGCAGAAAGCTCTCATTGAAACACTCGACTAGTTTGCAGAACCGTACAAAAAGAAAATAGTCACAGTAGTAACAGTACACCGATAAGTAAAAACAATAATTTTAAACTTCACAGGTAATTTACAGCAAGGCATACACAATAATGAAGTACAAATGTAAAACTTATACTAGTAGTGCAAGGTGATAAAATGACATATTTGCACAGAAGTGCTGCTAGAGATAAGAACATAGTGCACGGGATGTCCCATCTTTGTCGGCCAGCCTGGCACATTCATTACCATGATGGTAAAATGTCTCATGACAGCAATACGGCAGAAATGCTTACGAATGGCTGCGGCGGTGGTAGTGTGGTAGTGGTGCTCGGCTTAATTTTAAGAAGAATGTGTGCTCAATCCTAGCCATGGTGGTCGCCTTTTCAATAGAAGTGAATATTCTCAAGGCCCCTCTGCTCTGTGCTATCAGTGCACGTTAAAGAACTCCAGGTGGTCAAAATTTTCAGAGCTCTCCATTACACTGTGCCTCAATCATATTGTGGGTTGACATGTAAAACCCCTGCGATTATGAACATGTTTAAGAATCCACCACTTCAGCACTGACACGTAATTGTACTCTGCAGCTGCATCAAAAACCTTGAGAAACTGGCACAAAAGCTGTATTTTTTTCCATGTTCATGATTTTGTTGCAATACAGAAGGGTCCTTCGTTGAGGGGAACAGTGTGTGTGGCTTGTGCTCTGCTGCAGCTACCTGAAGTGCTGACTGTTTGATGCAGGATGAAAAATGTCTGCTTGTGGCATCATCTCTTGATGGTTGAAACAGCCAGGCATAGCTTACTCAGACACAAAAATGACACACGAGAAAACAAAAAAGGGTGGACAGGATGTGTTTGCTTGCCTGTACAAGCTTGTTTTTTGATTTGTTATTTCGGTGTTTCAGCAGCGTGCTGAAATAGCCAACTATGCTCAACCAAGTAGCCCACTACGTGCTGGACCTGCACCCCTACATGGCAAAATGGCTTCTCTTTTCGGGCAGTCTGCTGCTTCTAACCACACATATTTGATACGATAATCAATTGCACTGCTCCTCTCCACTTGTTGGCACCATGAGGAGCCGGCACACTGCTTTGACTACTCACATGCATGTTCCCTTTCGTAAAGGCGCCCTTGTGTACCAAGCAAGACAATGTGAAACAAGGATGGTTGAAAAACATGAACCACGCCATGCAGAGCTGACTAGCAAATGACTTAATTGTGGCAAAAGACATACGTAAATACATGCGGAACATTGCAACATCACAAGCAAAACATAAACCAAAATAAAAAGATACTGAAATAACCATATAAACATAAAAGAATAAATGGAAAGGTCATCATTACATGATACTCTGTGCACATGGCAAGAGTGGTAATTCATGGTGTGTTAACAGAAAGACACAATTTCATTGTCTGAGAGTAGAAAGACCAACACACACTTATCTTTTAATATGCAGTGTTATGGGCCTCAAAAATTTCACGCGTCAATTGGTTGTTGCTTCTTGCTAGCATGTCACGTTTTAAAAAATGGGGGCAACAGCCACAATCTTGCAGTGAACACCAAGACGACCACTGATGGTAGTTACGTTGTCATACTCATGAAGCCTGTCATTAAGCATCCACCAGTCCGGCCACGTTAACACCACGTTAATATTTAACACACTCGCCTATCCGCGTCAGTTTGTGAGAGTTTATATAGGCAGGTATTACAGTATTACAGTGCATCTGTGAAGCTTGCTTTTGCATATTGTTATTGTTACTCAATGATTCATTACATTTACACTGGTTTATTTCTTTCACTATGTTCTGTGCAACTGAAGCCAGCATGTGGTAAGGATAACTTGCTCCTATCGGTGAAATCACCCACGAGACCAGTCAGTGTGCATTCATAGTCGTACAGCGTAAATAAACGAGACACAGGAAGGGAAGAGGTTACAAACCTCCTCAACGTGTGTCTTGTATCCTCTCTTCTTCTTGTGTCTCGTTTATTTATGATTTGCCACTATAGATGATTACCTGTGCGTGATAAGTATACTCATAGAGTGCATGCATGATTTCTTTAGTGTGTTGGACATGCACAGCTTAGTGTTTCTGCCTTTTATTAACATTAAATGGGTGGCTTCATGATTGAGCTCCTCTAATGTACAGGTTACAGCACAACAAATATTACATAAATGAAAAATAAGAAACATTACATACAAGGCATACTTGGCAAATTACTACAGATGTCACAGAAGTACACAGTCATCCTGTGGCACATAAAAATTTAAAACTGTCGGCTGACAACATAACAAGGACATGCTCTTAACTACTTTATTCAAGTGTCTCTTTGCTGCATCAAATATTTAGAGGAGTATAGTATAAAAACATACCACCTGAAAGAGCTGCACACACTCGAACTTGTTTCCAGGCTAGTGATAACAACCAAAAGAGCTGTACAAGCTGGCCTCATCATTTGCCTTAATTGCAAATAAATACTTCACACGCTGAGCTTATCAACTACGTTAAAAGGCCAAAAGCAATGCTGCTTGGCAGTATGAAAACTTGCTGAACAAAGTGCTGAGGCCAGCAAATGACATATGCAAGGAGGTGTGCTACCGGCTTCCCAACCTATCACCGATTCTGCTCGTCGAAAGTAGACACAGGGTTGTGTTGAATGCCTGGAGACAGTGCATATGTCTGACAGCTATTCAGGCTTACATAGCATTACTTCCTTATGCTAGTTCAGCCATTTTCTTTGGCCAAAGCTACTACATCCACCAGCCTTTTATGGTACCACCCCTGCTTGGCAACATTTCAAAAAGACCACTTACTTCTGTCTTACCAAGCAATACTTATCACTAAATTCCTTTGGTGAAGCTATGGTGTCTACAATTGTATGTTTATAATTATGAGCACGTAATATTTTTGCAGTAGTACCATACCTCTGAAATTTAATTTGAATAGCAATTATTCTGGTGTTCCATTTATGATGGAAATTTGTCCTCAATTTAAAGTGTGATTGTACATTTTCGACAACGTGCTCATTGGTTCTGGTTGCTCCGAGTACTTGCTAATAAAAATAAATTGTTCCTCAATCGATCAGCACTTGTGTAATTTTCGTCATCATAAGTTCTTTTTTCTTGTTCATTTCATTTGGTTCTACTGGTTACACTGTTAATGGCATAGCAAAAGAAAAAAAGCCACAGGAAGACAGCTGTTGGAGCTTTTGACCCCTTGTGCAACATACGGCATCAGGAGAATGATCTTTTGGGCATCCAGAAAGTGAATTTTCCATTTTGCCTCCCACGGTTGCTTAGTAACACAGTGCCATGACTTGCAAATAACAATGAACGTGCAAAACTTGTAGTGTCACGGTCATTAGGGAGTATGGCTCATGTGAAACCGAATGCTTGCTTTTTTTAATGATCTGAAAGTTTTGCTTAAAGAGCTCTGCAAAGACATTATGTACAAAATAAGTGTACAAATAATTGGAATGACACACTACTCAACATGAAAAGACTGTCTGAAATGCTTTTTGACAAGCTTTGTGGCAACTCTGCCACACGATAAACTAGAATGACTAGTGATGCAGCGACTAATATGGGGTTTGTAGTGCACCCAGGATTTTCGACGGCCCAGATGGTGCAAACATTTACAGGGTATTTTTGCAAGTCTGAATGAACATGCGTTACACAAATGAAAATGTTATCCCACATTTCACATTATTTATTGCGATATCTATTTCGCACTTGGGGTTTCATTATAGAGCATGTTATCATACACACATTACACAAATGAAAACGTTATCCTGCGTCTCACATTATTTACTGTGATATCTATTTTGTACTCAAGGTTTCATTATGCAGCATGTTATCATATCGTGAATCGTAGCTGCGTTTACTGTAGTGCGTTTATTTTTGTTATACACACCACATTTTTAAGATCTACAAGACTATGTTGACATTGCCTCTATCTAAATGTAATAATTTCTATTTTGTTTATAAATAATATCTGTTTATGTGAAAAGACAAGTGTTTATATGTTGTGACATCACAGCGGCCTGCACTCATTGATGACTTATGACGCCATGTCTTTCTAAAACTACTACTAACGTTTCGAACAAACCTTCCATTTTAAGTTCAGCGCTGCGTTTGTCTTGTGCCTTTTTGAGTCCTATAGTTCGTGATGCCTATTTAGCCATGCTTTTTTAGAGCTACGAGCCTGGACGTTGTCCTTAGGCTGCAATTCGGTGACCAAAAGGCCATGGATGGTGTCCCCTGATGGCAGATAGGTTAGCATGGCTCTAGCACATGATCCATTGTCGAGAAAGCCTGAATGGAATCCTGGTAATTGTCCTATCGATAATGGCACGGACAACCAGGAAGCCATCAGCGGTGGCACTTGCTCGTGCAGAAGCCATGACGCACATGGAGATAGAAATCCAGTGAACCCTACCGTCATGGCATGGTGTTGCACTGTGGCTGCCACAGAACAGGATCCTCGTAGGCTGTGCCAATGTAATAAGCAAATGTGACAGTAAGCTGCCATGTCAGTCGTCCCTGTTTATTTCCCATTTGGTCCCCATCATTGCGGCTGCTCCAGTGCTTCGGTCAACTGCAGTGTCAACGGCACACGTCATCCTCACAGTAAATAAGGTTTCTATAACATTTCCTGAAGTGTCAGAAACTCATGCTAATAGGTTAGGTGATTTCATTTTTTTCTTCACTGTAATGAATTCTTTATTTTTGATAGCTCAAAGGGCCCCGAGGGGGCTTTACATGAAGGGTGGGTATGTGCACTTCATTTAAAATAGGTTAGCTATTTGACAATGTGTTTAAAATGAAGAGGGTTCTTGTAGTCAAGAGTTCGACGAAAGTTTGTCTGGTCAGGCATTGTATGAGGGGATACACGGTCACTGACCAAGTCTGATGTCATCTCAAGAGGGTTCTCATGAAGCGTAGTTGAATTGGGGAGGTCATTCCAGTCTCTTGAGGTTTGCAGAAAGAATGAAGATGAGCCATGGTTTGTCCCGGAGGAGGATACACGGTGTGATCGGGTTTGGTGCAGTTTGAATGGCGAATGACTGGCAAAATGTTTGGAGTCCGGGGACGTACATGGGAGAACTTGTGGAATACTACAAGACGGGACAATTTTCAGTGAAGTACAAGGTTAGGTGGGTTAGCTTGCAACGTTTCCTGGTATGGAAGTGTACGAACAATCAGAGGAAATAAACCATGCTGTGCATTTTTGAATTCCTTTCAACATGTTAATATGGTTAGTTTTGTGGGAATCCCAAACTACACATGTGTTCTACAATCGTTAGCCAGGACTTTTGTACTCCTTGGTTACTCAGTGATTTGAACATTATACAAGTAATTACAAAAAGCCAGGAGATGGTGCAGCTTTACAGTTTTCAAGGCCTGCTGTCCTGAGAGACTGTGTGAAATAAAGCAAAACAAAAACCAAGTGATAAGTTTGGAGAAGCCAATGATTTTATTGATAAAGCTTTGAATAGATGTGCCTGAATAAGGGCTGTAGGCAAGCTTGTGTGCTTTCATGCTAGGTAATCAGAACAATCTTCCAGTAAGCTCTCTTGTAAAGACTTTATTAAATGAAAGTATGTATACATATATAAAAAATAAAAGCAAGGCTGCCAGATTTTATGTACTAATTTACATGCACGATACACATTCTAGTCGTGAACACATCCACAGAGTTTAACCATATTACTTTCTGAAGTTAGTAACTTTATACCTTGAGATTTCCTTACAGATGTTACTGCACTGTTGCAGCTGTTTGAACCGCCTTTGCACAACTAACCTGTGATATTACGCCGCGGATGCAGCTGCCACAGATATTAGCAGGTGCCAGCAGCCTTCTTATCGTGAATGTCCGCATTTGGCAAAAACTGCGACGCTATATGCCAATCGAACTGGCCTGCTCAGACATAGCCATGCACAGTTGTCTCTTGGGTGTTCGTTCAGCACACAGAAAAATGAATCTCGAAATTTAAGCATGCATATGCATACTTTTCACAGCATCGAAGAATTTCTCAACAATAACGCCGTTCGGACGGAATTGGTGAAGTTTAGAAACACAGCGGCCCGGCTTGCCGCGAGTGCACGTTTCGCTACTTTAAAGCGACGCAGAGGTAATAAAAGACGATGTACTGAGCAGGACTATGAATCAAGTTCGTTCAGCTGGGTTTTATTAACGTGGATATAAGCGAATTCCATCGGCCAATCACGCTTAATCTCCAAAGGAATGCGACTGCTGGACACCCCGCGACACAGTCGATCTGTACTTGTTCCCAGTACATATGGGACGAACGCGGCCCCGCGGATGACTGAACACTCACCATAAAGATTCATAACAGTGCTTTCCTGAATGGTAAAGAGCCCTATTTTAATGCGAGACTTTCCATTACGAAGGCCCTCATACTGCTTAGTTATCAAACACGCGAGATCGCGAGCTTACGCGACTCCGCCGCATGCAATGTTATGGGCTTCGATCGTGCAATAAAAAAAAAGAACATCAACGGATAATCGGTACAAGCGGTACATCAACGGTACAAGCGAAACAACGTGAATTTCTATGGAAAAGTTTAGACAACAGTACCTCACTTACTACGTAGCTTGAAAAAAACTCGCGGAGCTGGAACATGTACGGTGTGGGCTTTCGTTGGCAGCGCGGCTTGCCCGAGGAGTTTCACCATGTATCTTCACGAAAACTTCGCGTCTCGCAAGAAAGAATAAGGTTTATCCCGTCACGGGGCCCAGATTTATTCACTGCTGCACAAAACATTCGAGGTTGTCGTGTTCTTTTTCCTTGCCAACGCGCTAACAATCGGGCTAGCACACACGAACAGGGCAGCGGCGGCCAGGGCGGCCATTTTGTCGTCTGCTAACCCTCCTCCGGAGGGTTCTCCTCCAATCCGCTTGATGGCGTGACAGTCTACGGGCATTGCCAATAGCCATGGAGAAGGAGAGCGCAAATCCTGCTCAACAGCGCAGAAGAGCGGAGAAGCTTGACTCATCGGACCCCGAAGTAGTTGCCTGGCAACTAGCGGTTGAGCGTAGGAGGAATGAACAGAAGAAGGCTAAACGTGCTGCGGAGACACTGGAGCAAACGGACGAACGTCTAGCAAAGCGACGTCGCCAGGAGACTGAGCGACGTGCCCGACCACCCCTGCAGCAACAACAAAACGCCGTCGATGACTTCAAGGCTCGCCGATCGACTGAATATACTGTGAAACTCCGCGAAAGCGCCAGTGCGACTCGGACCTTCCAGACGGACTTCGTAAACAATCCGTCTGGATATGTGTGCGACGTGTGCGAAAGACTATGGCACATGAAAGACTTGACGCCGCTGAGTAGTGCCATGCGTGAAACGTTGAGTTTAGCGGCGGCGCCGAAGTGGGCTGAAACCGTGGCGCCGGTTTCAACGTCCAAGAACTTTCTCGTTAAGCAGAAGATTCCACTCTTTAGCGTTACCGATGGGTATCGTTACCCGGCCATGCCGCCAGGTCTTTGCTAACGCTACGTATATCCTGGCATAGCCGAGCTAAGCCACTGCAACATTTTCTTGGCTCCTTTTTCTTCCCACGTATGCCTGGTATTCCGGCTACCCTGGACATAACAGGCACAACATGACTGCCTGGCGAACATGACTGACAGGTCACAACATGAAAATCATGATATACATGTCATGATCGACATGGTTTACATTCCACGCGTTTCGTTAACGGGATGTATACAAAAATTGGCATGCCACAAGATGACTGCATCACGAACGTAAATGACAGGTCATAAGATGAAAATCATGACATGCATGTCATGAGCGACTTGATTTACATGCCACGGTCTTAGTGCTCTCTTGGCCGTTTCGTTAGTTGGATGTGCAGGAAAACTGGTATGCAACAATATGACTGCATGACGAACATAAATGACAGGTCATAACACGAAAAGCGTAACATGCATGTCATGGGCGGCATGATTTACATGCCAGGCGTTTCGTTAATGGGATGAATACCAAAATTCCTATGGCACGATACGACAGCATGACGAACGTAAATGACAGGTCATAATGCTAGAATCATGGCATGCGTGTATGAACGGCATGGTTTAGATGCCACAGTCATGGTGCTCTTGCGGCCGTTTCGTTAACTTCATACGTACCAAACTCGGTATAGCGAGACAACAATGCAAATCCACTTTACGCTCCTTATGCGTGCTTCGCATTTCCTTGATTCCCACTGCAGATGGGATCTGCCAATTTTTTGTTTTTTCGTTTACCACGCACGTACGAAGTGTAGCGAAAGCGTTACTACCGATGCTCTCACACTGGGAAATACAAATTGCACGCAGTTTCGCAACCCCAGCCCCGGAATATCGTATCGTGCTCACGCAAGCACTTTTTCTTGGACCATTTAGCCGTGTTTTTGAGGCAACTTGGGCACTTCGCCGTTTCACTGGCTGCTAATTAGATACTTCGTTGTCGCGATGGATGACGTTGTGAACTCGTTTTATTGCACACATGGTGTCCATAGTCCCGCAGTTTGGATTTACATAAAGTGTGTAAAAGGTGTCAACAGCTGCAAAGTCTCAAATCGCGCTGCCTCTGTCGTGGAGCTTGCAAAGATTGACATGGTGAACTGGGGTTATTTCAGAGAGATTATTTTTCTTTGGACATCGTAGGTCGCTTCGAAAGCTCTCGCGATCGAGGCCTTGAAGCTGCGCCTCGCTTCGGCAAGTCATAGTCAAGCCCACACGAATACTATCTTCGCCGTCGTTACGATTATGACCTCGCGAATTGTTTTCCAACGCGGACTAAACTGCGCCATAAGCTCGGTTCAAGTAAGGTATGTTTAGTTTTGGGTCGCACTTCGTAGACATGCAGTACGTGAATAAGAGTTTCCCACCCGAAGCAGGCGCGTTAGGGCGGGGCGATGTTAGTCTTTTCGTTTAAAATGAATGCGCAAGAGTGGACATGCCTGGAAGTCATTTCCGTACCTCAGTGAGTAAGGGTGAATGGGTAAAAATGGGCGGTTTTGAGCGTTGAAGCAAGCATAAAGCTTTACTTTAATTAATAAAATTAAGTACAATATAAGTTTCTGAGAGTTAAGAGGACATGTACCTTCATTTGTTACACGGAACACATTAAAGTCGTACTGTGTCACATTTTGCTGTTTCTGTTTTCCAAAACATAGAATCCTCAGTACAGCGTTACTGTATTAGATGACCGCATATGTCAGTGTTACGTAACGTTAGTCAGCACGTAAGAAATGAATGATACCTTCTGTGGCTCTGTAATTAATCGCTTATTGACGTCTTGGTTATTTATTTCTTTTTACTCACATTTGCAGGCACCTGGAGAAATTCGCGCATATGCAGAGCAGCTTCACTCACCCGAACAAGGCGTCATCCGGCATCTTTGTTTGCCTTTGGTAGGCGGGATCGCTCTTGATTTAGCGCTGTTCTGTGCATTTAATGTCAAGAACACTCCAAATGCTCAGGGGCCCTGTCGGCTACTCGAAACACTTGACTCCAGCGAGAGCTTTCCGGGTGTATCTCAGGTGGCCAGAGGAATTACTTGTGTGAAGTGAAAAATGAAACTTTCCCGTTCGTGCATTTCCGGCTGTTTACTGAAGAATTTTACGTCCCAACACACGCTCAGCACCATGCTAATGTGCACACTTTGCTGTGATGAAAAACAATGGAAACATTTGTCCACGATCACGAGCTATATTGATCCGTAAAGCAAAATTTGTTGTTTGTGGGGAAAGGACGCAGCCCCATTTCCTCGTATACTTTCAGCTAATTATAGGGAAAGGCGCTGCTTCCTTGTGGCAGTTTTACTCCCTCGGAGGAGTGCTGTCACTCTACAGCAGGAGGAGTACTGTACTCAATGAGGGGGCATTACTGTGCATCTCGAGTTCGTTCACTCTGGATAAATGAGTACTATATGGGCAAAGGGAATACTCTTCCAAAGTGTGTTCTGGGCACTCCTTTACTTCTGAGAGTGCTATCGAAAGCTCTAGACGTTAAATCGCATGACTGAACGCGCTTTGCGTCGTTTTACGAAACATAAATTTGATGCCGTGTGTTTTCTCTTTTTTATTTGCGGTCTGTTCGCTCTCGCGAAGTCTCGAGAGAATTATATTATATATGGTGAGGTCCGGCGTGCGAATTCAGCATGCCGTCTCATTGCGGCCGTAGCGCCGTCCTTTCCAGGAAAACGCTAATGCTACACTCGTCTTAGGCGGGTTGAACGCCCAAGCGTGTCATGCATTGTGCAATGCCAGTCGTGGACGCCGCCTGTATGTAGCATATCTCTCTGGCCGTGCACTCCTTGTCGCATTGGTGTGGTACGCTCAGCTTGTGCATGAATCTGTAATAGAGGGAGAAGTATAATGAATTATACAGGCCATCAAAAAAACAACACGCACCATTTCATCGAATCAGTATGTACAGCACACTATAGCACATTTTCCCAATGGCAATGCGGTAAGCGCAACTGCTTTCTTGGTGGCAAACAAACGAAAGAGGGACAACAGGACAGCAACATGGAGTCGTACTTGCCAATGCATTACAAGTGTTCTCGGAAACGACAACGGCCTTGTTGTTATTTCAATTTCAGCGCGTAGACAATTAATAAGACGCATTTGCTGGCGATGGTAAAATAAGGTGATACTCAGCGTTGCGAGTCTCTTTTACTTTGTGCGTAATAATCGCTCTAACAAACCAACCCCGCCTCATATATAGCAAGAGATGCGCATATTTCAGAACGCATACTGCGGTGTGCAACCAGCAACCACCGTCGGCTTCGATGAAGTCGCGGATGGGGACATGGTGAATGGTTCACTCTTAGCTGCAATGCAGTGCTGGGCACTCTATTCGGGAGAGCCTGTCCCATATTTCGCTCTCTCTCCAAGGAGTGCTGGGCACTCTCTCTCTGAAGGGGAGTGAGGGAGCTCCTTGAGGGGAGAGCTCTCTCCGCGGCAGCTCGGGGACTCTTTCCATGACGTAACGGGGCAAAAAAGAAGAAAGAAAATGGCGTGGCAAAGCTTTCGATCGTACCATGCAACAGCGAAGCGTGTTTAATGCGAGACCGCATACATAAAACATGTATGCATGCACAACGTACACACCACACACCAACGTTAAGCATATAAACACCCCTTGCGCAACGCATCCGGGTTGCCTCGACTTTCCCTGTATTGCCAGTGGTGGGAACAGCGGTGTTCTGGATAATTAAGCAATAAATATGGACAGAATCCTTGCAAACGTCTGGTAACCTTTGGAGACATTAAGTACACGAGCGCTCAAATAAAACATAATATTCGACGGCCTTTTCATTAGCGAATACCGTTGTCAGCTGTTTTCCTAACGGCCGAGCACACGTACGGTGCCACGCGTTGCGGCTGGTCATGCGAGCGGCGTAGCGCGACGCACGCTCGCATTAATCGTCAAGGTGTGCAAGAAATCGTAGACACCGCCAAATAGGAAACACGAATGAAACAATTAAAGCAAAAGCTCGGCATGTGACAAGCGAGACGATTGTATCACTCCTCAATATCACCGCTAAATTAAACATTCTGACACTAATTTTCACTGCCGAACATGGCAGGGGAACTTCAGAAGACAGAAATCAAGAACATACACAACTTCGAAAATAAGCAACGAAAACACGAAATTCGAACGCGGGTACGCACGCACAGCAAGCGGACACCATACCGATCACGCCCCCACGCCACAGTCCGCCTTCGATCTTATATATGCCGTGGCCTTATATATCTACTAAATGTATTGCTACTCGGCTTCGGAACGGTATGAGCATGCGTTTCCGTTCGGTCCATGCAGAACTTGAGAGGCGGTGAGAAAACCACCACAGACAACTTCGCTATGAATTATTCTTCAGGTCGTCGCGTCGTGCGGCAAGCGCGTTATCAATCGCTGCTCTATGCCGTGCTACCCTACGCATCACAGATGTTTCGATCGCAAAATGTACGCGAACATCTGCGTATAAGTAAGGTATCTAAGCGTGCCATACTCAAGTATGCCTATTTAACAGGCATTTGCTGTTCAGCAATTTTGATTAATGCCGCCGTAGGCCGCACGCACCCATTGGCAGCCGCGCGTTCTTAGCGGTTCAAAAACCACGTGCATTCGCATACAAAGCTTGGGTGCCTCACTAGGTGCATACACGCAAAACTTACACGCCTGTAGCCTGTCGTGCGTTACACGCACTGGCAACGGCGCTTTCACAGCGATTTGGCCATCAGCTGTTTGCGAAATTATCACATACCTGCGCGCATTTCGCCGAAGAATCTGAGAAGTAGCTAGTTGGTTCATGTTAAAGGAACAGTCGCAGTGCGAATGAACAGGACAGGCGCTCACTGCGCTGTTCGTTGCAGCGGTCGTGTTTGCCGTACTGTTCACCCGGCGACAGCTGCTTTCCTCGCCAGCATGTTTTACTTATTCATCTTCAATACTGTGAGCCCTTTCGGGCTGATACAGGGCGGGAAAATTTACGACACTGGAAGAATATGTGCAAAAAGCATAGAAAATATAGAAACAGCATAGTACAAACAGCACAATGCGAATTCAAAAACAATCAATCAATCAATCAAAGTACTTTATTTTCACCAAACAAACAAACATTTACGGTGAAAAAAGGTGGCCGGGAAGAAAGCTGTCCAATGACAGCTTGACCAAGCCCCAACCACCCATCGGCGGTGAAACGAGAGGGTACAGCACTTGATCTCAGAGAAGACACACAAGAAACAAGAAATAAAATGCAAAGAAAAAATGCCAAATACTTCAATTTTGGGTTACAATGCACAATGTGCAAATCTATACTAATAGGCATGCACCATATAATAGACATAGATATATATATATGTAGAGTACAGTGGCGTAGCCAGAAATTTTTTTCGGGGAGGCTAGGAGTTTTCGACGGACAGGATGGACGGAGCCTCACTGTGTGTATATATATATATATATATATATATATATATACACACAGTGTATATATATATATATATATATATATATATATATATATATATATATATATATAGTATATATATATATATATATATATATATATATATATATATATATATATATATATATATATATATATATATATATATATATATATATATATACTGTAATGGCGAAAAGCTGCACAGGGGCTCGGACGCTCGCGCTTGCAAAGCGGGGCTAGAGAAGCAGAGGAAGACGACGTGGAACAGCCGGCCTGCAGCTAAGGCGCTGTGTCTACGTCTCTCTTCTTTACAATATATATATATATATATATATATATATATATATATATATATATATATTGTAATAAAGAACGAGACGTAGACACAGCGCCTTAGCTACAGGCCGGCTGTTCTATTCGGCTCCTCGTCTTCCTCTGCTTCTCTTACCCTGCGCTCTTCTAGCGCGAGCGTCTTATGCATGGCGAGCTCTCTGTTTTTATACATTACACTCGGCCACGACTGCGAGTGACAGTAACGGGCGAAACTGTCTCTGGAGGGCGGCACTGACTGTGTCGCGCTGGACGGTCTCGGCCTCGCCCCGACTTGGGTTTGAGCAACGGAAACCTCTGGTGGCCGGCACTGAGTGTGCCTATGCAGCCGTTACCGGAATTGGTCCCGGTGCGTGGTGGCTTGCCGTGGTCTGTCGTGGTCTGTCTTGCTGTGGTCTGTCCGGGTCTGTCCTGGAGAAGTCCGGGTCTGTCCTGGAGAATTCGGAAGGAATCCTCAGGGGGCCTGCACTGGCTGTGTCGCGGTGGTCGTTGCAGGAATTGCCGATGCTGTGATTTGACTCGCGGGGCCACCAAGGGCCCATTCAGCAGGCGACATTTACTATGCAATGGTGGTCGAAGGTCTTTACCATGCTGCGACTTCCCCTGGCAAGCTGCCAGACGTGTCTCTGGGAGGGAGTGTCGCGCGCAATGTCGCAGCGGGAGTTTTTTTCGCCTGATGCTTTTCCGTCGCAGATCAGTAGACAGAGCAGCGTGCTTTCCGTAGTTGGCCGCCAGGTGTAGCATACCTTGAGCTGCAGTAACTTGGAGCCCTATCGTAGGCTCCCACGACGAACGCTGCCGTTTTGTAGGGCGACGCCACTTGCAGTTCGATGGCGTCGGCTGTGTAGAGTTCTCTATGCATCTCGAATTAACGGGCCTGGCCCGGCCTTGTGAAGCAAACCGTCCTCCGTTTTTCTGTTTAACAACTCCATGAATGGCAGGTTGCACAAGCTTGTCTTGGACGACTGCGGCGATCTTCAGCGAGGTGTTGCTCAGCAAACAAGGAATGTCTGTACAGTCGTTAAGCGAGGGTACTGAAGACAGAGCTGGCTCAGCCTTTTCAGGGGACGTATTTCCAGTACAAACGGACATGTCCTGTTCGTCATGGTTCTTGTCGTCAAGATCGTTATCGGTCTCGAGAGATGGTGATAGTTCCTGAAGTCGCGGAATATCCAGCCCTACCGGAGTCGGCACACCCATGCGCCTGGACACTGGCACGCATGAGGACCGTATCCCAGGCTGCTCTCTAGTATTTGGAAAACTTGCTCCACCGCCACTCACCGACGCAGAACTCGAGCCGCACACAGAGAGGCAGCTGGCCTCCGTACCAGGGCAGTCCACGATTTTTTCTGCTGAAGAGCTCCTGGGTGCACCAGCAGAGTCGTTGTGTGTTATCTGGTCGTTCGTGGCGGAGAGACGTCTGGCATGGTCGCACACATGGGGAAGCGGGCCGAAAGCAGCTAAGAACTTGGCTAAGAACTTACAATATATATATATATATATATATATATATATATATATATATATATATATCTTTTTCGGAACGAAAATGTGCACGCGGCGCATTTGCGCGGACCGTCGCCCAATAAGTATACATTCCTTCAGCATCTGCGAACTACTTCAGCCTTCAGTTGTCATATCAACTGGGTCCCGAAATAACGATACTCTCGCCCATTCAAAACATTTACAGAATGCAATGTATCGACGAAATCTAGTAGAAAGACATTTATTTCCCCGCCACCGCGAAGATTCGTCACTTGCGCACGCTACTACCTTTGTGATAATTTCAAAATAAAGTATAATTATCGATGTACACATACGCATGAAATGCTGTAAAGAATTCGTGATAGCAGGCGCAGCCGGGAACAGCGGGCAGCATACCTGAGGTAGGTAAGCTGAAAATGACGCTATAACAAACACATTTTTTGAAACACTTTATAAATTGATCGTGGCGTTGTCCTGATAAATTCCGGAAGACTCTCTCCAACTTAGCATGCTAGTAGACATACAGGACGACATTTTGGTATATATTTCGTATTTATGGATTTCTCACCGAAACTTACCTGTTCGCTACATTATACAGGCGCTTCTTTTACCAAATTTTCGATACATTTGCAGGAAGAACAGAGATTCGCCTGCGATTGTGATTATAAGCCGCTCCAGATCTATCTGTCGTGAACATATTACCACTTCTTTTTTAAAGGAATTAAGTCTATTGCGTTACAGAAAAATGCCGTCCTCATTAACATTGTAGGCCTCCCAAAACATGGCTTTGTCTCCACTAAACTCACAAACACCACCATCCTGGCCCTTTCAAGAATAATTACTGACACATTTGTTAAGCTGAAAAACGTGCTAAAATATCTCTTAATATTGAAAAAGCTTTCTATGTGGTTTGTCACTTAACACTTCTAGCCAGATAAATCAAAAATCCCATGGTGCTACTGGGACTAACGCCAGTTTATCCTACATTTACTTCGAGGCATGCGGAATGCAAGTTGCGATCAATAAATCTGATTTGGAACTCACTGAAGTGAACTCCGGAATGTTGAGATGTCCCTACTTCGCGCAAAGGGGGAGGGGGTTCTAAGCCGCAACAATTCACAAGTACCACAACTACGCTACGACTCCGTTCGAAATGCTTCACGCAATCACCCCCTCTGGCCACACACCTCAACAACCATTTAACCAAAGCGGATTCGTGCTGGGGCCGGGAAGAGGAAACAGTCTTAATTAAGCCATCAAAACATGGAATTTAATATGTGAACATGATCGAAGTATACACTTAACAATTAGTAGCGAACGTAATGATGCAAGGCAAACAAAGAGCAACGTAAACGCATAGTGCAGCACAGGAATTAACAGCGGAAACAAACTCATCAATGAACGGCAGATACAATGGGTAAAACAGCTCATAAACTAACGGCGCAATGTCTTAAGTGCGCTTGCTGCCGCCAACGAAGACAACGCTTATCTGGGTGGGCTCCATCGGCGCATAGGTCTCGTCGCCGGCCTGTGGACTGGTCCTTGGGTGCTCTCGAAGGCGCCGTGGCTCACGGATTCTCCCCGATCATTGCTGCTCGCATCGTGCTCTCGCAGACTACATCGTCTCTCCGAGATTGGAGAGCCGAACGGCCAGGCTTGCACGAGAGATAGCAAACGAAGCTTACTTCTTCACACGACAGAGGGCCTTTCTTCGAGTCTCCCGAATCTCCAAAATTCCACCCTGTCCTCTGTCCCGAGACGAGTTTTTCTCTCCGACAGCCCGCCTCACCAGGGCGTCTATCTAATGGTTGTCTACGGCAACGTCGCCGGTAGGAATCGCACCAGTCCAACCCGCCATGCGAGCATTGTTTGGGACTCGCCTCCACAGTGTAACGCAGTACCAGCTCCTCTCCAAAAATATAAAAAGCAAAATATAAACATACACAAAACTCGACATTCGGACAGGACGTCGGACAGCCTAACCGGCGACACTTGTGTACAGATTATCGTAACGAGCGTTAGCTACCACCGCTTCCATTCCGAAGCACTCCAGGTGCAAGCAATTTGGCACCGTCTAGGCGCCCACAGGCTGGAAGTGCCTGGTGAAAAGACGCGCCTGTAGGCAGTCCCTCCTTTGTGGCCGGTCAGATGTGCGCGTACGAGAAGCAGTTCTACTTACTGCATTGCTCGGTGATCGAAGCATACCGGGGATGCTCCGATGGCTTTATTCAAGCACTTATGAGCGCGCTGGGTTCGCTTTGGCGTCGACATTCTGTTTCTTCAAGGTCGCCGACTAATGCACACTCTCATCTGGGGCCGCCGCGCAAACGTCAGCTCTGCTGTCAAAGCGAGGTTGCCGCAGAACTCGCGGGTAACGAAAGCCCCAGCGATTCTCTGACCGCAGCGGCAGTCGAAAAATAGGATTGTGTCTCGCCCGTGTCTCGGCCCGCCGACGCGCCTCGGGGAGCCACAATGGCGCAAGTGTCGGTATTAGGCCCAATATTTCCTGTATCAATTACGTTCGCCGTAAGCTTCTAACTTGCGGAGTTCACAAATGTACTCACTTGATGCAGCACTAGCATCGACAAATACTAGATTATCAACTACTACTAGCCGTATCTCACTGGTTTTGCAAACTGAAAGGTCATGTGTTTTAACCTTACGAGATCGCTTGCTACACTGAGTTGACATTATTACATCCATAGCGCTCGATTTAGACACGTCAAGGTTAAAAAGAAGTTTGTAAAAGAAAGCTTTCTTATGGTTCTTACACGCCCTATGACCTTCATCGGGCTTTGTACGTTCTTACTTTCTTATTTCGCTGTCACTTAGGTTGCTGTTGAAAAACATGGGGGCTGATGTAAACAACTTCTTTCGCTCCGTTACTACGCGAGGTCACATATAATTACATATAATCCACATCTCGTAGGCACGTTAAAAAGCCACTGTATTGTCAGAGGATATAAGGTATCATGTAAGTACAAATCAGTTGAAAATGACTTAGCATTCGAGGTCTCGCTCATTTGTTGGCGCTGCGAAGATGCGCTTCCCCAGAAAACGGAGAGCTACTGCTGTCCTTGAGACATATTGCCGCGAAAGCGACGATACGAATATGGTCACCCCTTCTTGAATGAATGTCGCGACCACCGCCTGCTGGTAGCGGAGTTGTTGACCCTTGTGCACTGCTCGGCGATGAACCGCAGCGCGGTCTTTTTGTCGACTCGTTATTCCGTAGTTTACTAGCTTGTGGATAGCACTGCAAAGCAGTGCTGTCCACTCGGAAGGTTGGTTGAAATTTTCTCTCTCTGGGGCATCGTTCTCGCAAGGGGACACGCGTGAGCGCACGTTGCTACCATGTGTAAGTCGTCAAGAAAAATGACGAAAGCGAAGCTGTATTGGGCCACCCATGTAGGGGCACTGCTCAAAAAGAAAAAAAGACGCATTCACTGTACGCCACATTCCCCACGCGACCGCATACAACGTACCAAAAGCGTCAGCGCCCCACAGAAACAGGAATAAGAGGGGAAGAAGGATCGGGCGGCACAGAAGGCGTTGCACAGGGAACAGCGGCGTACTTTGCTTTGTGTTTGGTTCGCTAGCTCAATGACCTTGGCCTGCGAACATTTCACCCGCAACAAAACCACGCATGTTTCCGGGTACGCAGACTCGCAATGTTCTTCCATCACCGCAGAGAGCTAATTGTCAACACATTGCAGAAGCGTCTGCCTGCCGCAGTGCTGTGCTGCAAAGACTGCAAGCTCCCCTTTCAGTCTCTTATCGCCGCATCCTTTGCCAATAAATGACATATGCCCCTCGTTTGCCAGCACCGTCCCCTGCAGACAAGCTACAACTTTCCCCGCCATAGAGTGATAACTTCCTTTGCAAGTTGAAAGAGCCGCGTTCTTCGTTTTTAAGCCCACCACAAAGACGCGAATGCCCGTAGCCGCACCTTCGCCGAGTGGACACCTTTGTTCGTATATGTGATGGGCCAGCATAGATAGGCAGTGGGGCACCGGCCGGAAAAATTTCCGGGGGGGCTTCAGCCCGGTCAGCCCATGCCTGCCTACGCCACTGGTAGAGTATATGAATAATGAATGAGAAAGGAAGACAACTTGGAAAACACGTGTATGCTCCATTATTATAAAAAGCAAGTTTGAATGGTTACGTGAACAGCCCTCTAATTTCTCTTTTTTTTTTGTGAGGAATAAAACATCTGTTCCCTGCATTTCGAAATAGTTTAATGTTGCTGGGACGATGTGTCTGATGCGTTGCGTTCCATAGTGTGTGCGTGAGAATGGAATGTGCCAAGGTGGTTGATATCGGACGTGATAAGAGACATCGTTTTGTTTAAGGTTCGCGAGTTTAAGAAATGTGTCCGATTTCCCAAGTGCTGCCTTTTGTAGCAGCAGAGCAATTTGAAAGTATAAAGATCCGATATTTTAACGATTTGATATTGTTTGAAAAGAGGGGCGGTGTGTTCTAGAAAGGGAGCATTTGAAATCATTCGAACCATTTTCTTTTGTAACACGCTCAGTTTTGATATGTTAAGGGCTGTAGTTTTACCCCATACGAGGAAGCAGTAACTTAGGTGGGAATTAAAGAGTGCGTCGTAAAGTAACCTTTTTATTGTAGATGGTAGTATATGTCGATGACGGCTAATTAGTCCTACGCACTTAGCCAATTTCAATGTAACAGCGTTTACTTGGTCAAATATATAAACAAAAACAAAAACAAATATATCAACAGCGCATAACAAAATACAAAACAGCAGCATTGAAATGATGCTGTGCAAATATACATAACAATTAGAATATCAAAATTACACACAGAGTGACTGAAGCTTTTGTTCGAAACACGCGAGCGAATTCACACCTTCAAACATTTCAGGGCTTACTTTATTCCATTTTTCAATTGTTTTGACCAGCTGAGAATGCTTGTAAACATCAACTCTAGACACAATAGGTCTAACAACGTACGCGTGGGAGGACCGGGGTGACACTCTGCCTGGAGGCAGCAGATGGAACCCGGGATCAATGTTTAGCATACGATTATACAGTGGAAAAAAAAATTTAGCCTGGCTATTTTCCTGTGTGAGGCTAAACTTGGAAGGTTTGCCTTATCAATCAAGGTAGTGATAGATGCAGTCCTTTAGTACTTCGAAAAAATAAAGCGCGGTAAGACGCTGCACTCGCTTGATCTGCTTTTTTGGAGTTAATCGGTGGGGGTCCCACACAATACCCGCGTACTCCAGGGTGGGTCGAAGAACTGTAGTGTAAGCCTTGAGCTTTACATCAGGATGTGCTTGTTTTCCAACTTACGTCGTAACATTCGCAGCGTTCGCTTAGCCGATCCACAAATGTTTGCAACATGCCCACTCCAACTTAAGTTATGCATGATAGTAACGCCTAAATACTTCATCTTCACTGCTCGCCGAATTTCCGTATTTCCG
The DNA here is from genome assembly GCA_013339685.2 of Hyalomma asiaticum. Classification (NCBI taxonomy): domain Eukaryota; kingdom Metazoa; phylum Arthropoda; class Arachnida; order Ixodida; family Ixodidae; genus Hyalomma; species Hyalomma asiaticum. The sequence continues at coordinate 1,392,972 of CM023486.1, read as the reverse complement.
ATTTTGTAAGTAAATTGCAGGGGCGATTGCTTTGTTGTGACACTCATGCAGACTGATTTATCGAAGTTAATTTCCATGTCCTATGCTGCACACCAATCGTAAATTTTGTTTAATGATTCATTTAATAAATATTGTTCATAAGCACTGTTTACTCGACAAAATAACAGACAGTCGTCTGCAAAGAGGCGAACTTCAGTCTGTGGATCGACATTAGCAGCAATATCATTGATGTAAAGCAAAAATAACAGAGTTCCTATCACAGAACTCTGGGGCACCCCAGAGGTCACAGGCAAGGAAGCTGAGAATTCATCGGCCACATCCACAAAATGCCGCCTGTTACACAAGTACGCCTCTGTCCATTTTACGATCATGGGACATAGGCCGTAAGTTTTCAGTTTTCGTATCAGTTTCACGTGGCAGACTCTGATTGATAAATGAACAACCGTTCAATCCTTGTTTGAACAGCACTATTTTTCACTTTCACTACCTGTTTCTCACGTACAGTGCGTTGCAAGACCTAATGTTAAATATGCTAAGTAGAACTTCAGCAGTAACAACGACACATCCCTGTTTTAGCAACTTATTTTCATTCACAAGTTCCGTTCTTTAGTTCGCGTGCATGACAGTTTTTCCCACCACAAGCAACACATAAAACATTTGTTCAAATATTTTATTGGAAATAAAACAGTAAAAGCTATTATGTCAGTGCAAAGATATACATTTCTATACCATACACAAAACTGCTGTCGAACACTGAGCACATGAAACAATAATGTATACAGTACATCATCATCATCATCATCACCACCCTATTTTAGGTCCTCTGCAGGATGAAGGCCTCTCCCAACGATTTCCAGTCCACCCTAGCCTGAGCGAGTTGGTTCCACTTTATGCCCGCAAACTTTTTTATTTCATCGCTCCATCTAACCTTTTACCTGCCTCTGTTATGTTTTCCCTCTCTTGGTGAATGTATACTCAGTAATTTGATGCAGCGAAACAGTGTGAAAGAACCGTTTAATGATATTTTTTTAGTGTTACTATGATGCTCAGTGGTGCACGAATTTCTCAACAACAATTTCACAGTATGTTGGCATCTTTCTAACAGATCTCAAGTACAAAGCACATTTTGTCTGTCAACAGACAAGTTATAGGCTAGACCTAGTATACAAGTTGAAACCATAACCCATAAAAGCAATGAGCAATGCACACAGTTTACAAGTTGCAAGCATCCTTTTCTCCCTGCTTTTATTCAAGGATATCTGAAACTAATACATATTCCTCGAAGAAAGCTGTAAAACTCTGGAATTTCACGCGCACTTGCACACACACACACACACACACACACACACACACACACACACACACACACACACACACACACACACACACACACACACACACACACACACACACTATATATATATATATATATATATATATATAGAAGGATGGTCATGTGGGCGAGTTGGAACTGATCCTCTCCTTTTATTTGCGTTCTACCTACATTGAATGGAACGACAAGTTGTACATTCAGAAACGGGGGTCTGCATTGGGTCTAAGGTTGCTCCGGTACTAAGTAATATTTTTCTAGGAAACGTAGACAGAAAAGTAAAAAGTAATCTTGATGAAAATGTCATCAAATTGATAAGGTACGTCGATGATTTCTTGGTTTTCGTCAGTAATTCAAACTTAGAACAGAATGTAGCAAAAGTCCTTGATCTGTTTCGCAAATGCGGTTCTGGTTTGCGCTTCACCTATGAATTACCGCAAGACAACCAGTTGCAATTTTTGGACCTGAGGCTAGAACTCGCCAAGAATCATGTTTGTTGGCAATATATCCCAAGATCCGCTAAACCCATCCTAAATTTTAAATCCGCTCATTCCAAGGTAGTCAAAAACGGAATCGCCTACTCTTGTTTGTTTTCAGCATTAGTGAAGTCATGTTTTCATCATGCTTGTGACAGCTTTGTCACACAAGTATTGCGTCTAAGGGCGGCAGGGTTCCCGGAAAGTGCCATCCGGTTGAATGTGCAGAAGCTGATGAAATGTGTAAGATTGGGAACAATCGAGAGGGACAGTGTTTCAGCCCGGTAAAACAAAGAAAACACTGTAGTTATTCCATACCTGCATAAGCCATTCCATGGTCTAAAAAATGTTGCAGGGAGGTTCAATGTCAGAGTTATCTTTCCTGCCCCTAATAAATTAAATAAGATTTGCGGTATAATCGAGGGGAAACTGGATCAAAAAAGATTAGGAGTAAGTAAAAGTAAAATAGGTTGCAAGGTGAAGAAACACACGCCCTCGTTCGGAGCATGCAAAGTAGGTCTGGTGTATCAGGTGCCGTTCTCTTGTGGTGACATGTATATTGGCCAAACAGCTGCAGGTGTTTGAATGTAAGATTGGCTGAGCACAAACGCTCTCTGAAGGGCAGTGAATACTCGCACATAGCTAGGCACTGTTCAAACCATGATTGCACCCCGATATTTTCAGATACAAAAAGTTTGTTCAAACACAGGGATAAGGCAGTTAGAGAAATTGTTGAAGCATTTCACATCAGCAAAGACGGTCCCCGCTGCGTCAGCATGCCATCGATAGCCTTACATGACAGGGAGATTTCTTTTTTGAATCAGTACATCACGTAGCTTATCTTGGCTTAGTTCTAACGAGGTTATTCATATTCTGTTGCGCACTTTCCCATCTGCGTCATGGCATCACGTGGGTGTGGTCATTGCTTTCAATATGGGTGTGTTGCTAAATAAAATTCAGTTGTGAGACAGCGCTGCGGTTTGTGTCCCTTCCTTCTTTTGTCCTCGTGTTTCGCGCTGACCATCAATATATATATATATATATATATATATATATATATATATATATATATATATATATATATATATATATATATATATATATATGAGGACGGAAGTGTCCTTGGATCCAGCAGAATCAAAACACTTCGAAGCGGAGGACGTGCGAAACGAAAACTTTTTATTTTTCCAACGTTTCAGCCGGGGACCGGCCTTCATCAGGGAAAACACAATACATAATTGCGCTCTTCTTTAAGTACACAATGATATAAGGGGCCCCTAACACGTACTCTATCACTATCACACAGTAATCAATGTAGTAGGGCAAATCATGCACGGTGCGAACAGGTCACTGCAAAAGCGCGTAGTCACATCTGATGCATTATCACTATCACACAGTAATCAATAGGGCAAATCATGCACGGTGCGCACAGGTCACTGCAAAAGCGCCTAAATACATTTGACAGAGCCGGCGTTTCCATGAAGCATATCGCGTGAATAGTAGTGTAAAATCGTGACATGGCCGACAAACAGACGAAGAAATCCAATTTTTCAGCAAAGAAACAAATTTTATAGCAAATAGACAATAGTGAATTTCAACGGACGCTTCAAAGTTACCATTCGAAAGGGTGCGAAGATCGGCAACCGAAAGTAGGGGAAAGATACTCAACGAAAGAGTGTGGCAAGAAATTGCGCGTACATGGTTATGATTAGGCTGCGGTCTTACTAGAGCTATTTCCGCGCCGAAAGAAACGATAGCTTGCCTACATTTTCATTTATACCAGATGAAACAGCGTTAAACTTGTGTATGAGGAATGACTCGCGGATTTCTCTATCATGGTGCGAAATGAAACCTGATTCCAGTATAGTGGCTGTTAGTTTATCGAAGGAGTGACCAGGAATACTGACATGCTTGGATAGAGGGAGATTAGGTAGGTTTGTGGTATGCGACTTGTGGTTGTTGAACCGTAATCTAAAGGCGTTCTCGGTTTGGCCGATATATTGGAGTTTGCAAATGGAGCATTCAAGCATGTACACAACGTTGCACGTGCCACAGTTGAAATCACCTTTTATTTTTAAATGAAAGTTTCAGCTGGTTAAGGATTTAGACAATTTTGCGCGAAACCTACGGCTAAGAGAATTCTTTCATGAACGGCCAGCTTCCTCTAAATGGCAATCGCGCGAGCACTGAACGCCTCCAGCACAACGTGACAAGTTTCTTGATCTATACATATCAGTAGTACAAGGTGACATCCTAGAGGCCTACAAGAATCGTACGTCATTTCCACATAATCTGTCTATTTCTGAAAAGGAAGCGCTCCATACATTACAAGGCCGCAAAGACATAATTATCAAGCCGGCAGATAAAGGTGGAGCTGTAGTGGTGGTGAATAAGTTGGCTTATGCTACCGAGGTTCAGAGACAGCTAAATGACGAGCATTTCTACAGGCGCCTTGATAACGATCCGACGGAGCGGTTCAAGGAAATTGTTTGGAATAGTATAAATGATCTCGTCAAGGCTGACCAAATCGGTGACAAGGCAAGACGGTCGTTAATTCCCCTCAGCCCCATACCGGGACGATTTTACATCTTGCCAAAAATCCATAAACCGAATAATCCGGGCCGTCCTATTGTGTCTGCTATCGGCACCGTCACTGAACCACTTTCCAGCTTCGTTGATAATCTTATTAAAGATATTCCGCCAACTTTCAACTCATACCTCAAAGACACAAACCACTTCTTGCTCGATATCATTAACCTGGACGTACCATCCGGTTCATTACTTGTAACACTAGACGTGGCCTCGCTTTACACCAACATTCCACATACGGATGGCATCCAAGCAGTATTACATGCTTATGAAGATAAGGTTTCCAACAAAACGGTAGATAGCGAAACACTGGCGCTGTTACTGGAACTAATCTTGACGTTAAACAACTTTGAATTTGATGGAACACATTATGTGCAGGTCAGTGGGACTTCTATGGGTACGAAAATAGGACCAAGCTATGCAAACATATTTATGGGCCAACTCGAGGACAAATTTCTGGATACTTGCGTGCTCAAACCATTTTATTATAGGCGTTATATTGACGATGTCTTCCTATATCTGGCACCACGGGGAGGCGGATCTTGTGTCATTCATTGCAGACTTCAACAATGCTCACCCAGCCATCTCCTTCTCAAAATCATACTCAAGCACATCAATCAGTTTTCTTGACGTCACGGTCACCATACGTGCCAATAAACTCACGACTAAGCTCTTTAGGAAGCCTACGGATAGCCAATCCTATCTTCATTTCCAAAGCTCTCATCCAAAGCACTGCAAAACGGCGATCCCATACGGTCAAGCGCTATGTTTCAAAAAGTTCTGCTCCACAGATTCCGACTTCACCGAAAACTGCACCAAACTTTCGGAGGCCCTGAAGAAACAAAAATACCTACCTGAAATCGTGGATGATGCCATTAAACGAGCTAGTGGTATTGGCCGCAGGGAACTTCTTATGCGAAAGAAGAACGTTGCCCATTCAAACACAAACCTCGTTTTGACACACTCCGCATCAGCCCCAAACATCAATAGCATTCTTAAAAAACATCACAATTTATTAATGCAAAGTGATCGCCTCAAAAGCATCTTCCTTGATCCCCCACGTGCCGTATATCGTAGATCAAAAAACTTACGCGACTTATTAACTTCTTCAAAAATGGCCCCTGCAACTTATTCTGGCTGCCATCCTTGCAACAAGCCCCGTTGCAAGGTATGCAACCACATGGCCAGGACGACTTATGTCAAGAGCACAGCTTCCAACTTTCATTTAAAAATAAAAGGTGATTTCGACTGTGGCACGTGCAACGTTGTGTACATGCTTGAATGCTCCATTTGCAAACTCCAATATATCGGCCAAACCGAGAACGCCTTTAGATTACGGTTCAACAACCACAAGTCGCATACCACAAACCTACCTAATCTCCCTCTATCCAAGCATGTCAGTATTCCTGGTCACTCCTTCGATAAACTAACAGCCACTATACTGGAATCAGGTTTCATTTCGCACCATGATAGAGAAATCCGCGAGTCATTCCTCATACACAAGTTTAACGCTGTTTCATCTGGTATAAATGAAAATGTAGGCAAGCTATCGTTTCTTTCGGCGCGGAAATAGCTCGAGTAAGACCGCAGCCTAATCATAACCATGTACGCGCAATTTCTTGCCACACTCTTTCGTTGAGTATCTTTCCCCTACTTTCGGTTGCCGATCTTCGCACCCTTTCGAATGGTAACTTTGAAGCGTCCGTTGAAATTCACTATTGTCTATTTGCTATAAAATTTGTTTCTTTGCTGAAAAATTGGATTTCTTCGTCTGTTTGTCGGCCATGTCACGATTTTACACTACTATTCACGCGATATGCTTCATGGAAACGCCGGCTCTGTCAGATGTATTTAGGCGCTTTTGCAGTGACCTGTGCGCACCGTGCATGATTTGCCCTATTGATTACTGTGTGATAGTGATAATGCATCAGATGTGACTACGCGCTTTTGCAGTGACCTGTTCGCACCGTGCATGATTTGCCCTACTACATTGATTACTGTGTGATAGTGATAGAGTACGTGTTAGGGGCCCCTTATATCATTGTGTACTTAAAGAAGAGCGCATTTATGTATTGTGTTTTCCCTGATGAAGGCCGGTCCCCGGCTGAAACGTTGGAAAAATAAAAAGTTTTCGTTTCGCACGTCCTCCGCTTCGATATATATATATATATATATATATATATATATATATATATATATATATATATATATATATATATATATATAGAGAGAGAGAGAGAGAGAGAGAGAGAGAGAAAGAAAGGAAGGGAGGTTATCTAATGTCACTACAGTTCACTTATGATCCACTCTCAATAACTGGCATACCTACATCAGTGCATTTAACTGGGTACGTGATAGCTGGGGCCATAAGTTGTGAACAGATGAATGTGAAGCATTTCTTGGCAAACTTAGTTTCCTACACCTCATCTATCTATCTATCTATCTATCTATCTATCTATCTATCTATCTATCTATCTATCTATCTATCTATCTATCTATCTATCTATCTCGTTCGGTATTTCGAAGGTAAAGTACAAGTGTGACGAAGAGAAACGACAAATTTTTACATCGCTAACCTTATGTACTCATCATGTATGTATGTATGTATGTATGTATGTATGTATGTATGTATGTATGTATGTATGTATGTATGTATGTATGTATGTATTAACGTTAAATACTGCAATCATGCATGGCTCATACTCGTAGTGCTCGGCCCACAGTACGCGGGTATGTGCCATGGGCGCTGCCTTAGTCAACGCGCGCCGTTCGCTCTCTCTCACGACAGCAGACGACACAGTCGGGTGCACTGCCTCCGCGATCGGCCCACACCGTCTGACTGCATTGCCTCAAGTATGGGCCCACACGGATGGATGGATGGATGATATGAGCGTCCCCTTTGTGATATGTGCGCCACCAGGCTCGTAAAAAAAATTGAAGAACTTTTCTTTTTTTTTTCCCTCTCACATTAAGTTGTCCTCATGCCTTTTAAATCTACTTCAATTAAATCGATCATACTACAGCAAAAACGTAAATTCATAGCCCAGTTCTCTGCCCTTATGGGAGAAAGTCCCTATAATTATTTTTGTCCGTTCTCTCTAGTTTTCTGACACCAGTATTCTAACCGTCTCTTATTTATTTCAATCGTGGGTATGTTCAGCTTTCCGTTGTTCTCCCTAAAACCCAAGGCTTCCTGTAGGGTGGTGCCCAAACGTACACCTCGGTGGATATTTCCGCATTCAGTCAGAATACGTTCCGCCGTTTCCCTATCTTCCGCACAGCATGTGCATTTTTCTTCTTCTTTGCCGAATTTCGCTTCATAAATACGCGTTCTAAGGCAGCCCGATCTCGCTTGAAACAATAAAGCGCTTCCTCTTGAATTATCATAAAATGCCTCCCTCTTTATTTCGTTTTTGCCTCCTCGGTAGTTATTCAGAGTCGTTTTTTTTTTCCATCGCTGCCCTCCAGTAAATCTCCGCCTCTCTGACGTTAGGGGACGGCACCGCCCCTAGCGGTGCGGTCCCCTAATTGAAAGCGGGAGCACGCGCCGGGAGCGAGCGCTGTTAGCGCAGCGCCTCTAGTGGGCACTCTAACCCCCGTATTCATAAACGCTCCTCGACTCGACCCTTCACTCGAAACGCTCCTTGAGGGCGGTTTTCCAATTCACAGATCGCCCTCCACTCGAAGCGTTCCTCGACTGGAGGAAATCTCGAGCGTTTGACTCGAGATAGTCAAGGTAGGGCCAGAGCTACCTTGAACCTTTCCTTGAGTGAAGTATCATGGCGGACTACGCTTCGTTTGTCGACTATGTGCTCCGCGTCGGCGAGCTGTTTGACGACGTAGAAAACTGCGTAGGCATACCACGACGACGGTTGAGGGACCGGATAAATCCAACGGAGCACTACACCAACAGCGAGTTTCTGGCGCGCTACCGCTTCACGAAGTGCAGCGTGAAGAAGCTGCCTGACTGCTTGCCCCTTGAAGAGAGCTGCAGCAACCGTGGCCACGCTCTTCCACCAATGACACAGCTTCTGATTGCGCTTTGCTTTTATGGAGCAGGCACGTTTCAAGTAGTGGCGGGCGACCTGGTGAATGTGTCTCAGCCGACAGTGAGCCGCATCATCGAACGTGTGTCGCGGGTGATCGCGAAGAATTTGTTCCCAGCCGTCGTGAAGTTCCCCGACACCGATGACGGGTTCCGTGAGACGATGGTCGAATTCCACCGAATTACCAAGTTCCCCGGGGTGACAGGGTGCATAGACTGCACCCACATCCGTATAAAAGCACCACATTCGTATAAAAGTTTCTCCCGGGCACTGTCCTTAGCGCGCTTGGACACGTTGTCGGTGTTTCTGTTTTCATTTGCCCATCTGTGGCGCGTCACCAAATTACACAGTAATTCGCACTCTTCGCGCGTGTAAACGAACCTCCGTGCGGTCGTCTTGCCGCCGTCGCGCGTGACGCTGTCGTCCGTGCTCATGTCGCCGTCTGTCAGGGCAAGCAGGACGCCAAGAGAGAGAGAGAGAGAGAGAGAGCTTTTTATCGAAAGGCAGAGAATTTAGCCGGCATTGAAATATCGCTGACATGCTACTCTGCGTGGCGAGGGAGTTTGGGGAGCGAAAGAAGTGCAAGAGACAGTGAAAAAGAAAAGAGAAAAAAAGTTGGGCTTTGTGTTTCTGACCATGATGCTTAATTGCGTCCAAAGATAGTTAACGTTTTCACCAACCCGCAGTGAGATGATAGGGTGTGTTGCATGATGGGTGAGTGATGGCGACGACGGAGATAAAGTTAGTCTATTGAGTTGACCTATACTTTTTAAGTACGTAAACAAAAAGTCCATCGCACGTCTCTGTTTTGTGGGGCAAGCTAGAGGGCCTAAAACACACTGAGGTGATAAAGGGAGCTGTGTAAGTGACTGCATGCAATGTTCATAGAGCGCACGCTCATCACTGTTCGCTCGGTATTCAAACAAAATATGTTCTACGGTTTCAGTAGAGCCACAGTTGCTACAGTGTGGGCTTGTCTCCTGATGGAAGCGGTACCGTTTGAGCATGTTCAGTTGAGCAAGTCGTTTGAACATGCAATGTTCAGCCGTAGTCGATGATACAAAGTTTCCAGATGTCGAGGAATGTTGGATTGTAGTTTTGATTTGGGATCTGGGTCGACTGAGTATAAGAAAGGGTGATGATTTGTCGGTAACTTCCATAGCCGGTTCCTTTATTTGTAAGCGAATCGTTTAGCCATATGGGAAGCATAAGATTTGGTGAAATAGAGTCGCTTATAGTTTTGATATCGAAGACCGTTACGTGCTGTTTCGTCGGCTTTTTCGTTGGGCAGAATGCCGCAGTGAGCCGGTATCCATTGAAATGTAATGCAGTGTCCTGCGGTAAAAGCCAGGTGGTGTAAATAGGCAATGTCGGCAGAAACGGGTTGATGATTATTTTTCTTCAGGTAGTTGTACAATGTTTGCAGCGCTCCTTTGGAGTCGGTACGCCACGATGCAACAAGCAGCTTACACAGCGCACCACGGAACATCAAGATAAAATCTGGCGCGCGCACACAATACGCGAACAACAGTCGCACATCCGGACCTGTCCGGGCATGCTATCCCAGCGGATTCGGCTCTGGCGTGGCTTGGATGAACGTAGCATCGCCTGCTGTCGAAACTAGCTGATAATGTTTCAAGTTTCACTTATAACTTCCAATGCAGCACGTATTTAATAAGAGGTGATAATTTTTAAATCGTTGGCTAGCATTTCAACCGAAAATTCTCGTACTTATTGTTGTAGTATTGGGCTGCACACCCTCGCTACCAGATGCGTGTTTCGTAACTGAAGTGAAGGAATGTTTCTCGAGCAGCCTCTTGGCGGAGGAGCGCTCGAGTGGCTTTCTTGAAACCCTGCCGCTCCTTGAGGAGAGGAAGGCGCTGCGCCTCGACTCGGTGAAGTCGAGGAGTAGCGTTGAGTGAAGGTGCGTTTGTGAATACGGGGGTAAGTCCCCCCTAAGGAGCTTCGCCCCTAAAACATGGCTTATATGCACGAATAAAGACACAACAACGTGATAACCGCATCGGTTGCTGACCTGAATGACGAGATTTCGACCCCGGTCGCGGCGGCCGCATTTTCGAAGGAGGCGAAAATGCTCGAGGCCCGTATACTGCGCGTTATCACTGCTCATCAAAAGAACACCAGATAGTCAACACTTCCGGAGCCCCAGCTACTGCGTGCCTCATGATCATAACGTGGCGTCGGCACTTGCTAAGCAAGCAGCAATTATTATTTGTGACAGCCGCAGCATTTCGCGTATGTTTATATTACTTAAACCGTGCAATTCAGTTGAAGCCTTCTTACAAGAAATAATATCGCACGCCATTTTTTCTTTATGACGGGGCGCCGATCCACTGACCTTGCGACGCCTCTGTACTGCCTTCATGAGTGTTCCTAAACGTGCATTTCTATCGCGTCGTTATATGCGCCTAACGCGTCTTTCTTGCCCTTAATTTCTCGTAGATAGCGTGCTGTATGGAACAACACGTAGACATGCGTCAGCGGCCATAACGACCAACAAAGAAAACAGATGCATGACTTACCGTGGGTGCTCCGGGCTGGGCCGAGCTTGCCTGTTTGCATGCAGCGGCATGGCGAAACCATCACTCTAGCAGGTTGCCCTGCCGTCACATCACAACTTTTGCGCTCAGCGGCGAGAACACAGTTAAACTGCCCGCATAAAACGCGCACACTCTGCTAACTCAACATAGCCATTCTCACGCAGCGCCTATCTCATGGTGCTCGGCTACCGCCCAATACGGCCATAATTTCGATATCCGCGGCACGACTGAGCTTGTTCGGTCACAGACAGCGGCAGCCACCGCGGCCTCCGACGGAAGGCTCGCACCGGCGCCGCTTGCTGCGCCGTTATCTCCCCACCTGCCTGCGTTTGCTTGAGCTTTTAGATATTCCGTCGCGCTATAGCAGCAACGACGCTCGCGCTCCGTCTCGACGCGTGCCTCTCGGCGTGCGATCTATCCCCCTTCGACAGCGGTAGTCATGAGTGCAGTCAGACGGTGTGTGTGTGCATATGTGGGGTCCGCCGCGGTGGTGTTGTGGTTACGGTATTCGGCTGCCACCCAAAAAAAAAAAACGCGGGTTCGATCCCGGCCGCGGCGGTCGCATTTTTGATGGAGGCGCGAAAGTGCCAGAGGCCCGTGTACTGTGGGATGTCAGCGCACGTTAAAGAACCTCAGGTTGTCTAAATTTCCTGAGCCCTCCACTACGGGTTTCTCTCCTTCCTATCCCTTTCCCCTTCCCTTCGTGGCCGTGCTCCCCACATGGGCTGCGGTAATTAGCATCCTTTCCTAAACCGAACCATCTTCATCATTATCACACCGGCTACTATCCCCGAGGATAGCGTGAGCGTTGCACGACGGCGTCGACCACGGGGGACCCCCCTCCCATACACGGGCCCTATGGGGAGCTTTGCCTCTTGAGTCAGTATAAGCTCTATGCATTGGACAATCCGTAAACGAAGGTCTTGTGGAACACCACTCGGCCTTGAAAGCTTCAGCCCATTCGCATCTCGCAATGCATTGCTATAAATGCGGATATTACTCCGCGTTGCATGAAACCGAGATACAGTTTAGGCATCAGGATGAGGCAACACGACAGATAGTGGAGGTGTGTCATATTGGAAAGTTGGGCCGTGACTGTGTTAGCCATCCATGCATCATGTTACACGATAAGGAGTTTGCTTTTCTTGATAACTGAAGATTGTTAGTTTCACTATGCTACTGTCATTGTCCTGGTTCGAAAGGCAGGCCTCTTGTTCGACAGCGCATGTGCAAATTGTTCTCTTGTGCTTTTAAATGTTATTCTGTTCGATAAAAATGCAGTTGGTGAGTTAAGTGCTGTCCTGTCAAATTCTTAGTTCTTCATGTCCTCGCTTTGCGTGCGCTCAAAAAGCTTTTGCTTTAAACCATGAATGTACACCAACTAGCTCATCTCCCCGTCTTGTTGCAAGCATTCACCGGTCACCCCGTATATATTAGCACTGGATCTTGACCTGCAGTGCAGTGCCGGTGGAAGATTTCTCTTGTGCGTAGTTGAACCATAACGATTGGCAGCGTGCGCGTTAATCCGGAACTCGGCACGATATACGACGTGGGAGCACAGGAATGTCATAAACCAGGAGCATAAATGACAATGCGTGTGTAAATATACACAAGCGTTGTCACACATTTGCATGCATGAGTGCAATGTCACGTGCGATTTACGGCACCACAGAACGATCCCCAGCTTCGCCCACTCGTCATGATTCACTTCGTAGAGATGCGTTGTTGTTTCTCCTCGCGCGGATGCCTCTTCAACTGTGTACTAGAAGTGTGCTGGTGGATTTCTCTCGTATTTGGTGCCGATCGGTGCACGTCCGGCATCCGCCCGAAGACGCGAGCCGACTGCCCACGCTCATTCTTTACTCTGCGCGCTCAAAGAGAGTCACGTGTATTTTCAAAGACGATAGTCTTTCTTGGGATACTTGAAGGCAGAAATTTTTTTTTGTGTCTGTTTGTCTGTCTGTCACACGATTCAGCCTCCCGGCCAAAGTTTAAGCACTTGCCTAACGCCAGCCATCTTGAAGTGGTAGCTGCGTTCATACCGATAAACACTGTCGATTAAAAAGAAAATATTACGCATATCTGAGGCTCAACATCAATACGCACGTATTAGGTGGTGTTTTCCTGTACTAGAAAATATATAGATACGTAATTACATACACAGATACATAGATACAGAAAACTTGGCGTTTGTTAGGCTGCGCTAAATATGCGACGCTGTACACGAAAAAGGCCTCCGCCGACGATTTGGTGCTGCCACCTGGCCCACGGATTCTGCACAAGCTCATGTTTCGCGACAACGTTGCCAGATGGCGTCCATATCTTACGCAGCGTGGCACGGCCGGCTGAAGACTATCGCCTTTCGACGACATTTGCAGCAGAGCACGCAGATAGGCGGCCAATTTTTTCTGGTTGGACTTCGTACATTTAGGGTATCAAGCTACGTTGAGGCGTGCCGCCTCGACGCACCTTGACAGGTAGTTGCTGCCGGCAACGCTGCATTCGCAAAAGGACAGAAAGTTGAGCGAGTTGGCAACAGTCCATAATCAAAAGAAGAGGCGTGCAGGACACGGACACAAGGAGAGCAGTGAAGGAGAGCAGGGAGAGCAGACACAAGGAGAGCAGGCGTTCGTGTTGTTCACTGCTCTCCTTGTGTCCGTGCCCTGCACGCCTCTTCTTTTGATTATGGGCTGCATTCGCATATCGTTGTGCGGCGATATTTGCGAAGGATGGGGTACTGGGCGCTGTTCACGGTCGGCGCTGGAGTTCCGCGAGTTTCTAACTCTACATAAGCAGCAGGGATCTCGCAAACTAGCTTACTCTTCCTTGAACGGAAGAGTAAACCCCGCGACTAGATCCGTATTACTCTCACGTACAACTAAAGAACTCTGGGGAGAATAATGAAGTCGCTCAAGTCCTCACACTACTCCACTACAGCTAAGAGAGTTGGTTTCGACGACGGATCAGTGAGGAGATCTATAAAGGAGCTGATGGTGTGAAAGTCGGTGGAAGAAACAAAAAGATGAAATACTGATCATTGGGACAGCGCAGAAGAGCGTCGGCGTCATAGGGCGGACCCTCGCTACTGTAGAATATGCGAATGTCGTAGTCCTCTCCGGTGGTGTAAGGGTTGTGGTGCTCGGCCGCCGCCTCAGAAACGGGCGTTCGACCCCGGCTGCGGCGATCGCATTCTCGATGGAGGCAAAAATGCCAGAGGCCTGTGTACTGCGCGTTGTCAGTACACGCTAAAGAGGTGGTCAAAATTTGTGGAGCCCTACGGCTTTTCTCTCCTTTCTATCTGCTTCAGTCCTTTTCCTCTACTCCAACGGACGCTTAGCCGTGGTCCCTACAATGGCTGCAGAAATTGGCGCTCTTTGCTTAACGAAACCACAATAATCATACAGGCGAAGTGCCCAAAGGACAAGGCGGCGTCAGGGGTGTTTCAGTGACGACAACCACCAACATGCGTAGCGGTCCGTCACGACATCAAATGGTCGGACATACAGTAAGTGCCCATATGATCTCCAAGCATTACTTTTCCGTCGGAGTGTTATTACTCTCGACTTTCGTAAGCGTGCCACTTATATGCCTAACGACATCCTCAGGAAATCCTGGTTTAAGGACAGAGCCGAGGCCAATACCACTGGCGTCGGTGTGCACCTCCGTAGGCGCGGTCCGGTCGTAGTGGCGCTATATTGGGGAGATGCCAGCAAGCGGCGGAGATTGGTGAAAGCCTCGTCGGAGTCTGATAATCACGATGTCAGGGGCCCGTTGCTTCCAACAACTTCGTCAGTGGCGCTATAATAGTGCTGAAATATTTAATGAAGCGCCTGAAGTAGCTGAACAGGCACATCAAACTGCGGAATTCTTGAAAGGACTTTGTTCTAGGTAATTCGGCTACAGGCCGAAGTTTGGTTGGGTAGGGAAGAATTCCTTCCTTCGACATAACGTAGCCTATTACTCTCAGCTATGTAGTGGAAAATCGGCACTTTTTTTTTTTGAATTTATCTGTAGGCCAGCGTTCGTCATGCACATCAAAGCACGCTGGAGGCGTACAAAGAGCGTATCGAAGTCAGGAGCAAAAAAAAAGATACACATTGGCGTCAAGGAAGCACAGGCACGTATGCCACGTCAAACCTGTCAGAATGGTGTCCATCATGCTCTGAAAAGTTGCGGGCGCATTACAACGCCCGAAAGGCACGACATTATATTGATATAAGCTGTCAGATTGAACAAAAGCTGTCTTAGGTCGGTCGGTATCAGCCATGGGTGCTTAAGGATCGAGCGCTTCTGGAGATGCAAACAATTCATCCTTCTTCTAGACTGTCAATCTCGTATTCTATGTGCGGCAGACGATGAACGTCCTTGTGGGTAATCTGATTAAGGCGGCGGTAGTCCACGCAGGACCGCAGAGAACCATCCTTCTTTTTTACATACACGACACGAGATAGATGACCCGCCACGGTGGTCTAGTGGCTAAGGTACTCGGCTGCTGATCCGAGGGTCGCGGGATCGAATCCCGGCCGCGGCGGCTGCATTTCGATGGGGGCGAAATGTTGAGGCCCGTGTGTTGTGCGATGTCAGTGCACGTTAAAGAACCCCAGGTGGTCGAAATTTCCGGAGCCCTCCACTACGGCGTCTCTATAATCAGAACTGATTTTGGGACGTAAAACCCCACAAAACAACCACGACAGGAGATAGATGGCCGTGGGCTATACGAAGCTGGTATCACCTTGCGATGAAGTATGCCGTCGAGCGGTTCGCTGATCACACAACGTTCTGTGGAAGCAACGCGATACGTGCATTGTCTAAATGGCGGTTGGGAGCCTGTGTCGATACGGTAACAGGTGACGTCCGACTTAGGGAAGATTTCCCCACCTCAGACGAAGAGAAAAATTCTTCCAAGAGGCACAGCACTTGAGTCCGGTGGACCAGTGTAAAGTTCTCGGGGGTAGAATAACTAAACACCGCGCTGGCCAGTGAGTCACAAGTCTAAATAGCAGTGACCGCTCTTGAACTATCACAGCAAGTGTAGCCGGGCACGTCCACTGCTTGACCGTCTTCGTTAGTTGCACATTACGAAGGCATTGCCCCTGGACTAACATGGTAGGGTGTAGCAACGGGTTACATACGAAAATGGTGCGCTGTCGCAAATAGGAGCAGAAGACCTCTTCCAATGAGGAAGTGTTCAGAGGGAGACGACAGCGCAACATGCTGTCTGAGGCTGCTGCACAACATAATCACTACAGTTGATGCGCTCGGACGAACGTGGGTGTCGTCTTCGACAAGCAGTTTGCACGCAAGCGAAGAATTATCGGTGAGGGGCAAGTCGCGAGAGTTCAATGGCGGCCCCTGCGCAATCGTTGACACCATTGCGGCGCAAGAGGACATTCCAACCCAATATAACATCGTAAGAGCATGAGGAAATGGTGACTTCTATGGCGTATAGGACGCCGTCGATGAGAACACGTGCAGCGAACACCGCTAAAGAATGAACATGCTGCGCACTAGCTCTTCTTAAAGACAGTCCATAAAGGGGCCTCGTGACTTTCCGAAGTGGGCGGCAAAGCTTAGCGTCCGTAGCATACACGCCTGCTCCTGTGTATACGACCATCAATAAATACTTCTACAGCGTTTGACAGACTGCGATGAGGACGTTTACATTTCGATAATATCACAGTCCTTGCCTGGTGGACTGCGGCAATTCTCATCGTTCCGAGTCAAGGGCGCATCGGCGACAGTAAGCGACGGCTTGGGAATAGTGAACGGCGTGCGTGGTTCAGGTCGCAGTGTCGGCGACGTAGCCAAGAGGTGTCGTAATATGGGGAGATTGGCTCGCTTCTCACGGGCTGTGCGCCTCTCGGTGGCGGCACACAATCAAAATAACATGCGATTGTGACCGGCGTACCCACATGCAAAGCATATCGGCCGGTAGTCGAAAGTACGCCACCGGGTCGTGGAACAGGTCCCATCCAAGGCACAGGACAAGAGGTGCGGGACGATTGCTGGTATGACTGTGCGCTGGGCTGCAGTTGAGGCCGGAACGTAATGTCAGCGTAAGAAAGAGGAACGTCTGCAGCGAGGGCTTGAGGCCTAACGTCGGTGTCTGTATAGTTGAGGGCTGTAGCCTGACAATGACCTTGGCGTAGCTCAGCGGTGTAGGCGGCGGAAGGTGCTTGTGGTGCTCCGGCAAAGTAGCGGCGCTTTCCTCTTCAGGCGCATGGCGCAGTGTAGGCACGAATGCTGATGGACAGGCTATATGAACGTCATCGAGGAGAGCTGGAGTGCAACTTCCCCCGCACAAAGGACTTCACGTCTGCGAGTATGCTCATTAGTGACCGACAACCCCCTTCCCGACATCCCTGACCCCTCGCTATCATACACCTTGTTCAAGCGCCAGATTGAATCGCATTCCCGATCAGCACCATTACAGGAGGGTCCCACACCGCAATGGTCGCCAACGCTCGTCACCACAAGCCTCTTGTGTCTGCAGGAATCCACCCCCTACCTGCCCTGTCCCGGTCACTCTGCGCCAAGATCCTCCTTTCAAGGCTCATCATTCCACCTACTCCTGCAACATCAACGTTTCACGCCTACCATAAAGTAAGCAAGTCACGCCAAAGCAACAAGTTGGCAGCGCAAAATAGCTACTACGCCCCCATCCACTGCTAACCTTATACTGTATATACGAATCCAACCTGATTTCCCTAGCTATTGAAGTTTTAAGTTTATTTCATTAATTCAAGCGCACATATCCAGTGGTACAGCGGGAAGGGGTGGCGCAAATGCAACTGAATGCCTGAAAATGCGCCAATCCCCGCCCAGACAGGAATTCGCTTACTTTGTGTTGACTTCCAAAACACCAGCACACATTACTTTCACCAAACGGCGCTGTAGGTAAACCTCCGTATTCTTTTATTTTGCACAATAGGGTTTCCCACAAAACATTTTTGCGCATCTTACCCCTTTCATTTTATTTTCTGATTAGCTTCACGCCTCATATACCTATTAGTGGCATAGGCCTTCCAACCATTCTTATGTTCTTTCCTTATTCGGGAGAAAAATAAAAGCAGTGAAGGTGCACGTGTCAGCGAGCGTTGCCGCCCCATCTCCTCGTAGCTTTAGCATGGTGTGGCGATTTCTGCCATTGCCTGAGGGCGCTTGGCGAGTAGCATGTTAAACGTGTTGTCCATACGCCTTCCATTACATTTCTAATACGATCCGACGGGGAGATCGTCTCGTCCGCTGCTTTGCAGAAGTGCATTAGACAAGACGTACAAGTAGTTAGGTGTCTCAGTTTCTTTCAATCTGAACTGGGGCACACATATCAACAACATCCTATCATCGGCGAATCGTTCACTCGGATATTTAAGGCGTAATTTACGTCATGCCCCACAGGACATCAGATTACTCGCGTACACACCATTAATCAGGCCATCAATCAGTTGAATATCCTTCACCAATCTGGGACCCACATCAAAAATACCTCGTCAACGCGCTTGAATCATTTCAAAATCGAGCAGCAAGATACATTCATTCATCCTACTCATATGACGTAAGCATATCTGCCCTAAAAGATAAATCTAAATTGCAGTCACTCGTGCACCCTTGTACGATTGCCAGCCTTGGTCTTTTTCATAAGTTTTTCTACAGTTCACTTAATCGCATGCCGTACATCACCCCACCTGCAAGAATATCGTAACGCACTGGTCATCCGCTACAGGTTTTAAAACCACGTTCACACACAACCACATTCCCTGCTTTATTTTTCTGTCGTACAGAGTCTGATTGGAATGCCCTTCCTCACGAAGTTGTATCTACAAACAACCACCATGTGTTGAACGCTGCTGTGTTCTCACTTTGCCACATTTGTTGTCGTTGTTTGTGCGGGACGATCACTTAGCGCGTTTATTTATTTCTACAGTAATCATTGTTTTAGTGTTGTATTCATTTGTAGTGTTCTTTTTCTGCAACATTTCCAGTAGTTTTTTACGTTCAGTTGCCACGTTATTCTACCGCTGCCAAATTAATTATTTTTTTCTTTTGTACTTATCCCTTATCAACGCGTGTTCTCGTTTGTACAGAGTTGCAACATTTCTTACATTCGTTTGTATTTTGAATTACCCATTGCATTACGTACCCCACCCCATATGTAACACCCCTATAAACGGGGCCTTTAAGGAAAACAAACTGAACTGAACTGAAGTAGGGTTGTATATTGGGCTAGTTGGTGTTTAGACATGGAAATCATTGGGGAACTGCGCAAAAGGACGACACACGAGAAAGGTGTCGTGTCCTTTTGCGCACTTCCCCGATTATTTCCATGCACAAGTCCAGAATGTTCCTCAATATAGCAGGAAAAGGAAGTTGCCTGTGTTCGTGCAGACGCTGCTTGGCGGCAGCTAACGGACAGCGGGACGACCAAAGCGAGCTTCTGAATGCGCACCATGAGGGAAAATCAGCCTCGTCGTTGCTATACCACAGGCTTGCTGCGTCGCGGTGGCGGGGCACACCGGAGCATTTGGTCGGAGTACATGTCTCAAAAGGACGGAAAGTTGAGCGACTTGAAAAGGATTCACAATAGAAAGAAGAGGCGTGCAAAACACAAGAAACACAAGCATTCGTGTTGTCCACCTCTCTTCGTGTCTCGCTCTTCCTTGCATCATGCAGATGCCTGCTGGGAGGAGTCCTGAAAAATCCTGTGTTCCATTTAATGGAGGCAGTGTTGTGTCACGCCTTTTCAACTTCATTCCAATGGCTCTAGCAAAAGGCACTAGGGGATGATGTACATCGCGACAGACGGCTTGGTTGTATGAAGATGGAACACTGGGCAACGGTTTAGCCTCATCGCAAGATGTCCCGGTGGAAACCAGCGGGGCACGTTCGGAGACGTGACGTGGCAGTTAAGGATACACATTAACCTTAAATTCCCCGACAGCGCAGCAGGAGCGATTTGTGCCATTCCGGCGGAGAGCCAGATGCTCCGGATGCCAAAAGGTCTCAAGTATGCGAAACCATTGTAAGGGTGGGACCGGCGGGCCGTCGTGTGCAGGCAGAGTCCGTGGAGGGATACCGGAGATTTTCATGACGTGGTCGGCATGGTAACTGGCGAGGTAGAACCTTCAGGAAAAAAAGTGGAACAGTCACGTCCTCGTGGCCAATGTGATATCGCAGCCTCTTTGACGAGAAAGCAGAGAATCAACCATTCACCATAACCAAAGAAAACATCCCTATCGGAAACATTCGAATTGTAGGCATATTGTAAACCACTGTACCTGCACCACAGTGGATTAATGTAGTGGGAGGATGCCAGGCAGAGGCCTAGGTGGGCAGGTATTGGGTGCGGAGGAAAGATGCTGTGCAAGATGGGTGCTAAGAGTGGTGCATGGATATTGGGCGAGATGGGTAGATACTGGGCGTCAGAATGGTGGGTGGATATTCGGTGACGTGGGTAGATGCGAGCAGCGTGCAAGATCGGTCATACTGGGGGGCTGTTAGAGAGGATACGCGCGTCTCACGTACTTCCAATCGCGACTTCATGATTCTCCACTCGGTGCTCACATGGCTGCATTAGGAGTTTGATTTTGTGTTAGCCTTACGTGTCTTCCGGTATGTGGACAATATTTTGGTCATCACGGAATGAGACAATCAACATAGCAGGGTAAATAGGATTCTAAAGATTTTCACGGCATGCCGCAAAGGGTTGTAGTTTACCTGCGAACTATCCGCCGACGCAGAACTTCAGTTCCTAGATATTAGACTCAGGTTTAAGAATAACCACTTGTGCTGGTTATATCAACCCCGATCTGTAAAGGCGTTTCTGAAATTTTCGTCTGCTCATTCTAAGACTGAAGTCCAGTATCGTATACGCAGCATTGCGCGCCGTGCTCCAGAAGACTTGCCCCCGCTCCCTGAAGGAGAGTTTCTTGCGCCAGATTGAAAAATTGCAGATGGCCGGCTACCCAGAAATGGAAATCCTGACAACCTGCCATAAGCTCATCAAGTGGGTAAGGGGTGCCTATGAAGCAAAAAAAAAATGCCCCCACCTCCCCGAAGGGAATCGTGAGGAAATGCGAATGCGCATTTATATATACGTGCGAGCGAGGGAACGGGAGAGTGGGGCGCAGGGAGGAGAGAGAGCGAACGGCGAGAGAGGGAGCGGCGAAGCACTGCACCTACCCTCTCCTACACTCTCTCCACACACGCGGGAGCTCCGTCGAGCTCCCGCGATGCGAGCGCCCTCACACGCCAGAGCGCGCTCCTCCTCTCCACTCACTCTCCGCTACTCCGCCCGCACCACCTGCTCCGGTTGCTAGGGGCGAGGAAAAGCGCACGCGCCCGCAGCTGTTGCTATGGGAAAGGGAGTGAGAGCGGACAGATAACACCTGCCAGCGCGCGGACACCGACAGACGCCTGACATGCCCAGTGATGTTCCGTGCAGGGAATTTTCCCTTTTTCAGGGAATTTTCGACCGTCATTTCGGACGAAAGGGAAAAAGGGAATCTTCGCAATATTGCAGGGAATTTCGAAGGTGAAGACATATCCTTATAATGTTCGAAACACTTCTGTTACGGGGCACTGTCGGTTCCTCCAATCGTTCCCGGCGCAAGTGTCACGCAAAATCATAGCCTTTAAGATTCGTTCCTGTTTCACGAAGTGTCTTTTTGTTTCCTCCGGGCGGTAGGCTCAAAATCCATATATGCGCTCTGTACTTACAGCACATGAGCTCCGAGATTGTAGATTGCCATCGTAGCACACCCTAGTGGAAGCCATTATTTTTTCACCAAAAGTTTGCATCTATGTGTGCGACAAACCAGAAGCTTTCAGTAACAAAAACAATAATAATAGCACACTTTTCATTTTATATAGCGTCCGTTTGTACACAAACGTGTATGTATGGCATTTCTTCTGCATCGCATACTCCTTAAAGACAGTTCGAAGATAGCTTTCGCGTAGTCTCGGAGGCAATGCTTTGAGGTGCGCAGGAGCACAAGCGCGAAAAGACAGAACGATAGCAAGAGCGGGAAGCAGCCAAACACGCATATATGTATATATATTTGTGCAGGGAAATATTCGGGGATTTTTAGCGACGCGTGCAGGGAAAAATGCCTGAAATCGGGAATTTTCATCGGAAAGGGAATCCTTCGGCGCAGGACGGAACATCACTGGACATGACCCGACTAAGAAATCCATTCGCATTTAAAAGACGACAGAGCAAGTGCGCAATGAGAAAAGACCGGTGGTTGTACCTTATGTACATGACTTTTCGCACTGTCTGAAGAATGTGGGAAGTAGATATGGGGTGCGCGTTGCATTATCGGCCCCTAACAAGCTTGCTACTATCTGCTACCTTCTTCGTAAGAAACTTTCGGGTGTTGGTAAAGATTGTATTTCATGTTCAAAAAAGCAGAAAGACAGATACGTCAAATGCAAGTCAGGTGTTGTTTACAGGTTACCGTTGTCATGCGCGCGTGTATATATTGGTGAAACCGGGCGATGTGTAATTATTGGATTGCGTGAGCATCTGTCATCGTTGAGGGCTACAAGCGGTTTGCACCTGCCTTCGCACAGCAAAGATTGTGGTTGTGAGCCGATGGCGAGGGAGACAGCATGGGCATCAGACAGGTAATGGAGGCTCTGTTCATTAACAGAGACGGCGTAAGGGGCATAAGCCATCCGTCTGTTGCCCTTAGAGAAAAAAGGACTTAAAATTTCTTGAGTGCAGCTTGTCATCGTGAGTAACGCGGGAATAGGTTCCTTTGCAAGTTTGTGTTTGGTCGTTCTAGCTGCTTGTTTCTTTGCTTTTTTGGACGCACATGGGTGCTCCACGTGTCATGGGATTTTGACGTCACTTGGATGACTCTGCTGCTGTACAAGCGCAGCCGATCAGTCCAAGCTTGGTTAACCTGTGTATTTATTCGTGTCGTTTCTTTTAATAACGTTCAATGGAGACTCAGCGCTCGTGTTGTCACCTTGTCTGTTCTTCGTCTTCGTCCCTTTTGCGCTGTAAGCTGGTCAAAATGAATTATCACCGACTTGCCCAGATTTCCGCGCTTGTTCAGCGCAACAAACGTTCAAATAATTTACAAACAGGATACCAAAACCAACAAACTGCGTTGAGGTTTTCTGCTCCATCAATTCCATGAAAAATGAAAAATCAATGGACACTAACGGAATTCAAATTACCCCTATAAAGCATGTGCTAGGCTTGATTTTCCCGTTAATAACGTATATTTGTAATGTCATATTATCTAGTGGTTTACTCCCCAGGCCCATGCAGGAAGCTCGGGTTATACCAGTATTTAAAAGTGGCAATAAGAAGGTCATTAATAACTACGAAGGCATCTCTATTTGACCTGTATAATATGAAAGTAATTGCGAAAGTAATGCGAACGTCAGAATTTCTTCGTACCTCAAAAACTGTTTCATGACTTCCATCATGGTTTCAGGTAACACAGATCAACTGAAACAGCCCTTCTAGCTAATAAAGAGGCTATTCTTCAGGCATTCAGCAGCAGAGAGTTTTTTTTGCTCGAAGAATGGACGATCACAGGAAGAACAAGGCAGACCGAAAGAGCGCAAACGATCAGCTGGTTTATTTGTTCTTGAATCAGCTTATATAAGCATGTCCAAACGTCACAAAGAAAGGAAATAGGGTTGAAAGGGGGTGAAACGGGGAGCATACAATTCAGAACACCTCACGTCACAAACACCTGCACAGAAACTTGTCTTCAGCGGTGTATACCGCTGAAGACAAGTTTACCATACAGGTAAAAGAAGTGTCGCTTACACATTTATCTCCTTCATCTTTAATAAAAAATGCTTCTAATAGTTCACGGCCAACTGTCGTCTGGTGCCTCCCGAGTATCTTGATCTTTTTTAGTAAAGGCTCAGATCCCATGCACTTGTTGCAATGTGCGGGCCAATTCGCTCCTGCTCTTTTAGCAGGCTGATTTCTGCTGGCTTCCCCTGCGAGGTAATCGCAGCAGTGGCGGACAATCTCCTCAAGGAGTTAACGAAAGAAGAAAGAGGATCTGTAGGCACCGAGTCCCTGCCGAGAAAGAAGCCCGTTGTTGTGCCATACATGCACAAGGTCGCCCACAATTTAAAAAAAGTGGCAGGTAGGCATGGTGACGATGTGGTGTTTTCGGCACCTAAGAAATTGGCCGGGTTATGCCCAAGCATTAGCGGGAAGGAAGCCCGAGCCAGCGCTTGCGGAATTCAACATGGCCAATTTTTTGTGAAGTGTGCCATGAAGGTGATATATGAAATACCCCTCAGGTGTGGAAGGTGTGAGCCAAACCGGGCGATGCGTGAATGAACGTGCAGGGGAGCATACCTCGTCTCCAGAAAAAAGTCATTCGACCAATAACAGTTAAAGCTTCACCACTCAAACACATGCCGACAGCTAGTATGAGGAACGCGAACCTTTCCCCGCGCATCAGGTGTCAGTCATATCTGAAGTCGACCAAGATACGGCCGACGAGACTGAGAAACAACCAAGCGAAGAACCACTCGAGATTCCGTCCCTTGGATTGTTTCGCAAACAGACAGCGACTGGCGTCAAGTTGTCCGGGAACCTGAGTATGGAGCAGCGTTCAGAGGTGCTCGGTTTGTTTAACGAGTTTGAGGTCATTTTCTCCGACCTACCAGGAAAGACTGCACTCGTTGAGTGTGCTCTACGCTTGACGTCTGATAAGCCGATACATGTGCCTCAATACCCCATTCCATTAGCATTACGAGAAAACGTCGAAAAGGAGGTCCAAGAAATGATAAAGCTGTGCATAATTGAAAAGTCGCAGTCCCCATACCATGCTCCCATCGTGGTTGTGAAGAAATCCGATTCGTTTATGCGTTGATTTCAGGGAGCTAAACAAGATATCGATTGCTGACAGTGAACCAATACCGCGCATCGACGTGGTTCTTGCACTTGCTGGTCAATGCAAATTTTTCTCGAAGTTTGCTTTTACAAAAGGGTATTGGCAGGTACCCATGGCCCTGGAAAGCCGGGAAAAAGCAGCCTTTTCCAGTATATCTGGCCTATACCACTTTGTATACATGCCGTTTGGCATCAAGACAGCGCCGGCTGTCTTCGCACGTCTCATGCGAGCAGTTCTGGGTGACCTAGAAAATGTTTATCACTATTTTGACGATGCTGTTGTTGCCACAAATACGTGGCACGATCACTTAGTAGCCCTACGGCGTGTGTTTGACCGAATACAACACGCCACTTTAACAATTAAGCCCAGGAAGTGCGAAATAGGACAACAAACAATATGTTTCCTAGGTCATCAAATAGGAGATGGCAAAGTTGAACCTCTCCTGAAGACTCTAGAAAAAATCCTCGCAGCCAAGAGACCTACGACGAAAAAAACACTCCAATCCTTCCTTGGTCTCACTGGATACTACAGGAAATTCATTCCCCACTATGCTGAGATAACCAAACCTCTCACAGACCTCACACGGAAAGGGCAGAGCAATAGCCTCACGTGGGGACAGTCACAAGAAGAAGCTTTCTCCATTTTGAAGAACAAGCTTGGTGAGGCACCCATTATGCAAGCTCCCAACATGAACCAAGACTTCGTTCTTCGCACTGACGCCTCAATCACTAGTCTTGGTGCCGTACTGCTCCAGATAGGAGAAGATCAGGTCTTGCATCCAGTTGCCTACGCAAGCCGAAACCTGCTGCCTCGTGAGACTCGTTATTCAACCATCGAACGAGAATGTTTGGCACTTGTATGGGCAGTGCAAAAGTTCCATTTGTATTTGTACGGCAAAAAGTTTATCATACAATCCGACCATCAACCTTTGCAATACCTGCAATCCGCCAAACACCTAAACAGCAGGTTTTGCGATGGAGCTTGCTCTTGCAAGAGTACTCATTCTCGGCTTCTTACATCAAAGGGACAGATAACGTCGGAGCAGATTACCTGAGCCGTGTGTAACTCTGATGCCCTGCACTATCGTATAGTGAACTTCTCGAGTGTTTTTTTTTTCACATGCTCTCTTCGTCCAAATGTGGCGTGTTAGAACGGCTGTGTAGACACACCAGGGACCCTTTAGTGCATTTGGTGGAACTTGTTGACATTTGCTTTCTCTGTCGTCTGCCTCTCGCCAAAAGTTATTGACAACTTTCTTAAACGGGGGGATGTCATGATGGAGGCGCGCAATACCATCATTTCAGTGTTCGCCGTGCGGGGGCGAGAACGAAGAAGTGTGCGCGTGTGGTGCGTGGTGCGTGCAGTAGTTCATGCTGCGCCGCGTTGAAGCCAGCTGATTCTCGCTGGACGTCCGGTCCAGAGAATCTACGAGCAACCGCCACGGCGTATTGCGACGCCAAAGACCTGCGTTCCTGCTGGGCAACGGGTTCAGGGAGCCAGGCGAGTTGAACAACCGCTGAAGAAGACCTCAGGGGCCTGTGTTCCGCGCTGGGCGTCGGGTCCAGGGAGCCGGACGAAGCGGCGGTGCTCTCGGCTACTGCGGCGACAGTCAGGCTACTGGGGCGGTCATTTCCAGCTATCGGTGCCGTCGAATCCAGTAGCTGGAGATTCGAGTTAACTACCGCGGCCTACCGGCTGCCGTGGCTGCCGAAACAGGCGCTGCGGCCTAAGGGCCGCTACTGCGGCCAACAGACCCGTGGCCGGCCCCACATCGCCAGCATCCTACCGGCCACTTCGTCGTCGCTACCGAAACCTGCTTGGGAGCCTGGAACTATTCAACGACAACGCGCGGGAAAACACGGCGAGACTATTATCCTTTTCGTTTCCCGGGACGTAATATAGTAGCAGCCGTAGCACCGAGCAGACACAGACACCGTAACAACTAGGTGCATGCCTTGTACATAGAAGTTTTGTAATATAATTTGTGTGTGCGCGTGTTCTCGAAAGCGGTGCGTTCCTTGGTAAGCGGTGCTGGGCCCAAACCTGGAGCAATTCCATCACAATCCGGCGATATATGGCATGCGTGGAATGCCATATTCTCTCCTGAGGTCGCACCTTCCCGGAAGGACCCAGTAGGTTCATGTAAGCCATAACACATCATCCTTACTGTCAATATTCACTGAAGTGCCTCAAAAAAAACATTTGTGGACTGCTGTTTTTCACCATTTATGTCAGCGATATCGTATATTATACTACGAGGATGCGAAATTTATTTCCATGCCGATGACAAATCTTTTTTTTTTTAATTGAGGGCAGGTCGACGGCTGCTATTGAATGTAAAACCAACTTAGCTCTCGACAAAATAAAGAGAAAATGGGCTGATCCCAATGGTCTTAAAATAAATTGTAGCAAACGAAAAGCTTTATGTGCACCTTAAGGGAAAACCATTCCAACATTGCACAATACAAGTTTGGGTAACGACAAAATGGAACTTCTCGAGGACGTTAAGATCCTGGGTGTTTGCTTGTCATCGGACCTAACGTGGAACGAAACATGTAGAGTACTTCTGTTTTATAGTTTCCTCAGCGGTTAGTGTTATTTCTACACTAAAAGACATACTCCCTGCTTCAGTATTCGCATCTTGTATGGGGTACAACGGGCGTTGCTAATAGGACTAGAATAAACCGATTAAAGAAAACATGAGCGCTTTGTTGTCACTTTTTTGTCACTTGACGACTCTTCTCGCTGCTTGCAGCGGCGCGCGATTGTGAACGGCGGGCGGGTCTTGCGCTCACCGCATTACTAAACATGCGTGGCACTGAAATTTCAGCTACACTGGCGTGAAAACTCGGGAGGCACGTAGGTGATGGACCGGTGTTTCCCACTGGAACTGGTCAGTCGCTGCTAATGGGCAACGAGACTGAACACAGTTTTGTTTCAACTATATATAGAGGCTAGGGTCAAATTGTCTGTGCTGCCGAGCGGCCGCTGCTTGCTGGGCACGTATACCTTTATCGGCCCTGCGTCGGCGTTGTGGTGTTCGCGCTCCTTGCGAACTGCCAGTTCAGCATTCATCGTGGAAAGAACGGCGAGAACGTTTCTAGCGTCGTTCCCTCTCTCTCGCCACACAGTGCCAGAGAAGCACCGGTGGCCCGCCACAGCTGATGTGGTAGCGCCCTATATTGCGCTGAACTGGCGTTTTCAAAGCACAAATGCACACACACTATCGTATTCCACTGCCTCGAGGATGGACCCACCATCGTAGAGTTTCCTACTAAAATACTGGAGGGAAATGTGGCGCTAGTGTCTGTAGGAGTATCAAACAAGGCAGTTGAGCTAGCATGTGAATGATGCGTATAAAATAGATTTGCCTAGTCTTCGTTCTTCTGGCTTCATATGGTTTTGCGATTTCAAAAACATAGGCCGTTTACGATAAAATAGGGCACTAAAGTGGACAGGGGATCAACCCAAGGATGCAGAGACGGCTAACATGGCTCGTCTTTTTTGCGCAGATTTTCGCTGCATGCAGTCAACCAGTGCGCTACCAGGAAACCAAAGCCGTTACCACAATGTCCTTCTACAAGCTTCACTCCCGAGTGAACGTTACGACGCCAGACGACATCGATATTTTGTGGCTTCGAATTAATGCCACAAATTTCGGACAATTGCCTGTGTTGCAACGGAACCCCGGAGCAACATCGTCATCACCCGAGCCGCCCGGCACCGCCCCCAAGCGTTTTTTATTTTCGCTGCATGCAGTCAACCAGTGCACTACCAGGAAACCATAGCCGATACCACAGCGTCCTTCTAAAAGCTTCACTCCCAAGCCCAAGACATTCGTACGCTACGTGGACGACTGCTTCTGCATTGTCAGTAAGAATGATGCCCCATGGCTCCTGCGACTCTCAACTCTACAGAAGCCGCCATACAGTTTACCGCGGAATATGAGTGTGACAGCAGCCGTCCTTTCCTCGATGTGCAAGTGCGCCGTACCGGGTCTAGCCTTTCGTTTGCTGTGTACATCAAAGCAACGCATACCCGACACTGCCTGAATTTCAATTCGAGCCACCCAGCCTGCCACAAACAATCCGTTGTTTCTTCCCTGGTGACGCGGGCAACACGCATGTGCTCAAGTGACGATGCAATGAGGAAAGAGCTTCAAACAATACATCGACAACTATTGACGAACGGGTACCCGAAGAAGTTTATTAAGAATGTTGTTCAACACACTCCTTGTGTTAGGAAAGAAGACGGATACTGAGCGTCGTGACGATAGACCACCACCCCTCTCACATCGCTAAGTTGAAGTACCTGCAGAAACCGCGGTTTTTGTGGGCTGGCCCTGTGACTGTTTTTCAGTCACCCGTTTATTAACTGCATCAAAGACGTACCATTTGTTGTCCATAATCAGTTTGTCATGCCTAAGTCTAAGCGAAGGTGCACCAGGTTGATCTTTTCCAGACTCGGTAAGATTTCTGCAAGCGAGGCGGGTTGCGGGTGAATAATCTTCGCTAATCACGATGCCATTGTCTTAAGGTGATTACATTGTGGAAGAACATTTTCTTTGAACTCAAAACTGGCAAATTGGACAATTGTAAAATTTGCCAGTTTGGGCATTTTCCCGGTTATAAAGTGCCTAAGTGATGAGCACGTTCAATCGAATCGAATGAAAACTATGGAAGCACGGTTTTGAGGGCAGATGTAACCTTGTTCTCAGTTTGTTCCCATGTTTCTTTAGCATCTGGAATGTTTCAAATGATTAGATTGTTACGCCGTGATCTACCTTCAAGATCGTTGGCGCGAGACTGCGATGTAGCATTTTCACTTTCTAAGACCCGAATAGTGTTTTTTATACTAGCGACGTCTGCATCTTATGCTTGAAAAGCCTCACATTTTTCTTCCACATTGTCTATTCGTTTGCTAAGTGCGGCATATTTTATTTTCATACTCTTTTATTATTCTTAATAACTTTAATATCGGCGGATTGCTCGGCTAAGGTTTTCGAAGATTGGAGTGAGCGGGTCTGCATGTCTTTAATGAAGCGAAACGTTATCTTCATTTGCTCTGAAGTGTCATCTGGTAAGGTGTCGATATCAAAAAGGCAATGTGCTCGAGTATAAGCTCCAGGGTCCGTCTTAACATCCCCTGAACACAGCAATAACAAGGCAAGCGTCGAATTCAAACAATCGCAACTAATTTTGCATATTACACCATCTCCCGCTCAAGCTAACCATCATCCCGCTGCTTCGCATCCACACATGATTCCCTTTAGCGGGAGGTGGTGTAATTTTCTTGCTTCGTTCTTGCTTCCCCCGTACGGGGGGAACCGCGCCCTCCCGCCTTCCTTTTCTTTGCCAGTTCGGGTTGCCGACCGCGCCGCAAGCTTCCTTTTCTTTGCCAGTTCGGGTTGCCGACCGCGCCGCAAGCTGCCATTGTGATATCCGTGCAGATCCGCGCAGTTCTAGACCACCGAATATCACCGCAGATTCAGTAGGTCGGTCAATTATATGGGCTGTCACCCCGTCAAGCTACTCATTTCAGCAGCTTTCTTGTGACTGCACATTTCTTTCTTTGAAAGATAAATAAACATTGAATTCAATTGAATTAAAAAAAGAGGAGCATAGCAGCTGACGGCACTTCACACACACAGAGCCCAATATAGGCACACGTATACCGCAGCATGGAACCGAGGCACAAAATGGCGATGGTGATCGGGCGAGCGTTGTGTTGCCATACGCCAGAGCAGCAGGCGCCAGACTGGCGGCGACATGAAGAGACCGCCAAAGTCTTCCGCAAAGGATATACGGCTCTGGAAAAAAGTAGCTGTAGGAACTGGCAACCTCTGTACCGGAGGCGGAAGCCCTCGGGCACAGCCAATGAGGAAGCTTGCAGGCACATCAATCGTTTTCGCTACTTGGCAAAGCGGGGAAATTAGGAAACGCGTTCTTCTCCTCCCGGTAGTCAAAAAAGAAAAAGAAAAGCAAAAGGACCTACACTTCGTCCTCGTCGCTAACTGGTGGCGTGAAGAAGGTAGAGAAGAAAAGCACCACACAGATCCCCGACCTGCACCCGTCGCAGGGAGTGCATCTTTACCGCGTTCCGCTCTGGAGTACGGAAAAGAACAACAAGTCGCAGTCCGATTGTACGAAGAGGAGACGCAAACCAATGTGCAACCATGCGGCCTCTTCGTTGATGAAGAATACGGTTTCTTGGTTGCATCGCCGAACGGATTAATGGAAGTAGTGGCATCGTGCAAGTGCCCGTTCGCTGGGAAAACCTTGGAACCACGTGAGGCATCCAAAATATCCAACCAAAGAAATAAAATCGTGCTTCGAGGGTGAAGCACAGGGCACCGGACAGGAGAGCGAGACGAACGACACGGGCACTACTAGTGTGCGCATGCCCATGTTATCTTGCAGCGACTATGTATTGTCAATGAACCTTCACAGTTGCTAGTAGCGCCTGTGTCGTTCGTCTCGCTCTCCTGTCCCGTGCCTTGTGCTTCACCACCCAAGTGTGAATTACCAACTGGCCCAAAACTCTACTCTTCTGAAGCAAAATTGATCAACCACCAACAATAAGTCGCTCTCACAGATAATAGGGGTGTGTCGAGGACGTGGTGTGTCGGGGACGAACGCGCTTCACCTCGGCTCCGCTGATTATCGTCCTTAATTGCGGTCACTCAATGCAAATCCCGCAAATTTTGCTCTTTTCTTCTCTGTGAAGTTCAGCGACGCAAGTGGATACAACTTTTATCAAGGTGGGCCCATTTTTGGCGAACTTCTGAGTGTTAGAACAGTTCGCCGACCGCCGGGTGGCCAGCCTAGCGGCGGCGAGCTTCCGCCGGCCCCAACCGGGGTTTCTCCGGCGATGGCGTCTCCAAATGCTGTGACTGGTTGCGATGCTGCTTCGATGCAAGTCATAAACATGGATACTGCGCAAAGCGAGAATCTTCCGCCACCCGAATACGAACTTTTGGACGATATGGTCCGACTATGGCGACGCAAGCAAAACACGCTAGCACTCAAGGACACCGGCGGCGTCCAGCAACAGGCGGCGGCTTGCTCCGCGCTTGCTTTGCACAGGGACGCAGCTAGAGCGGCTTTGAAGGGCTGCAAGCCGCAATGGCGCCCGCAAGAAACGCCACGCATTGGGCGCGACGAGCTCATCGTGGTACTCGAGCCACGCACAACGCTTGATCTGAAGGCCACCTTCGTTCCAGGCCAAGCTGGAAATGCTTTACGCAACCTCGTACGTGACTGTGGAGAGGTAGAAGTCATCGTATGGCCTGTATCGGATCAAAATGTGTTCGTGTGTGGACTCAACTCAGTGCCTGCCGCCGAGAGGCTCCTCGGAGACGTCATTTTGGTAGTCGGTAGTGGCCAACTTGCGTTCCGTGGACACACCAAGGCCTCGGGCGACTTCCGCAAGGGGGTCATCAATATTGACCTCAACGATACATCGATATCTCTGAAGCAAAAGCTCAGGTGGAAGCATGGCAGCATCCTCTGTGTGAGAAAACTGGGTAACACCAATGTCGCAGTGGTCACCTTCGAGGGGAAGAGGGCGCCCCGTCATGTCTAGTGCAGCGATCAGGTTATCCCTGTGAGACTGTATAAGACGATCCCCGTTTGTCACCGGTGGGGCACGGTGGGGCATCAAGTTGATATCTACCCGAGGCTGCTGTCGAGACGCTGCCGCCGCTGTGGCTCTCAAATGGCTACCACTTCCGAGGGTCCTGCTGAACACGAGTGCACACCTCGTTGCCTCATCTGTGGATGCAGTCATCTGACCGGTGCTGCTGAATGTAGGGACAAGTACAGGAAGCCGATCAAGCTGAGATTGCCACCTAGCAACACTAAGCGGATGTCAGCTCCCAAGGGAACTCCATCCACCAAAGTCAACAACATAAACAAGTCTCCTTCTACACCCGGAAAGCCTGGGCAAGTCAAGGCGACCGACAATGCGGAGACTAGAAAGCAGGCGCCGCACTTCAACGCCTGGGACTTCCCATCACTGGCAAACGCCAAAACAAAGGTGAGCGGTTGGGTCGGGGCTCCCTCCGAGCCTCTCTTCCCCTCCCCTACCGAAGTTGCCCTGCAGCGGCATAAGGCTGAACTCAGGCACCACACTGAAATTCTAGCCAAGAAAAATTCATGAGCTAGAGGCAATATTAGCCAGGCTCGCGGAGCCCCAGGCACAGGCTGACTCTTCGGAGCCTATGCAGAAAACTGAGCCGGAGAACCTTGATGATAAGGCCTCGGTCGCGTCAGGACTGTCTAGTGACTCGCAGTGCACGGCAATATCAGTCGGAAATATGGCCATTATGGAGCACCGGTTAGAAAATTTGGAACGCACAATTGCGGATATGCCAGGCAAAATTTTGGAAGGCGTCAGGGATTCCCTTAGGGAACTCTGGCAACGCGAGCTCCCGCAAATTGGGGAGAGCATAACTCGCATGGTGACCGACTCAGTTTTGTCCATAGTGCCGGGGAGCACCGGTGTCCGATTCAGGAACAGCCGCTCTCGCTCGCGTTCCCTGCAACGCGTACGCGAACGGTGGCCCCTCGTCAGACCACAGGCTCGGAGGAACACATCCCGGCTGCCTGCTTCCCGAAGATGACGGTGCCGCTGCCTGAGGGGCCATCACCATCGGAGGGGGGGGTGATGGGCCTGCTCCGCCGCAATAAACATTCACTTTGGCTACCCAATCCCAACGGAAAGCCAATAACAAAATTATAGAAAAATTCGAGATCATCCAGTGGAACTGCAGGGGTTTTCGCAATTTGAAGAAACGGTCGCACCTCCAGCTCTACCTGCGATCGCTCGGTACGCCACCGGCAATCCTGGCTCTTCAGGAGCCTGGATCGGAAGCTAAGTTCACTTGTTATAACTCGTTTCAGGGGGGTCCTGCAACGTGTATCCTGGGGAACACCGCAGTCGCAGTCGACGTTGACTTGGATAATGAACACGAACCACCTGAACTCTATTGAGCGGTCTATTGAATTCACGGTAGACGAAGAGAGAAACGGACGCATTGCCTTCCTCGACGTCCTTGTTCAGCGCTCTTCCAGCGGGTTCTCTACAACCGTGCACAGAAAGCCCATACATTCGGGCAGGTACCTCAGCTTTGCCTCGGCGCATCCCATAGGCCACAAACGCTCAGTGGCGGCATCCCTCTTCAAGCGTGCGCTCCGTCTTTGCTCAGACGATTCTGCGAGAAGGCAGGAATACGCTAAAGTAAAACATGACCTCACAGGCAACGGCTACCCTCGCCAACTACTACGCCAGCAGGAACTCCGCTCCAGAGAATCTCCTGAAAACAAACCAAGCGATCGGAAGAAAACTGCACCCATTCCATATGCTCGTGGCGTAAGTGAAACCCTTGCGAGAATCTTCAAAAGC
This sequence comes from Hyalomma asiaticum, assembly GCA_013339685.2. Taxonomy (NCBI): domain Eukaryota; kingdom Metazoa; phylum Arthropoda; class Arachnida; order Ixodida; family Ixodidae; genus Hyalomma; species Hyalomma asiaticum. The sequence continues at coordinate 1,358,685 of CM023486.1, read as the reverse complement.
TATGACGTGCAAGTCGCACACGTGCCCTCGCACAAATTAAGAAGCCAACTGGTCCGCGTTAAAGATCCTTTGGAACGTGAACGCTACCCTGGAGTTGTATATAAGATACCTTGTCAAGACTGCCGGTCATCATACATAGCAGAAACAGGCAATTTCAAGCGACGTATCAAGCAGCACCAAAATGACGTAGCTAAAGGACATGCTGCCGCCAACGCATTAGCTGAACATCATCTTTACACGGGTCACAACATTGACTGGAATTCAGCGACTGTCATCGGTACCGAAAAATCACTGTCATCCCGCCTTCGCAAGAAAAATAATAGCAATTCGTAAGAAACGGACGGATGAAATAGATACATAGATAGCTCGATAGATAGATTCATGACGAAATTAACATTGCAAGCGCAATAAGGAATATAAATTACTCCTTGATTACTTTTTGCCTTAAGACAAACCGTACACTACTAACCTTTACACAAATCTTTTACCTGGGCGAAGAAATTCGGACGAATTTAACGCTCTGAATCCACTTCCTATAAGGAATGTACACGATAATATGCCTTCACCACCACAATAGATAGCTTGCGTGTCTTTCCTGGGGTGTATGTTTGCGTGGATGTGCCGCTGTATATAGATATGTGTGTATGTATCTGTGTGACTGAAACCTCCCTGATGCCTATATATTTCCATTTTGTCTTCGCACGTCCATTCCGGCATAGGAAATTATAGATTTCATTACTCATTGCACATCATGCAACCGCGACTTACAACCAGCGATTTGTTTTGTTTTTGCGTTCACGTACGTCGCAAAAACTTTTAGAAGAAACTTGTTTTACCCACGTGGAAGGTCTCAATAATTTCTTTTACCCTAACTTCTACAACGTTCGGGCTACGCACGGAATGCGGCGCGCGAAAACATTCCTGTTTGGCTACAACGGAGCAGTTAAAACGGCTCGCTAAACCACGATTTTCCACGCGCGTCTATCTACCTGTCAGAGCAATTTTAATAGCCATGACGTCCTGGATGTCGCGTACATTTTGAGATAATCTAGTCGCGAAGATTTTGAGATTATCTATTTTGAGAAAGTAGATAATCGCGGACATTTTGAGACCAAATACTGTACACAATAGTAACGCGCATAGAAGTTATCACGCATGAAATGCTTTGTAAGCATGTACGTTTAACGATGCGGAACCGCCGCCACTGAGACCGCCAAGGGTCACAAGTTCGACGCTCGACCCTCCCCCCCCCCCCCCCCCCCTTATTTTTTTCCAGGGATGGTTGTCATAAGCTCGAGATTACGTCGGTAGGGGGGGCCTGGCGACAGTTGGACACCTGAAAGGCTTTCAGTCGTTCAATTCACTCCTACACCAGAACAGGAATTGGCCTCCCTTGTGAAGTACTTGGCCACCACCTCCCACACGATGTCTACAATTCAACCCTCGCCCTCAGTGTCCAGCAGCTGCAGAACATCTGTCCACGGCGGCGGTCAGCTCTGTGAAGCAGCAGAGGGCAGTAACAATCACTGGACCCGGACAGGCCGCCACAGAAATCTAAACATTGGAACGTTCAATGCGAGATCCCTCTCAAGCGAAGCTAGATTAGCGGAATTACTCGAGGACCTAGAGGGAGTTAATTGGGACGTCATTGGCCTTAGCGAAGTTAGGAGAGCAGGTGAAGCTTAAAGTCTTGAACAATGGACACGTCCTCTGCTATAGAGGATTACCCGAAAAGAGAGAATATGGCGTTGGGTTCCTAATCCACAAAAATATGGCGGGCAACGCAGATGAATTCTACAGCATTAACGAAAGGGTAGCATCCGTCGTAATAAAACTAAATAAGCGGTATAAACTTAAGATAATGCAGGGATATGCGCCAACAACGAGCTACGACGAGGAACAAGTAGAGCAATTCTACGAGGATATCGAATTAGCAATAAAGAAAGTACGGACAAAATACACAGTAGTCATGGGTGATTTCAACACAAAAGTAGGAACAAAACAAAGTGGAGAGCAGGCGATTGGCAACTATGGCGTCGGCAGTAGGAATAACCGTGGGGAAATGTTAGTACAATTTGCCGAAAGGAACCAGCTCTGAATAATGAATACGTTTTTCAAGAAACACAAGAATAGGAAGTGGACGTGGAAAAGCCCTAACGGGGAAACAAAGAATGACATTCATAATGTGTTAACAACCAGGTATAATTCAAGACACAGAAGTAGTGGGGAAGACAAAAGGCAGCGGTCACAGATTAGTCAGGGCAAAGGTTGTACTTAACCTAAAGCAAACAAGAACTAAATTATTTACTAGAAAAAAATGCATTGTAGAGGTAATCAGAGCGAAGAAAGAAGAATTTAAAGTCGCCCTATGCAACAAGTTCGAGGCCTTAGACGTAAACGGTGACGATTCAGAAGAAATAAACAAAACTCTAACGAAAACGATCCTTGAAACAGCGATAGAAATCGGGGGCAAAACAGCAAAGCAAACAACAAATAAGTTATCCCAATCTACCAAGGACTTAATAAAAAACGCCAACAAATGAAAGTAACTTCATCAAAAGATAAGATAGATTCGCAGAACTATCAAAATTGATCAGTAAAGCCAGGCAAAGAGATGTAAGAAACTTTAACATGAGAGAAATAGAGAAAGCAGTAGAAAAAGGCACCAGCATTAAATCGGTCAAAAAGAAACTGCACTTAGGACAAAACAAAATGCATGCGCTAAAGGATAAACAAGATAACGTTATCAACAGTTTCACCGAAATAGTAAAGGTAGCAGAAGATTTCTACTCGGAACTGTACAGCTCTCAGACAGACCATACAACCTTAATAGAAATAGAACCAGAGGAGAACACCAAAATTCCATGTATACCCGCTGACGAAGTCGAAAAAGCTGTCAAAGGCATGTCCCGCGGTAAAGCAGCTGGTGACGATGGTATAACAGCCGACTTGATCAAAGACGGAGGAGATACTGTACTTGAAAAACTTGCATCGCTCTTCAAGAAATGTATCAAGACATGTAGCGTACCGCGCAGCTGAAAAAATGCTAATATAATCCTTATCCACAAGAAAGGTGACATAAAGGACTTAAAGAATTACAGACCAATCAGCCTACTCCCAGTAATATACAAGCTATTTACAAAGGTAATTTCTACGAGGATAAGAGAAACACTCGACTTTAACCAACCGAGAGAACAAGCTGGTTTTAGGAAAGGTTACTCGACAATGGACCACAGCCACGCTATCAACCTAGTAATTGAGAAGTACGTGGAATATAACAAACCTCTTTACATGGCGTTTATCGACTACGAGAAAGCATTTGACTCCATAAAAATACAAGCAGTTCTGGAAGCTCTACATCGACAAGGGGTACCTGGCGTATACGTGAAAACCATAAACAACATATACAAAGATTGCACAGCCACACTACTCCTACATGAGAGAAGCAGAGAAATCCCGATCAGGAGAGGTGTGAGACAGGGAGATACAATATCCCCGATGCTATTCACTGCATGTTTAGAAGAAGTCTTTAAACGTCTAGACTGGGAAGAAAAGGGCATTCGAATAGACGGAGAATATCTAAACAATTTAAGATTTGCAGACGACATTGTGCTCTGTAGTAATGATGGTGACGAATTACAAAACATGATTCATGACCTAAACAGGGAAAGCATTAAAACTGGATTAAAAATGAATAGGCAAAAGACCAAAGTTATGCTCAATAGCTTAGCTAAGGAACGGGTATTTAAAATCAACAATGAACCCTTACAATGTGTAAACGAATATGTATATCTGGGACAGTTAATATCAGGAACTCATACCCAGGAAAACGAAATTCTCCGTAGAATTAGGCTGGGCTGGAGCGCATTCGGAAGGCATTACAAAATCATGACCGGAAACTTACCGCTCTCATTAAAGCGAAAAGTATTCAATCACTGCATTCTCCCAGTACTAACGTACGGTGCAGAAACATGGAGAATAACGAAAAAACTAGAGATGAAACTAAGGAGCACGCAACGTGCAATGGAAAGAAAAATGATAGGGGTAACGCTAAGAGATAAAAAACGAGCGGAATGGATCAGAGAACAGACAGGAGTAGCCGATATTATTATATCAATTAAAAGAAAGAAGTGGACCTGGGCAGGACATGTCATGAGGAGGAAGGATAATAGGTGGACAGTAAGAGCGACGGAATGGATACCACGAGAGGGAAAACACAACAGAGGTAGGCAAAAGGTTAGATGGAGCGATGAAATTAAAAAGTTCGCGGGCATAAAGTGGAACCAACTCCCTCAGGATAGGGCGAGTTGGATAGGGCGTTGGGAGAGGCCTTCGTCCTGCAGTGGGCCTAAACAGGCTCATGATGATGATGATGATGATGAACATTGATGCGGGAAGACTAACTTTAGGTATGTTTACAGACTACAGCAAGGCATTCGATCGCTTAAATCATGAGATTTTAATTAGAAAGCTAAGCGACTACGGTATCCGTGGCGTGGCAAACTTGTTGTTTCGATCGTATCTTTCTGGGCGGACCCAATGCGTTGCTATTGAAAAATTCTGCTCCTCATATCGCGAAATTAAAGCGGGAGTACCGCAGGGTAGCGTATTGGGACCGACCCTATTTAATGTCTATGTAAATGATATCGCTGAAATTGTTAGTGATGCATCCATTGTTCTGATTGATTGATTGATTTGTGGGGTTTAACGTCCCAAAACCAGGTGTGATTATGAGAGACGCCGTAGTGGAGGTCTCCGGAAATTTCGACCACCTGGGGTTCTTTAACGTGCACTGACATCGCACAGTACACGGGCCTCAACATTTCGCCTCCATCGAAATGCAGCCGCCGTGGCCGGGATTCGATCCCGCGACCCTCGGATCAGCAGCCGACTGCCATAACCACTAGACCACCGTGGCGAGGCATCCATTTTTCTGTACGCTGACGATACAAGCTTGTTTGTCTCGGGCCATGAACTTGATGATCTGTTGCAGAAATCTCGCATTATTCTTTCTAATCTGTCAGCATGGTCTCGTAATAATCCGCTAACAATCAACAGCTCTAAATCAAAGGCTATATTATTCAAGGGTAGAGGCAGGCAGTCTTGTCTCGTTGAAGAACTATTCTTTTCTTGAATGGTGCTCCCAGTGAAATTTTGAGAAAATACAAAGTATTAGGCGTTACGTTTTGAGAAGATATGAATTGGACTCATCATGTTGAACAAGTGGTAAAATCGTTGTCATCTGCCGCTGGTGTGCTGTGCCGCGGCATTTTTTTCCGGAGAAGGTAACATTGCAGATCAAAAGGACAGAAAGTTGAGCGAGTTGGTAACATTCCATAATCAAAAGAAGAGGCGTGCAGGACACGGACACAAGAAGAGAAGTGAACACCACGAACGCCGACTAGCAACTGATGCACAGCACAGAGGCGAAAAAGAAAGAAGACACACAGCTTATCTGCGCATGCTCGGAATGGTAGCGCCACCTGTCAATCGGTTACACGTGCCCGCCTACGCGATAGACAACTCCCAAGGCATTCTATCTCCTCCCTGTTTAAGCTAATCGACGGTTGACTCACGCATGCACTTCCACTAATACTGATATACCAGGCCTCAACCAATAAAAGCGTATCTTCGTTCTTATGCCTGTACAGGATCTCGGTATTATCTAACTCGGGCATGCAGCTACAGACCTGGCAGTGCAAGGATAGATTGGACGGCGTCCCACCTGATAGCGACCTCCTGTGTTCAATTAATCTTTGATTAATACAACGCGCAGTTTGCCCTACATAAAACCGTCCGCAGCTAAAAGGAATCTTATAAACTACACCCATGCGGCAGTCGGTGAAATTGTTCTTGGCTAGGTGCTTAACCGGACAGATATCGGTTCGCTTCTTACCTTCCTTCTGCTCAATTCTTCTATGCACTGCAGCACAAACCCTTCCTAACTTATTGGGAGCCGTAAACATAACATTAACCCCATATTTACTTCCCACTTTCTTAAGCCGGTGCGAAACTGCGTGGATGTAAGGAATACTCACGACCTTTTTCTTGTTAATGTTACTCTCTGCTACCGCTTTTGTTCCGGTCGAAATCGACTTCTTAAGACGCTCAGCTACTGTGGCTATGGCTAGTCTAGGGTAACCTGCATCTAAGAGGCGCTCAACCTGCGCATTAAAGCTAATGGTCAAACGGTGCACGCACGACTTCGATAGGGCTGACTTTAAACAGGACAAGGCTATTCCGTTTTTTACTACTTTCGAATGCTTGGAGTCAAAATTTAGCAACGGCTTAGATGCTCTAGGGGAATACTGCCAACACACGTGATTCCACTCAAATGACAACGAGACATCTAAAAATTGTATTACGTTTTTCTCCGGTAGTTCTTTCGTAAACGTTAAACCATCTCCATTAAGTTTAAATTGATCGCTTACATAGGTGACGACGGATTCAAATTCATCCTTACTACAAAGTACCAAGTAATCGTCCGCATACCGAAATACCCTAATGATGCGGTCCCCTAAGGCCTCTTTTAAACGGCAGTCAAACTTGCTCAAGTATAGATCACTTAGAATAGGGGCTACCTTTGAACCTATACAAATCCCTGATTTCTGCACATACACGCCTTCCCTGTATCCAACTAATGTTGACGTTAAGTACATGGAAAGAATTTCTAGAAAGGTACCTGTGGAAACTCCGCATCTATCTATGAAACCGGACTCTTGCCCTTGTTCTTGAATACATTCTTTCACGCAATTTAGTAAACCTTCATGCGGCAACGAGTAATACAAATCTTCCACATCCATGCTAAACGCTGTGCAGTCGCCAGGATTTTCCTCTGTTAACAACTGAACTAGAGCCTGAGAATTACGTACATGGAAGGGGTCAGAAAAACTTAAGGAAGTTAAGCATTTCTGTAAATACCTAGCTACACAAACTTGCCACGATCATTTGTGCCACTACACAAGTTTGTGCCACTACACAAACTTGCCACGAAACTACACAAACTTGTCAAACTTTTTCTAATAAATCGCCGTCGGAAAAGGTAATGATTCTCGGAGACGCCCTTTTGGACGATAACCACAAGCAAATTCTAGCATTAGGCCCTAAGTACTGTTTTCATCCTAACCTAAAAGAAGTTGACGTTTTAAGCTTACCTCGATCTATAACTAAGGTTATTCCGGAAGTTGAACGGTCTCGATTTATTTCAGATTGCTTCGCCAGCATCAAGCATTCGAACGATCTCGTTAAGGCCTCTGACCTTATCCGACCGGTTGTAAATTACTGTGTGGAACATAAGCTTCGACCCGTTTTATCTGATAAGGAAGGTTGTTTTGTAATAATGCCGAATAGCACTTTTTCTGATAAAGCCTCAGCAGCTGTTGAAAAGAATTTTAGACCTGTGAAACTGAAACCTTCTGTAGTAAAACAACGAGCTGTCGATCTCCTTTTGAAACATAATCTAGATAAGGTTGCTTCCAGTGTTAAAAAGGCAAAATTGCTCACTTTAGAATTATTTTTCTCGGCGAAAACCCATAAGCCAGAAATTCCGTTTCGCTCGATTGTATCGGAGTCAGGGACGTGGCAAGTTTGTGTAGCTAGGTATTTACAGAAATGCTTAACTTCCTTAAGTTTTTCTGACCCCTTCCATGTACGTAATTCTCAGGCTCTAGTTCAGTTGTTAACAGAGGAAAATCCTGGCGACTGCACAGCGTTTAGCATGGATGTGGAAGATTTGTATTACTCGTTGCCGCATGAAGGTTTACTAAATTGCGTGAAAGAATGTATTCAAGAACAAGGGCAAGAGTCCGGTTTCATAGATAGATGCGGAGTTTCCACAGGTACCTTTCTAGAAATTCTTTCCATGTACTTAACGTCAACATTAGTTGGATACAGGGAAGGCGTGTATGTGCAGAAATCAGGGATTTGTATAGGTTCAAAGGTAGCCCCTATTCTAAGTGATCTATACTTGAGCAAGTTTGACTGCCGTTTAAAAGAGGCCTTAGGGGACCGCATCATTAGGGTGTTTCGGTATGCGGACGATTACTTGGTACTTTGTAGTAAGGATGAATTTGAATCCGTCGTCACCTATGTAAGCGATCAATTTAAACTTAATGGAGATGGTTTAACGTTTACGAAAGAACTACCGGAGAAAAACGTAATACAATTTTTAGATATCTCGTTGTCATTTGAGCGGAATCACGTGTGTTGGCAGTATTCCCCTAGAGCATCGAAGCCGTTGCTAAATTTTGACTCCAAGCATTCGAAAGTAGTAAAAAACGGAATAGCCTTGTCCTGTTTAAAGTCAGCCCTATCGAAGTCGTGCGTGCACCGTTTGACCATTAGCTTTAATGCGCAGGTTGAGCGCCTCTTAGATGCAGGTTACCCTAGACTAGCCATAGCCACAGTAGCTGAGCGTCTTAAGAAGTCGATTTCGACCGGAACAAAAGCGGTAGCAGAGAGTAACATTAACAAGAAAAAGGTCGTGAGTATTCCTTACATCCACGCAGTTTCGCACCGGCTTAAGAAAGTGGGAAGTAAATATGGGGTTAATGTTATGTTTACGGCTCCCAATAAGTTAGGAAGGGTTTGTGCTGCAGTGCATAGAAGAATTGAGCAGAAGGAAGGTAAGAAGCGAACCGATATCTGTCCGGTTAAGCACCTAGCCAAGAACAATTTCACCGACTGCCGCATGGGTGTAGTTTATAAGATTCCTTTTAGCTGCGGACGGTTTTATGTAGGGCAAACTGCGCGTTGTATTAATCAAAGATTAATTGAACACAGGAGGTCGATATCAGGTGGGACGCCGTCCAATCTATCCTTGCACTGCCAGGTCTGTAGCTGCATGCCCGAGTTAGATAATACCGAGATCCTGTACAGGCATAAGAACGAAGATACGCTTTTATTGGTTGAGGCCTGGTATATCAGTATTAGTGGAAGTGCATGCGTGAGTCAACCGTCGATTAGCTTAAACAGGGAGGAGATAGAATGCCTTGGGAGTTGTCTATCGCGTAGGCGGGCACGTGTAACCGATTGACAGGTGGCGCTACCATTCCGAGCATGCGCAGATAAGCTGTGTGTCTTCTTTCTTTTTCGCCTCTGTGCTGTGCATCAGTTGCTAGTCGGCGTTCGTGGTGTTCACTTCTCTTCTTGTGTCCGTGTCCTGCACGCCTCTTCTTTTGATTATGGAACATTGCAGATATATTACGCCTTGTTTGAATCGCATCTGAACTATTGTGCGCTTGTGTGGGCCACCACCACAAAAGGTAATATTCGTGCAATTCTTCAAGATAAAAAACGCGCGCTTCGACAAATAGCGAATGTACCCTATTTTCATCCCACTGCGCAACTTTTTCAAAAACATAATATAATACGTCCGACAAGTCTTTACGAATACCGACTTCTATATTCATTTTGTTTCGGCTCCCACAAAGTCAAATCCTTCTTAACACATACGTCACGACTTGAATACAAAAAAAGCGACTCGTGCGCTTGTAGCCAAGACAGGTGGTTCGTACCATACAGGCGCACAAATTATCTTATGCAGTCACTGAGACATAGCCTACCCTCATTGTTAAATAAATTGAAAACGGAAAGATTTACTCCAAATACTTTGACTCGCAAACAAATTAGAGAGTACTTTTGCAAATCTGAATGAAGGTATACACAAAACAGTGCTTACATTTTCGCATTGTTGTTTTTTTTCTTTTTTTTGTAATATCTATTTCGCGCTAAGTGCTTCAATAAAAAGTGTATCATCACGTTGCGCATCACAGCCATTTTTATACTAATACTTTTTCTTAGTGTGGTACCCACTGTTTCTGATGTATAGCAATGTTTTTGGACATTTACTCTGAATACATGTATTGGATTTATATTTTTTATATATATAATGTGTTTTTTGTGTTATTAAACATGTTAAATTTTTTTCTGTTGCATTGAAAATGTGTGTTATAATTGGATATATGGTGAACATGTGCGTGTATGCTGCTTGTGGTGTTACCGCTGCCATGTGAGGGCTTTCAGGCACATTCAAGCTGTATAGTGCAGCTTTTCGCCTGAAGAACCCCCAACAGTTTTGTTAGAAAAGAAAAACATTTCTGATTCTGAAATTCACCACGCATTCTATGCGGATGATGTAAAAAAAATCACAGCATATCCACGAGGTGAATGATGATGAGGTGGGCGAAGCTTGGGAGGTTATGGTTGATGGCGTTAATCCTCCGAGAAGTTCGCCCGATAAAATCATCATGCAAACACGTGAGGTACGGTGAAGAAAACTTTTATTGAGATTTCAAGTCGACCAACGAGTCCTTACACGTGGAGTTTGTACTCACTGTGCGCCTTCTCGCCACCGGGAAACTCGCGGCGGAGCACGGCGATGGCGGCGGCCCGATTCTGCTCGTTCCTGATGCCAGAAACCGCGGTGAGGTTATTATCGAACCAAAGTCCATCACACACGTGGCCAAACGAATGAGCGAGAAATTCCCGCTCGAACCGCGCGTCGGCTCCTTGAATGTGAGACCGGTGGCGCCGCTGCGTCGCCGCTTCCTGCACACGAGCACCGCCGCTTCGCCGCCGCTTCTCTGACTCGCACCGCGGGATCCTGGCGACGAGCACGAGCCGCCGCGGCCCTCCGCGCCCGCTGCTCCGCTTCGTCCATGCGCCACCAACGATCCGACACGTACCGCGACGATCCAGGAGACTGAGAGACAGTGATGTTCCGTCCTGCGCCGAAGAATTCCCTTTCCGAGGCATGATAATTCCCGATTTCAGGCATTTTAAGTGCGAATGCACTTTATAAGCGACTCTGAATCCGCCGTCCCATAGCAACGGCGCGAGGAGCGGAGAGGAGCGTCTGTAGCAACGGCGCAGCGACGTCACACCCCACGTGACTGCGCGCGCTCCGCCTCCTCACCGCGGTTTGCGCGGGCGCACCGCTCCAGGCCCCGGAAGGCTCTACATTCCAAAAATCGCCGCAGATGGCGTAAAAATCAACCGCGGCGCGTTCCGGCTTCATGCGCTGGGAGTGGATGTACTGACCCCTCTCTACACTCAAGCTATTTCTATGGAAAAGCGATCATGTGACTGGAGGCCGCCATTCGCGCTATTGCACTTTTTACGTAGGGGCGCCCTCGTCGGGGCCAAATTTCAGGGCAAAATATGCTTAATGCAGACAAAGACTGCGTTTTGGCATAGTATTACATATAATAAAATAACACTACTCATTACACAGAGTGCTTTTTGCGAGATATTCTGTCACCTGTCTTTTATCAACCGATTTTTGTTTTCGCTGACTTCTTCAATGTGAACAGCGCATCGACATCAGCATTTTTCCATTCGAAATATGCGGCGGTAGGTATGCAACGGTTCACGGCGTCCGGCGGTTCTGGTAACTCGCGCTATTTTGTCTCGTTCTAAATATTCCGTGAAAATGAGAAAGTATACTCTTTTAATCGCTGCTTCCTACCGGCAGAATACGTTAGAACGTGCTTATTTTGGGCAGTTTAAACGCTTCCGCGGAGCGTAGTTGGCGGCCTGCAGTGGAACGAAGCCACCGTTGAAATTCCGGCAGTACGAACACTCGTTTCAAGGCTCGAGCACGTACGCACCGGTGAGTATGAACCCATTGCTTCTGTTTGTTAGCGTTGGTTATGCGTTTCAAACGGCAACGACGGACTATAATTGTAAACATTCCGGGGTGTCATGCTCTACGAGCGAAGAAGCAAGATTTCGTTTGGGCGACGCGGCTTCCCCGAGGGCCGAGTTTTTGAGAGAACAGAAATGCATTCTGGAAATTTATTGCTTGGCAACGGACACTGTATCTACACAAAGGCGGCAACAGCGATAGATGGGGTTACATGGAATACACTGCGCCTGTCCGTACGTACGAGTTTGCAAGAGCCGCATGTCAAGCAAAGTTAGAGGTGTTTTACTTGGACGGTGTCTTTTGGACATTATTTAGCAACAGTCTTTTTTCTTGAATACATTTAGTTTGCAGTGCTCACAGAATGAAATGCAGCACGTGAACACTGATCGGTGCCAAATGCGCGGCTACTCGATATAACCATGGCATGTCACTTGGAATGGCGGTTCGATGGGTCACAAACTGATGAAGGTAGAAACAAAAGTATGTGCGTGAGGTAACCCAAAATTTTGGCGCTTCGATCCATGAGTGCTGTGCATAATTCGAGTGTACTTTTGATTTATTGTAAGAAACCAGCATGTTATACAGGGATGTGCTTGCGTTTTTATTTTTTGACAGTCTCCTGGACCTCTCTGCCAAACCCAGTCATCCATATCCCACATGGTCGCATTGCATCACAATGGGCGAGGCACTTGCTACCTGACACGACTAAAGAAGCTCCTTCCAGCACTGCAACAACCTTTATAAGGTATGTTTCCCTGTATGTGCAACAAATCCCAGTTTAATGAACTTCTGTGTATAATTTTGCAAAATCATGCTTCACACATCATGCTTCTCAGTCACTGATTAATTCATGACTTGTTTCTTTTCAGGAATGCCATGCAACGACAGGATAACTGCCCTCGAAAGTAGACTCTGCAAACACGGTGAAATATTTGGATGTCTACAGCAGTTCATCTTGGACCCCATGCCTCTGATGCTGTCTGTACTTATCGACGACTCATCAGCCATCTTCTGGAGGTGTACTGATGGTCGTTCACAAGTATTAGCTGTCTAATCTTCTATATATTATACAGTGCACTAATGTTTTAACGTGACCTCTGTATATGAGTTTTATCATGTCATGCGACAACACATGTTCCAGCCGTTGTGGCTGCATTTTGGCGAGATGAAATGCAGGAAGACGCATGTACTTGGACTGTGCATAAGGAGGCCCGTGTGATAAAATTTAATCTGGAGTCTCCCACTATGACGTGTTTCATAATCGTACCCTGGTTATAATCATAAAACCCCAGAAATATTCAGGTTCAATGCCGGCTGTGGTGGTCACATTTTTGACAGGTGAAAATACTAGAGGCCCATGCACTATGCATTCTCACAGCATGTTAAAAAACCCCAAGTGGTCAATATTTCTTGAACCCTCCACTGCAGCGTGCCTCAATCATATCATGGTTGTGACACGTGAAAACCGCAAGCAAACACCAGAAATTGTTAGTTATAACAGAAATGAAGATGAGGGCAGTGGGCAGATACGAGTACTTCCAACATTTTTTACTACCTTGTGAGACAATCTACGAAGTGTGATTTCTTCTTGTCATAATTAGCTGCATTCAAATCATAAAGCTCAGAAACAAAATAGGCCGAAGCTTTAGAAGGCGGCATGTGTTCAGCAGGATCTTGTAAAATTATTCACAGCCAAAAAACAAAAGGTAAATGCGATGAGCACTACTTTCAGTGAAAGAAGCATGTTAACGACCTCATAAGCCGACTTGTGTTCGTAGGATACCCCGTCTTTTTTTATAGAAAAGCAGAATAATTTGTTTAAGCTATCTACTTCTGCTATCAGCAACTAAATTAACATGCCCTCTTTGTAGTGCCTGCCTTTGTCAGTTCAAATGACTTATAGAGTCAATGGAACAAAGTCGAGGAAATTGAGAAGCTAGTGGAAGCACACATGAATTTGATGTACGCACAATGACATTAAGAAATTGAAAGCTGCAGCTCCTAAAACTTACAGGGAAAACAGGTATTTGTATTGTTTGAAGCATAAATTTAGTGAAAAATGAATTACGCAGTAACAAAAATGCATGGAAAATACATGACCTTTATTGCTCCATCACTGGCACAAATTCACACGATGCCCGTACTGAAGTGCACAATTTTGTCGACAAAGATTCAGCGTCCGCGATGGCCTAGGTGGATTAACTTAGCAATACCACTTTGCTCTTTCCTCGCCATGTCGCCGATTACGCACCCCGCACTTATATGAAGATCGGGACTACCTCGAAAACGCCTGCATAGCTGCTAGGAAACAGTAACGACAGGATAAAACGCTTGTCTGAGTGCTATGTGCCAGAATAAAACGGCGAACAATGAAATTCTGTGTATGGAGAAAGTGAATGCCTCTGCCTTCAGTCTCTCCGTACATATGTGCCAGAGTTCAGCGCGGTTATAGAAGAGTTGAAGCGCACTCAGCATGCATGATAGGCTTCATTTGGAGTTGACTGCAAATTGTTAGCTCATGTATGCACTGTCATTGCTTGTACCAGCGTTGGAACTCTTAATAAACGATGCAAACCTTACTTGATTGACGCTGTTTTTGCCAGCCGAGGCCTGTTCGGGCACCTGGAGATAAGCTACACATTAGTTGTGTACGAAATGCGGAACATGAAAGTGCTACTAACTCCCCGTGTTTTGTTTTTCCTCTTTGCTGGATCCGCAGCTCCCATACGCTTTCGAAACGCGAAGCAAGAAAAGTTGCTCCGCGGTTCGAAAGCGCATGGAAGCCGCGGCGGCCGCGGATCCAGCGAAGAGAAAAAACAAAACACGGAGAGCTAGTAGTGCAACCCGCTCAAAACAAGCAAAAAAGCGAATTTTATAATGATGATGATAGTACAGGTTGCGCCATCTTTGCTCGCGCTATTGCAGTTCACTACGCCACCGCTACTCTTATTTTCGTTCCACTGCCAAAGGTACAGTTTCCGTTCTCTAAAGTTGGTATAAGTGTTCTGTGACCGCTCTCCGCGGCGTGACGTCACGGCGCGCTGTGCAGCTGGCGCCTCCGCGCCGTGGCTGTGCGCGCCGTGACGTCTCTCGAGTTTCCGACCACGATCAACGGTGGCTTCATAGACTTGGCGTTCAGTAGGAACTGTACGGTCCGCGCCGTCTTGCCGGATCCGCTCACCGTACATTTCTCGGGTCACAAAGCGCTGGTACTAACCGTGAGCTACAACGATAACACCAATAGGTGCTGATCTGTAGTGACGTGTGTAGAGTGTGTGTGTGTGTGACGTGCTCGGCGATGTGTGCATTTATGCATCTACGAAATTGCGAGGTGTAAATAAATAATACTTCGTGTATAAATGTGTGTGTGTGTACAATGCATCATGACAACACTTTAAATTCATTAATTACACTTTAATCATAACTTTACTCCCCCTCATAGCATCACCCCGTGCATTCGCACTTAACCATGTTCACCCTCGGGGAAATGCTTTCTTTTTTTTCCCTGCATGCATCGCTAAAAATCCCCGCATATTTCCCTGCACAAATATATGTATACATATATGCCTGTTTGACGTGTTTACGGCTCTTGCTATCGTTCTCTCTTTTCGCGCTTGTGCTTCTGCACAACTCAAAGCATTGCCTCCGAGATTGGCTTTTCATACTACGCGGAAGCTACCTTCGAGCCGACCTCAAGGGGTATGCGATGCGGAAGAACTGCCGTACATACGCGTTTGCGTACACACGGCAGCTGTATTAAATGAAAAGTGTGCTATTATTATTTTTTTGTTACTGAAAGCCTCTGGCTTGTTGCATACATAGTTGCCAACTCTTGGTGAAAGAATAATGGCTTCCACTAGGGTGTGCTACGATGGCGATCTACAATCTCGGAGTTCATGTGCTGTGATTACATAGCGCATATGTTTATTTCGGGCCTACCTGCCAAGGTAAACAAAAAGACGCTCCGGTGTAACAGGAACGAATCTTGAAGGCTATGATTTTGCGAGTTATATGAGCCGGGAACGATTGAAGGTACCGAAAGTGCCCCGTAACAGAAGTGTTTCGAACATCGTAAGGATATGTCTTCACCTCCGAAATTCCCTGCAATATTGCGATGATTCCCTTTTTCCCTTTATTCCAGAATGACGGTCGACAATTCCCTGAAAAAGGGAAAATTCCCTGCACAGAACATCACTGCTGAGAGAGGCACTCGTTCCCCGCGCACTCAGGCAAAGCCCGCGCAGCTGCCAATCGGAGAGTAGCGGTACTTCGGAGAGTAGCGGCAGAGTAACGCCATCTAGGAAATGAGATGAGAAATCGTCATCTGTTATACTGTTCGGGAGATACTGCCGGTTACAAGGTTAGATTAAGAGGAGCTTCGCCCCTAAAATCTGGACCACTGAAGGGAGCCTTGGAGAAGTGGAGGGCCGGCTCCATCGTCGATAGCCATGCTATCGGTTGTGATCTCCAATGCGCCCCTGCAAAATCGGAGCTTCTGCACGTCAGACCGCACCCGAAAGACAACGCTAGGTTGTGTATTTGTTTGATGGGAGCTCTTATCAGAGAAGTCGAAGAGATCCGGATTCTGGGCCTGTTCATCTACAACAGACTCAGACCAGAATCCACCGTCACTAAACTCAAATGCATAGGCGAACAGGTCGGACGTATGATCCACCGTGTTTCCAACAAACGCGGCGAGTTGCGGGGCAGGGATGCGCTTCGGCTCGTCCATGCCTATGTGATCAGCCGGATCCTCTACGCCGTACCTTACCTTCGCACTACGAAGCAACACGACCAACGTATCGACGCCATCATCAGGAAGGCTACAAAGCGAGCTTTGGACCTCCCGGTAACTACCTCCAATGCCAAGTTGTCGGCCTTGGGGGTGCTCAACTCTTACCAGAAATTGAAGGAGCCGCACCTCGTAAACCAACATACGCGGCTTTCGCAGACGGTATCCGGGCAGCGCCTCTTAGACCACTGGCACATAAAACACGACTGCATTCCCGGGGAGACAAGCAGACTTCCAGACCTGTGGCGCCACAAGCTGTGGGTTTTTCCACTTTCTCGTAACATGCACTCGCAGACCCACCAAGGCAGACGAGAGGCGCGCTCTCGGGCCCTCGAACATCAATATGGATCGAAGGAGGGTGTATACTACGTTGATGTAGCAGGGCCGTCACCCACCGGATTCTACACGGCCGCTGTAGTTCACCAGAACCAACACGTTAACGGGCTCTCCTAACGGGCTTCCAACTCCGCGCGGGCTGAGGAAGTAGCAATAGGAGTTGCCGCCTCGCACACAAACTCCAGGGCAACAATTACAGACGCGTGCCGAGCCTGTGAAAACTACCTGGCGGGCGAGGTCTCCCATTTAGCCTACCAAATTCTAAAATGAGCAGTGAAGGATTCTGACCCCTCACCCAAAGGTATCGTTTGGACTCAGAGCCACCAGAGCCTTAGAGGTAACGAGGCTGCGGACCTCAATCAGGCTTCAATCAGGACCTCAATCGCCCGGCCACGGTTGCCTAGTTGGCTATGGTACTCGGCTGCAGATCCGAGGGTCGCGGGATCGAATCCCGGCCGCGGCGGCTGCATTTCGATGGAGGCGAAATGTTGAGGCCCGTGTGCTGTGCGATGTCAGTGCAGGTTAAAGAACCCCGGGTGGTCGAAAATTCCGGAGCCCTCCACTACGGCGTCTCTCATAATCAGAGCTGGTTTTGGGACGTTAAACCCCACATAACAACAACAACAGGCTTTTCCGGCTCAGAGACTAGGCAGCCGCTTCTACAATTCCGAGAAAGTCTGGTGCATTATTGCTGAACGAGCCCTCGGAAGAGGCACAAGCACGCACTCTGCTTTATACCATGGGCCGACGAGCAAGGGACATCTTCGCTACCTTCAATCTTTCTGCAGAGGATTCGAAGAAATTTGAGCTGGTCAAGAAGAAGTTCGACGATTACTTCATTAAGGAGAGCAACGTTGTATACGAGAGCGCTTGCTTTCACAGGCGCACCAGATGCCTGGCGAGTCAACTGACCAGTTTATGATTGCTTTACACGTCTTGGCAGAAAAATGCGACTTCGGAGAATTCAAGCAGCGCCTCATCAGGGACCGGTTCGTCGTGTTTCTACGGGATGAAAAACTTTCCGAGTCACTCCAAATGGATCCCAAGCTGCCCTGGCGAGGGCCCGCCTAAAAGAGACCGTTCAGCAGCAGCAAGAAGAACTTCGAAACTCCAACGAAGATCAGGACTACACACCGTGCAAGCCATGTTAGGACGTCAACGCTGACGCAGTGGGCTACCGCAGCAAACCACAAGGCAACAAGGGAACACGGCCGACAGTTCGTTCCGACGGACCATGCATCTTCTGCGGAGGCAACTCGCACCCAAGGACAGCCTGCCCAGCGAGGGACCAGAGGTGCTTCAACTGCGCCTTAAAGGGACACTTCAGCAAAGTGTGCCTCAAGGGGACTTCTCCAGGATACCAGCGAAAGGTACGAGTGTCGTCTGTAGAAAAGGACACTGGGGAGATCTTTTTGGGTGCGGTCTAGGCGCCTGGCGCCAAAGCGCGTTACCTTCAGGTATTGCTTAACTCGGTGCCTGTTTTCGCAAAGGTCAACTCAGGCGCAGAAGTGTCCGTAATTCCAGCGTCGTTTCCTGGACTTCCCACGAGTTTGGAAAAGGCCGACGAAGTCTTAAAAGTGCTAGTGGTGACCGCCTAAACGTTCTGGGCAAGTTTCAGGCGGATATATTTTGGAGGCGACAAACTTCTCGCCAAACGTGTTATGTGGTAAGTCCTTTGCGTCATGTACTGCTGGGTTTGCCGGCTCTGGAGCAGTTGGGAGTCATCAAGTTCGTTGACTCGGTTGCTCACAAGGAACCCAACTACGAAGTTTTGTACCCTCAGGTTTTCAACAACTTAGGCACTATGCCTGGGGAGTATACAATAAGGCTTAAACCAGACGCTGTTCCATATGCAATAAGTGCACCACGCAGGATTCCTATACCTCTTCAACAGCCTGTAAAACGTGAACTCGATAAGAAGGAACAAACTGGGCGTCATTCGTAAAGTCGAAGAGCCAACAGAGTGGTGTGCCGGCATTGTGCCTGTACAAATACACTCGGGATATGTAAGGATATGTGTAGACCTTACGCAGTTGAACAAGTTTGTCTTAAGAGAAAGATACACATTACCTACTGCCGACCAAGCACTGGGCTCATTTGGCGGTGCAAAATGGTTTTCCAAATTGGACGCAAATTCCGGCTTCCATCAGGCGCAACTTAGTAAGGCCTCAGAAGAGCTGACCACGTTCATTACGCCGTTTGGGCGGTACTGCTTCACTAGGTTACCGTTCGGGATTGCATCAGCTCCACAGTATTTTCAACGAAGAACTTCGGAAATCCTGACAGGCCTTCCTGCCGTCGTCAACCTGATGGACGATATTCTCGTATTTGGTGAGAGCAAAGCACAACACGGCCCTAGGCTATCGAGCGTCTTAGATAAGTTGGCCCAGTCTAACGTTACCCTAAACAAAGTAAAGTGTGTGTTCGGTGTTCGAAGTATAAGTTTTCTGGGCGAGAAAGGCATACAGCCGGATCCGGCCATACTCAGGGCCATTAAAGAGCTGAAAGCACCCTCTGATATATGGCAATTACGCAGTGTTCTGGGCATGTCCAACCATCTAGGCCGTTCTTTGCCAAACTTGGCGCAAACCACTGCCCCGCTACGGGCGCTTTTACAGAACGAGACCGAATGGGCTTGGGGTCCTGCTCAGAGCACGGCTTTTAAGCTTGAAATCTATTTGAAATCGTTTGGGCAGTGAGTAAATTTCGCCCTTACCTTTATGGACGGCCTTTCACGGTAATCATCGATCATCACGCCTTATGCTGGCTTTCGTTCTTAAAAGATCCAGCTGGACGGCTCGGTCGGTGGGCTCTACGGCTGCAGGAATACTCGTACACAGTGGTGTATAAGACGGGTCGACTTCATGGAGATGCTGATTGCTTGTCACGCCATCCGGTAGACACCCCAGACATCCCTGAGGCCGGCGAGTCAACTTGTGTGTTAGCTCTTACCACATTTAGCAACATCGCCGATGAGCAACGCCGTGACCCTTACCTCAAAGACGTCATTTCCAAACTCACAGGCCCGACCACTCCAACCCCTTTCCGTATGTTTGCACTACAAGATGGCATCTTATACCGTTATAACATGCACCCTGACGGCCCTGAACTGCTACTGGTCATCCCTAGACAAATGCGTCAGGCTGTCCTCGCTCAGGTGCACGATGTTCCTACCGCGGGTCATCTGGGCGTTGCGCGGACTTGCGCGGTCATCTGGGCGTTGCGCGGCCGTGTTCGCCGTCGTTTCTTTTGGCCCGGTATTTACCGTTCCGTTTGCCGTTATGTCACCTCGTGTAGATCTTGTCAGCTCCGCAGAAAACTAACCGCCCTTCCAGCTAGCCGCCTTCAGCCCATTGACATACCACCACAACCATTCTTCAGGGTTGGACTTGATCTCCTTGGCCCGTTCCCTTTATCGCTCGGTGGCAACAAATAGACAGCGGTTGCTACGGATTATACCACCCGGTACGCAATCACACGGGCTCTCCCTACCAGTTGCGCAAGTGGCGTCGCAGACTTCCTCCTTGAAGATGTGATACTTCAGCACGGCGCCCCTCGACAACTGCTTACCGACCGCGGCCGCTCCTTTCTGTCACAGGTAGTGCAAGACATCTTGCACTCCTGCGCTACAAAACATAAGTTCACAACGGCGTATCATCCTCAGACAAATGGACTCACAGAGTGGCTCAATAGAACAATAACAGAAATGCTCGCCATGTATGTTTCTCCGGACCACCGTGACTGCGATGCCGCTCTACCATTCGTCACATTCGCCTACAATACGTCCCGCCATGATTCGGCTGGTTTCTCTCCATTTTTTTCTTTTGTACGGCCGAGACCCCATCGTCCCTTTTGACACGCTCTTCCCAACCGTTCCCGACACGATGTCAGAATACGCCCGTGATGCCATCTCTAAAGCTGCAGAGGCACGTCAGATTGCTCGTCGTCGTCTTGAGACTTCGCAGGAAAAGCAACGACGCCCATACGACGCTCGCCACCGCTATGTCCACTTCAGCCCTGGTGATATGGTCCTACTTTGGAAACCATCACGGCGAGTTGGCCTTTTTGAGAAGCTGATGTCGCCGTATTCAGGCCCCTACCGTGTCCTACGAAAAGTGACTGATGTGACCTACGAGATCCGACCTCTTGAAGACACCTCAGCGCGACCTACTTCTGATATCGTGCACGTCGTGAGCCTGAAGCGCTTTCACCCGAACCTGCCATGCACCGAGACGGCGCCTTCGCCGCCGGGGGTCATGCGACGAAGCGCTGCGATAGAAGACGATGGAGACAGCACCGAGGAAGACGACGTTCGCTGATGTTCGCGCGGACGGGGCTCCATCTTGTATGCTTGCGTTCTGCCCATTGTACAAAGCGTGTAAATATATATAGTCTTCCTTCCCCGTAACAATATGCTCGGCAAAGTGCATGGCTATGTTCGATCCACGCCTTCCCACGACTCTTTCGGCAGACGCCTCGTCTTATGACCTCGGTGCTGTCCTTTTCCAGTAACAACGCAATGGCGAGCGCCGGCCGATGGCGTTTGCTTCAAGGTCATTGACCAAAACTGAGCAACGCTATGCGCAATTGGAAAAGGAGGCACAAGCATTAAGATGGGCTGCCGAAAGGTTCGATGAATACATAAGAGGTATTGAGGTGATGATTGAAACGAACCACAAACCTCTTGTTTCGTTGCTTGGTAAAATGCCTATTGATGCGTTGCCGCCAAGGGTACAGCGCTTCAGAATGCGGATGATGAGGTATCACTTATATATTGTGTACCTTCCCCGTAAAAGCTTCGTAAGGGCGGATGCTCTTTCACGAGCGCCGACGAAAGCAGACCGCCTCGGAACTGTCGCCTTTCGTCAAGACATGTGTTCAAGGGCTTCAAATAGGTGACAACTTTGTTAGCCGGATGCGTGATGCGCAAAAAAGGGACGTAGTTTGTCAAGCCTTGATTAAGTTGTGTGGCCAAGGCTGGCCAGAAAAACCAAAGCTTCCTTGTTACTTAGTTCCGTGCTGGCAGGAACGAGCACTAATTTCCGAAAGCAATGACATGCTGCTGAAGGGGACCAGATTGGTGGTACCTCAGGGCCTAAGAAATGAAGTACTAAAAAAGCTACATGATGGCCATCAGGGCATCTCAAGGACTAGAGCTTTGGCAAAAGAATTAGTCTGGTGGCCAGGCCTCGGCGAACAACTTGCGTGGCAAGTGAAAGAATGTGTTACTTGTGCGCGCTTTGTCACCCCAGAACTCGGAGCCACTGATTTCAACACCAACGCCAAGTTTCCCGTGGGAACGAGTTGGGGTCGATTTGTGCTTTATTAACAACTGTCATTATGTTGTCATGATCGACTACCTGTCACGGTATCCGGAAGTAGCCCTCCCTCCCTCAACGAAATCTGGTGCGGCGATAGAAAGTATGAAAAGCATTTTTGCACGCCATGGCATTCCGGAGACCGTAGTGACAGACAATGCACCAGAATTTTCTTGTACAGAGTTTGATAGGTTTGCATATGATTATGGCTTTGGTCACGTCGCTTCTAGCCCTAGGTGCCCTCAGGCTAACGGGAAGTAGAACGTATGGTGGAAACAATTAAGCGCCTGATCCTTAAATTTAAGGGCCCATACTTGGCTCTGCTTGCCTACAGGGCGACCCCGGGCATTCTTGGCTCTAGCCCGGCTGAAATACTCATGGGCCGGCGTTTAGGACAAGAGTTCCAATGGCGCCCCAGCTGCGTGGTCTAGTGCAGCCACCGCTGCTTAATCTTGGGGCCAAAGACAGTGCCAACAAGGTGTTACAAGCATGGTACTACAATAGGCGCCACGAAACCCGGGAACTGAATAAACTAAGAGCAGGTGATTCCGTTTGGGTAACAGACATGAATACCAGAGCAACGGTGCTAGCGACAGCCGCTACACCGCGGTCCTACATAATGCGCACTCAGGAAGGGAGTACGCTGCGGCGTAACTGACGAATGCTGAACCGCTTACCAGAACAGACGAAGGCAGAAAGCAGCTACGAGTTTCCAAATGAAAGCGATACAGCCGAATTGGTTTCCACGGAAAGGGAGTCACCCGCTGCCTTAACATCTTCGTTGCCTTTAGCTTCAGGGGCTATGATTTCAACTTCAGTACCTTCTGCTACAGTAACCGTGACTAAGTCTGGCAGAGTGGTTAAACGACCAGTTCGCTACGGGGTTGATGAATGAGGTTTTGTTCGTGGTCAGTTACCACTAAGGTGTCTTGCTTTTTGTTCATGTGCGAGTGTTCTACGTACCACACACGAAAACCACTTCTATTTTGCAAAAGGGGGGGGGGGATGTGCTGGATTGTATTTCTATGCGGCTGAAAGCACGCTCCGCATGATGCGCCGATTCATTGTGCCTGGCGCATGTGTATGGAACCACGTGTCGTTGACATCACGCAGGTTCTATTTAAACTGATGTTTAAATAAAGACGGGGCTTTTTTTTTTTGCCTGGGAGTTGGACGACAGTCGCCTCCTGTCTTTCGCCGATCACGCACCGATAGCGGCGGGCGTCGCTACGACAGACTCCCTCTATGTAAAGGGTCCTTGTGGGCCTGGAAACTCTAATCGAATAAAAGTGTTTCACACACAAACACACACAGATAATAATGCAAGGCCACATCACCATCAGCAAAAGAAGTTTGTCGCTTTGTCGCCAGAACATCGAAAGGAATTCATGTGCAGCGGATTGAAAGGGATATATGGCAACATTTGGCAATTAAAAATGCTTCCTTCCCTCATCAGGTTTTATAAAGACTGCGTATTATCAGAAATTATAAATCGCGCATGTGACATGCAGCATGTCCACTCGCAGGCCACAGTGGAATGAAAGAGCCATTGAATCACATCGACAGTCTAAAGGAGATGCGAGTAAAAGCAAGATGGCAAGGCAGAGTGGAAACGAAAACAATCGCAATGCTCTCGGTTCGTAGGGCTTCTGGCAATCGAAGTTTCTAGAGCGGGACTAGCTATACGTGACACAAGACACTGTGCTATCGGTGCGTTGTTGAGTTCTTGGCATTTCTTATTCACGCTATTTCGTCACACATTTCGACACGGCAGTTCTTGTAACTGCACCATCAAACGTGCCTTGGTAATAAATACACTTTTGCCGCGTTGCTAATCTGCAAGAGGGTCTTCCAGGTTTTATGAAGCATTGGGTAACTGCTTACTTTGAAGTCACTTTCGGTTGGTGCCTAATCTGGACTGAGGCTCTTGAAAAAATTAATTATTTAATTAATTAATTAATTACTATACTTCAAAGGCCCTGAGGGAAGAGGTGGGCTTACCTAGTAAAACAGCTCTTCGACGATGTGTTTGAAGATGACTAGGTTATATTGCATCACTGCGTTGGTGGGAATCGTGATGTCGGTTTCAGTTTCGCTTTCAGTTTTGTGTTCTTTTTCCCCCCAGGGGGTGTCCTGTAGTGCTTTATAATCCCTCGCCCCCTTCAATAAACGCTTTTCCACTCGGATACTGGTTGCGTTTGCATCGTAGGCAAAACTGCAAGGCGCCCCCTCATGCTCAAACGCAGTGGTGACACTTGCAACAATTATGCCTCCACTTTCGAAAATAACCAACTCTTGTCATTTGGTCGACAGTCATGTGCAACTGATAACGGCGCTAGAGCCAACCTCAGAATTTCCCCTTCAGCCTTGGACAAGCTTTCTGCTTGAAAAAAGAAAGGAAAAAATGTAATACATCCCATCCCACTGTGTCGTAGTAGACCCGACCTAACCTACCCTAAACTAGACCCAAAAAACGCGGGTTCGATCCCGGCAGCGGCGGTCGCATTTTCGATGGAGGCGAAAATGCCAAAAGGCCCGTGTGCTGTGCGTTGTCAGTGCACGTTAAAGAACCTCAGGTGTTCTAAATTTCCGGAGCCCTCCACTACAGCCTTTCTCTCCTCTCTCTTTCACTCCCTTTACTCCAACCCCACGGACGCTTAGCCGTGCTCCCTACATGGGCTGCAGAAATTAGCGTCCTTTCCTAACCAAACCACAATCAATCAATCAATCATCGTAGGCCGGCCGCTCCGGCGCACCGGTCCTTTGTTCCTGCCGGCGCTGGCGTCCCTGACGGCCGCGCCGATACAACATTTTCGGCGACGAGGTCCACGAATCCATCTGCATCTCCAATTTAGGTGACCATCGACTCATTTCACTGCCGCAGTCGCCGAGCCTCGACTGTTCTTTGCCTCACCTGGACTTTATTTTCTACTTCTGCGAATTTTCTTTCCACGAGGCCTGCCTCGCGTCTCTCCTCGGTTCTCTTCCGGCCGGCTCCGCTGCTTTTCAAGATTAACGCTGCTACTATCCCTCCGCCTCCATTTCTCCAATGCCCCGGTGTGCCACCTATCTCATGGCGACAGTGGCGTCCTGTTTTGCAAGTCCACATCGACGCCGCTGCTAGGGACGCCACGCCGGAGCACAAGAAGGCGCTCCCGCTGAACGCGCTGGGCGTCGAGGGCCTCAACTGCTACTTGCGCGCGGTTGACGAGAAGCAGCAACCTGGAGCCGACCGGGAAACGCCGGAAGACGCGTACAATGCTACTCTCGACGAGTTAGAATCTTGAACCCGCACCAGCTGAACTTGAATTGATGGCGCAAATGGTTAGACAGGACCGAAGATGACACGTAAGACACGGAAAAGCGCACACTCGGAACTAAATTTTATTCCTCCGAAAGCTTAGTTAAGTACCCTCAAGCATGCGCACAACACCGCAGAAGGCAAAATAACAATCCCTGAATACACTGCCTGATCAAAACCTATCAACCAAGAACCGATACTCCTTCTGATAAAGAGTTACGGAAGGAACACCGTCACACAGATCGCCAGCATTCTGTATGTACATAGCCTCAGCCAATTCCCGTGCCACCTTATCCTTGCTTTTCCGCAAAATGCACGTGTTGCCCAGCAGTGGTTTACACGTGCAAGCTATGCACCAACTAGCCCGAGCAAACGTTATTAAACCCGCACCAGGACCAGGCGTGCGTCCGCACGCAATTCAAGTACTTACGTCAAAGGCCCGATGAAACCGCCGTAGAATTCATCCAAGAAGCACAGAGGCAAGTCAAGCTATGCGAATTCGGAGCCGCGGGTGAGCTTTTAGCATTTGACCACATCGTTACGGGCATTTCCTCACCGCAGCTACAACGTAGCTTTTTCAAGATGGGGAAAGATTTCACAGTACAGAAAGCACTTAGCTTTGCACGCGAAGAGGAGCGCGTCGACCGCGCATTACAGCAGCTTTCTGGAGCTCACGTCAACAGCGTTTCTTCTCGTCGTGTTCAAGATGGCGTCCCCGCGCGTCGGCCTCCTCATGGCAATGGCCAACATGGCGGCCTTCCTCCCCGAGGTTCGCGGCAAGATGGCGCAGGCAATCCTGCTGGGAGCGTCTGCTCTCCCACCCGTCCTTCCTCCTCTACTGTTAGGTGGCCTGCTGCCTCCTCGCCTGCGACATCGTCGGCTCGTGTGGGTGCGTGCTTCCGCTGCGGTTCGCCGCAGCACTGGGCCAACTCCAGCTCCTGCCCTGCTCGGAGCCGCACTTGCGCGCGGTGCGGGAAGCGCGGGCACTTCGCTAGTCTGCCGATCGTCTGGGGATCCGCCAGCTTCTTCAAATCCTGCATCGTTGGCGGTGACCAATACAGCCCCAGTAATGCAAGTGAACGCCAAGTCTGCAAGACCGTTTTTTGCGTCATTGCAATCGGTTCTTCTTCGGAATGCACCATGGTCTGAGACGCTACGTATGGACATTATTGGTCCACTGTTTCAAAGCCCGTCTGATTGTAGATTTGCTATAACACTGGTAGGTTATTATTCAAAATGGCCTGAAGTTGGCGTTGTCGGCGAAGTTACTTCTGGTGCTGTTGTGACTTTCTTAACTGCCTTTTTGTTTTCTCCTTCCGTCCATTACATCCGAGAGGGGTTTCCCGCCTCTATATTGTAGGGGTTACTTCTTCTACTATAACTACTGCTAGCAGCGGCATCGCCGCTAGCAACCCCCTGTCGTGGTTTTCGAGCACTCGACGAGCAGAGAGTGAGGTAGTCGCGTTCGCGCGCTAGCTATCTCAGCCATGCCTCGCCGCGCTGCCGCGCGCTTCGGCCCGCGGCCCGACTCGAGGCAGGCCAGCGCGAACCGTCGCACGCGGCTAAAGAGGAGAACATTAGGCGCAACTCTCCGTGCATGGCGATTTAATAAACGTTAAAATAATACAAACAAAAGAAGGCCGAATGTAAAGTCGAATATAAACGTAAACGAAGGTTAACAATAACGATAATACCACACGCGAACATACAAGAACACAAAGGACAGTAACAATGGACAACACGCGAACACACAATAATACACAAAAGTAACCATGCAGGGAAGGAGAGCCTAACCCCGGCTAGCGCACCCGCGACCGCGAGCCCTCGGAAAAGGAAAATAGAAGAAGAACATACAGACAGGGGCGTCGGTCGCAGGTCGCCGCCGTGGTCGCTGGGGCTCGCAGAAGCACGCCATCCGACCGATGGCCAGGTCGGCCGGAGGGTCACAAAAGTACGTGCGCACTTCTCCAAGTCCCAGCGTGTTCTCCCGAGGCATCTCCAAAACCAGAAACGCCAGAACGCGCAAACATTCAGGGAATTTATCGCTGCCCAATGGCAGCCTATGTTAAAACCACATGGGCGAAGCGCGCGGGCCGCCGCCCCGTCAAGCTGGGGAAAGGGGGATGCGGAGACGTTCCACGCTAAACATGGCGTCGAGCGGGACCCGGCCCCACATCCCTCCCTCCTTAAAAGCCCCCCTAAAAATAAACAATACCGACGGTGCCAATACACAACAAAATCCGCTAACTACCCCCAAAACCAAAACAAAAACAAGGAAAAAAAACGCGACAATGCAACCGCGGCAAATCTCTCAAGTGTCCGATGAAGCAGGCGCGCGCCACGGCATCTTCACCCGGACTCTGGAAGCCGGCCGCGGCAGGTCTCACGTGCCGTCGACCCTGTCGACTTCGTGGCCGCACCAAGTGCCGCGACCACGGCTCCGTCCGCAGCCTCGCCGTCGACGCCGCCCCGCGCCGGACACGCAGACTTCACCCGCCAAATCCGCGCGGCAGAAAAACACAACAAAAACAACAACAAAAGAAAAGAGTCTAGCCGAACAAAAACCAAACCCAACTGAACCAACGAACAATAAAACAACGCGAGGCTACAATTCTCAGGTAGGGAAAACCAAAAATAAAGAAACGGTACGTAAACAAAAAGGAACTTTAGGACAAACAGCGAAGAAGAGCTAACGAGAGGGTAGAGAGAGAGAAAGAGAAAGACGTCTCTGTCAGGTTATCTCTCCGTCTGGAATCAGTCGGGCAGTAACCAATGTAAACGTGGCCTTCACTAGTGCGACGCCGCATGACCTTACACTAGCGGATAATCCTTCCACGAACGCACTCTGCCCATCCGTGACACCAAACGAAACGGGAGATCCACTACGTGTTGCCTACGGAATGAACAGACGCGGAAGGGACGGCGACAGCTGAGCATTCACACTGCACCGTGCCAAATCGCAGAGCACAGTAACTTTAGCTAATGTCTTCCGCTCTGACGACTGGCCAGAATTACTACAGGGGCGCGCAATCGCTCTCCTCTGCTGTCGGGGGGGTGCCACTGCCGACGCGCGTGAACACGCAGCGCTAACCGCAAATGTGGCATGATACTGTGGCCAAGCTCGTACGGACCGCGCAGAGTGAACCCCTTTCTTCTCACAGGCCACGGCTACAGAAGCCGCTTCAGGCCCACAACTCGCGCTCGTCGCAATACCAGACAACGATGCCGCGCGCGCGCCATGTGCAGTACCAGCACATTCAGGCGCCTCGCCTCCCGGAGGCGAAAAAACAAAACCGCGAAAGAAACTATTTACACTATGTACACATGGGTCAATCTGCCGTCAACTACGTCGCTCTTCGGGCCAAACGAAAGAAAAAGCAAAAGAACAACAAACAAGAAAAAACCAGATTCCGGAGGAGAGCCCAGTGAGGATAGACCCCCTCTTTCATCCTTTCCCCCCGACCGGCCGGCTGATTAACGCCACAATGGCATCCTTCTCTCCCGCCGCGGGGACGCTGGAACGCTCTCCCCTTCTGCGTGCGCGAAGCAACAGGTGCCCAAAGGGCTATTCATGGAAGATGGCCTTCCTTCTACTTCTTTGTTCGCCTCAGCGGCCTTTCCGCCATCTTTGCCTCCCTCGGTGCAAGTCGGCCATGTGCAATCGAACAGCGCCATCAACTTTTCAAGAAAAGAGACTTTCGGCGACCCGGGCAAGAAATAGCGCGTCAACTATTCTTTCACTGGTTATGAATTTAGTGAGGAAAGACGCGCACGACGCGAAGTCTAAAGAGCTAAGATCAATGGTTACGGTCAAATGGTCCTAAGACGCCTTTGCCATAGTAATACAGCCCCGCTACAGTCCTTGTCGTAGCAAGGATGCCCAACATGTGGGGTGGAAATCTCACAAATTCCTCAGGGATGAGGAAAGGCTGGGGTAATTCTGATGAAGAGATTCCATGGAAAAAGCCAGCTTTGGATAAAAATTGCAAAACCCTGCATAGTGGAAATATTTGAGCATCACCTAGGAAAAAAGCTGGGTGTAATGGCGTGACGTTTTATATGCCACCAAAAAAGGACGCTTCGTTTCACGTTTCAGATTCTTGCACGTTATCAAGATATGAAAGACGGCAAGGCGTTTCCCACATTTGGGACAGAGCGGCACAGGCGAGTTTGTTAAGAGATGTGAGTGTGTTGCGTGTGTGTGTCGATCCGGAGCCTGCACAATGCAACCTCCTTATATCTGTCATGTTTTTCTGTTGTATAACTATATATTTCAGTTTTAATTATGCACAGTTTATCACTTAGTGCACCCCATTCTTCTTCCCACTGCTTACGGATGCTACGTCTAATGTGAGGCCTGAGGTCCTGGTATAGTACTTTATATCAGAAGAATTAGGTGAAGCAGCTGCTCTTGCAAGTCTATCAACGACATCATTGCCAGGTCTGTTGCATTGTCCCGATACCTAGCATACTGCGATTTGGAGTTTCGATTTGTGAGCTGACATGAGAGATTCAAGAAGAGTTGGTTCAAGAAGAACGGCGGCTAGGCCGCTAGGCGTGTTTAACCATCAGCCGAGCCTGCCAAGCTCGCTTCAGAATAAACCATCGCTCAGAAACGGGAAAAACTGTGAACAGTACCTCTCCCGAGTGGAGCCCTGGTGCTCAACAATTATCTTCTCAAAGGCAGTCTTTTCGCCTGATGCAGTAATACAATCATAGGAGGATGATTGTCATAGTATGACCTCAGTGCGCCGAAGTGGTCGAAACGCGTGCTCTTGCACCCAGCTGCGGTTGGTTCCCCATGGTCGGCCCTCTCAGACCAAGACTACCAAGACGTTTGCCGTATCAGCGGTCATGACAGCATTTAAAATATTGGATCTGCTTTATTTATGGCACAAAACAACTCATCATTGAGCGAAGTTCTAAAGTTCGTCATTTCTCGAAAGTAAATTCCCGCTTTCACACCGTACAGCTCATCGAGCACTGCATTGCGAGAGGTAAACAGCGGCACGGGCTGTTTCACTCATCAAACTGTTCGGCTTGTTTCCTTTCGGACCCTCCTCCCCACATCGAGACGCTGCGAAATGTAATCGCGTGTTTTAAGGCATGTCATGAGTAATAATGTTAATCGTGCTGGCAAAAACAAATGCTCTATGAACCTCGCGCTTGATCACGAATGGTGACAGCAACGCCATGCACATTGCTAAGCCTAGCACTCGGCAGTTTGTCAGCGTTTGGCAGTCCGTGGTGACGGCGGATTGTTGTGATGTGTTTGTCGCTTGCAAAAGCATTTTATTGAAGCCGTTCTGATATAACGATGAAGAGCTGTGGAAAGTTGCTTCTCTCGTACATAATTACGCGGCTACGAAGTCTTGAAGCCTTGCGAGTGTGTATGCCGATATGCTGGATATGGGCCGAGCCTGACAACTGCGAGCAGGATAGTCCGTGCAACTCCGGCGGACTCTGGTCAGCGTTAACCACGGTTGAAATTCTTAAATGCAGTTATGCTGACGGTGGTTAAAGTTGCCCATGTAAATAGGGTGTAAGGTCTGTTTCCAATCTTCCGGTGAAACAAGTATGTTTTTTAGGAGAGAACTCACTGTGTGTGCTCCCCTTAGACAAAAAGGGGTGGGTGTGCTGTTATGTCTATTCAATTCTATAAGAAAAAAAGCATGTCATGCAGTTTCTTTTTTTTTACTGTCGCCATCATGCTTCCCTGAAAGAGATCAGAAGAAAAGCGAAGAGGTTTCGGCGCAGGTTGTACATTGGTTCCATCCAAAATAGTGCGTCTAATGCTAAGGTCGATTTAATTGAGGTATTTTTATTGTGATGACCAAGGTTGACATGCCTTTTAAGCTGGCAATTTCTGAAAATGGCACACGGCGCAAATGTGTTGCACTTTGTTTGCTGTCAACTTTGAAATGATTGAAGTGAATGGCCCTCTTTCTCGTAAAGAATCCGTGCCCCGAGGAACCCACATGTTTGGTCTGCGTGCGGGGAAATCAAGCCGAAGGTCTTGTGGTAACCGTGTCACTGAGATAACGAAAGACAGACGTGGTGGTTTAGGGGAAGCGGCGATATAACCTATCATAAAGCCGTTCTCTGCACATACCCAGAGCGTAATCAGAGACACCAGCAAAAAATTCACGCATCTCCACGGACTGAACCATGACGAGTGGGTGATGCACTGGGGATCGTTCGGTGTTACAGTAGATCACGCGTGACATTGCCCACTCATGCATGTAAATGAATGACGACATGTCTGTACATATATTTATACAAGCGTTGCCATTTATGCTCCTGGTCTCTATGAGGTTCCTGCGCTCCCACGGAGTAGATTGGGCCGAGCTCCGGATTACTGTTTCTTAAAGCGCGCGCTGCGAATCCTTATATTCAACTACGCAAAAGAGAAATCTGCTACCCGCACTATATTGCAAGTCGAGATCCAATGCCTGTATATATACAGGGTGGCCGGTGAACGCTTGTGCAGTGCGAACAGTGCGTTTTTTTCAATCAAGAATCTCGCTATCAGACGCTGCCTGCGTCAGCGTTTTCTGTCGCGGGCGAGGGTGCGTTCTCATTCTTTCCCAGCTTGGGCCAGCTCTTGGGCCAGTAGGGGTTTGGACAGTGCGGGGACGGAACAGGCTCAACCATAAGCCGCTTCGCATTTTAAAATCACGAGAGAAACACAGGAAAACCGCAGGATTGCTGCTTCTACAGATTCAACATTGGATGGGACTGGGGTTAGTTTTCTTGTTCTTTTTTTTGTGAGAGCTGTCCCATTCCTTATAATGTTAAAATATCGGTCGTGGTGCCACTCGTCAGTACGATGAAGTGTGGCACGCTTTGCGACTGTTGTGAGGAGCTTCAAATTTGGGGTATTGGTCGAACGAAGTTGCACTTCGAGGGACGTCCTTCTCGCCTCGCTATTTTTGTCACTGTCGCTGGCATTGGCATGGGCCATGTGGTAATCGTGGATTTTGCGCTGTGGTATGTGTATGTACTTGAGGAGATATTTGTGAGCTTATTTAAGGATTTACAACTTGGATGTTTCTTAACTACATAACCGAAAGGACCAAGCCGCACCTCTAACTTGCAGCAGGCACCTGTCAACAAGCTCATGACTGTGCCCTAAAGTTTACTTTTCAATTCGCAGCAGATACGGTTTGTTATCTAGTGCAATATGACAGAGTGAGTCTGATTTCCTAGCAGAGACCGCGAAGAAACCTGACGTGCACATATTGGAGGTATCATGAAAACGGTACGCACAAAGTTGCCAGGAAGTTGTGCAGGAGGCCTAATAATTCAACGTGTACCGTAAGTATGACCAACATAGACATGACTAGAACCATTAACCATTCGCGAAGTGCGACAGTGAAAGCACCCTAAGTGTGTCTGAAAACGTTCAACTGGTAACTTTATTTTCGTGTAACAGTTCGGGTTCGCGATTCTGGAATGGTTAAATAACGTATCGTAGGCTAACGTGGGAAAGGTCAAGTGAATGAACGTTTACCGCCGAAAGCGTATCGCGGGTCAAGACCGAGGTTTGGCAATATGTGAGAGGTCCCCTCATTTCAGGAACCTGCTGCCCTTCGCTGATTTCTTCGCACTAGCTATGAGCTGCCATCGTTCTTGCTCAAGTTTCTCAAAGGCAGGCTTGGTCCCACGTTTGGATGAAACCTCCATTTTTCTCGTATGGTATTACGTTTCAGTGAAACCGATGTACACTCGAGGATAAGGTGCGCACAGGTGGCCGGTACGCCGCAAGCTAGAGATAGGTGTTCGAGTATCGTTAGTAATAGTGTGTACTTGTGTATTCCGCGGGTGAAAATGCTGCTGTGCAGTTGTGTGAACGTAGTGCACTTCTGTTAGCTTGACTCCGGGTGTTTTGACGGGCATTCTCTGCGTTTCAGCCTGCTAATCTATCATGACTGATCAGGTCATCGGTGCGTGCATCTCGAGATCGGGGGTTTATGGCCTGGCAGTATCGCGGCCCACGGCGTGTGGAACTTGTTTTCGTGCAGCTCGCTACGCGACCTGGCGTTCTTTGTGTGAATGTTTCGTGGGAGTCACGTGACGGAGAAGGATTCGCAAATGTTTGGAGGATTTATTTCTTTTCGGACCGTGTACGCGTCGACTATACAGCTTTCGCCGTTGTTAAGCCTTTGAAGCACAGATTTTCGAGTGGGTGAGAAGTTTAGCCGTTCTGCTTCAGTTTTGCGTGCTTCGGCTAGTTCCTGCTCGATGCTGTGTATACCCATCTGTGGTGATCTTATATGGTCCCTGGTCTCAAACTCACAAGTAAGGCACAACGTATACAGTAAAGCTTTGCTGACAAGCTTTGCCGAGATAACACATATACGACAGTGGTAGTTCGCCGCTGTTGGGATCCTACCGCTGCCACCGCTAGTCGTGGGCTCGTGTCGCCTTCAGGCCAGGAGTCCACGGGACAGAAGGGAAGAGTACGAGGAGTTGCTTGGGAGATGAGAATATTTACATTTATTTACAGCATGGTAGCTTATGGCCGAATCTCTATCCGAATCTCAATCAATCCTCAATGCTCAATCCTCAATGTGGATTAAATAGTCCGCGTCGTCCTGCCACGTCTTCCAAGGCGGATCCAGTTGACGCTTCTCCTCCAATCCGAGGTTGAGGTCCGAAGGGGAAGAAGGTTGTGGACCGCCCCTTTAACTTCGACGGTCGCCGAGGCAATCCTTATCTCAGTCGGATCATACGACAGCAGCAGGACCCCTTTCGGTGAAGATAACTCGCCACCCCCTGCTGCGGTAACGTGGAAGTCATTACCGGAGCCCGGCTCGTTACCGGCTTTCGAGACGTCCGTCGTCTCGTCTCCAGTTTTCTGTAGCGGCAAACGAGCTTCTGGTGCCGCCGCTCCGTCTCCGATGACTCGGACGTAACAGCTCCGTCGGCCGGCGGGAGACTCGACCTGAGGGTGACCAGCATACCAGGTCGGCCGAAGTGTCGGGGATCGATCAGCTCTCCGTGGGACGGAAGCTCCGATGTGGGGTT
This sequence comes from Hyalomma asiaticum, assembly GCA_013339685.2. Taxonomy (NCBI): domain Eukaryota; kingdom Metazoa; phylum Arthropoda; class Arachnida; order Ixodida; family Ixodidae; genus Hyalomma; species Hyalomma asiaticum. The sequence continues at coordinate 1,324,261 of CM023486.1, read as the reverse complement.
CTCACACATGCCTTGGTGGCTGTCGTCCTGGGCACACACGTAAACACACGCGCACACGCACAACTACAGGCACGGGAAGTGCCCTGCCCGCACTAGGAGCCATCGAGTCCAAAACACGCAAACCAATCTGCCTTACATTTCTCAAATTAATGAAAGCAGCCCTCAAAACATTCGTAAACATTCGCTGAAGCTCCCAATCTCTATCCCTGAAATAATTTGAGCTTGCAGTTTACGTTAGTCAATCATGTTCACTCGGCGAACTACATGTGTGAGCCATCGCAACCTGCCGCAAAATCCGCCAGACTCCACATTTCTAAACCAGTGCATGCCTCACATATGACCCCGAACTTCTGTTCCCAAAATTTTGTGCCGTCAAAGTGAGTCATTATGTTCCCGTGAGCAGACGAAAGAAAACTGTCGAGCTGCATTAGAGCAAGCGATAAAATTCGCAAACGTGCTCTAAATAAACAATGACAAACCTGTGCAGCATAACAACAGGAACATTAATCGTATTCAACATCCGCCTTCGCACGTCTTAGTGCTACTTAAACTTCCACTCCGCGGATGTACTACAAAACTGCTGTCTGACTTTGCGGTCACATTCTTACACTTCACACACGCTATATAAAATAACCTTACTCTCGTCCACACACCGCACGTGCCTTTAAAGCAATAAACAGAAAACAAAATTCGCTAAAGTTATGCGCAAAATTCAACAAGAATATCCATGCTTATTGATCACTTTTGCCTAAAGCGAACTCAAAACACTGCCACTGTTTACGTACAAACGCTAACCTTATTCCTTGCGCGCGACCACACAATAGACACGAGTTGAAAGCAATAAAAAAGGGACAACACTCTCACTATCATTACGAGCTAAAACTCACAACAATACCATTGCTTATGATTTACTCATGCTTAAAGTTAACCGCAAACACTTCCACGGTTAACATAATCTTTGTACAACCCTGCCATGGTTCCTTGCATTAGATCTTAATGACGCGCAAATAAAACAGTACAGACTCTTTCAAAACTTTTGCGGTCATGCGATACTCCTTCAAACTCGATCTCTTAAACACATTGCAAACCATTCAATCTCATACGTGACTGTAACCTTTCAACAAACAACTCACTTTCTCACTTTCCACTATGCCTTCACACTCACTATCGGCTCAACATAATTTTACAGTTCACGTAAATCAATCTAACTACAATGTTAAAGCTGCAAAAACCAACATCGAACTAATCACCTAAACAATCTCAAGAAGCACCACAATCCAAAACTAAAATAAACAAACAAGCAAAAGTGTCTCCCCAACAGGTCATCCATTAACATTGTTCCAAAACTTAGGTCTGTCTCCCATTTTGAGACGTAGTCGCGGTGGTCGCTCACCGAACACTTTTCTTGGACAGGAAACGCAAATCGCGAGACACCTGTTCGACTCTTCGCACGGCGCCATTATCCTCGTCATCGCCCTGCCTTCGCTACCATCGTCGCATTGTTCGCTGACTTCGCGACGACCCCTGACCGTGCACACCCGTCGCGACAATGCTGCACCATGAAGAGGACGGGAAGAGAACTGCAACCGGCCCTCGGACCGCTTCCGCGCAAAGTGCTCTTTTCCTCCCCTCTTCGTTCGGCGGCTCGTGCGTGTTCTGCGCCGATTTGCCTTGGATGACAACAACACTTTTCTCATTTTTGTGCTTCTTCGTTTGAAGCCCACATTGAAACCTTCCACGCTCTGTGTGGCATACCTCTCACTGCGGCGCCTTTTCGGCCTATGCCGCTTCTTTCTGGGTATTTCGGAGCCCTTCGCTTCCTTTTCATGCACCTGGGCAACTTTAATGCCCTCGCTAGCTGGCTGATCCACGCAGTCAAAATGATTTTCAGCTAAATCTGTTCCTTCACTCTCCTGACTGGCGGACAGCTTCAAACACTTAGGAAAGTTGCAGCTGTCTGCTTCTAAGCTGTTTAGCTCGCATACCTGGGAGCTACTCACGACTGCAACCTCCTTCACACATTGTGATTCACTACACTCTCCTAACCTTTCACTAGTACTGCCTAGTGAGTCGAAGTTACCTTGGATGCGGCATGCAGGATCTACCGTCGCGACATGCTCCTTTTGTATCCGTAGCAAATCGTCCGCAACCCTCCTAGGTGCTTCACTCTCGTCCCATTGGTACGATACCTCGTCGCGTTCCTCAAAAGCAACCTCCTGCTCACGATGCGCTTCACTGCGCTTTCCCGGCCTTTCACTGGTGTTCTTGCATGACGAGTGGAAATCACCTTGGACATCGCATGCAAGACCCACCGTCACGACGTCCTCATTTTGTATACGTGGCAAATCGTCCGCAACCTCTCTAGGCGCTTCTCTTTCGTCCCATTGACACGATAATTCGTCGAGTTCTTTGCGGCCTTCAATGGCCTCTACTATCACTGCGGCCTGCTCATCAGCAACGTTCACTCCACTTGTCAACGCATTGCTACTCTCATGTGCGCTAGCCTCATTTTCGGCTCTGAACTCCACCGCACAAGCTACCACTTCGCACTGTTCGTGCGCTACTTCCGCAGATACCCTATTACCTCGCTGCATTGCATTCCGTTCACGATCTAGCCTTTCAATCTCTTCGTTAAAAAATTTCAACTCTTCCCTGCGTCTTTCATCCTCAATTCTTTCCTTTATTTCCCTTTCCTGATTAATTAGAATTAAAGTCCCGAAATATTTAATGTCCTCCAGATCGCTACCACTTTCTACTATTATGTTTCGAATTTCCGATTCAGGCAAGTCCTCATCTACATCCAAATCAAAGTCTTCAGTGAGCATCACCAGGCTAACTTTCGTCAAACTCGTCAAATCCATTGTGACCAACTATGACTTGGCTCTCGCAAAATGTAGAAATTCCTCCAGCGTCTCAATTCTGGTTGTAGAGAAATTGAAGCCCGGTAAATTCTACAGAATTAACGAAAGCCTACACTAGCAGTCCCAAGTTTCCTAATCCTTGTCTACCTGTCTGACTTTCTTAATCCCTCAATCAACTCCCACACATTGATAATCACAACATTAATAATCAATCTCAGGCTCTCTGTTACACTTCCTCACGTCCACTACCAATAATTCTGCACTTTCCCACAAACGTATATGGGTTGCCTTCAGCAGCTTGTTTACCTCCCTTTTTGAAAGCTGCTTTCTGCTGAGATACGCACTACCACAATTCTAGGCAGTTGTAGGATCGAGCTTTTAACGGTTCTAGGCTAAAAGGCTCGAATGACTCCCAAGCACAAAGCCAGGCACTCACCCAATACCGGGCAGTCGTAGTACGCTACGTGCATCCCGCCGTCTTCCAGTTCCTAAGGCTTTCGGCCGGTCCTTCCTCCATGGAGCCTCCGGTTCATCACGCCGCTCGCCATCCGTCGTTGTGGTTCATCCCACCGCTGCCACCAGTTGTTGGGATCCTACTGCTGCCACCGCTTGTCGTGGTCTCGTGTCGCCTTCAGGCCAGGAGTCCACGGGGCAGAAGGGAAGAGTACGAGGAGTTGCTTGGGAGATGAGAATATTTACATTTATTTACAGCATGGTAGCTTATGGCCGAATCTCTATCCGAATCTCAATCAATCCTCAATGCTGGGGGTTCTCCCGTGGATTAAATAGTCCGCGTCGTCCTGCGACGCCTTGCAAGGAGGATCCAGTTGACGCTTCTCCTCCAATCCGAGGTTGAGGACCGAAGGAAAGAAGGTTGTGGACCGCCCCTTTAACTTCGACGGTCGCCGAGGCAATCCTTATCTCAGTCGGATCATAGGACAGCAGCAGGACCCCTTTCGTTGAGGATAACTCGCCACCCCCTGCTGCGGTAACGTGGAAGTCATTACCGGAGCCCGGCTCGTTACCGGTTTTCGAGACGTCCGTCGTCTCGTCTCCGGTTTTCTGTAGCGGCAAACGAGCTTCTGGTGGCGCCGCTCCGTCTCCCATGGCTCGGACGTAACACCGCTCACACACTCGTGTCGCAGTCCTCACCTCTGGCCACCCGACGGCCTCGCGCACACACGGCAGGATGCTCCGCGACAATGGCTCAGCAGCCGCCGAAGGCGCATAGGCAGATAGCACAACCGAGGTCCAGACCAGTGCCTCCTCCATCAAAATCTATGCCGGGCACACCACCTTCAGAAACTATTGAACGATCGTTCGCGCCACGGCCGGTAGGGGCGCTGGGTAAACGGGGTCTGGCTGCCGTTGCCGCGTTCCGTTAGTCCATCCGTGTGTAGTCGTGAGGCATAGTCACTGGCCGTGTTGTGTTCGACTTCGCTTTGTGGAGTCGCCGTGCGTAGCGTGTCGCACGATGGCATTCTGCTGTGTGCCAGTATGTAAATCGTATGAAAGAAATAAACCCGCAGGGGTTACCTTTCATGAAATGACGATGATTCACGAGCACGATGGCTTGCCGCAATACGACGAGACAAGTGGTCGCTGAATATCACCTCATGGGACACATAAGTGTGCAGTCGACTCTTCTGATGCGAAGACTTCAGAAAAGGCAACTATCGACGTTTGAAGAAAGGAGCGGTGCCGCCAGTTTTTGAAGAATACCCGCCCGATCTGCCGAAATCAACACCGGCTGGAAGCACTGCAAGCGTCGAGAAAAGAGTGAGTTATACAATGGCGCAAAGTAATTCCGCGTGCGGCGCAACGATGCAGGAATTGCTGCCGGCACAACCGGTGGAGGACATGATCCAGTGCTGCTCCATGCTCACATCAACGGCGACCACCTGGCGTGATCGAGGCATCCACGGAAACAGCACGTGCACTTAACAGTGCTTGTTACCTAGAAGGCCAAGAGGACAAGAGAGCTGCTTCGGATGAAACAGATCGTCGACAAGCACGAAATGGAACTGAAAAAGCTACCCGATGACACCCCAGTTGCGGATGTTTCTTACAACAAGAAATCGGCGGAAGAAAAAGTACCTGCAACTCTGTTTTAATTAATCGATTCGACAACTTCAGGAAAAGAAGGCCAAGCTAGTCTGAGGAGACCACCCGACGTTGCGTAGTTTTAAGGCATTTGTCGACAAAAGCATATGAAGATATTCGCGGTGAAATGGTATTGCAGCTTCTTTGCAAGAAGACATCGAGCAACTACTTAGGAGCCACAAGTGCAGAAACAGGCTTCAGCAAACTCGTTGAAGCTCACCTTAGAGTAGAAGCTGAGTGGTTGAGTGTATCGCAGGCCGTCTGAGTGAAACGGTCGCTCCTCTTTCACATTTGTCCATTGTCACGGGGCTAGTGAACCAACGTGCCCTCGTGTAGGTTCGAATACTCTAAACCCGATGGCTTAACCGTCATCGAGAAAGGAGAGACGAGACCGTTTGTACAGGAAAAAAAAAACAACAGCATGCAAAGGAGAGGAATAATTAACAGAACTATGAACCTGAGGAAGAATGGTTAACAGTGCATAAGAGTAAGTTAAAGAGAAAAGACTGTCACCGTTAAGTGGGCACACGAGAGTACACGACGAGGTAGATGCAGGAGACGCACTCGGGGCAGACTTGGGTAAAGGTGTCGCTCGGCGGGGAGGTGGCGTCGGGTGAGTCAAGGTCAGCATCCTTTCGACGTTCTTCATCCGACGCTCGGACAACGAACCGGAGAAGCAGTTGTGCCTGGCCAGCGCCAGACGATTCAAAGCCGATGGAAAGCCTGGCCAACGCCAGATGCTGTAAAGACTGGCCAACACCAGACGATGAGACGCTCGGGTCCACGCCCAGGTGGAAGCCTGCAGCGGCCTTGCCACAGGAACTCGGCCGCCGCTCCCGCGCCCTGGTACACTTCTTCCTTCTGCCACGTCTCCGCCACGTCTGCCTCGTTTCTTCTTCCGGCTTCTTCCTCCCCAGCGTGGAGGCTTTTCATTCATGGATTTCTGCTGACGTAAACTCACGCGCCCCTGCACATCGTCTTCGTCGTCCAGGAGAGCTCGTGTCCACTCATTAAGTTGTCCTCTTTTTCTTCGGCTCCTTTTCATGTCGCGCACTTCAAACTACGTGCACTTTATTCATCACACACATGAAGTGAGCTAAGAACAAATCGCATTTACTGGTGCGAGACATTCGCGGAAACAAGCGCTTTTGACGCCTCTGAGGTGTATAAAAACTCTTGGCGCCTAATCGATACTGCCACAGACAACCTAATCAAACGCTAAGTATTCGATTCCAGAACCGAACAGAACAGGATATTAATGGATTTGCCGTTACTGCTACTAGAATTTCATTTATGGAACATTTATCTATATAATACATGCATAACCTGCGAGTTCATGGCTGCTGTCATTAATCATTCTACGGCAGCATGTATGATCGGAGACAAGCCCGAACAACTGGCCATCTGCAATCGACAGATGGGATCTACATAAGCCTAGTATATATAGGGTGTCCCAATTATCACGCATCATGATTTAAAAAAACCACTTGCATTACTCCAGAAAGCCTAGTGCATAGCGTTCCTAGTACTGTGGAGTAGCCGAGAGTAATTTTTCGGTTCATGAAATTTACTTACGAAATTGTAATTAAGTATCTAAATCAAGAACTAGTTCTCCAAACATCCAAGCGTCAATGACGCAGTTGTAGTCAGTCACGTAGGGCATCTAAATGCGCTATTTTCGGCGATGTAATAATTGCGTACTCATTTTTTTCTGAATGAAAAACGATTCCGGCGAAATGTGAAAACTACCACAGGACATGCGCTCCCAGACGTGTCGTAAAGCACCTCCCCCGAACAGGCTTCTTCTGAGTTACTTATGCTACCAAAGGCCATTCTTATCTAGCGGATCAGCAATTCGTAAAAGACGGATAAGTGTCACGTATACTTCACAGGAAGGAATCGTTGGTAATCCGCGAAAATTGCTGCTGCTTCCATACCACTATCAAGGTGATGCGCTGTCTCTTCGGATGTGCGACAGGCAAAGCAATGGCTTTCAATCAGCTTGTTTGAGAGCGCTGCTTTACGATGCGGCTGAGATTGCTGTCACGTGGTCTTGTCATATTTTGCGGGGATTGTTTATCATTCAGAAAAATGAGTACGCAATTAGCACGCCGTTGAAAATAGCGCAGTCCGATTCCCCACGTGGCGGACTAAAACTGCCTCATTGACGCTTCGGTGATTACAACAGTAGAAATTAAATCTAAGAACGAGAAATTACTCGCGGCTACTCCACTGCACTACGCACAATGTGCACTAGGCTTTGTTCGAGTAATGAGAGTTTTTTTTTTCCAATTCGTGCTGCTTGATAATTGGGACACCTTCTATTCTCAACTTTCGCCGCCTTTATGGGGCGCTGCTGGATATTCAACATGGCAGCTGTCACTTGGGGGATCGTGTAGCAGCCGCCGGACAGCGCGCACGAAACTTGAATTGTCATGGATTTACTTAAGAATCCATTGACTCTGGGGTGCATTATATGTTACATTGGCAGTTCAGGAACGCGTGTTCGGCACGTGTGTTATTGAAGTTATGAACGCATTATCTGCTGCTGTTTGAAGGAACGCACAGCCCCGGTTTCGTTTGCCATGGCTGCTGTAGCGAAAGATGTGGGTCCGATACCAGCCGCATTTTCAGAGGAGGCGAAAATGCTCTCCGTGTACGCTGCGTTTTCGGTGCACATTGAAGACCCGCAGATGGCCCCGCCAGGGTGGTCTAGTGGCTACGGTACTCGGCTGCTGATCCGAGGGTCGCGGGATCGAATCCCGGCTGCATTTCGATGGAGGCGAAATGTTGAGGCCCGTGTGCTGTGCGATGTCAGTGCACGTTAAAGAACCCGAGGTGGTCAAAATTTCCGGAGCCCTCCACTACGGCGTCTCTCATAATCGGAGCTGGTTTTGGGACGTTAAACCCCACATAACAACAAGACCCGCAGATGTCAAAAATTCCGGACCCTTGCACTTCAGGAGGCCTGATAAAATAGTTTTTTTCAGCACCTAAAACCCTCTCTTATTCTCCTCCTTTCGCTCCCTAATATTTCGCCCGAGCTCAGTGCACTTGTGCCTCCACAAGCGTCGCAATAAAGCGGCGCTTGCACAGCCTGTCTTCTTTTTTATCTTTGTAACAACGACAAACAATCAAGCACTGCATTCAAACCCTTTTCCCTAGTGTCCGTGTTCTTACGTTCGCGCATAAAGCGCGGAACTGGTGCCGCCCTCGGCGGTAGCGCGTTGACAGAGAACTGCCGAAAACATCAGTGCAGAGGTATTTTCGAGCAGGTTAAAGCATTCCAAGCTGCCAAAAGATATCCGTCCCTTAGGGGTACCTGTAGCCTATATGTTTTTCAGGCTGGTAAAAGAAGCACGCGATCTGGTGTTGCATCAGAGCTGGCAGCGGACATCGGTGTGGATCATGAAGTAAAAGGTGCTGCTGCTGGTCGCTCATCGAGGGATACAAGTTGGCTATTACTGGGGCATTTAAGAGCCCGAACCGCGACGTGGTCATGAACCATGCCGTAATGCGGCAACTAGTACGTAGTACAAAACTTGCCATTTGCATCCCAGAAGAAATGTTGGGGCTCAATATGTTCGCTGCATACCAATATGTTCGCTGCGCATCGCTTTCGGCACTGGTGGTGGTGCTGGTAGTAACCTTATCATATAAGTGAAAAATCGCTGCTCCTTTGGGTGGCTCCACTCAGAAAGCAACCCCTTTTCGGCCCAGTAAACGATAGCTAGCTGCCTCCATAGTTCGGGGGCGCTGATTACGTCCTCCTAACTCGATTTATACGGAGCTGACAAGAACGGTTTGGGGGGAGGGGAACTTGCTTCCCAATTCTCAGATTCGGCACCCACTCCCTCATTCGCTTGTCACAAGAAAATGAGTGCAGTTTTACCTCGCCTTTGACTGCACGGAGTGTGCACTGCGGCACACAGCATATTTTGTGGCTGTTCTATCTGCTCATATTGAGCAAATAATGCGCTAAAAAGAAACGCTACAACTCGCAGGTTCTCTCCAAACTACACGGGCAAGAATAACCGTAGTAAAAAAGCGAAAAAATACCACCTCGACTGAAAACAACGCACACGCACATCGCACAACACTGAATGTAGGCATCCCCCAATGAAGGGTTCACATGGCTGTCGCATGGCGTCGCCACCGTCTGTGAAAATTGCGAATACTAGAAAACATTTACGTGCACGCCTGCGCATATTCATCATGGCACTGAGTGACAATTCAGTCACAATGTCTTTTTTTTTATTCCTGCGTTCATGTACAGAGGGTACAGCGACATGCAAGCCGTATTATTTTGCTCGCATCGCTTACTTCACGTTTTCGTGCGCCTAATTCTTCGCGAATTAGGCAAGACAACTGCCCATGTACAGACGGCCTGTAACTCGCATTCTTATGGTATCAAAGTTATTGTTCTCGCAGTCAAGTATGATAAATTACAGGCTTACTCAACACACTATACTTTAGAGATGTGGTTGCAGGCGCGATCTAAAAAGGCACGGACTGTACAGGCCTGGAGCGACCTTAGCCAAGCTCAGCGTTCATCGGCAGAGGCCGTCGCGGCCGTGACTCTCAAACCTGCTTGAAAAATGACAGACTGCAAGAGCTATAGAGGAAAAAATAAAAATAAAGAACGTAAAACACGCAGGCACAGACACCTCAAAGGAAAAGCATGTGCGTGGACGGTCACAACCGCCGCAACACGCACTGCTGCGAGACTGCAAATAACAACATTAATTACTTGCACACTCGGGGAACACAAACGACACAATACAAAAAAAATTGGCCGCGTATCTCCGTGCTTCGCTGCAAATGTCGTCGAAAGACGATAGTCTTCTACCGACCGTACTACGTGAGTCCCGGTTCATCTGCGGTTCGGCACGAGCTGCGGGCGTCTGTTCAGCCGCCGGGTAAGCTCGCTTAGCCTCTCGGTCAGTGACAATTCGCGCATCGCGCACCTCGTCTCGCGCATCGCGCACCTCAGGTCGTGAATGCGCGCCTCGATTCACGACCTTTCGCTAGCCGCTGGGCTCGTTGCTCTAGCGTTTCCTGGGCACGCTTGAGACGACGGGCATCGGCACGCCGGGCTTCTCCGCTGCAATCTGCTCGTCGGTCATTTCCCTGCGTTGTCTGGGCATGTCTTGTAGAGTGTGTTCTATATCATCGAACGGCCATTTATATTTTGCCTTGCCTCAGATAGCGCCCCGTCTAAGTTGAATCGGTCGCATGTGGCTGGAATTGATGAAATGGAGGCAGCGCTGCGTGAGATATGGACGCCATCTGGCCATGATATCGGGATACGCAAGAAACTTGCGTAGCACACAGAGCTACTGGTAGGCGGCAGCACCATGTCGTTTTACCGAAGCGTAGGAAACGTCCGCTTTTTCGTTCATACGCGTCGCATTTTTAGCACATCCTAACAAGCACTAATGTCTTTAGAATTACGTATCTATGTATTTTCTAGTAAAGGGACACACCATCTAATACTTACGTATTGATGTTGCGGCTCAGATATGCGTAATATTTGCTTTTTGGTCGACTGTGTTCACAAGTACGAACGCAGCTACCAGTTCAAGATGGGTGGTCGTTGAGGAAGGGGCTAGACTCTCGCCATTCTACTGAATCAAAAGCAGGACAGACACACACACACAGAGACAGACAGACCAAAATTTCTGCATTGAAGTATCCCAAGAAAGACTGCCGTCTTTAAAAAGCCAGGAGAAATCCGCAGCATTGTAGTTTGCCCCCGCACCCTCTTCTTGTGTCCTGTTCTTGAGGCACTGTCACCAGCTGGTGTGTCACCCACGTCTCCTCGCCAAAAGCCGGTCCGGAGTTCCTCTGCTGCCCTTCGCTGGATGGATGGATGGATGCTATGAGCTTCCCCTTTGTAACGGGACGGTGACATGTGCGCCACCAGCCTCCTAAGAAGATTTAAGAACTTTTTTTTTTCCTCTTTTAATTTTCCTCATGCCTTTTAAATTTACTTCAATCAAATCGATCATGCCATATCAAAAACGGAATTTCATATCCCAGTTCCCTGCCCCTTATGGCAGAAATTCCATATTTTTCCCTATAATTATTTTTGTCCGTTCTCTCTAGTTTTCTGCCACCAGTATTCTAACCGTCTCTTACTTATTTCAATCGCGGCTATGTTCAGCTTCCCGTTGTTCGCCCTAAAACCCAAGGCTTCATGTAGGGTGGTGCCCAAACGTACACCTGGGTGGATATTTCCGCATTCAATCAGAACATGCTCTGTCGTTGCCCTATCTTCCTCACAGCATGTGCATTTTTCTTCTTCTTTACTGAATTTCGCTTTATAAACACGCGTTCTAAGGCAGCCCGATCTCGCTTCAAACAATAAAGCGCTTCCTCTTGAATTATCATAAAATGCCTCCCTCTTTATTTCGTTTTTGCCCTCTCGGTAGTTATTCAGAGTCGGTTTTTTTTCCATCGCTGTCCTCCAGTAAATCTTCTCCGCCTCTCTGACTTTTCCCTTTACGCTCTTTGTTGTCAGTTCTCTTAGAGCCGTATATTTACTGGTGAGCCTCCTAGTTCTCTTTCTCCACTGCGTGTCAACGCTCTTTCTATATAAATAGCGGAACACCTTCACTGCCCACCTAACCTCTTTCATATTCCTTAGCCTTTCTTCAAACCTTATTTTGCTCTGCGCTTCCCTTGCCTCAAAACTCGCCCATCCCATATCGCCCTTTACAGCCTCGTTTGTAGTTTTCCCGTGAGCACCCAACGCGAGGCGTCCCACAGTTCTTTGATTCACATCCATTCCCGATTGTATCTCTGGCCTCATGCACACCACTGAGTTCCCAAATGTAAGCCCCGGTACCATTACCCCTTTCCACAGACCCCTAAGCACCTCGTACCTATTGTGTCCCCATAACGCTCTGTGCTTCATTATTCCTGCGTTCCTCTTTCCCTTTGCTGCCAAGGCTTTTTCCTGTACCTTCATGTATCTATCGCCCTCATTTACCCATACGCCAAGGTACTTGTATTCGCTTACTCTCGGTATTTCTTGGCCCTGTATGGATACCGCCTGGTCGTTGGGATCATTGAATAACATCAATCCGCATTTTGTTACACTAAATCCTAGTCCTAGATCCTCGCCTTCCTTCCCCCATATATTCACCAGCCGTTGTATATCATCTCGACTGTTTGCGAATAAGACAATATCATCAGCATAAAATAAACCCGGAAGCATCTGCTCAATCATCACGCCGCCCTGTTTGTGTGACAGATTAAAACCAATGTGGCTATCTCCTAGCGCTTTTTCCATTCTAACCATGTACAGCATGAATAACAGCGGCGACAAAGGACATCCCTGTCTCAGCGCCTTGCTAATATCAACGTTCTCTCTGCTACTTATTCCTTCCCATTCTATGCAAACTGTATTTTCTCGATATATTTCCCTCAAAAGCTGTACACAATCGTCGCCTATGCCCATTCCTTCCAAAATTTCCCACAATATTTCCTGATTAACATTGTCATACGCCCCAGTGATGTCTAGAAAAGCCACATACAACGGCCTCCTTTCTATTTTAGATATTTCTATACACTGAGTAAGAACAAATAGGTTATCGTCTAAACGCCTGTCTACTCGAAATCCATTCTGAAGTTCTGCCAAAATATTGTTACGTTCTGCCCAGGCTTCTATTTTTAATTTTACTGCTTGCATAGCCATCCTGAATAGTACCGATGTAATGGTTAGCGGTCTACACGAGCGAATGTTATTCTTTTCCCCCTTGCCTTTATAGATTAAGTTCATTCTGCTTTTTCGCCAACTGTCCGGTATTTGCCTCTCCTGTAAGCATTTTTCTACGGCTTTCAATAGCGCTTCTTTAGTGTTCTGTCCTAATTCGTTAATGAGGCTAACGGGGACCCCATCTAAACCCATAGCAGTGCGCTTTGGAATTTTTCCTTCGGCCTTTTTCCAGTTGAAATTCTCAAGTTCTAGCTCTTCCTTAGTTTCGCTCTCCGTCATGGTTTTATCCACTGGGGGAATCTCTTGGACGATCTTTTTAAACGAATCGGCTGTTACCTTCTGGATGTAACCCAACGCTTCGTACCCTTCCAATTGATTTCCTCTTTCATCAACAATATGTTGTTGCATTTTACCTAGCGCTTTTATGTGGTTCCAAAATATCCTAGGCGCGTCCTTCTTTTTGTCATGAATTTCTGTAACCCAGCGTTCGCTTTCACCTTTAATTTTTGCCTCGACCAATTTCTGTACAATAGATTTTTTCTCTAAATATATTTCCCATCTTTCCGTGACTTCGACTTGCGGCCGCTTCTCCCTTTTTGCCTGCCTGTGCTCCCTTGATGCTTCACGTCGATTTTCGATCGCTTCCCGGATTTCCTTGTTCCACCATCTTTTTGGCGTTCTCTTTCCTTTCCAGCAAACAGTTTTCTTCTCTTTACTTATTTCTTTCGTCATTGCATGAACTAGCTCATTATACCCCCAGTCCTTGCCTCGTATTTTGCCTACTTCTTCCTCTACTCTTGCGGCTATATTTTTTATTTGTTTGTCATTTAAGTACGACCTGCCAAACTTCGACTCTACGTTATTATTTTCAGTTTTATATCCCAGTTGTAACGTTATGCGTTTATGATCACTACCCAAGCTGTTCATCCCGTCCTCGTCTATTCTCATTTCTCTCAGTTTTTCATAGATTCCTTCCGTCATTAGACAATAATCAATGTTCGATTGCCTGTTTCTGACCTCCCACGTGATCTGTCCACCACACTTGGGCCCTGTGTTAACTATCACGAGACTATGGTGCTCGCAAAGATCGAGCAATAACCTCCCATTGGTGTCTGTATATCCGTCAAGGTCATGGATGTGGGCATTCATATCCCCTAGGAGGATGATTTCAGCCCCATGACCAAATTCTTTAATATCGGTGTTTATGCAATGCTTTATCTCCAGATTCTTTTCCTTACAGTTATTTCCCGTCCACATGTAAGCTACACCTAGCCACGTTTTCTTTCCACCTACCGTGCCCGAAACCCAGAGGTGCTCTGAACACGTTTGTTTTACTCTCTCCCATTTGGCTCCGCTATGAATAAGCATTCCAATACCCCCACCTTTTCTTTCTGATATGATCCTGTTGCACCCTTCCCAAACATAATTGTCAATATGTGGTGGCTCTTCCAGGTCTCTAAGGTGTGTTTCTGTAACCGCATAAACGCCTATCTTTTCTTTGTTTAACTGTTCCTAAATCTCTAACCATTTTGCCTTTTTCTGCCACCCTGCATGTTTATGTAACTAATTGCTACACGTGCCTTCGCTCTTTTCTTCCTTTTACCTCTTTTCTGCCATTTCTCAGTGCTGCCTGCCGGAAAATCCCCCTGGTTGTTTCCTTTGTTCCTTGCTACCCCGGACTCCGAAGGGCCCGCGTACCCCCCAAAAAAGCTACTGCACGTCGTGCAAGCCGCCAACCTATCTCATGACCAAGCCTCCTATCGAAGTGAATTCTGTCTCTTTGGAAACCCCCCCACCTATGCACCTCCCTGTTTATTTCCACTACTTCGAAACCCTTCTCTCGACTCGTACGCCATATCTCTTTGTTTGCATCGACAACCGCTCTTTGGAGGTTGCCGTCACGCACTGGTATTTCCGGTACTGTGCACACTATCTGCACCTGGGGGGAGATGGCGCGCATGTCATCGACGCCTTTTGCCAAGGTCGTCGCTAATCCTGACGATTCTTTGTTGAGGACGTCGTTTAGCCCTGCCGCAATCATCACGAGGTTGCGTCCGTGAGCCCCAGACCTGAGCTTTTCTCTTGCTTGCCTCATGACTGAACCCAGCCTATGTCCTGGGAACGTCCCTACCAATACTCGTTTGTCGCCTTTCACCCTCTCTTTGAGTGCCTCGGCGCATCGAACTAAATGGGAATCGCCAGCTATAATAACCCGCTGAGGTTTTCCAGCTGGAGTCACCTGAACCTGGCTACTGTCTGGCTACTGTCCTGGCTACTGCTGCCCTGACTCAGTGGCGTCAGCTGGTGGCAAAATTTTAAACTCTTTTAAGATGGCGGCTGTCGAACCGGCACCTTAAGGGCCTGTTATCGCTCAGCCTGCACTTATTCGGCTCTCCGTCCAACCTTCCGGCCGACCGGACGGAAGGAGACGAACATTTTGGCAGCGCATGGATTGTGCGGGACCGCTTCTTCTATCGGTCGCTCATTGCCTCACACCATACGGCGGTGCAACGTCTTCGCCAGCCAACATGGCGCTTGCCTGAATTGAAGCGAAGTAGGGCGCGAGGCCTAGTCACGAGTTTGATGGTAGCGCACGCAGGACACGGACAAAAGGAAAACACACTTGACACACCACAGCAGTGTGTCTTCCTTTTGTCCGTGTCCTGCGTGCGCTACCATCAAACTCAAGATGCTCTACCAACAAGCCCACATTGCCACCCTAGTCACGAGCTGTGCCGAAGGTACGTTTATTTTTCATTGTGATATGAAGTGGAGTTATTGAACACGAGCAGAGATAGCCATGGAAAGCAAGCATGCCCGCGCATTCTTCCTGCACTCGTCAATGCGTGCGATCGCCGAGGAAGAAACCAGCCTTCTGTGTTTACGCGATCGTGGGATACCGACAATTTCCTGTGGCGCGCCGTCACTCGCTTTGCTTTGGAATCGAGAACCTCAAAACAGGCACGTGATATGTCAGTGTGACACTTGCTCACTCTACGCTACGACGAAGTGTCCGATCTCTGCATTTAGTGCCCGCGATCTGAAGGTGCTTTATGTATAGGGTTCCTCACTGTGAAATGTCTGCGTCTGTATTCCTTCTGTCAGCGGACGATCGGAACCCGAAAGGATTTTGAGTGACAATAGTCACTAGCCATAAGATTTATTGGCTCGTTATCGCTGTCTTCGAGGTGTGATATGGCGTGTGAGCTGTCGTTCCGCTTGGGATGGGCTGTGGTGACTGCATCGTGTACGAATGCTGGTTCGCGTCCCTTGACGAAGTGTATTCACAAAATACAAGTCGTGGTGTGCATCTGTGATTTGTTTCAGCAGTGCTAGACGTAGATGTGCTAATCATTTGTGACGTCCCTGTGCCCTTGAGTGCAGAGTGCTGATACCCTGCCAGGCGAATTTGTGTATCGGATGTTTGGGATAGATTGTTTGGGATACCCGAACGCAATCAAACTAGAATTTCCTTTTTCAACCACGTATCGTTCGTTTGAAGTTATTTCTGTAATTTTAAAGATAATGCCATTATACAACGGTGTTGATGACTTACCCGAGATTAATTCAGTCATGTTTCGCTAACTTCAGGTACCCTTCGTATTTGTGATGCGGCCAGTGAAGTGAACACACCATTACAAAAATTTTAGGGTCGTAGATGAGGCGATATTCATATAGTTGAACAATGGGTACTTCACTTAATTTCATGGCATCTTTCCATTTTATGCTAGAAAACCATATGCATAGAGAATAAATACGAGACAATGCTCAATTAAATGTGATACGTTCAATATATGAAACTCTGGCAACAACCCGCAGAATGACGTTTAGAAAACTGAATTGGTGTGCCTTCACTGGTAAAAGGGACGGTCGAATTGCTTAAACTGTAAGTCTTGGATAGAACAAATCAGAGGGTACACTTAGATATGCCTTTCTTCGCGCTGTTGTTCATGACATGTGCTTCTTTCAGGAGCCTTTAATGTGAATAATAACGGCATCTATTACGTGCATAACCTAACTGTGCTATTTTGCAGGCACTAGACCCTAAAAACAAAGAGAGTGCTGGACACTCACTTTGAAGGAGTACTTTCTTGTCCCAAATTTATCTCCCTTGTTCAGCAGATCAACCCCATTTCATGCACAATACAGTAACCCCTTGAGGCATGACCTTAGCAGTCCACCTGACAGGGTACCGGTACTGTCGCCAAAAGAGAGTAGTAGGACGCCTCCGAAGGGGATTCGAACACACTTTTGAAGAAAGCTCTATTACCCCACCAGGTGGGGCGCTAGTACTCACTAGGGGGAGTAGCAAAGGCAAAAAAAAAAAAAGGAAAAGGAAACACTGCGTCTGCCCCGCCATGGTGGTCTAGTGGCTAAGGTACTCGGCTGCTGATCCGAGGGTCGCGGGATCGAATCCCGGCCGCGACGGCTGCATTTCGATGGAGGCGAAATGTTGAGGCCCGTGTGCTGTGCGATGTCAGTGCACGTTAAAGAACCCCAGGTGGTCGAAATTTCCGGAGACCTCCACTACGGCGTCCCTCATAATCAGAACTGGTTTTGGGACGTAAAACCCTACAAAACAACAACAACAACAAACACTGCGTCTTTTTAGCACGCTGCAATCAGAAGGCGTTTATTTACATCAAACTGAACGTAGAACATGAAGGTCGAGATGACACAAGCGCACATACACGCCAATCACACAACCACAGGAAAGCACACAACCCACAACACTTTTTTTTCTTTATTAGCTGTCTTTGGTACATAACAAATGATACAGTAACCCAAACAAAAATGCCAATACAACTACACAATATTCATTGTACATGACACTCAACAAATGATACAATAACCAAAACCAAATTGTCAATACAACTACACAATGCACATTGTACACGAGGTCACCTGTTACCCACCAGCATGTGAGGGTTCGATGACATTAAAATTCACGCAATGCTGTGAGCGGCTCTAATCGAGAGAACCACTCGGGAGGTTCAGCGGAGGCTTTTTGGATCTCTATAAACCAATGTACGCTTTCACGGAAATACATTCGCGCAGGCCGAGCATCTTTATCCACATGGTACCCTGCCATCCTAGATCGCCAAATAGAGTGGAGGCCCAAGAGCATGATTAAATCAAACGGCACCCCCTGCTCCCTATCAACATTTAAAAACCTTATTCCATGCGGGTCCAGTGGGAGGTCTTTCTTCATGGTTCGCTGTAACACATCCCAAAAAAATTGACGGCAGATCCACGAGGTGAATGATGATGAGATTGGGCGAAGCTCCTGGAAGTAATCATCGGTTAAACCGTGAAATTTCTTCCGTTAATTCGCCTGATAAAAATGACGTGAAACGATTGATTAAATGTTTTATCTGTTCACGTACGGCGGGATCTTGCCGACGCTGCCTTGCTGATGTGGCTTCTTTGTTCCCGTACAGCAGGATCTTGGCGGCGACGTCGCGCAGATTCCCGGCGCGCTTCTGCCTCGCGGGCTCTCACTTCAAGGTCCTGTCTGCGAGCGCGCGCCGCCGCTGCCCTGCGCGTCCGCCTTTCGGCATCCTTATCCATACCAGCACACACCGACGGCAACGAGCATCGTCAACTACAAACCTGTATCGCGATATGGTTTTGATTATAAAACCATTGCTTTACCTGGCGTCTTTCGTTACGCAGCTGGCGTCTTTTCGTTTTGCTTTAGAAACATCTGGCGTCTTTTCGTTTTGCTTTTAGAAAACATCTAGCGTCTTTCGTTGGTTTATTTCATCAATCAACGGCGTTTTGAACAAAATTTTTATTGTTTAATCACGCACAGGAGAAATCTCACCAGGCACTACCTTGGAGGTAAACAATGGCTGCTACTGGGAATGAGAGACAGCAGAAGTCGGCTTTTAACACTTCTACTTCTACTAACGTTTCCTACTGGAACATGCCAATGGCTGCTAATGGGGAATGAGAGACAGAAGAATTCGGCTTTTAGTTAACGCGCACGCTGCGAATTTTTTTATTGTTCAACAACGCACAGGAGAAATCTCCCACCGGCACCACCTTGGAGATCAAAGCGTAAGACTGGTTACGCACTACGACTACGACTACGACGAGGGACGAACGGGTGCCGCTTTAAGGAGCTTCGCCCCTAAAATAAACGCCCTCCCAGCAATGTAAGAAAACATGGTCTACAGTTTCTGGCACTTTGCAAATGAAGCAATGCGATCCCCACGGTAAGAAGAATCTTTTTTGCTCCAAAAACGTCTTAACTGGCAATGTGCCAGTGTGCAGTTTAAAGAAAAAGGTCTTTGCTACCGGCAGCACCTGCATTTTCTTGACCCTCTTTAAGACGTTCCCACCTGAGCCTCCACTGTACAGTGACCTGAACCAAGGCACTGGGAAAACAACGTCACATAGGGCTAAATACCATTCTTTACGCTTCACAGAACAGAGGTACTCTCTTGTGAAACGTACAGTAAGAAATCTTACACTGAAGACTATTTACTATTTCTCTGTAGAAACCACCCAACGACCCCGCACACTCTTCAGTTGACACAATATATTCCGGCAGTCGTCTGGCCAGCCTCATTTGGCACACGGTTCGTAGAAAAGGATCTGTCGCCACATTTGTCTGGGCTTCTGGGTGGGAGCGCTGCAGCCGTACCAACTTGTTCAGACGGACACAACACACTCGAGATACACAGTCTTACACAGACGTCCGGTATAATATAACCCGTATACTTGACCTGTTAAGTAGCGCCAGTAGTAAAATACTATTCTACGTAATTAAACAAAAGGTATGCAAACAAGAGATGTCTATTTAGCGTTGGCTCACTGGTAGCCGTTCGCCACATAGATCTGATAATCTAAACAAACGGAACATAGTAATGTCTTTTAGATTAACGCATTCATATCATGAGCTCGCATTCTGTTTTACGGGCAAACGCGCGTTCGCAGTGCTGCTTCAAGCAGATGTAAAACGCACCTGAGGAAGCAAAGTACGAACATAATAGCGGCTCAATTTCATCAACGCGAGCGACGAAAAGCGGCACCAGGGTGCTCCGCTACAACGCGCTTCATTCCGACGGCGTCCCCTTTCGACTCTGTTGAGCACGTCTGTACGGTGAACAACCGCTGGCGATCACAAAATACGTACTCCTCGTTATTCTGGACACGGATGAAATATAGTCTCTGCGATAAGAAGTGTCCAGGGTACTATGATGTACTTACCAGACTTGCGAACGGGACGGATCGCATTCACGGTACTTTCACCGTCGACGCGCTCATGGCCGTCACACTGCTCGATGCGAAGACGTAGCGAGCCTTTTTCTTTATATGTACACGTTATATCCAGTGCGTCTTCGGAAACCAGCGTTCGGAGGACACAACCGCGTACTGTATCACAGAAACCGTATTCCTCTTCGTTTTGCACATGTAACCGAAGAATCCGGGTTTCACTAACACGGGCACGGCCGTTCGATCGGGGAAAAACACAGGAGGGGCAGTTCACTACGGCTTCTGTCTGTTGAGGCTCGTAGTCGAAGAACGCACCGTTCGTTAAACGTACACCGCACGTGTTTGTACGCGAAAGCTTGCACGTTGTACGTGGAAGTCGTAGGAAGGTCGCTGCTATTTGCATCGAAAAACACTCGCAAAGCGGCTGTTGTCTTCCTCAATCGGCCACTCCCACCCAAGCCGCCATGTTCGCGGCTGCGAATGCGAGCATCACATGCGTGGAGCAGGAGTGAAATTGCGTTTTACTCTCTTATGCCGCAAGTGATAGGGACATTTCACTCCATCCGACGTCTTGCTAGAGTAGAACGACGCCCTATAGAGTGGCTCGGTCGTTTCACTCCTGCAAAATGGGCTCGTGTTTTTAGCGTGTAGTATTTTGCCAATTAATTTCGGCAACAGTCATCGCTGAATAATGTAAAAAAAAAAGAAATTGTGCCTGCAAAATGCACTGGTTTATTGTGGGGCCGCCGTCTTTACATATCCATTGCGATAAGTGAGGAAACACAAACGAGTGCAGACTGACACTGAAGTTCATTGAAACTGTAATTATTGCGGGATACGGCCGCGTCTCGGCCCGCACTCACTCAGCCCCGGCCAGCCATCTCCGGGACGCCGCGCCCGGTCGCTCGTCCAGCCATGTGTCCGGCCCGAGCTAACACCAGCGCGCCCAGCACCACACGCGCGCACTTCGTCGTCGTTGTCCTCCATAGTCTGTAGCCGCGCGGTTGGTGATCCCCACACTCTCCCTCCCTCCGTGGTTGTGATGGCACTGGTCCACAACGGCCCGCACAGTGGTCGACGCCCCCACCAGCGGTAGAGCCTCGAAAGCTGGGGCACGGAGCGAGGTGGCCAACAAGGCCAGGTAGAGCAGCGCAGGACATAAGGTCTTGCAGGATACCGCGGTCCTGAACCTCTGAAGGTCTTGCTGGAACACCCGGCCGCCGGCCAGCCATCACAGATGAGCAACACGTGGGAACCGCATCAGCTCGTCGAAGGTGCCGCCCACAAGCAAAAACTCATTGATGTCGGCCCAGCCCGGCTCTCCGGACCGTCGTCTGCCTTGCAGTCGTCCCACTACTAGCTACATTACCCATCATCCTCATCACCGTCCTCAAGGCTGTCATCTCCGTCGGGGTCGTCCCCTTCCTTGTCGTAGTTCTCACCATCCGGAACTGCATCAACATTGTCTTCACCGGCGCCCTCCTCGTGCTTGTGCTCGCATTCCCCATTCTCTTTCTTGTCCTTGTGGTTCGTCTTTTGCACTTTCTTCACGTCGTCATCTTCAGAGACGTCAGCTGAAGCCCGCTTCTGCGGCGACTTCTCAGTGTTGGCGTCGCCAGCGCTGTTTCCCTTGGCCGAAATGACATTGTGGCCTGCTGTGTCGCGACGTCAGCCTGCTTCTCTGCGGAACTCGAGAGCCGACGAGAGCCACTCGCCTTTGTTCGTCTGCAGCACTCTATTACTCGCAGAGGTCACCGGGTGCATGGGGCGCACGTTGTGGCGCCGTTGTGGGAGATACGGCCGTGTCTCGGCCCGTAGTAACAAAGTCCGGCCAGCCATCTGCGGGACGCCGCGCCCAGTCGCTCGTCCAGCCATGTTCCCGGCCCGGGCTAGCTAGCGCCAGCGCGCGCCCAGCACCACACGCGCGCACTTCGTCGTCGTTGTTTTTCGTAGTCTGTCCTTTAAACTGGTGTTGCCGAGTTGTGTTATAAAGAATGAGGCAGTGTGGGAGGGCGGGTTGTGTTTACTTAGATGATTAGATGCCATCTAAGTGTTGTCGACACTTCACATGTCCCCTTGCATTTTATCGTCCAGGCAGTGCACCCTGCACTGCCTGCACTGCCGGCAGGTCCAGGCAGTGTCCAGGCAGATATGCCCGAGCCAGGTCTCGGGCATGTCGAAGCAGTACCACCGCCGCGGCGACGTGGGTAGTGTCATTAGACAGTCACCTGTGTCGTCACCTTCTTATCGTTCCGGTGACGGCGTACTTGGGCCGGTGTACAAGACACTACGATGGCCTTGTGATCCGAGTAGTAGGTGGATATGCACATAACATCTTGCACAATGTATGGGTCGGCTGATGAATGCGAGATTGATGGACGTACATTTCGACGTCGTGATGGCCTCAGTAGGTATCTTCAATTCGAGATTGAACTGGGCAGGCATGGTGGCGAGGCACGATGACTAGGAGGCGCGAGCGTGCGCCTAGTGCTGCTACGGTGACGCCACGCAGCTGGGAGCGCGCTTTCGCCAACCCAGCGAAGAAACGCGGCGACGCGGTCGCACGCCGATGCAGGTAGCTGCAGCAGAGTGGAGCGTGAGCCGACGGCCGCTGCGGCGAGTGTTGGCGCCGTCGTCACTTCTCGTGGGAGAGGTGACGTGCTTTCTGGGCACAGCTTTTGCGGACAGCAGCTGCGCACGCGCTCTCGCCACCCTAGTCGAGAAACGCTTTCGCGTTAAAATGCTCTTTTACCCGTCCTTTTAAGCATCTGCCCGACTGCCCAATGCACTTTTTGCCGCAGCTTAGGGGGATCTCATACATACGACACCTCCGCACATGCTGCAAAATAATTTGTATGGTAAATTTTGCAGGTGTTCCTTCGCCTGGCATGAGCATTCCCACAGCCGCAAAGCATTGACAGTTTCTTTGGAGAAGAAAAAACGGCCTTTATGTCTTTGCAGGCATTGTGGCTGTCAGCCGGATTTCAAAAAGAGCACCGCTGCATCAAAACATTGCGAGCAACTCACACGAGAAATGTAGACGCGGATAAGATGCAGCAGTTATGTGACCTCTGTACAGTGTGCCATTGATTGCCCTTAACGAAAATGAAGGCAACAGAGCCGAGGATGGACGACCTGCCGAACTTCTGACCTGCCGAGCTAGCCGTGTTTACAGAGCAGCTTGCGCCAGCTCTCCCTCCAAACTTTATGAAACCGCTCGAGTTATCCACCCCAGCATTCTCGGAAGCATTTGTGCAGAGTAGTAAACGCTGTGTGAACTTGCTTCTTCATAGTATTTAGAAATGTGGGCATTTTTCGAGCTATTGCAATGTCCCTAATATCAAGAATCTTCATAGGGCGATTCGGCCAACATTCGGTAGCCAATTTACCGAAGAATCAACTGCACTCGTAAGCCACTCGGCTCCTTGGTAATGCCTTGTCTTTGTGTTGCCACTCATCCAAGTAAAAGATCGTTCAAATTGGGAGTAAATGAACCCGGAAAATGTTTCTCAGCAACAGGAAATGCGCGAGCTCGGCTCATTCGTGATACAACACGTCCGCACAATATTACAATGTGCGCATCGGCACTTTTTCCCATGCAAATGTTAAAAATTCTCACCTTTTCTAGAAAGTACCTCTCACGCATGCGAGTCACTGCACTGTTAATGCTGATTTAACTCCAATTGAGGCATTTTAAGTATTTTCTTCTCAGTACAGAGTGGCGGATGTGTTTAGGCTTCCTGTGACTTACTAAACACCTTTCATATGCCCCATGGAAAAATGCAACCACGCAGGTGTAATTATGAAGGGCTGCCATCATCAGCACTGCATGTATTTTCGCAATTTTCTATGGCGACAGGTTCAAGAAAGAAGGGCTCTTTAGAGTAAACAAAAAGAACGCCACCCTCTAATTGATGTGGGCCCTGTCACATCGGCAGCAAAGTGCAAATAAAGCGGCAGCTCACGCTTCGCGCACGTGCTCAATGATAAATTTAGGAATCTCACGTGATTAGATTTCGCGTGCAGCACTGACGTCGCGACACGCTCCTCAGCTCACTCATGTGCGGCGACACCGTGTTCCCAAAGCAGTACACACGTGGAGCGGTGGAACGCACACCGCGGGGCGGTGTGCGGACTGACAAACAGCGTCGCGGGTAGTGTTTGACTTTTTAAGAAAATGCTCGTCGCAGTTGCGCTTCGCAGGTGCTGTCCGATGTGGCTATTGAACTGAATGTCCCTGCCATAAATTGTGCATATGTGGCGCCTCTCACACATGTAGGTGGGAATGACAGGGAAGTAATATAGTTCGCGATGTCACTATTTTCTGCATTTTATACTGTGCTCCTCGCCGTGATACATGCGCACATCGCCTTTTTTTCATAAGGCAGCTCTTTCAAACATATATCTGCACATCTCTGTACATCTGTCATCTGTCACACAAAGAGCTCTCTTATCTCAGAAAGTGTTGTGCGCATGTGTCACGGTGATGAGCGCAGTATAAGACACGTGTGGTGCTCTCTAACCTACTGTTAGGGCTGTCGTCTCTTGCTTTTCTTAATGCCCGTGCACAGCATCTCGCAAAAGCTACGTGTATAGCCGCACCGCCAAAGCACGCATCCTCTCATGGCGTGAAGGCGTGCACAAACGCATAATAGCGTAGTATATGCGTGCCCCGTCTGCCACCGTCTATGGTGTTGCGCGAACGTCTTTACGCTAAGCTCGGTGCGAAACTTGCCTTCGCTCGGCCTCACTGTGCTCTGCGAGACATTTCTCGAAGCCTTAGATCACGACGAAGTGGTCGAGACAAACCCGGACCAGCCAAGTGCTGCTTCGCTTACCTTGCGTCATCAGAGCAAGCTAACCTCGCGGTTATAAAAGCTAGCTGTACAGCTCGTGCCTAACGCAGCCAGGGGTCCCCCGAAGCTGAATCGCACTCCCGAGAAAAAAGGAGTGCTTTACCTCGTGAAAGCCAAGTTCAGCCTAGGTAAAGACACGCTTAACCTCGTTATAGCAAAAAATAAGCAAGACACCGACCACCTTCGCTGTGTATGAGCTTTGCCCGGGTTGGACCAATCTTTTTTGTATAAGATGCGAGAGAAACTGTAAGTATGCGGCCACTTTCACGGCTATCATGCAATCCTTGTGTCAATGCTATATCATCTACTATCGTAAATTCGCCTGATCAATTCAACGCCGACCATACGAGACTGGCACAGACGATGCTCAGGAAGTCAGCGCAGATCGAGCCTCAGACACAGATTCCGACGCACTTTAACGACCTAGTTGCTCGATTATGCTAACCGATTGGCGGATGCCGCTTGTTCGATTATTCAGCGTCCTGAAAGGTCGTTTAGTGAGATAACATATAGGCTACCAGAGCAGTTTCTACAGCGCATCACGTCTCAAAAAAGGCGACAGACAAAAAATCGCTTTAATAGTAAGCTGATTCCCAACGTTTTTTGCGATCTCAACTAAGTTCCGCGTTTTAGCACTACTGAGGAGTGCACGTAGCGAACAAGTAACGTGAACATCATCACAAAGAAACGTTGCTTACCTGTGATATTCTTGAAACAGTGTGTTGTTCGCTCGAAAATTTTCCGCCAGGTTGTGCCACTCCTGCGCTGATAACGATCGAAGCCCGTAGCGTTGTTTCGCGCTGTATGCAAGTTGCCATCTGGGCTTGTCCTTTTTATTTGACTCTTCCAGGTCCATTACAAATGTCTCGTGGTCCTCAATCGCCTGCGAATCAGACAACTTAAAGACGTCTCTACTACTCTATATATGACATGAAATTCACTGTAAAAGATCACTATATCGGGGTAGGACATGCCGAACGTGTTCCCTGTGCTTGTGAATAAAATGTACATCAATGAACGTATCGAATATGTCTTTTTGACGTCAAACAACGTCCGGTTACACACGTCGTTACTTTACTAGGTCCTTCTGTAATTTTTCATCTCACCTCGAAATACCGTGCTTTTAATAACATGGGTAACCTGCTACAGAATTGAGACGTTCCATGTTATGGTTGCTACAGTGAACCAATACGTAGCGTACACTATTATTGAGTACGCACGCCTTCCTGAAGCCGGAGCAGTTATGTCCGATCTCCTTGCGCATTTCTGAAGAGAGTAATCAAGTCCTTTACTGGCGAATAATTCAATTACTGTGAGACGAAGGCTTAGTTTCCCCACACCTTCGTGGTCGCGCTTTTGTAGTTCTTGCGCCTGTTCTACATTGCGGCCTCCTTTTGCTGGGCGCCCCTCCTACTCTTTCAAGCGCTCGTCCACAGCCCTTCTCTGCGCAGCTTCGTTGCTTAGTTCTTTTCGTAAGACACTCTTCTCTGTTGCATTTCTTGGGCAGCCCAGTAGGCGCGAGTAGCGGCTACCAGGCTACTAAACTCCGCCATATAATTGTTTCCACGCCTTCAATGCGTGCGTGAGCGTTGTGCTGTGATGCATATTGACGCGGTTACGGTGTTTCCTTTCCAGAAACACAGCTGTTCACGCTGCGGCATTCTCCCAGTGGGGTCGTAAAGTTGAATTGCGCCAACATGAATTGTACTTTCGAGTGGGCTTAGTTTGATATGTTATTCTTTATTAGTGTTCGATCTCAGGTGGCCGGAAAGCTTCTGAGTTCGGTCGTCGTGGATATGCCTAAGGGGAGACCTGGTAAAATCGCTTGTATTTAACATCGAAGCGACACGCCTTGGCGTAATCTACGGGCATTTTCATGTCATGAGGTCACAGTGCTCCGCTCTCGCCTATTTTAGCACAGAAGCTGTCGTAGCTCAAGGAGACATGTTTTCTTTTTGTTTCTTTCTTTATTGCCATTCGACATTCTTACACAATACGTGGAGATCGGTACTCCACGCTCACATCCACAGACAGAAAGGAGCGCTACATATTACAGATGGCCCACCATAACATAACCAGGGTGAACTAGAATGGTTTCATGTGCAACACAGCTTCTACACCAGGTACCCATTCAAGTACACATGGTTGGGCTTTATGCACTTCTAAAAATGTTAGCACATCTTCATGAAAGTACTGTCGAACAGGTCTTGCGTCAGCATCATTATGACGTACAGCCAATCTAGATCCCCATATGCCATGAAGGCCCAGTAACATAAGAGTGTCAAATGGTACACCGTCATCGTTTTCCACCGGTAAGAACCTTATTCCACGGGCATTTCTTGGCAAGTCTTTTTTGAGGGTACGTTGGAGTATATCCCAGAAGAATACCGCATCCCAACATTCTATAAATACATGTTCAATTGTTTCAGGTCTTTTACACTGTGAACAGTCTGTACCCCACGGAACGAATAAACCCTTTTCCGCCATCCATGTTTTGACAAGTACGGTACCAGTATGTAACTGGAAGAAGAACGTCTTAACCCCCGGTGGTACTATCATTCTTTTAACACGTTTCAGGACGTCTTTACCGGGGCTGGAAGAGACCAGGGAGCGATATACAGGAACAGCGAAAATAGTGCTTACCACATATTTATGTTTCTCGTGACCCGAGAGCTCGGCACATCGGCTATGCGCCACAGGAGCACTAAAACATGTCCCCTTTGGTTAAACTGAAACAATTCTCCGTACCTACTTAACATTTCGCGCAACCAGATCAGAACGCTTTAGATGCGAGGTAATTCACGATTACTTGCAATCTTTTATGCTAAGATCGCAAACGATCTAGCTGGGTTCGAGCGGCAGTAGAAGCCAGGCCGTCTGCGCCAGCCGCTAGCTTCGGTAAAAAAAGGCCCTTATACGTGGTGAAAAGTTTCCCGCTGGGCTGAAATTCCATTGCCTGCAAGCCATTCGGAGAAGGCGGAGGTGATGCGCATGCTTTTATACGGATAGGCTTGCTAGCAGAAGACCATCCACATATGTAGAGACGAATGGGAGTCCGCGAGTAATAGTGTCAATGAAACGCTGGTACGTTTGTGCAGCATTCCAGAATCTGAATGGCATTCGCAGAAATTCGAATAGTCCAAATGGTGTCGTTATGGCCATTTTGGGGACGCCTTCTTCGGCTATGGGGCATACCACGGGTGGTATATGCCCCATGGAGTGCCCAGTGGAATGCCCCCCGTGTGGTATGCCCCATGAAGGAAATCCATACGGATTTCTCAGAAATGAAAACTTCCTAGTTCCCGAAAAATTCGGCCTAGTCCGGGACGTGTGCTTCCAGTTGTCGATAGATTCGCCCTCGCGCTGTCAATCGCTAGCATCCTGGTTAGCTCAATTGGCAGATAGAGCGCCCCGGACAGGCGTTGGTCCCGGGATCGAACTCCGGATCAGGACGAACTCTTCGGCAACTACAGGAAGCTTTCGTTTATGAGAAATCTGTATGGATTTCCTTGTATGCTGGTGCTACGAACGGGTGGATCCTAATTTTCCCTTTCATAGAACGTTCTTGCGGGTTTACGCAGAACTCATTTGCCACATATGATTCATACGTGTTCATAGGTTATTGGACATGTGGCGTGAGGTTTTAGCATAGGGTATGATTGCGGACCTCATGTGGGCGACCAGAAACACCCACGGAAACAGCATTCCAAGCCGTATGTTCAGTGTGACGAAACCTTGTGGATAGAGAGGAATGCGGGTGCCATTTACAGATTGTAGGTGAAATACCGCAGGGCGCGTAGGTCCTGACCCTCTGTCTGGGAGCACGCTGACCTGGGCTCCGGTGCCGATGAGAAATTTCTGTCCCGTAGTGCGGTCGGTGACGTGGAAGAGCGGCATTCTTCGGGGTCCAGACATGATGTCGCCACAAGTATTCGGCAGGCGGCAGTGCCGAGCCTCGGCCCCGAAACGGCGATGGTATAGCAGCACAAGCATCCATTGGCCGACTCTGATCTCTCTGCCAGTGCCGGTGGGGGGGCCTGGCATCGCCCACGCTGTCGCGAGCGGCGTGGAGAATGGCCTCCTCGTGCAGCTGCCACGAGTACCTCTTCAAGCTTATCGCGGAGGTGGTCAATGTGGGCAGGAGAGGTGGTGGCACAGCACGCTTTAGCTGGAGCTGTCAAGCCAGACGAAGCACAGGACAGTGCAGATCGCAATGAAGGATTGTACACGGCGGAGACTTGCATGTGTTGCGTTGACACTTCTAAGACTTTGTCGGTTAATTCGGTGAGGGAAGACAGGTACATTGTGGAATTAGTGGCCAACACCATTTTCACATTTGATGGCAGACATTAGAGGAACAACTCGCATGTGCGCGCGAGCCGAGGAACTGCTCTATCTGTAGTAAGAGCTGCGTGGAACCTCCGGCTGACGAGCTGCGCAGTCGAGAGCAGCTATTGCCTTCGCGTGCGTTCTGATGCAGCCGTTCTTTCGAGTAGCGCTGGCTTGAGTTCGTCGTTGATGAAGCAGGAAACCAAGACGTCTGAGGCATGACGATGCTGACCTTTGTTTTGGGGTCGTTGACGTGGAGCTTCGTTATCATTTTCCCGTGACACTCAGTGCAGAACGCGCTTGCATTCTGCTTTTCAATAATGATGTCGACTGTTCTACAAGCTTTGCATGCCCGACGCGCACGTTTGAGGGCCTTCTACAAAATACCAAATTCGGTGTGACGTGTGCATTTATATTATTATTATTTATAAATACTGCTGTCTCAGTTATTGAGACATAGGAGGAATGGATACAGATGTTCAAAAGAATGAAAGAATACAACTTAACAAAACAAAATACATGATTTCGCAACTCTTTTTCAAATTGCTGAGCATCGAGCCTGCGCAGAGACCCATCAAGCTCATTCCATAGATCCACGGTCCGCGGAAAAAGGAAAAATTAATACAATCAAGACTAGCTCTAAAGGGCATGATATTTAGGGGACTGAGTCGTCGGGTACAGCGTGCAGAAGCTGCAACGAAAGAAATGGGCGCTAGAGCACTCAAGCCGGTGTGGACTATCTTATGCAGGAGGATGATACGATCGCAAGTGCGCCAGTGTTCGAGAGGCTGTAGTGATAAAACATGCGCATACGAACTAGGCAAGACACGCCGGCCATAGCGACAAAAAATACACCTTATTGCTTTTTTTTTGAAGAGATTCTGACATGGCTATGTCCTGTTTGTGGTGAGGTGACCAAAGAACCGACGCATATTCAAGTATGGGGCAGACCAAGGTCTTGTACGCTGTCTATTTGCATTCTTTAGTCGAGTTGCTTAACGTGCGTCGGAGATACCAAAGTTTTCGAAGAGCCATGTTGCAGATTGTTTCGACGTACGTGCGTCATTTTAAATTTGTTGTCAGTGTTACACCAAGGTATTTAAACTCCGTGACACGAGCTAGACTGACAGCATCATTAGCATAGATAAAATTAAAAGGCTGCTTCTTATTTGAAAAGGTCATGGCTACAGTCTTTTTGAAATTAATAGACGTTTGTCAGGTTTCACTCCAGTTACAAAACAATGAAAAAAACACCGTTCGGCACTTCCTTATCTTCAACATTAGAGATGGTGTTACAGATAACGCAGTCATCTGCAACATTCTAAGTTTAATTTGAGCATCAGCCCTAATTTCTGCTACGTCATTTATGTAGATAATAAACAAGAGTGGCCCAAGCACCGAACCTTGGGGCACCCCTGGTGTGATTTGTACGTCAGATGAGTTCGCGTGGTTAAACGTAACAAATTGTATGCGTGACCGCAAGTAATTTGCTATCCAGTCAACTAGCTTATTGTCGCTAAAAATGCGCGAAGTTGAACTAAAAGTTTACCATGACAAACTAAGTCAAAGGCCTTAGAATAACCAATAAATATGGCATCAATCTGTCCTCGGTCGTTAAGCGAAGAAGCAATGTCGTGAGTAAATTCAAGCAACTGTGTGACAGTAGAATAGCCAGCACGAATCCGTGCTGTAATCGGGAAAGTATGTTGTGTGCATTTAGGTATTCTACAATGTATTTGTCAGAGATACGTTCCGAAAGTTTAGAGCTGGTAGAAGGTAAAAATATTGGGCGTATGATTTGGTATTATTTGTTTTGTTTCTGGACTTAAATTTAGGCACGACGTTTGCTAATTTCCACAGCTGGCAGAATGCATCGGCAAAAGCCGACGTATTCCGCCACTAGTCAGTTTTTTTGTCGGCCGACGACTCGACTGACTGTTCACGCCGCTATCGTCTTGCCGTGTGATTTGCTTTGCTCTGCAGAGCACAGGTTCGCCCAATAAACAGTTGCTGCTTCCTTCATCGTCACGACCACCTGGCAATGTTTTTGGAGCTGAGATATTACTGTGGAGGCGTGGATATTCCACCTACAGGAGGAACTGTAGGGTGGCGCTCCCAGTGCGGCGGCAGGCGGAGGGACACCGCAGCAACTGCATCACGGGTCGTGTTTGCAGCTTGCGAGTTCTCACCGATGTTAGCCGAGTAGCGCTCATATTTCGATGAGGTGGCTCCATGCGGCAGCTGCGAGGATCATGGCTCTAACTTGAATTAGTTGCCGCCCAACTGTAGTGCTAATCAGTTGCTGCAGGAAAATAACAGTATGGACGTTGCCGCTCTCGTCAAGTGCAACATCGCTACTTTTCCCTTCAAATTAATCAATGAGGAAATCTCAGTCTATATAATTACATTGTCATCTCCACTGAACACAAACTCAACGCATTTCGCGCTTCATAATAACCGCGTTCTACATAAAGTACGCAATATTGGCGATAGACCGTTCCATTTGCAGCCATATCACTGTGGTACACATTACCATTTGAAATAAAAATGAATAAGATTGACATATTTCGTCATGAATTAAAGAAATTTGTGTAACAGTTACTCTCATCTAAAAATGTTCTGTAAGTCTTGTTGTCCTATAGCCATTGCACATGTTTTCCTTTATTTCCAGCTAGTTTAGCTCACTGCTAATAAATTGATGTTTGCTTACATTTGAATTCTCTTCTTATCTGTATCTAAATAGTCATCTTTGTAATAATATTCATTTTCTTAAGGAAGAACACACAGCGGCACCGACCAGAGTAAAAGTAAATATATTCGTAAAAGACGTTTCGGCTCCCGTACGGGAGCGTTGTTCACAATGACTGCCAGTCTTGCAGGGGCATGTTTGTTTTCTTTCTTCCCTCTCTCGTGTCGGGCGTCCTCTTGGGCACGCGACAGAATCAAGATCCAGTTCCTAACCAGATAGTGAGTCGTGCGTACACGTTGTGTACAAATTGGTGGGCCCGACGTGATACTATTCAATCAATCATTTAATCAATTTGTATTCATTCACAGTGGAAGGAGGCTCTCATTGGAAGGAGGCTCTCGTTGTGAACAAGGCTCCCGTGCGGGAGCCGAAACGTCTTCAATGAATGTATTTACTTTTACTTTGGTCGGTGCTGCTATGTGTTCTTCATGTTATTCCCCGACCAGACGGGATTCCGTCCAACTCTAGACTTCATTTTCTTAATCTTTGCAAACATACTCTCATATTTATTACGCACAGGCGGTCCCATTACAGTTTATACCACGGTGCCTCCTTCCACTGTGAATGAATAAAAATTGATTAAATGATCGATTGAGTAGTATCATGTCGGGCCCACCAATTTGTACACAACCTGTACGCACGGCGCACTATCTGGTTGGGAACTGAATCTTTATTCTGCCTCTAAGTTAGTGTCAAGGCGCCTGTCCAGGTAATCATTGATAGCAACATCATCTGCCTTCCCAAAATCCCTTATGAGGGCGTTCTTGGGAGGACCACTATTATGGGAAACGGAGCACGAGAACGATAGTAATCGATGATCTCGTATACCGGATTCCACTGTCACAGTTGCTTCCTTAAATCTTTCAGAAGTAAACAACAAGTCTAATAATGCACTATCCCGACTTTGACTTTTTACTAGCTGTTCTAAGTTATGGGTGAACATAAGGTCTCATATTGAATCGCAAGAGGGTGAAACACCGTAAGCAAAAGAGTTCCAGTTAAAGTTTCGTAAATTAAAGTCTCCTGTTAAAATTATTTAAAATTATGTCTCATAAAGGCTTGACATAAAGGAATCCGGGACATCAGGAGCAAAAGAGCACAAAGAAAAAACGAAATACCATACGACGAAACTTTCAAACGTAAACTTTCATGTGCATCAATTTGCTCCTCAAGATACACATTAATGGAATCCTTTGTTATAACGGCAACACCACCTCCCCTGGTGGCTCTGTCACGTTTGTATATATTATACCCGGGCGGAACAACTTCATCGTCACGAATACCATCATGTAACCATGTTTCTGTAATGACTGTGATGTGCGGATCATACAAAAGTAACATGTTCTAGTATATTTTATTGACTATGCTCCTTGCATTCAGTGATAGCATACGGAGTTCATGGTTCTTTGATCGCTAGCTTTCTCCCGCCGAGGCAGCTACAGGTGAAATCACTTTCCTGGAGTTTGAGGCGTCATCCAAGATGTAAAACTGATTATCTACCCGCAACTTCTCGTGTATTAAAGTTACACGTTTACCAGCTTCCACATCTCGCTTAGCTTCTTGCCAGCGAAGTGTACGCTTCCGAAGTGTTTCTGCGCTATAATCATTCTGAACCTATATGCGCGTCCCTCTCAGCTTACCAGTATTGCGTAGCACTGCTTGTTTCTCGCGAAAATCCTGAAAGTAAATAACTGGTCCCTGCGTGCCTGATTTACCCAACCGATGAATCCGTGCAACTTTGAGCAGTTAACACCCATTTTATTCTGAAAAACCTCTGTGACAATCTTAGTGCGCAGTGCTGTTTCTGATTCATTAGGCGTCTCAGGGATCCCGAGCACGACCAGATTAGACCGGCGGCTACGATATTCAAGCTCAACCAACTTAACTTGTTGTGAACTCATTCTCTTCTCGACGTTCGAAATCGTCGGCCGCAAAGTTTCGATAGAAAGAACCTGCATGTGTAGTTGCTTCACATCTTTTTCAAGAATACCTAGACGGTTCCCAAAACTACTATCTGTTCAATATACACTGCTTTTGTGTATATTGAACACATCAGAGTAGCGCACAATAAGGACAAGTCTCCACTATTTCCTAAAGTAATGCCGAAGATCACTCTTGCTCATCTGAGCCCCAACAACTCTGAAAAGGTGCAGGTGAACCTGGCCTTGTATCTTTTCGGTCCACAGGTAATTCGTGGCCTGTATTTCTACAAGAACGAAAAAGAGGAGGAATGGGGTGACCCTGCACCAACGCAGGCCGGCTGATGTGGAAGCTGGTGAAAGCAATCACGGCACGCACTCCATCAGAAGGGCCAAAACGTAACTCCGAACATGAAAAGCGCATCAAGGACGTGTTATGCCATCTAAACCAGTCATGCTAAAACTTCACCAGTAGGATTTCTTACAGCAAGCACTGCTGAGCGAAGACGAGTGACCCTTCAGGCTACGCTTGATTTGTTGAAGTAGCTTCACGAGAAGCTTGGCTTCAAGTACCTGCTGACGTCCCCGCTAAGCCAAGACGGCCTCCAGACGCTGTTTGGCGTCATAACACAATTTGCTGGTTGTAATGACCATCCTACTGCTATACAATTCCTACTCACCGTAAAATGCCTCAGTTTCTACGATTTGGTCAGAGCTCCCGGCAGAGGATAACTGTGAAGGCCGTTAGCTGACATTTCTCCTCGGTACTCAGGATGCAAGACAGGAGCTGGATGCACTGCTTTACAATGGGAAAGTTGAAGAAGCTTCTAAGATGAAAAAGAAGCCTGAAGGGCTCCCTCACCGTGAGTACCCTGAAAAGATGAGCGACTCGCGGCTAGTCTTTTTCATGGCATGTTATGTTGCGCGCAAAACAATACTGAAGACTGCATCAAGGAATGCCTTGACGAGCCCCTTCTTCCTTCAGATGAAGCTAAGGAAGACTTGTCAATGTTCACCAAGTTCTGTGACAACGGAGGCCTCCTTTACCCTTCGGAGAAGCTCTTTTCGTTTGTAGATTCCCTAGAAATCACCTTTTTCAATGTGACTTAGCTACAATTGTGAGTTGAGTCAAGGCGCGCCTTTCGCCCTCTCTCTCTCTCTCACAAGACAGCAGATGGAAGAGTGAGAGAGCTCGCGCGCTGGGAGGCACGCGCCGAGGGCGAGCGCGAGCCTCCCGGCGTTGCATGGCGTTGCATGGTATTGTCAGTGGTGTAGGTTGGACGATACGCGTGACAACCGACGTAGCTTCGCCTCATAATAAAAGCGCTAGCTCAGGTGCAGCGCCCTCAGGAAGCATCAGTGCGTGAGAATGCAGTGTCGTGGACAGAGGCTGCGTCAGCAGATAATGAAGCTGAACGGCGTCGTATTATCACTGTGTAGAAAATAAAATGTTTTCTTCGGACTCGCCGCACGCAGTTCTCGTCATTGCATTTGATTATGGATTAGCAGAAGTGGCTATACCAAGCCATATATCTCGTTACGAAGGATGGGGATTGATTTACAAATAACAGCTTGAGGAGATGATGTTTCCCATGATAGACATCAAGATGTTGCAAATAATTGTTCACAACCTAGCTCGTCGCTCAACTTTTTTACCACCCGGGCCTTGGTCACGCCGCTAAAATGTTTCAGTGCCATCGCGCGCTCACGCTGGCGCCCTGTAATGCAAGACGCCAGCAAAATAACTACGTCGCCATTTGAAGCCATGCACGAGCCAGAATATATATATATATATATATATATATATATATATATATATATATATATATATATATATATATATATATAAGCTTCCGTAGTCCCCGCGCAGCGCATTGCCGCCGCATCCGACGTGGATGGATGGATGGACGCTACGAGCGTCGGCTTTGTAACGGGGCGGTGACATGTGCGTCACGAGAATCTTAAAAAGTTCAAGAACTTCTCTTTTTCCTCCCACCTGTTTAAGTTGGTCTCATTACTTTTAAATCTAGTTCAATTAAATCGATCATACTATAGCAACGACGTAGATTCATAGGCCAGTTAGATGCCCCTTATGGCAGAAGTCCTTATTTTTCCCCCTATAATTATTTTTGTCCGTTCTCTCTAGTTTTCTGCCAAGAATACTCTAACCACCTCTTAGTTATTCCAATCGCGGGCACGTTCAGCTTTCCAAAAGGACAGATTTCCAGCTTTCCATCGTTGCCCCTAAAACCCAAGGCGTCATGTAGGGCGGTGCCCAAACGTACACCTGGATATTTATTTCCTCATTCAATCAAAACATGTTGTTGTTGTTGTTTCCTTGTAGAAGTTGGAATAGTTCAGCTTAGGTACTATGGAACACCAGAACATGCTCCGTGGTTTTCTTATCTTCCTCACAGCATGTGCATTTTTCTTCTTCTTTATTGAATTACGCTTTCTAACAGCCCGATCTCGCTTCAAACAGTAAAGCGCTTTCTCTTGAAATCATAAAATTCCTCCCTCTTATTCTGTTTTTCCCATCCAGTAAACCTTCTCCGCCTCTCTGACTTTTCCCTTTACGCTCTTTGCTGTGAGTTCTCTTAGAGCCGTATATTGGTACGAATATATTTACAAGGTATTTACAGAAGGTGAATAACCACGCAGCCAAAATGGTGGTTGTTGCTCGAAGCACACACTTCGTCGACTTCTACCCAGATACCATCTTCTTCTTCCTTGGAGCTGTAACATCGTAACAATATTTATTGGTCAGCCTCCTACTTCTTTTTCTCCACTGCGTGTCAACGCTATTTCTATTTAAACAACGGAACACCTTCCCGGCCCACCTACTTTCTTGCATATTGCTTAGCCTCTCTTCTAACCTTATTTTGCTCTGGCCTCAAAACCCGCACATCCCATATCGCCCTTTACAGCCTCATTTGTCGTTTTCCCGTGAGCATCCAACGCGAGGCGTCCCAAAGTTCTTTGATTCACATCCATTCCTGATTGTACCTCTGGTCTCACGCACACCACTGAGTTCCCAAATGTTAGCCCCGGCACGATTAAACAGACCCCTAAGCACCTAGTACCTATTGTATCCCCATAACGCTCTGTGCTTCATTAGACATTTTTAGTTTAGCGGGATTATCGGAATAGCGGGCTTAGCGGAATAGCGGAATACCGTTGCCGTACCGCAAACGTCCGCTCCGAAAAACGAGCTTTAGTTTATCGGGATAGCCTCTCGGTAACAAAACTGTACCGATTGACACATGCGGCTGTTTTGGTTCACGTGGAAAGCCGTTATCACTTCCCTGTGACAGGCGCGCTCGTTTTGATTGTTTGCGGGGAGCACTGTTATCACTTTCTGTTAAGCGCAACGCAGGGCGAGTTCATGTTGCACGCCACTCTGGAACCGTGTGGACCATTCTTGAAACTTTGCATGCTTGACGCGCACATTACATTTCAGTAGCTTCTGGAACTCCAGAGATAATGCGAGAACGCGTTATGACGCCTGTATAAAAGCCGGCGCAGTACGCCACTTGTCAGTCTTTCCGTCGACCGACGACTGTTCACGCCGCTATTGCTGTGCATTGTCATTGGTTTGTTTTGCTGGGCACAAGTTCGCCCAATAAACAGTTCGCCTGACATCACTTGAGTCCTGCGTTCTTCGCCCTGAGTGCTGTGTGCGTCACTACCACGTGTTATCTGGTGGAGGTGCTTCTCGGTCCACGTACCGTACGCCCCCGTCCGGCCGTGAGCCAAGCCCAAGCCGCCAAGAGGACGACTCGAACCCGGTCCTTCGAGCTAGCCGCAGACAATAAGGTCTCCCGCCAGACTACCTGCCGCTCCCCGACAAGGACAAGGAAACAAGGGCTGCAGCGAAACCGGCATCCACGATGACGGAAGCAAGGTCTCCGGCAACGGTGGTTGTCAACCAGCCCAGTGGGCCGCCTACCTTCCGCGGATCGTCCTACGAGGACCCGGAAAGCTGGCTTGACATTTACGACCGCGTCGCAGCCCTTAATAAGTGGGACCCGGCGACAAGCTGCGTCATGTTTATTTCTACTTGGAAGACGCCGCAAGGACTTGGTTCGAGAACCGTCAGTCAACATTTCGAACCTGGGACGACTTCCGCGCTGCTTTCCTGCCAACCTTTGCAAGCGTCGTGCGGAAGGAAAGAGCCGCATCACTACTTGAGACTCAGGTACAGCTCCCCAACGAAAATGTAACAATCTTTACGGAGGAGATGACGCGTCTTTTCCGCCACGCGGACGCCGACATGCCTGAGGACAAGAAGGTTCGCCTGCTTATGCGAGGGGTGAAGCAGGAGCTCTTCGCCGGACTGATCAGAAACCTGCCAAAGACGGTTCAAGAGTTCCTCTCCGAGGCTACCACCATTGAAAAGACCCTCGAGATGCGCACCCGGCAATACAATCGCCCCATGTGCCCAGACATCGCCGAAGCCCAAGGACTCGGCCGCGACGACCTACGCGAGATCATAAGGGCCATTGTTCGCGAGGAACTCTGCCGTGTGTTCTCGTCGTCTAAGCCCCAAGTCGCCTCCCTCGAAGACATAGTTCGCGAGGAGGTACAACGCCCGCTGAGTGTTCCCGAACCACAGACACCCCAACCGGAGGCGATGACCTACGCCGCTGCTGCACGCCGACCTACCGCCGCTCCACGTCCACGCCAGGGCCCCACACCCCCGCAGCTTCGTCGCCAGCCACCGCCGCCACCTCCGACGGCATCCCGCTCGCCAGTAGTCCAGCCGGCGCCGAGGTAAACTAACGTTTGGCGCACCCCGAACCACCGCCCACTATGCTACCACTGCGGCGAAGCCGGGCACACCTACCGCTACTGCCAGTACCGTGAGAAAGGACTGCGTGGCTTCGACGTGAACGCGCCGCGTCCGCGCCCAGGTTAGCGACGTCGCGACATCGCCGGATCACATTGGCAACGACGACGACCGTACCGTTCACCTTCGCCTGGCCGCTACGTCTCCCCCGATCGCCGCCAATACACAGGCTCCAACCGGGGCCGATCTCCAAGCCCCTATCCGGGAAACTAAAGGCAGCAACCGATGGAGGTGCGGTTGCTGCACGACGCAATGCCGAAGATCCTCCGCCGATGCCGCCGCCGATGACGACGACCACGACGCACGAACCCTCCCGACGTAGTCGCAGTACGCCGCCTGACCAGAGTCGTCACGACAAAGCCTCGCTACCGCCGGGACATAGCATGCGCCGCACCAAGCCGACGCAGCCGTGATCCGACGCCCCGACCTAACCGAAACGCCAGACCACGAACCACCGACCTCGACGTGATTATCGACGGCCACAGCGTCACCGCCCCAGTCGATACCGGCGCCGACTACTCTGTCATCAGCGGTCCCTTCGCCGCCAAGCTCAGGAAGGTTAAGACTGCCTGGGAAGGAGCAGATATCCGAACAGCCGGGGGCCATCTTACAACACCGATTGGGACCTGCACGGCAAGAGTGACGACTGACAGCCAGACGTATTCGGTGAGTTTTGTGGTCCTGCAGCAATGCTCGCGAGACGTTATTTTAGGCATGGATTTCCTGGACCAGCACGGCACACTCATTGACCTAAGATCCAGGTCAATCACGCTGTCTACGGATAATGCAACGCCGTCATACTGGAACATCGCTTATCATGCCTTGAGTGTGATAGAAGAGAAGGTAGTAACACTCTTGTTTGAGCTAGTTGGTACATTCTTGACACAAACTCGGTAGCGCAAAAAACACGGACGAAGAAAAGGAAACACAGACAGGCGCAAACTTTCAACACTCACACCTGCCTCATTTCTAAAAGCCACTTCGCCGTTTTGTTCTGTACACTCCTTCACAGCACTGTAAAGCTTGTCATGCGGTATGGAATAAAACAGCTCTTCAACGTCCACGTAGAATGCTCTAGTGTCGTTTGACATACCTTCTTGCAGGAGACGTACAACCTCCTTCGAGCTTCGTACCAGAAACGGATCGTTGATATCAAGAGTGCCAAGAACTTTCTGCAGAACTTTCTGCCTTGTTGCAGAGGAAGACAAAGCACGAGCCATAGGAGATGGTGTTGACTGTTTACTGCGCACTGCGAGCGCTCAACGTGCGAAGCCTCCTCACAAGAAGATTGTGGGATCCCTAAGAAAGGAAGGCCTCACCGTTCTCCAATCCGACAAGGAGGGTGGCTTTGCTGTCATGCCGCTGGATGTGTTCAATGAAAAGGCCGAAAAAGCAGTGCTGAAGAATTTCATGCCCATTGGATTTGACCCTGGCAAGAGACAGAAGGAAGCAGTGAGGATTCTCTTGAAGATGAATTTAGTGAAGCTAGGAAAAGCTGTTCAAAACACAAAAGGGAAAGGTCTGGAAGCTTTTTTCTCTTGCAAGACGCACAAGCCCGACGGTCCATTGCGTTTGATCGTTTCGGAGAGGGATACATGGCAGCGCCTTGTGGGTGGTTATCTGCAGAAAGTTCTTGGCACTCTTGATATCAACGATCCGTTTCTGGTACGAAGCTCGAAGGAGGTTGTACGTCTCCTGCAAGAAGGTATGTCAAACGACACGAGAGCATTCTCCGTGGACGTTGAAGAGCTGTTTTATTCCATACCGCATGACAAGCTTTACAGTGCTGTGAAGGAGTGTACAGAACAAAACGGCGAAGTGGCTTTTAGAAATGAGGCAGGTGTGAGTGTTGAAAGTTTGCGCCTGTCTGTGTTTCCTTTTCTTCGTCCGTGTTTTTTGCGCTACCGAGTTTGTGTCAAGAGAAGGTAACCGTCCCGCCACTGTCCAGCGTCACCGTTTCCGTCGGCACGAAAGCCCCTACCAACTTACAAGGCTTCATTGAAGGCGACCAGCACTTGCTTCCAGACCGTCAGATATGCGTCGCAAGAGGCATATCTGACGGTCTTTATAACGGCGAAGCTTCATAACGGCGAAGCCAAGGTAATGGTGACGAACTTCAGCAACGTACATGCGCACCTGAATAGGGGTACAACGGTAGCGCACCTAAGAGATTTTGTGGAAGTAAGCAATGCCTTCGCCCTCACCGATTCTCGCGGACCCGCAGTGACGACTGCAGTGTCAGCACCCGCCTTCGACGTCAATCAAGGTCTTTCCAGGCAGCAACAAAAGGAGCTCAAGGCCTTACTACAGCAATACAAGTACAGCTTCTTGTCGTCATCGAGCCTTTGTCAGACCCCTCTCGCAAAACATCGCATCATAACCGACGAATATGCCCGTCCTCTCCGTCAGAGCCCCTACCGAGTTTCGTCACGGGAACGCGAGGCCATCATGCAACAAGGGGACGAAATGCTGTGTGACGACATCATCCAGCCGTCTACGAGTCCGTGGGCATCACCCGTGGTGTTAGTGAAGAAGAAGGACGGAACCCTACGTTTTTGCGTCGATTATCGTCGCCTGAACAAGTTCACGTAGGAAAACGTGTATCCTCTCCCACGGATGGACGATGCCTTGTATCGACTCTACAACGCATAGTATTTTCGTCGAAGTACCTCAAAACCGGCTACTGGCAAATCGAAGTAGATGAGAGAAACCGAGAGAAGACTGCCTTCATAACACCAGACGGCCTGTTCGAGTTTAAGGTCCATAACCCTTTGGTCGTTGCTCGGCGCCTGCGACGTTCCAAAGGGTTATGGACACAGTGCTCGCAGGCTTGAAGTGGCAGACTTGCCTCGTCTACTTGGACGACGTAGTCGTCTTTGCTTCCAGCTTCGACGAACACCTCCGGCGCCTTGAAGCTGTTCTTCGGGTAATCGAAGCCTCCGGACTTACCCTGAAGCCAGAAAACTGCCGCTTCGCCTATGAGGAGCTATTGTTCCTTGGCCACGTTATCAGCAAGTCGGGACTACGCCCTGATCCACAGAAAACAGCTGCGATCGCCGACTTTCCTCCGCCCACCGACGAGAAAGCAGTACGCCGATTTCTTGGCCTCTGCGCTTATTACAGGCGCTTCGTCAAGAACCTTTCGCGCATCGCCGAGCCGCTGACGTACCTCACGAAGGCCGACATCGACTTCAAATAGGAAACGCCGCAAGTCGAGGCATTTCAACAATTAAAGCGACGCCTGCAAATGCCGCCAATACTCGCACACTTCGACGAAAAAGCTGAAAGCGAAATTCACACGGACGCAAGCAGCGCAGGGCTCGGCGCCGTGCTCGTGCAGAGGACGGACGGACTTGAAAGGGTCATCAGTTACGCTAGCCGGTCACTTTCGAAGGCAGAAGCGAATTATTCCACCACAGAAAAGGAATGCCTTGCCATCATCTGGGCTACATCAAAGTTCCGCCCCTACCTGTACGGTAGGCCTTTCAAAGTCGTGAGTGACCACCACGCTTTGTGTTGGCTAGCTAACTTGAAAGATCCATCAGGGCGCCTCGCACGGTGGAGTCTCAGACTGCAAGAATTTGACATTACCGTCGTCTACAAGAGCGGACGAAAGCACTCCGACGCCGACTGCTTGTCTCGTGCCCCCGTCGACCCGCCGCCCCAGGGTGACCAATAAGTACCGACCACTTCGCGGAACTTCAACGAGCTGACCCAGAGCTGAAGGGCCTCAATCACTACCTCGAAGGCAAGACCGCCGGCGTGCCGAAAGTATTCCGACGAGGACTGGCTTCGTTTTTCCTGCGCAACAACTTTCTCCTGAAGAACTTCTCGCCGCTCCGCACCTACCACCTCCTCGTGGTGCCATCATCGTTACGTACAGAGGTTCTGGAAGCTTTACAGGACGACCCGACAGCCGGACATCTCGGTTTTTCCCGCACACTATCAAGAATGCAAGAGAAGTACTATTGGCCTCGCCTCCCTGCCGACGTCGCCCATTACGTAAAGACATGCAGACTGTCAACGACGCAAGACGCCGACAACTAGGCCAGCCGGACTTCTGCAACCCATCGAACCACCTCGACGGCCGCTCCAGGAAATCGGCATGGACTTACTGGGGCCGTTCCCGACGTCGACTTCCGGCAATAAATGGATCGTCGTAGCGACTGACTACCTCACCCGCTATGCTGAAACAAAGGCCTTGCCCAAGGGCACTGCCGCCGAGGTCGCCAAGTTCTTCATCGAGAACATCGTCCTGCGTCACGGAGCACCGGAGGTCCTCATCACCGACAGAGGTACGGCGTTTACGGCTGACGTAACGCAGGCAATCTTGAGGTACAGTTACACGCACCACCGCCGAACGACCGCCTACCACCCGCAAACGAATGGCCTCACCGAGCGTCTAAATAAGACAATCGCCGACATGCTGACCATGTACAGTACGTCGACGTCGAACACAACACGTGGGACGCCATACTTCCGTGTGTGACGTT
The DNA here is from genome assembly GCA_013339685.2 of Hyalomma asiaticum. NCBI lineage: Eukaryota > Metazoa > Arthropoda > Arachnida > Ixodida > Ixodidae > Hyalomma > Hyalomma asiaticum. Next base: position 1,281,155 of record CM023486.1, on the reverse strand, counting down.
CGCGTACAACACGGTCGTGCAAGAAACGACGCAGCTTACGCCATACAAGCCTGTCTACGGACGGAGCCCAACAACGACGCTTGACGCCATGCTACCGGTCGGCACCGACGAAGAAGACCTCGACGTCGCCAGCTACCTGGATCGCGCCGAAGAAGCTCGACAGCTAGCGCGCCTGCGGATCAAGAGCCAGCAGACGGTAGACAGGCACCACTACAACCTTCGACGACGCCACACCGAATACCAAACCGGCGACCGAGTCTGGACGCCGATACGACGACGGGGGTTGTGTGAGAAGCTTTGCGGCGCTACTTTCGACCCGACAAGGTAGTCCGACGTCGTGGTGAACTGGACTATGAGGTCGTGCCCGATGGCTTAACAAGCGGCGGCGCGCACGACCTGAAGTTGTGCACGTGGTGCGACTTAAACCTTATTACGCGCGCTGATTAACTGTCACGCATTGTTAATGAAATTTATTGCATGTACTCTCACTTTCATGTTCTGTCTTCAGCATCGGGACGATGCTTTTTCGGGGGGGTAGTGACACCTGAGGTTGTTTTGGTTTACGTGGAAAGCCGTTATCGCTTCCCAGTGACACGCGCGCTCGTTGTGATTGTTTGCGGGGAGCACTGTTATCACTTTCTGTTAAGCGCAACGCAGGCCGCGTTTATCTTGCATGCCACTCTGGAACCGTGCCGACCATTCTTGAAAGTGTATGCTTGACGCGCACATTTAAGTAACTTCTGAAACTCCAGACATAATGCGAGAACGCGTTATGACGCGTGTATAAAAGCGGGCGCAGTACGCCACTTGTCACTCTTTCCGTCGACCGATGACTGTTCACGCCGCTATTGCTGTGCATTGTCATTGGCTTTGTCTTGCTGGGCGCAAGTTCGCCCAATAAACAATTCGCCTGACATCACTTGAGTCCTGCGTTCTTCGCCCTGAGTGCTGTGTGCGTCACTACCACGTGACACTATCATAGGTGTCGAACACTAATGCAAGCGCAATTGTGGTTCGAGGTTTTCGTCAGCGCCATCTCGTGTCGGGGAAGGTTTACGCTCAGCCACAGCGAGCCAAGCCAAAGCAAAGTCCGTTGGTGCAGCTGCTGGTGTCACCATTACCGTTCCAGCCACTGTACTACCGCGCGACTGAGGTGCATAGCTGAGGAACTCAGACCGAGTGATCGCGTGATGAACGCCTTGTGGGGTGGTGTATGTGCGTTTGCCTAGTCCTTGAAGTGAACGTAGTCCACATAATGAACGAAGCCACGCAGGGAACGAAAAGTGCTGTAGCAACGATGCCGCGAGGTATTTTGCATGACTGGCGATACCTGTCGGTGCTGTCATGGGCAGAAACAGAGGAACTGTAACTCGGCAGGCTCGGGCGTCTGTTGGCCCGGACAGGTTTCCCTGACAGCAATTACTTCGACTTCTTAATGCAACGTTGGAGTGAGGTTGACATTTTGAAGTACCGCTCAAGGACAGGCCTCCTGAGCATTAATGCTGTGGACCCAGATGTATTTAAACTCCTCTTCCGCTTTCACAAGGAAGATCTGGACACTTTGTGGCGCTCGCTGGGTATGCCAGAATATATCACGAATTCCCAAGGCGTGAGAGTAGCCGGGCGCCAAGCAGTGTGCTTGACACCGCGAAGATTGGCGTACCCGAACAGGTGGTGTGAGCTGGAGCCTGTGTTTGGCATGCACACCTCGGTGATGTCAAGCGTCACGTCACAGGTGATAAGCGACATCGTGCACCGCTTTGGGCATTTGTTGAAAGATTTAAACAACCACGCATGGCTGTCGGAGGACGCTTTGGAGGACTTCTCAGCTGTAAGTATTATTATACCTTTTTATTAGGCATAATTAAACTTGCTGTGCAGTCAACATAACATTTCTGACGCCCTTGTTTTGTGAAATTCGCCGAGTTATTTTTATTTTTTAAACTTAGCGGTTACGCTTGGCGGTTCACTTCTAGCAGTTAAGGAGTGAACTTCCCACGTTGTCACGTCCGTGAATGTCGTGACACACACAAGACACACACATGCAAGTGTGTGTCTGCGCATAGAAAATACGTACTGCGAAAATACGATAATGCGCATAGAAAATACGTACTTCTCCATGGCCACAGAGCTCTTTTGAAGAGCTCAAGCATTGCAACGATGTGGATCTCATTTGTGCAAAAGGTAAAATGTATTTACAAGCAAGACAGCTTGTTGAACTATTCAGAATAGCCTTTGCATTTCATATATTTACTATACTATCACATGTAACCTACAGTGCTATTACCGACATAAATTTTCTCTTTAGTAATATTGTGTCTCGCCACTACTGTGATGACAGTAGTACATACTTATTTCAGGCAGTAACAGAACGGGGTGCTGCGCTGGACAACTGCTGGGGGTTCACTGACGGCACGACCTATATGCCGGCCCAAGCGCAACCAAAAGCACACTTTTCGGGCCAAAAGCGTGTGCACGTTGTCAAATATCAGGCAATTATGTGTCCCAATGGGATTTTCTGCAAACTCGACGGACGAAACCCTGGAAGGCGCATCGACGCAGGTTTGCATAACATGACTATTTATGTATTTCAAACAAGGTCAAATCAGGAAACGAGGTTACACCATCTATTTCAGGAGAAATACACTAGTACACTAATACAGTACATTCAACATGTTAACATAAGATGATGATTTGAAAGAAAGCACAAGGATACTCCTATGTCAGTAGGATGTTCAAGTCATAAATGATACAAAATATATGAACAAAATGCTAAGCACAGCTAGTACAAAACAGAACACAAATAGAATGAGTATAAACAGCATGAAAGAAGGATTTAGTGGAATTTGCACCTTTATATAAAAAATGCGACTTAAGTGCGTGATGTGAGGGAATCTTCCATGATTATTGCTGGCGACCAATGCAGCAAATTAATGTTAGTAGTCCAACTTAATTTCGCTCTCTTGTTGCTGTTGCGAAGTACGACTGTTTGAGGCAGTTGGATTGGGCATATATTCAGTGTGCTTGTGTTAAGATCGGCGTAGGCCCCCATGGATGTGGTGGAGGAAGGCTGCTGGCGGTGGCCGCTGGATCTACTTTTCAAGGAAGATCACCGTGGGGAGTGCGTGGGCCTGCGTTCCCACGAATGTACTTCGCCGGGCTGCCGTCTCGAGGAGACGAGTGCATTGTTTGACGCGGTAGCGACGGCCTTGTTCACCAGCCCGCGGGAAGCTCCCGGAATCCGCCTGGTCCGTCGGTGTGTCGTGCGGTGCGTGTGTGCGCGTTTGTGTCGCCTTTGTGGCAAGAACTTCGCGGCCGCACCGACGCAGAGAGAGGGGTGCATCAGTGCACCGGCCGACTGTGAGCACTGCTGCCAGCGGGTGGCCTATGGCTTCCCCAGTGTGAGAAACGGCAGCATTCGTCAAAAGGACGGGGCCGGGAAGAGGGCTTTTATTTGTGCTGCTGTTGTTCTTCAGCAAGCCTCTTCGCCGAACCGTACCTTCTCCGGACTTCAGCATCGGCTGCCACCCGGGTCACGTCATACCTTGCCACCGAGAAGCAGCCAAGGCGGGGCGTGACCTCCTCTCTTCGAGGGCGGAGACAACGTCGTCATTGGACTCTTTTGTACATAGTGATGTATATAATACGAGCGCAGACAAGCGCAGAGATCCGATCATCATGTAAAATAAACATCTCTCTCTAGCTTCCTCTTCTGAATCGTCATCGTCTCCGTGTCAACTCCGCACTCCGGCAACCTTCCCTTGCAGTCCGGGATGGGTACAACGTCGACCTTGTAGCGGTGGATCCTAGGACCGGCGGCCCGACTCCTGCGACCCCACCAGGATCCCAATATTTGGTGGCAGCGGTGGGATGAACCTGGTGACATGGTACTGCATTTGCGGGTGAGCGTTTGGTTTTTGCTTTGAGGTTTACCAGGCTTCAAATTCTGGGTTAACAATTTGAATTCCTGGGTGTGTGCGTGTGCGTTTAGATGCAAAGTGCGGGTGTTTAAGCGTCTGTTCGCAAGTAAAACCATCGTTTTAAGCAGTGGCCATGGACCTGAGTAAGTTGCGAGGGGCAGAGCTGTTGCAGTTGTGCGACGAGTTGGCACTCGATTGGGAAGAATCGATGACAAAATGTGAGCTACTGAAATTAATAGAGAAAAGTGGTAGCAGTGAGGAAGACATTGAATTCGCTTGGGGTCTTGTTCAGGAAAATCTGAAAGAGGAGGAAGCCAAAAGAGCATACGAGAAAGAGAGGGAGGAAGCAAAGAAACTGTATGAAAAAGAGAAGAAAGAAAGGGAGAGGAAATTGTTGGAGCTCAAAATTGAGAGGGATCGGTTAATGGTTCGAGGAGGAATTAGCGGAACTCCTGAAAGAGCAAGCGTAAAGCGTGAAGAAAGTAAAGTGCGGGAATCCTTGTTCAGGCGTACTGGTGTCTCCGTTAAGAATGAGACAGAGAAAGAGGTGCTTGAGATGGCGGAAGATTGTGAGGCGTCCGCTAACTTTTCGCGCGCGTTTCAAGCACAGGAAACAGTTGATTACAACTGTAAACAGCGCGGCCAAGTAGCCAGTAACTCTAAGCGAGAGAACGACTATGATGAGAGCGAGACAGCTTCCAGGAGCTGTAAAACGGAGTGCTCTTATCATAGCGAGGCAGCTTCTAAGGATTGTGGTCTAGTTGCGGAAGAAAGGGAAAACATCGGTAAATGCAAGGTGTCCGGAAGTGACAAAAGTGAGGGTATTGTGCTGGAGGAGGCGAAATACTCTAAAGATACCGATACATTTTTGAGAGAATTTCAGCCGCAGCAGACAGATGTTAGTTGCAACTGTGAGGAACGGGGCCAAGTGGCCAGAAGCTGTAGTAAAGTGGAGTCTCAGTGTTGTGAAGGAGGTGTCCAGAAAATGAGTGACGAAAGTGTAGAGGCTTCCACGAATGGTCAGACCTTGGAGGGCAATGCATGCGACGCAGTTTGTAGCAGCGAGCGGCAGTACAAAGAACTGCCTGAAACTAATTCAGGAGAAATAGCAGAGTGCGAGCCAGGTGTAAAGGTGGCTTTGAACAGTGCTACAGATGTCCTTGAACAAGGAAATAACGTTTCCACAACTTGTGAAGCGAGCGATTCTTTTGTGGAAAAGGATGAGACAATCGCAGGGGCATCCGAAGAGTTTGAATACGCGACGCTGAGTTCGGAGGAAAGTTCAAGCGCGGCGGGTGTCCGTAAACACCGCCGAAAAAGAAAAAAGCGTGCTCGAGCAGCACCGCGGAAGCGCTTGAAGGAACCAGCGAGGGAGCGCGCGAGACAAAGGGCAAGCCCAACTCGCGGCAGGGGGAAATGCTCTTTGTCCCGTTCGGTAAGGCGAACTAGAAAGAGGCACGTTCTCGGTAAACGGGTGAAACCCCTCCGACGAAAGGGAAAGGCGATGTCTAATTGGTAAGACTGCAGTAGAGCGTCCCGCGACAGTGAGCAGAAAGCGAGATGGACCGACCTTCCATCTATGCTTCAGGTTAGCCCGTCAGAGGACAGAAGGAAAGCGGCCGCGAAGCCGAATCAAGCATGACAGCAGAACACAGGGAACAGCTAGCGCTTTGTGTCGTCTATGGCGAGCGAGAAAGCCGTCGGGACCGAGACCCCATAGGGTTCGAATCAAAGGAATTCGTGTACGGGGAACGGGGAGCGGTCCTTTGTCGTCATTTCACAAGCGCATGCAAGAGTGTAGTTCTTATTAAGAAACGACTTGAGACAGTTTTAAGAAAAATGAGCAGTATAGTAGTACTGAATTCAGACCAGGCTGTAGTAAACGCACTTATTGAGATTAATTTCCGAGGAAAGCTTCATAGGGCGAAACCAACGTTTGTGAATTTAGTAGCTTGCATGTTTGACAGGAAAGGGTGTACTGTGTATTACACTCTGCGTAAATAAAGGCGCATTTCAGAGCTCATTCTAGAGTAAAGCCAATTCAGTTTTGTGAGAAGTTTGGCTTCAGGGGTGCAGTCTTGTCGTGTACTTTTGATACTTAGTTTACAGCGCTTGAGCAGTGCCATATTTTTTCTTGTTACTTTCATGTTTACGGCATTGAAGGTTATTTTGGAGTAAGCGTTGGCTGCTGTAGCGGTTAGTACTCGCCGTTACGTGAAGATGGTCTGAGGGACAACGTGTCAGTTAAGTGTACAGTCAATTTGAGGCGCTATGATTGAGAACCGTGTTATGTTGAAGCGCTCAAAGTAAGGAATAGCGTTGTGGTGTCGGTAAGCGGCAAACTAAGCGAAGTGGTTAGTAGGCTGTACTTAAAAGGGTTTTCATTTACGTAGAGCTCGTTGCAGTTGTGACTAGTGTGCATTACTTTGAGGAAATGTTCATGACACTGTAGGTAGTGTCTGTTTTCGAGCTTCGTAAATAGCGACTTATGACCTTAAAGTTATTTCTTTAGTAAGTTGTTGGTTGAACACTTAATGTCTATTTTTGGAGAGTGGGCTTCGGCACCACAGATTAGTTACGCTTATCAGCGTGAGTGCGTCTAGTAAACGTAAGTTGAAGTGAGTTTTGTTTGGATTGAAATTCTTATCCTAAGTGTTTATTTGAAGGTTAAGAATGTTGCGTTTTACTTCAAGACGATGTCAGTGACAGAGGATCGGGCGTGGTTTTCAAGTTTAATAAGGAGAGGACGGAGAACATTCCATTTCTTTTGATTGTGGTAAATTAGCTGACGGTGAGAGAGGATATCTGTAGTGCGTTTGAGGAGTAACGTGTATGCTTGGTATGGGTGGCACAGAGAATTGCCAGTTGCGTGCACGAAGTGAATCTTGCTCTCGAGATTGATCGCTGTCCGCTTATCGGGTTAGGAGAAAGGCCTCAAAAGAATGGAAGCTTGCTCCGATGGATTCCGATCCTCCAAGAACATTTTACCGTTCGGTATGGGAAATGTAACGTCAGTGGACGTGCTGACGGACTCAGGAGGCTAGTTTGAATTCAAAAGTGGGTACCATCATTGTTAACCTTTTGCTCGACAAATTCTGTAGAACCAATTCTTAGGTAGTTCTGGAGTGGGAACTCTTCCATAGCTGCCCCAGGTTTGTCTCGAGCAAAACTTTGCGAGGGAAGATGGTCACTTGCTTAAAAGGAGTCCGAAATTTTTTGGGGGTGATTTAATGTTTTTGATAAGCCTGGTGGATCCGAAGCAGATTCTGAATGCTTGCGCGCGGTGTAGTGTTGTGGCGCTTGGATTGTTCTGGCTGCGGTTCGTCCTTGCGCGATGTTCGAGCCGCATGCCCACAATTTTCATCAAGCCCTAGATCTCTCTCATGGACAGCAATTGCGTTCCTGGCCATTCGAGAGTTTCCTGGCGCCGGAGGGACTGTTAAGATCGGCGTAGGCCCCCATGGATGTGGTGGAGGAAGGCTGCTGGCGGTGGCCGCTGGATCTACTTTTCAAGGAAGATCACCGTGGGGAGTGCGTGGGCCTGCGTTCCCACGAATGTACTTCGCCGGGCTGCCGTCTCGAGGAGACGAGTGCATTGTTTGACGCGGTAGCGACGGCCTTGTTCACCAGCCCGCGGGAAGCTCCCGGAATCCGCCTGGTCCGTCGGTGTGTCGTGCGGTGCGTGTGTGCGCGTTTGTGTCGCCTTTGTGGCAAGAACTTCGCGGCCGCACCGACGCAGAGAGAGGGGTGCATCAGTGCACCGGCCGACTGTGAGCACTGCTGCCAGCGGGTGGCCTATGGCTTCCCCAGTGTGAGAAACGGCAGCATTCGTCAAAAGGACGGGGCCGGGAAGAGGGCTTTTATTTGTGCTGCTGTTGTTCTTCAGCAAGCCTCTTCGCCGAACCGTACCTTCTCCGGACTTCAGCATCGGCTGCCACCCGGGTCACGTCATACCTTGCCACCGAGAAGCAGCCAAGGCGGGGCGTGACCTCCTCTCTTCGAGGGCGGAGACAACGTCGTCATTGGACTCTTTTGTACATAGTGATGTATATAATACGAGCGCAGACAAGCGCAGAGATCCGATCATCATGTAAAATAAACATCTCTCTCTAGCTTCCTCTTCTGAATCGTCATCGTCTCCGTGTCAACTCCGCACTCCGGCAACCTTCCCTTGGAGTCCGGGATGGGTACAACGTCGACCTTGTAGCGGTGGATCCTAGGACCGGCGGCCCGACTCCTGCGACCCCACCAGGATCCCAATAGCTTGTTACTTATATGTCCTTGAGGATTTCGAAATATGTCTAGTAGTGACTGTTTATCTGGTATTGTAAAAGCTGTTACATGAATTCTAGTGGTACTACTTTGGCTCCATTATTAAGACTATACTTCTGTACAGGTCAAGAAAAAAGCGGCTTCTTCATGTCAAAGGACCCCCTCCAGCCAGAGGGCCACTTTGTCAACGCGACGTCGCGGTATACCCTCACCATACCGCGCTCTGATTTTTCTCCTGAGTCCACAAAAGTCCATAGAATGTGTCGTTCCAGCAGCCGTTATCTGTGTTTTCATGTTGAAATTCATCAGCAGCTGTCATAAAGCTAGCCTTCCAGAAACAGTTGGCAACAATCTCCTGCATCACATTGTTCCAGGTGGCTGTGATCATTCGGATGGCCACGGGAAAAGATCAATTTTCAACTTAATGCCCATGCGCAGGTTGAGCAGAGGCTTGCCTTGTTCACGTTCTTTCGGTGCTTTCTAACGCATCTCCCCTTCGGTAAAGTATTTTTCCCCTCAAAAAGAATTTTACTGTCCCTTTCTGAACCTTTCCATTGTTGTACAGGTGCTTTCAAAGCTGAGGGAGCCCCATCTCGCGCTAATTTTCACTACGGTGGCTAGGTTAGTTACTCACTGACCTTTCGTTATGCGTGCACGGACTTTCTGCACATGTAGTGCGGTGTACTTTGAGGCCTTCAATGTGGTGCTATGTTTGATTTATCGAATACGCACTCGAGATGAGTTGTACATATATGCACGTGAGCTGGCCCTATGCATTTGCATGGAGTACTCAAGGGGATCTTACAGTTCTGTATACATTACATGTGAGTTTGACATATGCAGGTGCAACTGTAGCCCAAACTATCTTTACCGAAGCACTGATTTAACGAAACTGCTTTGCACAAATGTGCTGGACCTTAGGGGTATTATATAGTGGCCTAACGTTTCTTATATAGTTACGTGTGATGGTTTCAAACTCTGGCACTTGCCGAAGCCATTTTTGTCAGTGTGCCATTAGACACAATCAGATTTCAGAGCTTGCAGGTGCATTGCGTCGTGTGCACATCGTGAGGTTTTCACAAACGGGGGTACCATTACTATTGTAAATGGGGAATATGAACGTCATGTGAATACATAAGTGCCAGTAATATTTGACGGGCCACAGCAACCATCTTTCTAAGTGGTCGTCTTCTGGCATGCTTGCAAGTTACAACAGCAGCAGTCTAAAGCACTACTACATATTTCTTGTCACTTTAGACACCACACACTTTTTTCTTTCTGGATAAGGGGGCTGAGGAGATAATTGGAATAGTAATAATTAAAAGTGGTGGTAGTGCTTTGGTAAACTTGCTGATACAGATCGACTCAACATGAAAGCTGGGGAAGTGCGGAGCGGAGATTTACCGGTGTTTTCTGTGTGTTTATCAGCGTTCGTCTGGTGTTGTGGCTGGGATATGATTGGCGATGCTTGTTCGCAGCTTCATTTTGCGCTTTCGAGATGCCAGTATTTTCCTGCTGACGCTGGCGTTTTTGTGCTTTCCGAGCTGAAACCTGGTGATTCACCTGTCGATGCTGGCGAGCCACCTGTACTTGCCTGAATCGCTCGATCGAGGCTCTGCGACGATACTGTCTTTTTGCGGTCGAGAGCACGCTCATGTTCAATCTGTTTATACTAAGATATTACAATTATGGAGTTGGACTGCCAGAACTACAATATGACTTTTAGCCACAAAATAATTGAGGTCTCTGATTTGATTCTGACTATTTAAGGTTTTTACAGTGCATTCTTACCACATAAGCAGGCATTCTCGCATTTTGGCACCACTGAAATGCGGCCGCCCACACACACTAAAGCATTTTCCTTTAGAGGACACATGCATGTATAGAATAGACAAAAATATTCACCCTTAATATCTGTGCTTTTAGTATACTAACATGCGCTGGAAATGGTAGCCATCCTGTAATCGTAATTTTTATTCGAAATATGAGCTGCTGCACTGAAACAACTGATATCCTGCCACCATCCTCCCTTGCCTACTCTGGAGCGCTATAGCGTGTGTGCTTTGTATTTACTCTAGGTGAAGTTCAATAATTCTGTTGTATGAGCATGTCGCATTTCTTGATGATGGCACACAGGTAAATATAGCGGAGTATTGTACCACAACCAACATACATAAAGATGATCTCTGCAATATAGTGAGGAACGACACTTTCTTGTCCAGTATACTGGCCAGTCTGCTGTCTGGTGGTCTTGGCGTAAGGGATACAAACTCAAAATGGGGCTCAATGCAATTCTTGGACTACGCTTCTCATTTCACTGAACCTAAATGACAGCTTACATGCGATATAACGTCATTATGGTAATATCACCAGCTTCCCTGCCCAATATCTGAAACTCAAAGTGAGTGCTGCTGCTCATATATATGCAAAAAAGAAAGTAAAAGACTCACCCTTTTGTGTAGTGCACAGCGGGAGGGGGGTTACAGCACTCACCACATTCACTCATATTAACCTTGGTCAGGATCATTTGTACTCAGACTCGCGAATATCAAATATCCTGCACTGCTCTGCTCACTCAGACTCAAACTCGCCAAAATTTAAAGGGACCCTGAAACGCACTTTACGCACATGGATTTTATTGCACATTTATGACGGAAACACCAGTGAAAGCGGTGAAATCGAACTGTATTACATTTTATTTTGTACCTGAAATCGGTTTCCTTGCTGACTGCAGTGCCATACATGAACAGTTTCTCTGAGTGGATATGACATCACCATGCTGGCTTTGCTGGAGGTCCTGATTGGCCGGGAACAGTAGGAAATAAAGACATTTATCACACATGCCTACAATATATCGAATATAAGAAATTTCAAATCGTGAGCGTGTTTTGTGCTTGCTAGAGCTACTAAAGGTACAAATTTGTGCATTACAATTTCATTTTTCTAGTAACTGGCGTAAGGGCGCTGTGCAGCCCATTCCGGCTCTGCAAGATGTAAGCCGCGTTTTGATTGGAAGCAATATGCACGCCTCGGGATGCTGATATCTGTCGTCTGCTGCTATTTTGAATTTGTAAGTGGAATAACTTGATCTCGAAAATTCTTTTTGCATTTACCTCAGAACGATACACCCGTTCCAATGCAACCCGTTCCGATGCAAAACTCTGCGAGTAAAAATGGTTTTAAGGCCCCTTTAACAAAGCCAGGATTACTCGGACTCACACTGATGGATATTCCGCTTAACCTGAATCAGACATAAGCTCACGAAAATTTTTTTAGCGAAACCCACTCAAGCTCATGAAATTTTCCCCAAGCTTGATTACTCAAGCTCGTACTCACAGGTTGTTCCGAGTCTGAGTGAATCTGAGTGAGTGACTCTTGAGCGAGTTTGCCAACCTGTGGTGGTGCTATCTCTTCCACTATTTTGGAAAGCTGTTTTGCTAATTATTACAATTATTTGATGGTTATTCCTCTATTTTATATAATGTAAGCACGACCTATGACTAATCCTTCTTCATCTCTGGACATCATCATCGCCTGTGTTCCTTCCTCATCTGTACATATCACCATCACCTGGACGATTCGAGTTTCGTCTTCGCAGCTCGTGATCGGCCAGATTAAGCGGTCCCTTATAATATTTCTGAATCCAATAAGCTTATTTCAAGTGTAGTAGGTCAAGGGCAACAGCCATTCTGCTTTTTGCTTCCCTCGAGACGTAAGACGGAAGATGAGGCTTTCACCCTTCACGTCACATAGCAGTGGGCTGACGCCAAGAGGTCGGGGTTAGGGGTGGCTTGTGTTACCTGACACAGCATGACATATTAGACGCCCACAGCACGTTGTTCTTGTTTTGTGGGGTTCAACATTCCCAAAACCAGCTCTGACTATGAGAGACGCCGTGTAGTGGAAGGCTGCGGAAATTTCCACCACCTGGGGTTCTTTAACGTGCACTGATATCGCACAGCACACGGGCCTAAACATTTAGCCTCCATCTAAATGCAGCCGCCGCAGCCGGGATTCGATCCCGTGACCCTCGGATCAGCGCCCGAGTACCATAGCCACTAGACCACCATGGTGGGGCTCCGACAGCATGGGCTTCTAAAGACTTTAAAGCTGTAGCTGTCCGTAATGTGCTCTTAAGCAACGTTTCGGCACTAACCTGTGAGGCTTAAGGCTATTTGTAAACACAGGATGATCTACTAGAACCCGTAGCGGCATTTTGTTATGGCACTACGGGCCTTCAAAAGAGCTCCTCCTCCCCCACCCCTAGTTTCTGAAAGGTCACAGGCTTGATGCTGACCGGTTATGAATTTAAGCGTCTTGACTTAGCATGTTTGCCAAGCACCATCCTGCTAGCTCTATTTACAGCGGGCCTCTGGCCACTTTTACGGCCCTCCGGCCTGCAATGAGCATATGAATTGGTTATTAAGTATCAGTAAATCTTATTGAAACTTAACACTTAAAGTTAATATTGATCACCTCAATAATATGCAACCATCAACTAGAACCATTTCCCCTTTAAATAAGGGTTTCATTCTTACTTTTATCACTTGCCTAGGGATGCAGGTATGTGCCACACATGATTTTATTATCGTTAGCCATCACATATGATGGTTATATCATGTTACTGATGTCATGACCTAGCTGTTGTGTGGAGGTACTTCAAAAGGACACCTACAGATGCACCAAGACAATTAAAAGAGCGTACCTGTGATTTTTATATATACTACGATTGTTTCATTGTAATTAATACAATGAGGATGTCTACTTTATTTCCAGGCATACTACGAGACAGCGGTGCTTACGACAAGCTTGAAAGGTTCATGGTCGGAAAAAACGACTATGTTATTTACGGAGACCCCGCCTACCCCCTAAGGCCGCTGCTCATGAAGCCATATGGTGGAGCCAGGATGACGCCATCTAAACAGGCCTTCAACTCATCTATGAGCACTGTACGGCAAGGGTTTGGCAAGGTTGTATCCGTGTTTGCCTTCTTAGATTTCAAAAGAAAAGAAATCAGCGGCTGTTACGGCAACAGGTATCTGAGATGTGTAGGTTTGCAACTATATTGTCCAACTGCCACACTTGTCTGTATGGCGGCCAAGTTTCAAGTTACTTTAATGTAGAGCCACCACTACTGGCAGAGTACCTGCAGCTCCAGAACTAGAGAGCGCTTCACTCACCCAGAAGCATCATTGATTTCTTGGCTTTTACGTCCCAAACCAGCTGTGATTGAGAGATGCCATAGTGGAGCGCTCTGGAAATTTTGGCCACCTGGTGTTCTTTAACGTGCACGGACATTGCACAGTACGCAGGCCTCCATCGATATGCAGCCACCGCAGCCGAGTACTATAGCCACTAGATCATTGTGGTGGGGCACCGAGAAGTATCAAGCAATGACAATAGTGCTGTGCTAACGCAATGCAATCAACATGCGACTTCATTTCACATTTGCCTTCTATTCTTTCACTAAACATAAGGTAGACAACACTTGCAAAAATATAGTGTGTCGACTCCAACACATAGTGGACAACCTTTTATTAAAAGAAAACTAAAAACAATCGATTTTTCGTGTATTAGCAGGTTAGCTTTTGAGAATACCAAGAACACCAATCTTGTGAGGAGAAGGCACTCAGTAAGCTAGAAAATGCGAAGAAAGAAAATACAGGTGGCGATGCCGCTTTGAAGCTGCGGCACTTATATGCGCGACATCACAGCGCTTTGACGCAGTCTGCTAAGCTTTTATCAGGAAGATCAGTTTCTGGGGTTTTGCTTCCGAAATCCATGATATGATTATGACAGACGCTGTAGTGGAGTCGTTCACTGCAATCATCACGTCGCTGCCGACCGCGTCAGCGCCTAGTGGCGGTCGTCAGAACTATTCGTAGCGGAAATGATGCTCAGTACCAGCCTGTGATTGGATGAAGGTAGCATTATAAGTGCTCGCGGCACTAGACTGATACGCAAAGTAATATTTGGCTTTGTTTTTCTCTTGTGTAGGTTTTTATTGAACGGAAAACAGACACAGTCATAGCAGAAAGATCACCACAATTATAAAACGTGATAGTGATGCTGGCTCCCATTTCGCCTCTTGCCTTTTGCTTACATGAGTACTACATTCACATGAAAAGAATCTGCTTCATCACTCTTCTGTATGTTTGCGACTCGCTGAAGAGTTGAACTACTTGATGGACTTTGCCGGTCTGCCAAAGTGTGTTGTATAAAACTCAGCGCTATAAGGGAATTTGAAAGTGTCCGCTAAACTGGTATATGCAAAGTCGTACTGCATATTGCATCGCGTAAATTGTCGCAGTCAAGTAGCGTCAGCTGTGAATGGTAAACAGAACAAGCAAAACTGCGTGATCTGTGTCCTCCGAGAATCCAGAAGCCACTCGCTAAACCTACAGCCTCGACAATTTGAGTGTCGTGCTGAGAAACGGCATCAAATTGTCACGGGTGCTTTACCGTCGAAGCTTCATCACACAGATCTAAAGCAAATAAAATTGTCAGTTAACAACTCGAGGTCTACATAGCGCGCGACAACCACTCGAAAGCTCGAGGTTACAGAGAATGGGAAGCAGTTAAAGGGTATAGAATTAGCAAACTGCTTCCATGAAGACATTACACATTTGACTAGTGCTCATGATACAGACGCTCTCAATTTTATGGCAGCACCTAGTGGAAATACAGCGTTCCTTCAGCCCACGACGGCTGATGAGGTTTACTCTGATTTTATGTCCTTAAAGAACAGTAGGGCACGTGACATTGATGGTTTGCAGATTAAACCAATTAAATTTCCAAGAGATGTATTAGTATGCGCTCTGACCTACTTGCTTGTCTACTGGTGTTTTTCCCGCAAAAATGCGACAGGCAACGCTAGCTGCTGTTAAAATCAGGTCACCAAAATGACCTATCAAACTATCGGCTGGTTTCAGTGCTCCACATCGTTTTAAAAGGCTCGGAAAAGATTATTTGCAAAACGGTTGTGTCCTTAAATGAAAAATACCATTTACTGTCTCCGTACCAATTTGGCATTCATAGGGGGCGATCAATTAAATTAGCCCTATTAACACAGAAGAACCCAATTTAGAACAGCTTTGAAAAAAAAGAAATTATTAGGCATATTTATTCATTTTTCAAAGCTTCGCAGGATAAATCATATTATGTTATTAATGATACTTGAGCATTATGGATTCCGTGGATTATCGCTCGAACTTATCAGGTCTTACCTATGCGGAGGAAACAATGAGTCTGCATCTGAGGGGCTATACTGTTTAACACCTATATAAATGATTTAACAAACATGAGTAACTTACCGCACTATCGATGAACAAATCGCAAGGTACGATTTAAAACAGGGAATGTCGCGGGAGCCAACGTTTCGACAAGCGGACTTGTCTTCGTCAGGGCGGCTTCGTCAGGGCGGCTTGTCTTCGTCAGGGCGTCAGGGCGGCTTCGTCAGGGCCGCCCTGACGAAGACAAGTCCGCTTGTCGAAACGTTGGCTCCCGCGACATTCCCTGTTTTAAATCGTACCTTGCGATTTGTTCATCGATTCAAGCATCCATCTTCCCCTGAGCTTCTCTTCTAGTTTGGATTACCGCACTATATGATATACATAGATTACACCAGCCTTTTCTTCCAGTCATGTGGTGCTGATATCGCAACAAGCTAATATTGTCCTTGATAAAATATATTTATGGAGCGAAGCAAATTCTTTACAGAATAATTCCAAAAAAACAAAAACTCTTCTTTTCGCTCCTGCAAAAACATGTACGCCGTGACCTAAACATATTCTATCGAACAGAACGAATTGACGTCGCCACGGACATGAAAACACTGGGAGTAGTTTTTGATCAGCACTTACTATGGGACAAACACACAGAACGGGTTGCAAGAAGTATGGTGAAAGCATCTGGTGCGATTTGTAGGATTCGAGATGTTCTTCCACTGAAGATACTGTTACTGCTGTATAATACCATATTCATTTCTAATGCAAAATATTGTAACCTTGTATGGGGAACAACTTCGCACAAAAATGTGGATATTTTTTCTTTTGCAAAAAAAAAAAGGCATCGTGCCATGTTGCCTGTGTTGCTTACGACAAGTACACCGTTCTCTCCTCCCATTTCACTGCAATTATGAGTTCAATCTTGCTATGAAAGGCAAGGAAAACGTACAGCGGGGCTACAGTGCTCCTACTGATCTTTGTAATGTAAACAAAACTCAACATCTCAACTACAACATTCAAGAACAAGCAACATTGGTTGTGCCATTTTCACGAACTAATCCTGGAAGTGACAGGCTAGCATGTGCTACTTAATAATCTCGAGAGGGAAAAGAGATCTCAGTAACGCTTCGCGTCTAATTCTGAAGGAGTATTTCCATAGCCATATGGCTGCATGTGAATGATGTATTCCTGCTTGTAGTTTTCGTTTGTTCCTTAGGTGTGAAACTCTTTTCATTTTGCTTATATGTGATGGTTGTTTTCATATATTCTTATGTGCCTGGAAGCATGTACAGTTTTTACCATGTTGTGTGGGTTTGTGATTATGTCTATAAAAGCTGCGTATTGTCAGTAAAAAATCAGATGTAACTTGGTCTGTATATGTTTAAATAAAAATGTTGGCTATGCTGTATATTTTTAAAACGGATGTTAGTGTGCCCTTAGCAATGTTTTTCAAGATAATTTGCCGCTGCTCCACTGTTTTCTGTGTGTTGTCCAATGTATAAACTGTTGACTGTCTGCTGCCAAATGCTGTATGGTCAGGGGCCTTCGTCAAGCCGCAATAATAGCGGATTTTTGGCTCCCGTTTGAGCATTAATACACCGCACATTGCTCCTGCTTTCTCACAGCAGATGCTCATGCAATATGCAACAAGAAGAGTGCTCTGAAGAAAAGGGAAAAAAGGCAACTGAGAATGCACATATCAGTGCCTCTCTTGCAAGGGAAGCTTGCTGCCATCATTCTTGCCATTCATGTGAAAACTTTTTAGTCAGCCTGTCGACAACTGCCTCCATAAAGCGCATGAAGCGCTCTTGCTGTGTCTCCGGCTGCTTCCCCTGGTTCTCTTTGTCGGCCATCTCACGCATGAACTTTTCGTGTTCAAGCTGAACCTTCTTCTCCTCTAGTGCGATGCGGCGGGTCTCAAGTTGGAACTCCTTTTCATGCCTCATCCTTTTCTCAAGGAATTCTATGTCTGCTGCATCTTGCTTGCACTTTCCTGGAATGAAAGTGCATCGTATGCTCATTATCCTGTTGGCACAGTTGCGAAATGTGAAACGACATCAACTGGAGCTTCCACATGAAAGCTGCTGATCTAACTAGAGAAAGGATCAAATTTATGCTCACCGATATTGAAATATTATTTATGAATTTTCTTATTTTTTTATTTACAGATACTGCAGGCCTTTCCCAGGCCCATGCAGGAGTGAATACAAACAATACAAACAGATAAAGGTAAATACACTGAATGGCTTGGCATAAATGTACGGAAAAATGAATCACAGTACATAAATGAAAAGTATACGAAAGTGCTATACATATATTGTGAGTAAAACAACAGCTTGTGGCTCGCCGTATATGTTCCAAATGTAGAAAGGCTGAATCGGTTGCAGCTATGTTACAATGCTGTGAATTGGAGCAGTGATGGGATCCAGCCTCGTACATTTTGTAAAGGTTGCTACTTCTATGCTACAAATTAGAGGGCTGCTCCAATCAGTGCCCCAAAACATGGCCTCCAAGACTGCGCGGGGCAGCATTTGCTCTCACACGCAACCTTGTGCGCAGTTTTTTGCGCTTGGGCAATATTGCTTTTTTGCTAGGCTTTCCACTTATAAAACCTGCTTGTGTGGCCCTAAAAGGGCCCCTCTGGAAGTCGTATGTGCTATGTTTATAGGCATCCGTACTGGCAGCATAACGGTCATGGAAGCAGGGCATCATAGCAGCTTTCTTTGCTGCGACTACGCTTGCCGTTTTCTGAAACACTGTGCAGTTTTAGCTCAAAGGACCGAGCAAAACCCTGTACTACATTAGCCATTAAGTACTGGTTAAACAGATGTCTTGTGAGTTTGTTTTATCACAGGGCGCCCATCTGACATCAAGGGGACGTTGGTACTGTTGCAGGAGAGGGCCAAGGAGTTCTCAGTCATTTAGCAACCCAAAACTTATTTGCAGGGGTAACAGAAAACTTTTGTTTGGTGTAAAGCATCTATTTGGTTGTCTCCCTTAATCAACTCAAGGATAGCTGATAAACAAGTGCCAACACTATTCCTTATAGAGATAGCTTGCAAGGGACTACAGCCTCCTCTGTGGGGCACTGTTTGTTTTCTCCATATTTCCGTGCAACATGACCAACAAAACACCATGGCTAGGGTTGTCTACCAGCAGTGACTGCTTAGTCTGTTATGGTGTGATTCTGTGTTCATGGTGTGAAACAATTGTCATGGTAAACCTGAGGTACATTGGACCTCTGGTGCTTACGGTATTTATTTAATGCCACAGTCTTCCTTTGTGGCAGCAGTTTACTGAAATAATTAGCGGTGTACGAATATCAGATTTTTCTAATACGCATATAATATTAATATACATAATCAAATATCAAACCACAAATGGGCCTTCAGCAAATATATTTTGTTGAGCAAATGAATTTATTACTGTCAGGAACACAATGCTTATATGTGATGCTTATATGTGACGTTCTCATATTGCAACTAAAGCAAGAGATAAATACTAAAGGAGTCGTGAAGCAATATTAGGTGTTGCACATGGTCAGGTCACTGGAATGCATGCCAAAGAGATGTTGCACAAGGATGCAGCTGCAAATCTAGGCAGCATGTTTTGGTTGCCTGTTAAAGGCGTGTGATACATGAAGCTGCTTACACGAGCGCCAACAGCACTGCCGATCATGTGATAGCGCATGGTGACAGCAAAATTTCGCATGTAGTGCCGGTCTGCACCTTGCGCAAGTGTGGAAGGTCAGTCACTTTTGGCAAGATCACCGGATTGCATATTCAATCTTTCCAAAGGTTCGAATCGCCTCAAATATTCTAAAATTTAGAATACCTAATTTTTGAATTCGATACAAATATTGAAAATGTTATATTCAACATTCAATAAATATTCAAAACAATCGAGTATTCTCACACACCTCTAAATAGTCGGTAGACATATTGGCTTATGTTGAGGTTAAAGATACTTGGTGTTCCGAACATTAGACTAAGGGGTAAACATTTCTTATACCCCTGTCACACAAGGCAACTTAAGTGCACTTTCAGCGAGTGCACTTACGCTCACAGAGTGCACTTACACTCACGCACTGCTCCGCGAGGAAGAGAAGTGCGCTTTGGAAATGTGCATTCCGCTAGTGGACATGGACACAAACTGCCCGAGGGCGAGAATAGCGAGGATTTTTTGTTGAACTATGATTTGTTTAATACATAGCAGTATTTATAATACCGCAAACAATATTTTCAAAATACTACGGTAATAACATTTGTTTGCAAGCCACTGCTGCCGAGGCTACACACTTGGTCACCGCGAAGTGAGTTCGGCGAATGCACTCGCCTGCATGTGCGCTTTGCAGCGACTGTCATGTTCCCGTGTGACAGCGCGCGAATGACACTAGCGGCGAAGTGCACTCTCTCAAAGTGCACATAAGTTGCCTCGTGTGACACGAGTATTAGTCATGGTTCAAGTGTGGTTTCACTGGAATATCGTTTGTGCTATAATTTTAAATTGTTTTTGTGTTAATTGAAATAAGTTTTCTGTATACTGGCAGCCACATTTACGTCACGGTAATACTTTTTTTTAAATGTCAGTGTGTTTGACGCCTTTCCTGCTGTGTTGTTTCGGTGTCGTGCTGTTTGCTGCTTCTTGTAATTTTATTGTGGATCTCAGGCCGAAACAGCATCAGTGTTATTCAATATTCTGCTCATCCTTTAAATTTGTTGTGCATGTGTGTGTGTGTGTGTGTGTGTGTGTGTGTGTGTGTGTGTGTGTGTGTGTGTGTGTGTGTGTGTGTAATGAAAGCCATAAACAGGTTTGATGTAGTTTTTCACGACTTGGAAACATGCTAGAAAGAAAGCCTGGGGCAGCTACTACAGATTGTCATTTTGTCTGCTACAAAATCTGCTACAAAACGTTTCTGGCTATCCCCATCACTGTTTCGAGACACTGCATGAAGACACAGTTAAAGTAGAGATTTCCTTATTTAACTGTCGGAAATTAATCTTAGCTATAACAGAAGTGATTACTTACGACTACCTAGGAAGTGGGGAGAGAAAATCACAGACAGATGCCCAATTTTGACTTCACTCGGACATCATGTACTGGTATTTTTGTTCTGTTTTTGAGGCATAAAATGGGTTGCCAAGTGATGCCGCTAATACAAATGATATTAATAAACTTGTGTACTCACTTCCACAACATTTTTGCAATTTATTGCAGTGATTATTGTGAACTTTAATTATTACTTGGGAGTTTCACGTGTTTGTTGTGATATGATATGGTTTTTTGTATTCGTATTTACGAACAGGAAATTGCTCAAAGGGGCTTAAAGAAGTGTGTTTTTTAGGGAAGTGAAAATTTTATTAGCTTCCTTCCCAACTTCTGGCAGCGAAGCACATCACTTTTTGAGCCTCCCTGTTGCCCAAGCTACCTTTGAAGTGTTCCTTAATGTTCGTCGGCTTCAACTGGAGACATTTATGCATTACGGTGCCCTCGTTACCTTTTTCTAGTTCACCATCAAGGGGAACATGCACAATCCACTTGTCAGAGGACTCCGTGAGCTTTGGAGCACAGGACTAGGAGAACATGTCCAGGTTGTGTCTCTTCTAAATAGTAAACAATTTACAATGAGCGCTTGTCCTGTCTCCTCGTGTCAATGTGAATGCTGTTCTTGCGCCTATATTACCGTGACAATGAACTTGCACCATCTAGCCCAGTATCAAGTTTTGTTAAATTTACTCTAGGGACCTGAAAAAGTTGCCCCTAGTAACAGAGGTGTCTCTCGCAAACTCGTCTCTTGTGTGAATATTGTTAACATGGGAAAGATACAAAAACCAACCAAACCATTTTCAAATTGATTTCAAATGTGTCTTATAACCAAGTGTCTCTTGTACTGAGATTCTGCTGCATCTTTACAAGCATGCCAATGCTTTGATCTAGATTGGCGTATTATGAACTAATGTACCACCATACCAAGAAACCTCCACCACTACTGCTGGAAGCACCAAATGATTCAATCCCAGAGCTGTGCAAGTGGGCAGGAATGCCAAGGAAAGCCTTGCATGAACTGATTCACACCCAGTCACATGATAGGATTTTGTCTTTCTACATGTACATTTCGAATGCCTTGGAGGATTCTGTCCCTAGGATTCTGAATTTCAATAATGGATGCCAAGCCTCACCATGTCCACTTAGATATAACTTGTTAACATGCATTGCATTTCAGATGAGTCGAGGTAAAACTGGCACTGCTTATAGCGCCCGCCTTGTAGCTATGAAAGAATTTTGGCTCAGAGGTTTTGCTCATGTACACGTAATGAACAAATACACAGAAGTGCTGCTGATCTATCCATAAGTGACACTTATGAATTGTATTATTTTGCATTTGTCTGCAGACCCTTCAATCTTGGTTTTTAGTGTCAGCCCGAAATGCATAAGTGAGTTCTATCCATTCACCACACTTTTTAACTGGGAAATACACAACTACGTTTGTAATAACCAAGTTTGTTATTCGCCTTTTGCACGCACACAATCACCCATTACTATTGTCTCAACTCTCAAATGCAGAGCTTTCCGACAGTTATAGCAAACATTGCCATGAATTATGCAGAATAGTCCTGCCAAACAGTTCTCATGTTGCGCTTTCCGTCACTTCAGTGCCACTATAGTATACTATGTCAAGCGTGTTAATGTGTAAGCCGACTATTTAAGGGCTCACTTATTAATATACGTTATAGCAAGGTTGCAAAATGATACACACCTCGCAGCGGCTCCGTTCTTGTCCAGGCTGCAGCAGTAATGCTGTGATCGGGGTCCTTCTGGCGGATCTGACCTTGCGCTGTTGGAGTGCATGGTGGTAGTGGCACGTCTTCAGTATCATTTGTGTCACCCGGAGAAATTAGATTCTCCAGCAATGCACATGCTGGGCTTGTGTCATCAGTTGAAGCTGAAAAATGTAGTGTGATTTATGTGATCACTTTTGGGCCCGAGTACAGCATTGAGAATGGTCAATCTGCTTCCAGAAATCAGCTAAAAATTATTTCTTCTTGAACTACATGGCTAGTAACACATTTTGAAGCCGTGTAAGCGCACCTCACCGACTGGAACGTAAAGACGCAGAAACAAAGGAAGTCGCCAGCCACAACGCCATCCTTCTTCTGTGTCCGTGTGCTTTTAGCTGGTTTTTCCTCAAAATTATGCACCAACTGGCCCAACTGTCGACGCTATTAACTGAAGAGTCTGCACGTGCAAGGCTTGCGTAACATGGAGATTCATTCTAACAGCTGTACATAAAGCAAACGGCATCAAGTGACTTTTCATCTAGTTCTCCTTCTGTATTTTGCGCTATGTATGTCTTAGGGAAAAGTTACGTCACTGCTGGGCATGGCTCCGCACGCATTCTCTGTTGACAGCCACAGGTGTCACCTTGCCTATGCCGCAGCATGCAAAGCATTTGCAAATAGGTTAAATCCTCGCTAAAGTGTAAAGGCAGTTACGTGGCTCTGGTCAGCCGGTACTAGACACTCACAGCTGCGGTCTTGTGCGGAATCCTGCGACAGCTCCAGCGCTCCAGCTGCGGCGTCACGGGTGTCAGCCGCGGCACGCTGCGTCCCGGGCCGCACTGAGGGAGGCTCTGGACCGCTGGCTCGCCGTTGCGGAGGCCTTATCCTATGAGAGGACTCTTTCGCGAGTTCGACGATCTCGTCGAGAAGAAGCAGAGCCTTCTCATCATATTCTTCTTCTGTAGCTCATCTGAGAGAAAGGGAACGATTCAATTTTGTGCGAGCCACATGCTGCATAAAGATGCACGGTATATTTCTAAAACGTTACTTACTTGCGCAGGTTTTTCCTGTCATCGTTCACGTGCTGTGACATCAGGCGGTCGCACCGCGCTTTCGCAGCACGTGGGGTGAGCGACCTCGCCGCAAAAACAGACAGATTTCCTGCCACTGTGCTCCACTGCGTGGGGTCTCGAAACGGATTTATATTTCTCACCTCTCTGAGCAAGGCGACGTCGTCGTGCACGTTAAATCGCATACGCGCGCTTCTATTTTTTGCATGTGACATCCTCCCGCGTTTCTTTTTTTAGATGCGAAGCAGCTCTTCGACTAGCCTGTATAACGCTGTCCCACCCACAAAGTCGCTGTCCCTCCGTACCACTATCATCATCATCATCCTCCTCCGCACAAGCGCGAGGCAACGCGCTTCCCTCGGCGCAGGTGTTGGAGTGGTGCCAAGTAGGTCACGCTCCCCTCGCACGCTGCCCTCGCAGGTGCGCGCGTACGTCACTCTCTCCCTCACCCGCCTGAGCGCCCGCAGCTGCCGACTCCAACGCCCGCTCGCCTCCCGTGTCTGCGTTTCAAACAAACGTTTACACCAGAAAACGCTACACCGAGTTTCGCTTCAAACTTCTTCCAGCACCCGCGTTAGCGCCGTTCAAACCGTGACGCCACCCGTGCGCAACGCTGCTGCTTCGCATCCCATCAGGGTTCCCTTCTGGGAGATGGTCCAAGATTTTGTGCGCGTGTGTGCGTGTGTGGGTGCTTACACTTCGACTGGAACTACTGTAGTGCTGGATGGAGGCATGTGCACGTGCTCGAAGCTGTGAGCGGCGTACTCTAGGTTGAATGTTTTCAAAGCAAATCAAAATAAAAATTTTCACCTATCTCCTCGCATGCAGCAATATTCAGTCTTGTTTACGACAATAAAAATCAAATAAATATGAACTGTGCCACAAAACTAACATATTTTTATTTCAGTTTTGTTTTCAGCGATTCCAATGTTAGGCCTAGTGACGTTCGAAACGGCAAGAAGTCTCAGTAATTGCGCTAATTTATCCATAACAGTATAACGTCGAAGCTTCCTTGACGTAAGCGAAGCCATTTTGCACAGCCATTTGCTGCGAACGAAGTGAGTCCAGCCACAGCGACGGTAAATTCAGATCGAAGCGGGCGTCCGAAACCGCCGCCACGCAAACCACGCAAACACGGTAACGTTAAGTCTGCGAAATAGCGTGGTCACGGTAAACGGTATCGGCCGTTTACCGATAACTACGCTATTATGCTAAGCCCGATAAACTAAAAATGTCTATTATTGCAGCGTTCCTCTTTCCCTTGGCTGCACAGGCTTTATCGCGTACCTCTATGTATCTATCACCCTCATTAACCCATACCCCGAGGTACTTGTATTCGCTTACTCTCCACAAGTGTTGAAGATTGGGCGAGTTGGTTCGTCGTACTTGGACTGGTATAGCGCATTATGGAACACGAGAAACGGCCAAACAGACCACAAGAGGACAGAGCGCTAACTTTCAACTGAGTTTTATTTGCAAATTGCATCGAATATATACTCTCGCGCAAGCATACAAAGAACACCCGGGCAAATCGCTGAGATCAGACAAATAATCGCGAAGTCACAGAGGAAAGATTCATATAAGGTTCACTTGAATAAGAAAAGACATCTCAAGTTCGGATAAAGCCAGCGAAGGGGCGCTGATACATGTGTTTCCAGCTCTTGCTATACAGTGCGCTTCAATAATCTCAAGTGTTATTTGTAAAGAGTGCTTCTTCACTACTTCGCATTGATCAAAGCCAGGGGAACATCCACAATCGCGGTACTGAATGCCAATGTGTCCCTGAATTGATTTGTGCGCATTGTAATGGTGCTCTTTTAGTCTTTTATTGAGACAGCGCCCCGTCTGGCCAATGTACCTCTTGCCACATGGGAGTGGTATCGAGTAAAAAACCCCCGCTTCACATGTCCCAAACCGCGTTTTGTGCTTGGTTGGGCAAACAGTACCGCGTGATTTAAGGGGGTTGATTGCTTTGCACAACCGCTGTAACTTATCCGGCGCCGAGAACACCACTTTCACGCCGCCTTTCTCGCCTATCTTTTTTAGTCGATGGGAAATGCCATGCACGTAGGGTACAACTACGGGTCTTTTACGTTCATTTAATTCCGGCTGAGTCTCTGAGTTGCCTCCTCTCTTTATTCGTCTTAACAGTTTTTCCGCTATAGATGATAACAGAAGAGCTGGGTACCCAGCACGCAAAAGCCTTTCAGTTTGAGCTACAAAGCTGCGCTGCATGACATGATGACATGATTTCCTAAGGGAGTTGATGAAACAAAGATTGGTAATGCTTCGCTTTACTAACTTACAATGACAGGAGTCAAAGGGTAAAAGAGGCTTTCCAGTCCTAGGTTCATATAGCCAGCACACATGGTCAGGGGTAAAAATCAAGTTCAAATCTAAAAAGCGTAAGCTGTTGTCAATAGGCATCTCGTGCGTCAATACAAGCGGATTGAAACGGTCATTGAAAGTCTTCACAATATCGTCGGTTAGGTGCTGGCAGGCAGCGTCACTGCAATTGATAAAAACCAGGAAGTCGTCTACGTAACGACATATTTTAACGACCATACTTTGGTCGAGCATGCTCATCAGCAATCGGTCACGATATGCAAGGTATATGTCACTTAAGATAGGGGCGAGGCATGACCCGATACAGACATTACTACGCTGTATACAAGTCCGATCATTAAAGGATGGAAAAGTCGACTTAATATAAAAGGACAGAAGCTCTAAGAGGCTATCAGAATGAGAAGGCTATCAGAATAAGCCTTATCAGAATGAGAAGCCATTCAGAATCGCACAGTAAGGTTTATTCAATCATCATATTCTTATAACACCAGCGTATCACTGCTAAAAGCACACATTGGTATGAACACGCTATCATCCCGTCGTCGCATTGATTCATTAATCCTTTTAGGGGCGAAGCTCCTCTTAGCCTAACGTTGTCCTGCGTCAGGCGTAACCGGCAGTATCTCCCGGGAGGCACGCGCTCGCCTTCGGCGCGTGCCTCTCTCTCTTCCATCTGCTGTCTCGTGATAGAGAGACAGAGAGAGAGAGAGCGAAAGGCGCGCGTTGACTATGGAAACGCTCTTTCTTAGACGAACGCTGTACCAGCTCGTAAAGGAGAACGCGCCCTCACCCGCGAGAGACAGCGTTGGCGCAGGCAGCGTCTCCTAGCGAGTTTCTTGATTGAGAAATACCGACTTCTCGCGTTGGAGAACCGTTCACCGGCCACCCATATATATATATATATATATATATATATATATATATATATATATATATATATATATATATATATATATATATAGGCACTGGATCTTGACTTGCAATGAAGTGCCGGTGGGAGATTTGACTTGTGCGTAGTTGAACCATAAGGATTCGTAGCGTGCGCGTTAACTAAATTAATCCGGAACTCGGCACGATCTACGATGATCCGCCGGAGCTTCGCCCACTCATCATCATTCACTCCGTGGATATGCTGTGAACTTTTTCATTAGCCGAGATCTCACTTCTGTTACCAGAGTGAATGACGGCAGGGAATAAAATAACACGCACAGTTTAAAAGAATGAAATGAAAACTATTAACTTCGACAACTAAAAAGTTGAACTAAAACGTTAGAGAAGGATGAAATTACAAAGTAAAACGCACACACACTTCGCACAGTCACAGAGCCGCTCGCACATCGCTCACACATCTCACCGTCCCCACTCCGCACCGTCCATCGCACCCGCTCGCTTTCGTGGCTCCACGCACACACGTCGTCTCCCGCGCACTACTACATCTCGTCGAACTGTGTCCCATCGGTTCGTTTTCCCGCGCTTTTATCGCTCGCTCCTCCAAAGCCACATGTTCACCAGCACTCACAGCCGCACCAACGCACGTTGCCACCAACGCGGAAACACGCACATACACGCACTCACGCGCACCGACATTTGCACAAAAATGTTCAGGGAACCGAGGGAAGGACCACCCGGCCCGCGCAGGGCAATAAATCACCATTCGCTTCAGTCGTTAAACGAGGAGGAAGCGCGTTTAAACTGACGACAAAACACTCACGCGGGAGGTCAGAGAAAGATAAGGAATAAAAAGAAAAATACTAAAAAAAGATTCGCCAGCATTCGCGTAGACTTCAGTGTCTGATGATATACGTCACTGCCGCACTTTCTAAGCTTTGAAGCAGCGCATAATAACACCGAAGTTCGGTCGTCTGGCCGCTGAGACCACGGTGGCCAGCATAGACACGACGCCAACTGTTAACTTTTGCGCTATACAGGAAATTGTACGAGAGGAACTGCTCAGGCACGACCTTGTGCCACGTGCATTGGGAAGTACCTCACCATCTTATTTCCCACAAGATAGGACTGCGTCACAGCTTTGAAATTCTGAGCACGCATCCGTCAACGCAGCGGAGACTGTGAAACCTAGACGCACCCCGCAGTCAAACCGGACACGGCACCCCAAGCGCAATCGTCTAGGTGCTCCACTGCACTGGCTGGCTGGGGATTATGCTGGGCGTCGCGACTACCCGAGTACTCGTGCATACACAAACACGCCCGAACACTTCGAAAGACAGCGACGTTTCCGCCCCGCTTCGTTGTGCTACAGCTTCGGCGTGACAGGTCACATATCGCGGTATTGTGGTCGCCCCCGAATGCCATGCTATGACCTGTGGCCACCGTATCAGCAGCAGGCTAGTGTGCAACCATTCCACGAGCACTGGTATACCAAAGGTCGTCCAAACTGCAGCTTCTAGCATGGACACGCACGGTAGGAGTCGCCAGCGTCTCACCGAAGTGTGACGCCACCTCTAGCCCCTCTACTGCGCCGGTCGCCATCGCCACGTCAGCGCTCTCCGATCACCACATCAGGAAAGCTAGACAGCGCGGCCGATGGGGGTGAGGTCGCTGGTGATACGTTACGATAACACATACCTCCACCGGTGTTTATGTTGAAAAAGAAAGTGCGAATTCTTGTTGATGGATGGATGGATGGAAAAACTTTATTGAATTCTTGTTGGTGGTATAGATACAATGGCCTTGGCGTACGCTGGTGGTACTGTTTCGATTATGAGTGGTGCTTTTAAACTGCCGTTAGGACACAAAAAGTTATGTTCCGGTGGGAGAAGGGTGCAACATTCTCTGGTATGCGTGGCGATCCGTTGCACCCCTTTGGTGTTTGTGCCGCAGAAGTATCTTTTGGCGATCATGCGCTCACGACAGAATTTACTATTCTCTCAAAGAGCACCCATGACATAATTCTTGGCACTGACTTCCTTAAGAATGCGTGGTGCCACTGTCGTTTGCACAAACGGGAAATGTACTTTAGCGGCCTTGCACCTGATGGAGGAAGCGAACAGTGAACGTGGTTCGCTCCATGTTGTTGAAGATTCTGTTGTTCCAGCATTTTGTGCTTTGTGTGTGCCCGTAGCTTCTGATATTCGCAACAGCGAGAAGGTGTTTGACGCTGTGGTGGAACCAATTCATTTGAAGTGCATAAAGAGAAACACGTTAGTGCCCCATTGTATAGTGTCAATTGTGTAAGGGCGTACTGGAGCAGGGGTGACTAACTGTTCGACGGAGTGGGCTGTTCTACCTACAAGCCTCAAACTCGCCATATGCGAAGAATACGCACCGACGGCTGTGGCTGTTCTCAATGACTCTCCAGGAGGCGATCCAGGGAGCAGCTGCATAGACGATTCGAAAATTCTGGATACGATCGACAAGTGCCGTATGCTTCTCGACGTTCTGTTAAAATACTGGCCCATTTTTTTTTATTTTTCTCAGAAGAACAGTACGCCCTTCATTCCCTCTTCCCGTACACGCCACAGCATCGATACGGGGACCGCCCGTCCGGTTCGACAAAAACCCTATCGAGTTTCACCGACTGAGCGCAAGATAATCGACGATCAGGTGCGTGAAATGCCGCAGAAAGGCGTCATCCAAGAATCATCCAGTCCTCGGGCAGCTCCGGTGATACTTGTCAGAAAGAAGGATGGTTATATTTCTGGTGATCCTGTGTTGAATATCACCGCCTAAATTCAATCACACAGAAATACGTTTCTCCGCTCCCAGGGATCGGTGACGCCCTGAGCTGTCTTCGTTTGGCGTCACATTTCTCTTGTATAGATTTATGTTCCGGTAACTAGCGGCGGACAAAGACGGCGTTCATTACACCGGACAGACTGTACGCATTCAACGTGATGCCGTTTCGCTTGTGTATGCACTCGCGACATTTGAAAGGTTCATGGACACCATCTTACGTGGCCTAAAGTAGGACATCTGTATGTGTTACCTTGGTGACGTTGTGATATTTGGGCGCACATTTGTGGAGCATAATGGACGAGCGCGTGTTGTTCTCGAATGCATTAGAAATGCTGGGCGTCTTCTTAATGCGAAGAAGTGCCGTTTCGGTGAACGACAAACATTAATTCTTGGACACCTTGCAAAGATGGCATCAGGCCGGACCCTAACAACAAAGCGGCTGTGGAAGTTTTTAAAGCACCTCGCTCCACGAGGGAGCTGCGTAGATTATTAGGCCTGCGCTCTTATTTTCGCCAATTTATCCCTGCATTTGCTATGTTACCTCTCCCCTGATTTCCCTTCTTCGCCAAAGTGCTCGTTTTTAATGCGCACATGATTGCGAGACTTCCTTCAACCAACTGAAATTTTTACTCACCTCACAACCTATTCTCCGGCATTCTTCCGCACCAGCAGCTTCATACGGCTGTAAACGGCATTGGTATCGGCGTTACTCTAATCCAGCGCTACAATAAGAAAGAACATGTTATCGCATACGCCAGCCGCACTTTGAGACAGCCAGGATGTAATTACACTGTGATAGAGCAAGAATGTCTGGCTCGTCTTTGCTGTGCCGCGATTCCCTCTCCTACCTGTATGGTCGTCACTTTCAAGTTGTCACTGACCACCATTCTCTCTGCTGGCTTGTGAACCTACGATATCGGTCCAGCTGTCTTCACGTTGGGCTCTCCGATCGCAAGAGTACGTCTTCACGATATTGTACAAGAGCGGCAGGAAACACGCTGATGCAGACTGCCTTTCACGGATGCCACTTAACACGACGATGTGCGACGCTGAAAACGTCGATCACCTGATTGCGTCACTAGCACCGTTGTTGCCGAATAAAACAACGTTTGAAACTGACCACCGTAAGGACCCACGGTTGAACCCATTATTCGCCGCTGCACGAGCGTCTACTACACAAGGCCGTTTCTGCGTTCAAGATGGACTACTGTGCAAGAAGGCGTTCTCCGCTACGGGCGCCCGCTTTGACCAAAGGGCGTAGTCACCTTTCGAACTGAACTGCATAGTGTTTCAGCAATTACGGAAATAGCAGCACCAACGTAAATGAGCGCAAACACTAAAAAACTTTCGAAGACGACATCAATAACATTTGGAGGCGAGCGTAGTGGGCTTGGGCGTTTCGACGATAACGCAGATATTGCCTCGCGTAATGCGCCACTTAGTTTTCCGGTTTGGTAGAGGATGGACGCCTACACATCGGGGAGAGCGAGTGATGGTGGGGAGAAGGAGACCGGCGGCCAGGTGGTGGTCGAAGGCTTGGCTGGGGTGGTTCTGTGTCACGGTCGGTAGCCAAAGACAACGGGTGGGCGTCAACGAGTCGTTAGGCGGACACCGTGGACGACGTTGGCACAAGCGTGCGAAGTACCCGGGTATCCCACACGAATAGAATATGGGCTTATTGTTTGAAATGCGCCACGGATTCACGACTGGATATGATTGAGATCGTGGCGGCGCTGGGGCAAATACAGGGGTAGTCACGGGAGATGGAGCACGGATCATCGGTCGTCATGGTCGAGATAGTGCTTCGGAGTACACTAACGGAGCGGTGACTTCAGGAGTCCACTCTCGCGGCAAAACCTCGTTAAAACATAAAGGCGGCCTAGTTGATTTGGCTGCATAATGAAACTTTCCCGCACACAACACGAAGCCACAACGAAGAAGTACACAAGGACTAGCGCAGACTATCAACTGACCTTTATTCGATAAGAAAACACATATATATACCAACGTAAATGAGCGCACACTAAAACACTTTCGAAGACGACATCAATAACATTTGGAGGCGAGCGTAGTGGGCTTGGGCGTTTCGACGATAACGCAGTTATCGTCGAAACGCCCAAGGTGCTAGCGTCTTGCGTCGCTGATAGTCTGTGCATGTATTTACGTAATGGGCGACGTCGGCAGTGAGGCAAGGCCAATAGCACTTCTCTTGTATTCTTGATAGTGTGCGGGAAAACCCGAGGTGTCCAGCTGTCGGGTCGTCGTGGAAACCTTCCAGAACCTCCGGACGTAAAGCTCAAGGCGCCACGAGGAGGTGGTCGGCGCGGAGCGGCGAAGAGTTCTTCAGGAGAACGTTGTTACGCAGGAAAAACGAAGCAAGTCCTCGGCGGAACACATTCGACACATTCTTGCCTTCCAGGTAGTCCATGAGGCTCTTGAGCTCTGGGTCAGCTCGTTTGCGCTCCGCGAAGTTGTCCGTACTTATTGGTCCCAAGAAAGAGTCATCGTCCTGGTCACCGTGGGGCGACGGATCGACGGGGGCGCGAGACAAGCAGTCCGCGTCGGAGTGCTTCCGTCCGCTCTTGTAGATGACGGTGATGTCAAATTCTTGCAGTCTAAGACTCCATCGTGCGAGGCGTCCTGATGGATCTTTCAAGTTAGCTCGCCAACACAAGGCGTGGTGGTCACTCACGACATTGAAAGGCCTGCCGTACAGGTAGGGGCGGAATTTTGCTGCAGCCCAGATGATGGCAAGGCATTCCTTCTCTGTGGTGGAGTAATTCGCTTCCGCCTATGAAAGTGACCGGCTAGCGTAACTGAGAACCCTTCCAAGTCCGTCGGTCCTCTGCACGAGCACGGCGCCGAGCCCCGCGCTGCTTGCGTCCGTGTGAGTTTCGGTGTCGCCTTCTTGGTCGAAGTCCGCGAGCGTAGGCGGCGTTTGCAGGCGTCGCTTTAGTTCTTGAAATGCCTCGACTTGCGGCGTTTCCCATTATAAGTCGACGTCGGCCTTCGTGTGGTACGTCAGCGCCTCGGCGATCCGCGAAAAGTTCTTGACGAAGCGCCTGTAATAAGCGCAGAGGTCAAGAAATCGACGCACGCCTTCTTTTCTGTGGGCGGAGGAAAGTCGGCAATCGCAGCTGTTTTCTGTGGGTCAGGGCGCACTCCCGACTTGCTGATAACGTGGCCAAGGAACAATAGCTCCTCGTAGGCAAAGCGGCACTTTTCTGCCTTCAGGGTAAGTCCGGAGGCTTCGATTACCCGAAGAACTGCCTCAAGGCGCCGGAGGTGTTCGTCGAAGGTGGAAGCAAATACGACTACGTCGTCCAAGTAGACGAGGCAAGTCTGCCATTTCAAGCCTGCCAGTACTGTGTCCATAACCCTTTGGAACGTCGCAGGCGCCGAGCAACGACCAAAGGGTTATGGACCTTAAACTCGAACAGGCCGTCTGGTGTTATGAAGGCAGTCTTCTCTCGGTTTCTCTCATCTACTTCGATTTGCCAGTAGCCGGTTTTGGGGTCCTTCGACGAAAAATACTATGCATTGTAGAGTCGATCCAACGCATCGTCTATCCGTGGGAGAGGATACAGGTCTTTATTCGCGATCTTGTTGAGGCGACGATAATCTACGCAAAACCGTAGGGTGCCATCCTTCTTCTTCACTAACACCACGGGTGATGCCCACGGACTCGTAGACGGCTGAATAATGTCGTCACGCAGCGTGCCGAAACTCGGTAGCGGCTCTGACGAAGAGGACGGGTATATTCGTCGGTTATGATGCGATGTTTCGCGAGAGGGGTCTGACGAAGCCTCGATGACGGCGAGAAGCACTCCTTGTATTGCTGGAGTAAGGCCTTGAGCTCCTTTTGTTGCTGCCTGGAAAGGCCTTGATTGACGTCGAAGGCGGGCGCGGACACTGCGGTCGTCGTTGTGTGTCCTCGAGAATCGGTGAGGGCGAAGGCATTGCTTACTTCCACAAATTCAGTTAGATGCGCTACCGTCGTCCCTATTCAGGTGCCCATTTTCGTTGCTGAAGTTCGTCACCATTACCTTGCCTTCGCCGTTTTGAAGCTTGCTATGCCTCTTGCGACGCACATCTGACGGTCTAGGAGCAAGTTCGCCTTCGATGACGCCTTGTAAGTTGGTAGGCGCTTTGGTGCCTACGGAAATGATGACGCTCGACAGTGGCGGGACGGTTACCTTCTCTTCTATCACATTCAAGGCATGATAAGCGACGGTGCAGTCTGATGGCGTCGCATTATTCGTGGACAGCGCGATTGACCTGGATCTTAGGTCGATGACTGCGCCCTGCTGGTCTAGGAAATCCATGCCTAAAATGACGTCTCGCGAGCATTGCCGCAGGACCAAAAAACTCACCGAATACGTCTGGCTGTCAATCGTGACTCTTGCCGTGCAGGTTCCAGTCGGTTATGAGGTTATAAGGTGGCCCGCTGCTGTTCGGATAGCTGGTCCTTCCCAGGCAGTATTTACCTTCTTGAGCTTGGCGGCGAAGAGACCACTGATGACAGAGTAGTCGGCGCCGATATCGACTAGGGTGGTGACGCTGCGGCCGTCGATAATCACGTCGAGGTCGGTGGTTCGTCGTCTGGCATTCCGGTTAGGTCGGGGCGTCGGATCACGGCTGGGTCGGCTTGCTCCGGCGCTCCTATGCCGCGTCGGCGCCAAGGCTTTCTCGTGAAGACTCTGGGCAAGCGGCGTGCTGCGACTACGTCGGGAGGGTTCGTGCGTCGTGGAAGTCGACATCGGCGGCGGCGGAGGATTTTCGGCATTGCGTCGTGCAGCAACCGCACCGCAATCGGTTGCTGCCTTTAGTTTCCCGGATAGGGGCTTGGAGATCGGCCCCGGTTGGAGCCAGTGTACTGGCGGCGATCGGGGGAGACGTAGCGGCCAGGAGAAGGTGAACGGGACGGTCGTCGTCGTTGCCAATATGATCCGGCGATGTCGTGAGCTCGCTCACCTGGGCGCGGACGCGGCGCGTTCACGTCGAAGCCTCGCAGTCCCATCTCACGGTACTGGCAGTAGCGGTAGGTGTGCCCGGCTTCGCCACAGTGGTAGCATAGTGGGCGGTGGTTCGGGGTGCGCCAAAGGTCAGTTTTCCTCGGCGCGGGCTGGATTACTGGCGAGCGGGATGGCGTTGGAGGTGGCGGCGGTGGCTGGCGACGAAACTGCGGAGGCACTGGGTCCTGGCGTGGGCGAGTAGCGTTGGCAGGTCGGCGTGCAGCAGCGGCGTAGGTCATCGCCTCCGGTTGGGGTGTCGGTGGTTCGGGAACACTCAGCGAGCGTTGTACCTCCTCGCGAACTATGTCTTCGAGGGAGGCGACTTGGGGCTTAAACGACGAGAACATACGGCGCAGTTGCTCGCGAACAATAGCCCTTATGGTCTCGCGTAGGGCGACGCGGCCGAGTCCTTGGACTTCAGCGATGTCTGGGCACATGCGGCGATTGTATTGCCGGGTGCGCATCTCGAGGGTCTTCTCAATGGTGGTAGCCTCGGAGAGGAACTCTTGAACCGTCTTTGGCGGGTTTCTGATCAGTCAGGCGAAGAGCTCCTGCTTCACTCCTCGCATAAGCAGGCGAACCTTCTTGTCCTAAGGCATGTCGGCCTTAGAACTTGAATATTGTCACTCAAATCAAAGCGTTCTTTGATTTGAGTGAAGTATTCTTTCTCAGTATATCTGAGAAAGAATACTCTGTTGGAAAGCACTTGTAAGCGCTCACCCGTTTGTAGTAGATGAGCCACTCTTCGACGTCTTCTCCCGGTTTTTCCGCACATCTCGCAGCTGTTGAACGGAATTGGCAGGTTCAGGAGCTCCGATCGGCGGGTGGTCTTCTCCGTCACGGGACATCTCGATCTCGGATGGATGCGGCGGAAGCTCAGCAATGCGACGGCTTCGTCGAGGTTGCAGTGGTCCGGCCTCCGTCTTCGGGCGTCTTTCACCCAGGACCTCCATCACAGCCGTTGCAAAGGGTCGCGAAGGGAAGGTTTTATTATCAAGAAATCTATGTTGGTGGTATCGCAGTTTGGTGCTCGTGTTCCTATTCTACCTCCCTTCCAAACCACCTACCCTATGAGCGTTACAATACGTATTGCTTTTTCTTTGCTCTAATAGCACTTAACAAATATTGAAACCGCAATTCACGTTACAGAAGCACCATTATCAGAACTGCCGCTATGATAGGCTTATTTCCTATATTTACCGTGTGGGAGGAGCCGCACCGTAGCCTAGTTGTAAGGTGGCACCTGCTGCGTGTGTGCTTGTGTGCTCGTTAGCTGGTAGTTCAGTCGCAGTCTATGAGAAAACGGTGTGCCTTTCTTATCTTTATTTTTTTTTATTTATTTTTTCTATTTAGACTTACTGCAATCACCATTCGGTGATTTTAGCAGGGTGGTACATAAAGTTGGTGTGCAAACAAATGGCAATACATGTGGCATACAAACAGAATGAAATACAAAACAATACAATAGCGTACAAACAAAATGCAATGAAATACAAAGCAATGTCATATAAACAAGATGCAATGCAATTCAGCTGCTAAGTGTAGCTTCTAATTCTGATGAAAACAATGCCAATGATGGTGCTGAAACAGTTGCATTAGTTAGTTTATTCCACTCGACTATGGTGCGAGGAAAAAATGAATATTTGAAGCAATTGTTGCGTGAGGAAAATGGGGTTATGGTGTAGCCATGCCTCTGCCTAGTTGAGTAGCCAGAAGAAAAAGAACGAAATATCGGCTATATTGACTTTATATTGGCCTTTAATTAGTTGATACAAAAATTTAAGCCTTGAGTTACGGTATCTTAGTGATAAGGGCGAAAGTTGCGCTCTCTTTAAAATGTCTGTAACAGAAGTTTTTGAAAAATTATTGTAAACAAAACGTACTGCTCTTTTCTGCACTTTTTCTAATTTGTTAATGTTAGTCCTGGTAAAAGGGTCCCATATGATCGCGGCGTAATGTAATATTGGCAGGACAATTGATTTGTGCGCTAAAAGGCGGACAGACGGAGTGGAAAGCTTGAGTGCACGACGAAGAAAAAAACAGTTTGTAAGTTGCATTTGTTGTTATGTGCGTAATGTGTTTGTTCCAGCACAGGTCATTTGATATGTAAAGACCCAAGTACTTATAATTAGTGACTTCAGACACAAAAATATTGTTAGCATTGTACCTGAAATGTAAAGGATTTTTCTTGTGAGTGATACGCACAAAGACCGTTTTGTCAAAGTTAGTGACCATTTGCCATTCCTCACACCAGGAGGCTCCTTTCTGAAATGCCTGATTTAACAGCAGTTGATCGGATGTGTTATCAACCTCGGTGTATAAAACACAGTCATCCGCGTAAAGTTTCATTTTAACAGGAACTTGTTCCACAATATCATTAATAAACAAAACAAATAGTATAAGCCCAAGAACTGAGCCCTGGGGAACACCAGAATCGACCTTGACATATTTACAACAGCGATCGCGAAAAGAAACAAACTGTTGTCTTTTAGTTAAGTAACAAGAAAGCCATTCTATTAATATTTTTCTTTTTAAGTAATTTCTCTAGTTTAAATAGCAACTTTTTTTGCGAAACCTTATCGAAGGCCTTGGCGAAGTCCATAAAAATTGCATCGATTTGCTTGCCTTGGTTAATGGATTTCGCAAAATCATGCACGGTTTCAACGAGCTGAGTGCAGGTTGAGAAGCCCTTCCTGAATCCGTGCTGATGCCTAGTTAGAAAATTGTGTTTGTTGAGAAAATCTAAGATATGATTGTGTATTATTTGTTCTAATATTTTGCACGAGGTTGAAGTTAATGAAATGGTCGATAGTTCCCAACCTGGTTCTTGTTTCCTTTTTTATATATTGGTTTAATTCTGGCGGTTACCCAATCATGCGGTAGTTCACCATCGCGTAATGATTTACAGAATAGTACATATGAATACTTTGACACCCATTCTGCATACCTTTTGAAAAAAGCATTGGGTATGCAGTCAGGGCCAGGTGATTTTTTCGTGTCTAGTTTCAATAACATATTTAAAATACCACTTTCTGAGATAACAACATTAGGGATGGAAGGTAAGGAGACATTAAAAATTGGCAAGGTACCATTGTCTTCGGTGTAAACAGATCTGAAGTGTTCATTGAAAAGAATCGCGATTAATTCCGGAGCACTAATCTCTCTGCCATGGTCATCAAATATTTCACATTCGTTTGACTTAGGAGAAATCGTTGCCCAAAACTTCTCTGGCGATGTAGTAATGAAACTGGGTAATGACTCACCAAAGTAATGTTGTTTATCTGAACTAACCTTAACTCTAATTTGAGCTGTCAATGCTGCAATTTTCTGTTGACAACTTGAATCAGCATAACGAGCCTTACTTTTCTTCTTCAATCGTTTTACCTGCCTTCTTAATTTCAATGTCTCCCTAGAAATCCACGGGTTTTTGGTTCTAGGCTTTTTAGATATAGTTGGTACAAAATGCTCAATGGTCTCACCAACAATACCCTTAAACATAGATCAGTCACACTATGAGTACTATTGGAAAATCGTCGAAGTGAAAATAGAGGGTATCAAGCACCGGACTCATCATCAGCTCTATTGAAGTCATGAAAAGTAATCACCTTGAGTTTTTCACTGATAGATACATTAGATACGGTTAGCAATACAGTAAGGTGATCGGAAATACCGGGGAAAACATCACACGTACAATTACGTGTTATATTTCCTGAAACAAAGACATGATCTAGGATTGATTTCGAGCTGCCTTGAATCCTCGTATAACTTTCAACTACCTGTGATAAGTCGTGCTGAAAAGCTATATCCATCTGCTGCGTGTGTGCTTGTGTGCTCGTTAGCTGGTATTTCAATCGCAGTCTATGAGAAAACGGTGTGCCTTTCTTATCTTTAAGTATCTTCTCATGATATGTCACATGTTTGTTTTGGTTGGTCCTCGACTAACATAGCCTGAATGAAATTCAAACACATGTGGCACATACCCGCATGCCGAGCACTACCGACACATGATTGCAGTATCATAAATCGCAACTTACGTTACGAGTATATCACATTAGTGTTGTAAAGATTAGTCGTCCACGTTCGTCATACATTTAAACCCTACAATGTAAATATTCAAGTATATCAGGCGAACGAGTCAACCAGGAAAACACCGAGGATAGATAGATAGATAGATAGATAGATAGATAGATAGATAGATAGATAGATAGATAGATAGATAGATAGATAGATAGATAGATAGATAGATATGGTCAAAGTTCCTCAAGTGCCCCAAGAAATGCTTCTCATTTAAAACATTTTAGCATTACATTTAATGTTGTTGCTAAGCCGAGCAAGGAAATGAGATGGGCTCCTTCAGGGGTGACTACTTTTCACAGGCGCAAGGGAAAGCGTTTTTGAACTATCACACTCTTGCGTTGCCTTCTCCAACGATCAGGCCATGCACGCGTAACCACTGACCTACAATGAAAACTCGACACGCCATCGGGCCCATTGTATGCGTGCACCGCCTGAGAGGTTTAAAAAAGCTCTTCCCCCCAAGAGTAGTCACCCCTGAAGAAGGCAAACCGGTTTCGAAAGGCGGGGTCTGAATGAAACAATGGTGTGAGTACACTTTTCGTATATCTATTTTCTATTCAGTGAGGGGGTCGACGGTGTTCACCTTGAATAATGTTTGAAAGGGAACAGTGGTAAACGCGCTTACCCAAGGCGCATTCCTCCGGTGTCGCCCACCGTCCACAGTATAGACTCGATAGGCAGGGTTGCTGAACACGAAGGTAGTCACACTCGGCGCCAAATATGCGACATTTGTTGGTCGAATGTTTCCTTCCGCGTCTTTGTCACCGTAGAAAAGGTAGAACTGATCCAAATGTGTATGACCGTAGAATTGGGCCACAATGGTTGACTCGTACCTGCGTAGCAATGCGGCGGTATAGCATAACTACACAATGGATAGTGAGAAAAGGAAATTTTGCTTCAGATTCCGCTGAGTTCACACAGAAATTCATGCTGTGAGGAACATAACTGTAGCCATAAAATTACTAGCTCAGGTGAACCTTTCTTAATGCAGCGAATGACAAGGTAGTATGGTTATAGACACACAAATTTTATAAGCTTCCACAGCTTGAAATATCCGTGGCATGTAAACCATCTGGCTCATGACATGCATTTCATGAATTTTATGGTAAGGCCTGTTATTTATGTTCGTCATACAGTCATGTTGTGGCATGTCAATTTTCGTATACATCCTATTGACGAAACGGCCGAGAGGGCACCAAGACTGCGGCATGTAAATCATACCGCTCAGGATATGCATTTCATGAATTTTATGTTACGACCTGCGATTTATATTCGTCATACACTCATGTTGTGTCATAGCAATGTCTTTATATATCCGATTGAAGGAACGGCCAGGAGGGCACCGAGACCCTGGCATATAAATCATGCCGCTCATAACATGCATTTCATAAATTGTATTTTATGACCTGCATTTATGTTCGCCATGCAGTCATGTTGTGGCATACCAATTTTAGCATACATCCCATAAACGAAACGGTCAGCAGAGCACCAGGACCATAGCATGTAAATCATGGTGCTCAAGACATGCATTTCATGAATTTTATGTTATGACCTGTCATTTATATTCGACATGCAGTCATGTTGTGGCATGCCAATTTTGATGTACATCCTATTAAGGAAACTGCCGGGAGAGCGCCAAGACCGTGGCATGTAGATCATGCGTCTCATGACATACATATCATTATTGTGATGTTATAACCTGTCTTTCATGTTCTTCATACAGTTATGTTATGACATGCAAATTTTTGTATACGTTCTAGTAACGAAACGGCCGCGTGAGCACCAATACCGTGGACTGTTAATCATACCGCCTATGACGTGCTTTTCATGAATTTTATGTTATGACCTGTCATTTATGTTCGCCATGCAGTGATGTTGTGCCATATCAATATTTGTATATACCACATTAACGGTTCGGCCAGGAGGGCACCAAGACAATGTCATGTAAATCGTGCCGCTCTTTACGTTCCTATCATTATTGTGATGTTATGACATGTCTTTCAAGTTCTTCATATAGTCATGTTATGACATGCCATTTTTTGTATACCTTCTAGTAGCGAAACGGCCGGGTAAATCGTGCCGCTCTTTACGTGCCTATCATTATTGTGATGTTATGACATGTCTTTCAAGTTCTTCATATAGTCATGTTATGACATGCCATTTTTTGTATACCTTCTAGTAGCGAAACGGCCGGGTGAGCACCAAGACCGTGGACCGTTTAACATGCCGCTCATGACATGCTTTTCATGAATTTTATGTTATGACCTGACATTTATGTTCGCCATGCAATGATGTTGTGCCATAGCATTTTTTGTATATACCACATTAACGGAACGAGCAGGAGGGCACCAAGAAAATGTCATGTAAATCATGGCGCCCTTTACATGCATTCTATCAATTTTATGTTATGACCTGTCATTTATGTTCGTCATTCAGCCATGTTGTGGCGTGCCAGTTTTCGTATACGCGCTATTAACGAAACGCCCGGGAGAGCACCTAGACCGTGGCATGCGAATCATATGTCTCTCATGACATGCATGTCATGATTGTCATGTTATAACTTGTCATTTGTCATTTATGTTCGTCATGCAGTCACGTTGTGGCATACGAATGTTCGTATACATCCTATTAAGGAAACGGCCGGAACAGCACCAAGACCTTGGCATGCGAATCATGCCGCTGATGACATGCATGTCATGATTGTCATAGTATGACCTGTCATTTATGTTCATCATGCAGCCATGTTGCGCTATACCATTTTTTGTCTACATCCCAAGACAACACCAAGACCGTAGCATCATGGTGCTCATGACATGCATTTCATGAATTTTTTGTTATGACCTGTCGTTTATATTCGTCATGCAGTCATGTTGTGGCATGCCAATTTTCGTGTACATCCTATTAAGGAAACTGCCGGGAGAGCACCAAGACCGTGGCATGTAGATCATGACGCTCATGACATGCATATCATTATTGTGATGTTATGACCTGTCTTTCATGTTCTTCATGCAGTCATGTTATGACATGCCAATTTTTGTATCCATTCTAGTAACGAAACGGCCAGGAGAGCACCAAGACCGTGGTATGTAAATCATGCCGCTCTTTACATGCATTCCATAAATTTTATGTTATGAGCTGTCATTTATGTTCGTCATACAGCCATGTTGGGGCGTGCCACTTTTCGTATACATGCTATTAACGAAACGGCCTGACGAGGACCTAGACCTTGGCATGCGAATTCCACGGTCTAGGTGCCATTCATGACATGCATCTCATGAATTTTATGTTATGACCTGTCAATTACATTGTCATGCATTCATGCTGTGCCATACCAATTTCCTTATACATCCCATTAACGAAACCGCCAGGAGAGCGCGAAGTTGTCGGCGGCTGGCTGTCTCAATAGATAGATAGATAGATAGATAGATAGATAGATAGATAGATAGATAGATAGATAGATAGATAGATAGATAGATAGACAGATAGATAGATAGATAGATTCAATTTCGCCGAAGTTCCTTAAGAAATGCTTCGCATTTAAGATTTATTCCATCTCTGAGGACCATTTGAGCAGATAGTGGCTCTTCGAGGACTATTCGCGGCGGAAATGACGACTGCAAGGCCTGTCATATAGGACGTTGTTTTACCACTGGCTGGCTGCTGGTCAGGCGCTTGCTCGTGTTCGTATCACATACTATGCGCTGCCTTCAGGCCCATGAAGAATGGTCCGCACTCGCTGCCATGGTAACACAGCTACTTCTACCATTTCGTCGAGCTGCTCTAAAGTGGTGGCGCATCGCATAATTAACCCTAATTAATTCGCTTCTCTTTTCGGAAGTGTCTTTGCAGATTTTTGTACATATTTAGTGCTTGGAATATGCCGGGTTACCGCAGAATATTTCCTTCAAGCTTCACACGCGCCCGCAAAGGTAGCAAGCAGCAGTGTTCGCTGTGCGAAAAAGAATTGTGCCGTTTCTATTCTCGAAGTCTCAATAGAGGACAACGGCAAGGTGAGAGTAGTTTTTGAGTGCCTGGCAAGCTACCTAAATTGTACAGGGTCATCTACTGCTGTACCAAAATGATGAGGTTCCACAAAAAGAACGCAGATGGCTTCGTGAAGTGTCATTCCAATGTTCTGTAGGAGTTGCCCTGCACCTGCGGCAACAAATACATTGGCCAGATACGACGGTCCACAAAAGGTCAGCTACTAGAGCAGGCAAGGGAGAGAGGTGAGAAGGAAGGCAAGAAGGTTAACGAGAAGACGGCATCTCGTTTGCTACCCTGCGCTGGGATGGGGTGAAACGAGGTGGGAAAGTGGAGAGTCAAAGCGAAAAAAATGACAAGAAACGGCACACGCAGAGATAAAAAATGAACGAAGAAAGGAACGCACACCACACACAGGAAGGGCGTTCCAGTCTTCCAGACAGGGCGGTCGCTCGGAAGAAATCTAGTGCTTGCACACCCTTGTTATGTGACGTTGGGTCCTGTCTATGTTGTAGAAGTTTACGTTCCATCTGGTTGAACGTGTCGCCAAGTGATCGTCTTTGTGCACTCTACTGCGGGAACTTGCTCAAGATATGTTCTATAGATTCATCTCTATCGTAGTGGTCGCAAGCTGCTGGCCATCCCTATGGCGAACGCATAGGAGGAGGCAAAAAAATACATTGGCCAGATAGGACGGTGTGCGAACACGCTGCTGCTGGAGCAGGCAAATAATGTGCATTTGGAGGCGTCGACATTTTGGAGGCGTCGACATTTTTGGAGGCGTCGACATTTTCACTGCAGTAAATGTGGGTGTGACCCCGTACACGCACTGCGCTATATGATGGCCCAGCACAATGCGTGAGATAACCGAAGCGGCGAAGAATGCAA
Source organism: Hyalomma asiaticum (assembly GCA_013339685.2). Taxonomy (NCBI): domain Eukaryota; kingdom Metazoa; phylum Arthropoda; class Arachnida; order Ixodida; family Ixodidae; genus Hyalomma; species Hyalomma asiaticum. The sequence continues at coordinate 1,237,882 of CM023486.1, read as the reverse complement.
GTTTGGGGGACGCATGTATAACTGCGGCGCCAGCAGATCTCTCACAGACAGAATTGGATTTTTTTTTTCAACAAGAGAGAGGTGACTCACGAATGTGGGAACTTGGGTGACGTCTTGATCCTGAAATCATTTTTCCCTATCACCCTGATTGCATATGGCATTCTTAACGAGCTCATGCACCTGCGTTAGAAATATATCACAGCAGAAATGCGACTGCGTACGCTGCTGCTCTGCGACCTGATTGTGAAAGGGAAAATTAGCATCCACCCGTTTTGTAGCACCAGGCTACAAGGAAATCCTGCTAATTTTCCCTTTCATAAACGTTACTCCACCTTGCGGGTTTCCGCAGAACTCATTTGCCATGACCTCAATGTGTCTGTACCCTTTCGAAAAATAAAACAAACTCTTGCAATTTAGCGCTGTGCCCTCGTATGTACTTTCTGTGCCTGTTGGCGCACACGCTGCAATGGTTAGCATATCATGCTTCAAGTCCGAATTGCGTGTCGCAAGACATTCGATGGATGGATGGAAGCTTATCAGCACTCAGCGACCCGCGCCCAGGTCTCGCATAAAATTTGAGCGTCATATTCCGTAGCGAAGCTGCAGACCTTTAGCAGCGGCCGTCATATGGCGGACACTTAAGGCGTTGCTAGCACAACTTGTGGGAGCGCTCCGCCCACCTTTCGGCGCCGGGTTTTGCAGGAAACTGCGGCGTTCGATTCGCCCGAAAACGCGTCAGCTGCTTCTCAGGCAGAGCTCATGCAAGTGCTACATTCCGCGACTACGCACAAAGAATATGGTATCGTTGCCATAGTACAAAGAATTGTGAGAATCCGGATTTGCAAAAAGCGGGCCGTATCGCAGTTATCCGTGATTCATTATATGCGGCCTGGAAAAAAATGAGCACTTGAAAAGCTTCTTTAGGACTTTCTAGAGAGAACTGCGGAGCGTCTCTTGCAGACATGCTGATGATATCCGATAATGACGCAAGGATCTCACCGGTTAACAATCCGTCGAAAGTTGTCCACCCACACAGGGATGCACTCAATCTTTACAGGAGCTACGTGTCCTATTATGTAAACCTTCTCTCCAGATGCTTCGGCCCTCTGAAGCTCTCCAGATAACCACTGCAGTTGGCCGTTGGGGTCAGTGGAATTGTACAGGAGCCACCTGCGCAAGTCGGAAAGGAATATTGCTTGCAAGCTTATTCAGACACAAGGAAAAAAATTCGCAGCATATACACGGAGTGAATGATGATGAGTGGGCGAAGCTCCGGATGTTCATCGTAGATCGTGCCGAGTTCCAGATTAATTTAGTTAACGCACACGCTACGATGATGATGATTGTGGTTTGGTTAGGAAAGGACGCTAATTTCTGCAGCCCACGTAGGGAGCACGGCTAAGCGTCCCTAGAGAAAGGGAGTGAAAGAGATAGAGACCAGAGAAAGGCCGTAGTGGAGGACTCCGGAAATTTTGACCACCTGGGATTCTTTAACGTGCACTGACATCGCACAGTACACGGGCCTCTGGCATTTTCACCTCCATCGAAAATGTGTCCGCCGCGGCCGGGATCGAACCCGCGTTTTTTGGCGGCAGCCGAGTGCCGTAACCACTACACCACCGCGGCGCACGCTACCAATCCTGATGGTTCAACTACGCACAAATGAAATCTCCCAGCGGCACCTCATTGCAAGTCAAGATCCAGTGCATATATATATATATATATATATATATATATATATATATGGGTGGCCGGTGAACGGTTCTCCAGCGCGAGCAGTCGGTATTTTTCGATCAAGAAAGTCGCTAGAAGACGCTGCCTGCGCCAACGTTCTCTCGCGGGTGAGGGCGCGTTCTCCTTTGCGAGCTGGTATCGTTCATCGAAGAAAGAGCGTTTCCATAGTCAACGCGCGCCTTTCGCTGTCTCTCTCTCACAAGGCGGCAGATGGAAGTGTGAGAGAGCTCGTGCGCCGGGAGGCACGCGCCGAGGGCGAGCGCGAGCCTCCCGGCGGCGCGAGGTGGCTACTACTACGACAGAGGAGGGAACGATCCACACCCTAAGGAGCTTCGCCCCTAAAAGAAATTGTCATGTCTGTGCTAGCGTACAGTACCAACAAGTTGTATTAAAACTGTTTGCGAAATCGCTGCTAAGAACTCATCTTGAAAGAAACAGCACAGCTCCACTCACACACAGGCGAAGGAACAACACGCTCGTCATCGTACGTTCTTCGTTCGTCTGTGTGTGAATTGCGCTGCTTTATTCAAAACAGTCACAGCGTAAGCTGAAGAAGCAGAATCTCCGCAGCAGACAGAAAGCTAAACGACTTGGTGAGGATTCGTAGTGAAAAGAAAATGCGTCCGGAACAAGGACACAAGGGACGGGGAGTTGACAACGAGAACGCCGTGTGTTGTCCTGCTCCACTGCCCTCGCGTACGTGCTTCGCACACCTTGTCTTTACGTCAAGAACTGTTGCAGGAACTGTTTCCAACACTATGGGCAATGGATTTGTGGGGTATGAATCTTCTCGTTGGTGGAGTGTCAGCATTCATTATTGTAGACAGCCCGGCAACAGCCACGGAATGCAACCTAATACCCCTGTCACACGAGACAACTAAAGTGCACTTTGAGCGAACGCACTTAAGGTCACAAAGTGCACTTACGTTCACGCGCTGCTACACGAGAAACAGAAGTGTGCTTTGGAAATGTGCATTCCCCTAGCGGACGTGGCCGCAAACTGCCCAAGGGCGAGAATAGCGAGGCTTTTCGTTGAAATATGATTTGTTTTAATACATGGCAGTATTTATAATAACAAAAACAATGTTTTAAAAATACTACGGGCGCCGCGTTGTGCATTAGCGCATTTGTTTACAAGCCACTGGTACCGAGGCTACACACTTCGTCGCCGCGAAGTGAGTTCGGCGAACGCACTTGCCTGAGAGTGCACTTTGCAGTGAGTGTCACTAAACGTTCCCGTGTGACAGCGTGCGAATGACACTAGCGGCGAAGTGCACTCGCTCAAAGTGCACTTTAGTTCCCTCGTGTGACAGGGGTATAAATGCAACAGGATTTAGGTTGCAAATACTGTAAGCCCGAAGGCTCATACAGGAGTGGGCATCCAAGTAGTACTGCCAAAGCATCAGTTTGAGAAAATCGCATAAAATCAAGAACTATACAGAAACACTTGAGTACAGAATACACGCCGCGTTAGAAAAAAAAAAGAAAAGGGAGAAATAAAAGGGGGGGGAAAGCAAAGTTGGTTTACAAATCGGGCTATCAAAACCAAACGACGCAGTGAGGTTTACTGACGCACGCGTATAAAAATGACACATAATGACACTCAACAGCACGTGCATGCAAATGAGCATGAGATAGAGAATCAAACAAGAAGACAAGCTGCGAGAAGAAAAAAAGAAGAACACAGACAACGCATGTATACTCTGCACGTGCGGTTCACAATTTAGCCATGGTTCCTATAATGACTCGAGATGCAACTCGAGTGCTGATACAAATGCAGCCACAGATTCCAAACAAACCACATCAGATTGAAGCGAATTCCATAGCTCTATTGTTGAGGGAAAAGAAGACACATTTTAGCGTGTTACAACGAGAAATAACTGGCTTAATGCATTTAACATGGTTCGTTCTACTAGAACGACGTCCAGGCGGCCCCAAGTAGCCCAGGCAGCACAGATGCTCGGGCCAATATTGTTTTTTTGTTGGCTTACGGAGGTCCAATGAAGGCCCTGTGATACCACTCATAAGCCAGCATTGGAAATTCCATCTATTAAGGCCTCCAACAATGGCCCATCGTAACCATTCAATTTGCAATATTGGTTCTTCCATCCTGTAAAGAAGGCAAATGTGGGCCATAGTTGCCACTCTGCATACATTATTGGTGCGTCCAGTGCACAAGGATGGCAATGATGGGTCAGTTTCTACATAGTCCTATCAATGTTGGTTATGTAATGGCGGCAGGCTGTATATATTGTCCTATCAATCTCACTGCATAGCCAATGCTGGACTTCCAATGTTCTGTGTCGGACAATATTGTCCGCACACAAGAGTTGTAGCATCAATGTTGGTAACATTTGCAAGTACACATGATATATCGGGAGGCAGGTACACATGGTGGCAAGTACGCACGATTGTTTTCTTGTTTTAACAATATGAAGGGACCACTAGCTCTACTCGGTGCTGCAAATGAGTTCAGAAAGGTCATTGTGTATGTATTCAGGGCAGCAGGAAAAATTATCTCTGTAATTTACGTAATTGTTTATTTGCGCAAGTTCTAGCTAAACGTGTGAAGTAGACTAGAACTTGCACATTGCAAGTTGAGCAAACTACATCTATAACGCCATCATATGGTCCAAAATGCCCAGCAGCATTTTAGTGGCTTCCGAGCCCACGTGCATGGCATAGCAGGTCACTTTATCTGTTGTCATTGCAATATTTCCAAAATAATAGAAGTAGGCTGTGTATACTGTCCAGACATTCTGTCTGGTTTATCCAATACAGGACAGCCAATGCTGCTTGCGAGACAATATTGTCCAGACGTAAATACTGTCGCGCCTATGTTGTTCACATTGGGAAGTACATGACATATTACAAGCAATGATCTCTTTTTCATTTGAAGCAACGTCAATATATATGTACGTACCGTGTGCGCTCGCATAATTAGCGCCCACGCGTAATTTCTGCACTCCCAACTTTATGTACGGTTTACGCAAAAATATTACTTGCATGCTCTCCCCGTGACACCCAGTGCCACGTGGCGCAGGCTAGTGCTGTCCTTTTTCAGTACTGAGTATTCGGTAGCCCACGCTTCGCCATAGCCGGTCGCATTTTGATTGTTTAATAGCGACATATTGGCGATTCCTATAAAACAAATTCAACATAGTGTTTGCCGATTAACTGAGAACCGTGCCGCCACGATAATTTCGCCACGTGAATACGAGTCGCTCTTGATACTGGAGTTTAGAGATGCTGCTGACAGCATCAGTGACGACGATTCCGAGTCGCACATCCGCTAATGCTTGATTGTAGCCCACGAATGCATTTGGCTGTTAAGGTATGCGTTCTGTTGAGTGAAAGCTACATTCGTTTTTGTGATACATTTCATTTGATGCATCTCAGATCAGCACGCGTAAAGATTCCTTACGCGATATTCCGAAAGTATTTGCGAAATTCTCATGTAATTTACGCACCTTTTGGAACTCCTAGATGCATGGAGAAAAAAAAGACACGAGTTACGCGGTATGCGCGAGTAAGCACGGTATAAGTTATGCATGAGAAAATACGGTATATGCAAAACATTGGAAAGTAAAGAAAAGCCTTTGTTATCTTTCTACCTCGAGCAGCGGGCACAGGAGCCCGCCGAACATGCAAGCCTACCACGGCAGGGGGGGGGGGGGGGAGGCGGAAGGGGGGAGTGCGTGGGCGGCACTAATCCGTTTTGCTTCGCATACCTGTTTGACGTGTTTTCTTGCAGCGAGCTGGGGGTCATGCAGGCGAAGCAGCTTTCACTCTGCAGAGGTTTTTCGGACGCACAGGTTGTGTCGCACGGGCATCGTGTATCTGCTGAAACTGGCGAGTTTACGAAGTCAGAACACCTGAGTAGTCTACGGACACGGAACTTGCGGCTGCAAACTTCTGCATAGTGAAAAAGTGGCAACCCTGCGCTTCTTTGGACCGGACACTTTAAGTGAATCGAACAGATGAGCCTCGACGTGTTGCGACAGTTCTAAAGGTTTTCCTGAAAGCTTCGTACCGATTTTAGCCATTCGTTTATTTTACTCATTGTGTATTCTGTTGTGCTCATACCCTCATTTTGGCGTGTGCCGGGTTTATTATAGCATGTATTACTGCGTATTTTCTTTATATTTGTCTATTTGTAAATACACACGTGGTGGGCTTTGTTGTATACGTCGCGGCAGATGAAGTAATTGGCTCTAGCAAAGCTGTTTTGGTTCGTGTGACTTTCATGTTTGTGTTTTTGTCTTCAGTGAAATGCGTGTTTTCCCTGTGCTCTTTAACGGTCATTTCTTGTTCTTGGTTTTCGGTTCTTTCGAAGTCGTAGGTTTGTCCCCACATACCCTCCGTTCCGGATTCTGCATGCAGAAACGTATCACCATATCCTAACATTCACTTATGCTGTGTTACTGGAGGAAGCGTTAAATTTCTACAATTCAGCTGTTTCGTGGAATCATTTCAGGAACCTTTCAAGCTTCAGCTGCTCCACGTAAACACGTAAACCAAAACGTGTCGCATAGGTTTAGGCATATGTTTTCGATTTGATTTGTGGGGTTTAACGTCCCAAAACCAGCTCTGATTATGAGAGACGCCGTAGTGGAGGTCTCCGGAAATTTCGACCACCTGGGGTTCTTTAACGTGCACTGACATCGCACAGCACACGGGCCTCAACATTTCGCCTCCATCGAAATGCAGCCGCCGCGGCCGGGATTCGATCCCGCGACCTTCGGATCTGCAGCCGAGTGCCATAACCACTAGACCACCGTGGCGGGGCAGGCATATGTTTTCTTGTGCCTCTTTTTTTTTGCTTATGGTGCTTATGCATTATGCATTTAGTTTTCTCGAGGCTGATTATATACAATGGACTTCAAGCTTAGAGTGAATATTCATTTGTTGATTTTATCAGAACTTTCTTTTCAATCCCTTCTCATGTCTCTTATACTCACGAATAAAATGTGTCACAAAGAAGACATTTTGCTTATTTGTATGTTTGTATGTGTTCGAAAGATACGTTTCGCCATTAACATACGAGTGCATAGACCATTTATGTCTGTTTTATGCTATCGTCATAACCACGAATCGTGAACATAACCAAATTCATTGCCCAAGCTGGCAATACATACATGCATACTAAGGACAAAATAAAGCTATTGTTACTCCCATAATTTACTGGATATTCTTGCTTTTTGCCTAGAGCCAGAAGCCTCGGCAAAACAAATTTAAGCGCATGCATGATAGCCAATAAAAAAGATGGAGAAAATATAGAATCAGCCAATAAAGGAGGCTGGCAAGAAATGCTGCCTCATCCAACGATGAATGCTGGCAAAAAATGATGGACAGCCATCAATAAAGGCTGGAAAGAATGGTTAGAGCTTCCATTGTTTATACAAGCTTACCAATATTGAAAATACAAATGATGGACAATGTTGGCCAAAGCCATTCTTTCCCAATTTTTCTAACGTTATACGACTGGTATCCAACATTGGACTAATCTAGTCAAAAGTGTAGCATGGGACCCGAAATCCAATGTAGTTCCAATATTGGATCCAATGTTTTCCAACGTTGCGCGAAGGTCGGTCCAATGTTGTTGTGCTGCCTGGGAGTCGGACTTGGTTAACTTTCTCAGATCGCGATAAATTAGATAAAGAAATTTTAAACGAACTATCTCCCTCCTACAGGCAAGCGTAGATAAGCCCGCTTGGGTGCGAAGCGCGGTTACACTGTCATGCCTGGAATATTTTGCGTAAATAAACCTGATGGCCCGTTTCTGAATCTTTTCCAATGCAAGGCATAAATATTTTTGATGAGGGTGCCATACTATGCTGCTGTATTCCAATATGGGCCTAACAAGGGTTTTATAAGCGGTTAATTTTACCGAGTGGGAAGCCATCGCTAGCTTTCTTCTTAGAAATGGGAGTTGTTTAAACGCTCTAGCACAGACGTTACTAATATGTAGGTCCCACTTGAGCGATTTTGTTATCGTAATACCTAGGTACTTAACCGAGTCAACTAGTTCCACATGATCGTTCATTAATGTGTATGGGAAGTTTAAAGGTTCTTTTTTATGAGTGACGGTCATACACATGGTTTTCTTTGTGTTAATTTGCATGCCCCCCTTTTCGCACCAGGCGCTGATATTTCCTAAACACTTATTAAGCTTTATTTGGTCATCGACTGTTTTAGCAGGCGTGTACATGACGCAGTCATCTGCAAAGAGTCTTATTTTTACCCCGGCTTCCATACATGAGTAGATGTCGTTTATGTACACTAAAAATAGGGTCGGCCCCAACACTGACCCTTGTGGGACTCTTGAAAAGACGGCAAGATGATCTGATTTTGCCTTATTGACATAAACGAACTGGGAACGGTTACGGAGATAGGCTTCAATCCATGAGACAACTTTAGAATTAATTCCTAGACATTTAAGTTTGTAAATTAATAAATTGTGTGGAACGCGGTCGAACGCTTTTGAAAAATCTACAAAAATCGCGTCAGTTTGCAGACCTAAATCAATTGAAACAGCAAAGTCATGTATTATTTCTGCAAGTTGAGTGGTAGTTGAGAGTCCTTGGCTGAAGCCATGTTGCATAGAATATAACAGCTTATTTTCTTCCAGGTATGTCATTATCGCCTTATTTATTATATGTTCCAATAATTTGCAACACGTGCATGTGAAGGCAGTGTATGGGCTTTGAGCAAGCTTTCACGTCGACGGAATGTTATTGGTTCCACCGATGGGTTGCATACGTATATCATGGAGGCGCCAGAGGTGAATTCAAGGAGGGCGAACGGCAGTGGTAGCGAGCGGCGGCGTGCCAAGAGTTGAGACGGCGCGAACAGCACTGTTCCATCCGCAGAGTCGCAGGAGACTCGTACAAGAGCAGAAGAGCAGGCCGGTATAACAGTGTCTTCTGAAAGGGCAATCTTGCGGCGAGGGTCGTCGCGGCGTATAATTTCTGCAGAAAACGGGAACAGATCGATTTCGGCACGGGCGCAATCAATGATGGCATGATGTGTAGATAGGAAATTCCAACCTAACATGACGTCGTGGGAACATGATGGCAGCACAATAAACTCAATGACATTTAAAACATCCTGAATGAGGACACGAGCGGAGCAGAAGGCTCAACGTGCTGCGAGTTGGCAGTTCGGACAGATAGACCAGAAAGCGGTGTCATCACTTTTCTGATTCTGCGGCAAATACGAGCGTCTATCGTCGAAAGAGCAGCACCGGTGTCAACAAGTGTTCGCGTCGATATCCCTTCTATTACGACGTCGATAACGTTTTTCAGACGACCTTGAGGCTTTGTGCATTTCGCTGGAACCGCAGTTCTTGCCTCGTGAACTGCGATATTGAGTTTTCCTGGCGCAGGGGGCTGCGCCGACGCTGCATTGGTGAAATGGAGCGGCGGCGAGGAGAAGGCGAACGGCGAGTAGCGAATGCGGTTTCGGTGACAGAGGGCGATTCACGGCGGTCGAAAAAATTGCGGCGTTGCTGAAAACTCGGCGCATATGTGGCCCATGGTGGAGGCACATTGTTGGACACATGTAGGTGTTAGTGGAAGAGACGTGCCACATGTCCAGCACGGCCACAATAGTAACAAATAGGGCGATGGTCTTCCGTGCGCCACAGGGATCTCGAGGTCGCGCATTCTGTACGATAGGTGCGGCGGGAGCGGATACTGGCGGGCGCAAAGGTGGACGAGGTGGATTGTAGGTAGGCAGCACAGGCCTCGATGTGACTTGAGCAAACGTGAGAGGAGCGGCAGTCAGAGCCTGGTGGAGAGAAGGCGGGATGGAGTCGGCTACCTGCTCCTTAATGATGTATTGAAGTGGGGGTTCGAGCGGAGGAGTCGATGGGCCGTGAGTAAGCGGCAGCAGCGAAAGCTGGCGAGCGACTTCTTCACGGACGAACTCCTTAATTTGTCGCAGGAGAGAGGTGTTGTCGGGGGTCACCGTCCATCTCGAAAGGGATATTACCTGAGGATGAGACTGGCGCGTGGCTGCGCGCTGTTTGCGCAGTTCATCAAAACTTTGGCAAAGGCTGGTGAGTTCCGATACTGTTGCCGGATTTGCGGCCAACATCTACATCTGGAAGGCATCAACTCCAATGCCCTTTGAAATGTGCCTGATCTTCTCAGCATCAGCCATTTCCACGCCAACGCGGTTACAGAGGTCGACGACATCCTCTGTATAACTTGTCTCACCGCTCTGCTGCCACAACAAGCGTTCCTCGGCACGAAGCTTGCGGACGTCCGAATACCTCCGTGATGCTCGCCTTGAAGGCCGCCCACGTTGGAAGATCGCGTTCATGATTTCGGTGCCACACACTGGCTACACCGCTCAAATAAAAAGACACGTAATTCAGTTTTTGGGTATCGTCCCAGTGATTGTGAACGCTCACTCGGTCGTAGGCAGCGAGCCAGTCCTCCACGTCATAGTCTTCGGTACCGCTGAATATGGGTGGATCGCGCTGGCGCGGCGGGCCAGGGCAAACCACGGTAGTCACCGAGGCACCGGGCTGTGGTTCAGGTGGTCCGTCTTCCGGCATCATGGAGGCGGGGTGGATAGTCCGGTTCCTGAAATCTGGGTTTCCTACCGTACCCAGCACTTCCACCAATTGTGAAGGAGCTTTATTGGCGACGTCGAGTAGAAGCTACAATTGTCACGTCGGCACGTAGGGCACAGCAAGTGAGCGAATATGGTACGAGGCACACGATGGCGATAGGGCTTTCGTGCGTCCTCATCTTCGTCCTTACAAGTGGATCATGGGCACTTGTGATTTTCACCAGGTTCCAGCCAAGTGCGCAAACAACTACTGCTCAATTTCGTCGAAGACAGCCAGCTTTTGGCAAGGTCCGAGGACGCCGAGAGCTTCTGGAGTTCTACGCGGATCATGGATCTTGCGTGGTAATTCTGCAAATAGGTAGTAAAACGGCAGTTGGGCCAGTTGGTTGGGAGTCATTGTTTTACTTGGTTACAGCGCAACATACACGAGGACAATCTCTGTTGTTCGTTTCCTTCTATTGTCCTCGTGTATGTTGCGCTGTAACCAACTGCAAATAGGTATGCGTAGTTTGTTGAACATTGCGTCACGTGTGTAGCAGGAAGTATTAAGAGCGAGTTTCGCCAGCAAGGCCCAGCAAGGAAAACGACAGCAGCTTGCGCACTCCTGTTGGGGCTGCAGCGTACGTAATGGGCGCTTCCTGCCTGTATAGAGCGCGCACGTGTTTCTCTGAGCACAACAAGGGTTTCGTCGAAGCGTTCGACGATTGATGATGATTGGCTCTCGGTTTAGGAGAGGGCGCTAATTTTTGCAGCCCATGTCGGGAGCACGGCTACGCGTCTGTTAGAGGAAGGCGAAAAAGACTGAAAGAGATAGGAAGGAGAGAAAACCCGTAGTGGAGGGGAATGGGAAAAGACACTTCTGTCGGGTTTATTGGCGCAGAGAGCCGTCCCAACATGGCGAAAACACAAGCGATCACAAGAACATTCCACTAGTCGCGACCGGACGTCTTTCTCCTTCCATGCTGCGCGCGAGAACGATTTCCAACATCCTCCACTTGTTCCAGAGGACAAAGAAGTTGAACCGGTCTCGTGAGCTCCGTGTCGTCTGCTAATCTGATTTGACATGCTCTGACGTGCCCATCCCTCCATTTTATGATTTCAAAGACTCTAGCTAATTTCCAAAATGTAATGGGCACTTTATATCTCTAACAATGACAAGGTCAATGCACTTTAAATTGTTGCCGGGTTTCTGTGACCTGCTATGCGCGCTTCCCAGTGTCAAGATATATTCGTTATACCAACGTTGCCAAAACTCATTTAGTTTTTGTTGTCTTTGTCTCCAGGCGCGCAAGATGGCGGTGCGATCTCCCGATTTCTCGCTAATTTGTACTTCCGGATGAGCCGCCAGCCAGTTTACCTGATAAAAAGTGTGATGCAGTCATTATTTCTATTTCGGAAGCATCATCAGAAATATATATCTGTGGCCTAGAATTTATAACGGCCTCGACCTCTTTTCGCAAAGTGTCAAGCTGCTCGAAGCTGGAGCAACCCTTTCCTAGAGTTTTCCTGAGACAATTCTTTACTGTTCGATTCATTCGCACCCAAAAACCTCCTCACGATGAAGGATGCTCAACAATGAATTTCCACGTGATATTACTAGAAGCAGAAAAGTTCTGTAAATGTACATCACGTAGAAGTCCATATTACACCTTAAGTTCGCGACTGGCTGCTTGAAAAGTTAAAGTATTATCAGAATATATTGCATGTACTTGACAAGCCACGGCGTGAAATAAAACGACGAAAGGCCAATAAAAAGAATTCAGTCATGTAGCTGACTAGCTCTAAGTGTTGTTGTTGGTTTGTGGGGTTTTACGTCCCAGAACCAGTTCTGATTATGAGAGACGCCGTAGTGGAGGGCTCCGGAAATTTCGACCACATGGGGTTCTTTAACGTGCACTGACACCGCACAGCACACGGGCCTCAACATTTCGCCTCCATCGAAATGCAGCCGCCGCGGCCGGGATTCGATCCCGCGACCCTCGGATGAGCAGCCGAGTACCTTAGCCACTAGACCACCGAGGCGGGTCTCTAAGTGAACTGCTCGCACTACAGCACAGGTAAACACCACAATGAATGTTTTCACAGAGTTGCTTCCTTTCACAAAAACTACGCCCGCGAGTTGAAATGTATGAGACCTCGAGACTCTGTCGATAGGATGCGTGGCTGTAGGAGCTGAAGCTGCTCTTAAACGTAACTTCGCACAAACACGGCACCCGCCCAGCAGCTTTTCCACGAACTACGACCACGAACTATCCAGAACATCTCACGCAACTCGGTGAGTGTGACACCAACACCACTGTGCAGAAGACGTCGATGTTCGTTGTCTCTAATGGGGTGCGTGCAACAATGACCGGCGGGTAACAGTACGGGGCATTTTACGTTTCGCGAAGCATCTACGTTCTCTAGGCGAGTCTTGATCGTGAATACGCCCTTGGTGTCCCTGAAGGGTGATGGTATCGTATGGCCGATGTCTTGTCGAGAGCTTTGTTCGTGGTTGGTGCCATTATCTAATTTCCAAAGCTTTGTGCTCGTAAGGTGCTCATCCACCTATCTTCGCTCTCTACAATCTCCTGTGCTGACAGAGGACCTTCTCGCATTAGTACTTGCTTTGCAGTTGTGAAGGAATCTCCTCACCCAAGCCGTGATACGAAGCACCGTCTTCCAGCGACTGTACGTAGGGACCTCTGCTAGAGGTTCCTGCGTCTTGCTCTAGGCCATCAGAACCACGTTTTCAGATGGTTTTATGTCGTCCAGTAACGTGTCAGGTGAGCTCTTGCGGTTCTCTTTTTGGCCTTGAGGCGTAACGATCCATTCGGGGCCAGGCCACCATAGCGAATTCGTGCAAAGTCTCTGGGCTGGCACACTTCTGGTATGAAAACCATCTGAAGCCAGTGACCCCAGCGACTAGGATCGCTGTGCTCTTTAATTTCCATCACTCGGTTGGAAACAAAGGGCTTCCACTTACTGGTTGCTCACAGAACCCTGCGAAATCTTTCCTTGACCTGAATAGCTGTGGCTTGGTATTTCGAATCTACGTGTCTGCAATGGTACCGAAGCGTGGATGATAGGAGAAACGGACTAGAAGTTGCTCCTAAAGGCACCCGAGTCATGCCGATCTCCTCGAGGCTCGGAAGCGCTTTGTTCTTGGCCGGTACTTTCTAAAACCAAAAGAAGAGAAGCGCATCTCGGTCATCTTCCTTGATGGATATCTGAAGGAATGCCTTCTGTACATCCGTCTTTAGTCCGAACGTATACAAACGAAGCCTGCTTAGCATCTTCAGCAGGTCGGACATCTTGTTCGGTTCGCTTTGAAGTCTTTCTTTTTGAAGTCTTTTTTGAAGACTGCATGATGGTGATCCGTGCCACGATGCGTCGAAAACAACGCACAGTCTTGTAGTAGTGGACGTCTTGCGAATGACTTGATGACGCGGCATGTAATGAAAGTTGCCTTGCGTTACACCCTTATCCTTTTCGTAATCCTGAAAACTGCACTATTCCATACATCCGATTAAATATGATTGAGCAGATGCTTTCTTACAGACTGCCAAAACTATTGAACTACCTGATAGAACATCAAATATTCATTGAATCCACCAGTAAGAAAACACTAAGAATTTTTGTTTATATCCGTTCAGTAGTGCCCGTCTGCGAAAAATTGTGTCTTATGTTTTCGTTTACATATGTTTCTATGTTTTATTTTTCTCTCCTTCGTTCTGTAAACAAGAATATTTCATTTATTTTTGTAATGTAATTCGTATTTCATGTAATGAGTGCTTTTTCTTCCTCCATTAATGCAATGTCATGCCACATGCCTTGTAAAGGGGGCCCGAATCCCCGTCAAGTGAACACAGTTTCACTTATTGTTCGGGCCTCCTCCATTTTTTTTTGTGTGTGTATCGCAAGAAAATGGAAATAAACTCATTTGAATAGTTTGCACGCCCTAGACCTTCTCCGCATGGCCATCTTTCGCATATTGACTAATAGCGTTGTCGTAAGCTTACAAGCCTTCATATTTGACGAAAGCCGTCAAATTAATCAGTACAGTAAGTAAAGCGCAGCTTTGCGAATGTCTCTCATGTCTGGTCCATCTGATTTCAATGGTAGCGACACTTCATAGCGACTGTCTTGAAATTTGGTGGTCTCATTAAACTTCGTCAAAACCTCTTCTTGCTTGGATGATGGTGTATACACAATACCAATGGCGTCCATTTTCCAGTAACGTTGTAACGGGAAGCAAAACCCTTCATTGTCGTGTGCGTCCACTGGCGAAACACACATGTGCCTGCTCGCCTTCCGACTAACTTTCTCGGAGAACGCCAAGGGTCCTTGAAAAGTCTATCCGAAGCTTTGCTGTAGCGCAAAACAACAAGTTCGTGTTGACCGCTACCAGAGATCGTTTCTTTTTGTGTCCCATTTCACTTTGCATGAATTCGGCATGAGCTTTCAAATCTGGTTGGAACCGATCAAGAGGTTCACTCCCGGTTCGCCTGTGACTCCAGGCAAAACCATTGCGTCTGCTAGTGGTCTCCCTTCTGCAAGGATGTCACGGCACAACTTGGTATCTTGGCAAATGAGTTCTGCGGAAACCCGCAAGGCGAGTGACGTTTATGAAAGGGAAAATTAGCATCCACCCCTTCTGTGGTACAAGGCTACAGGGAAATCCATACTGATTTCTCAAAAATGAAAGCTTCCTTGTTGCTGAAAAATTCGCCCCGGACCAGGACGCTACAGATGCCTCTTCCGAAAGAAGCCGCAAGTTGCGAAGGTGCTGGCTGGCTTCCCTAGTTTCGGCACCAAAAATACGATGAGGGGAAAAGACAGTTTTGTCGGGCGCAGAGCGCTGAGCCGTTGAAACATGGCGAAAACACAAGTGCTCACATACCAACCGGAAACATTTCACCAGTCGCGAGCGCAAGTCCTTCTTCTCCTCTTCCATGCGCCGCTCGAGCACGGTTTCCATCGCAGGGCCCCGGAAATTTAGACCACCTGGGGTTCTTTAACGTGCACTGACGACGCACATTGCACGGGCCTCTGTCATTTTCGCCTGCATCGAAAACGCGACCGCCGCGGCCGCGATCGAACCCGCGTTTTTTGGGGTGGCAGCCGAGTACCATAACCAACGCAGCGGACAAGGGTCCCTGATAAACGCGCGCATTTGACAGACAGCGACGCTACGGCGGCCTCCTCGCCATGTCAGACCCGGGCACGTCACGTAAGTAAAGGTAGAAGCTGCTCCAGTGGCTGAGGCGGTAGCCGGGGTGTCGTGGTTTCAATTCTTCGCCCAGCGAATTACGTTCTTCAATATTGCTTTTCGTTGAGATTTTGATTTACAGTAGAATCTACAGTGGAATTTACAGTATATTTACAGTAGCGATCTTCAGGGGGCTGCGAAATTGTTCAGAATGACCGAAATTTCATTGACCAAAACATCCTACGTTTTTGAATGGAGTGACAGCGCGTTTGCAATGCGCTACCTAGCAGGGTTTCTCTAACACACCGGACGCGTCGTGTCGCAATACCGCAGGGCGTTCGGGCATAGTTTGCACAGCACACGTGACGCACAACTGGGTGCATCACCAGCTTGCAGCTTGCTCACTCCGCACTTACTACAACCACGGGGTTTTACAACAACGACCAGTGCATGAATTCCTACAATCAATCCGACAACCAAGTCAAGTCTGGTGGGGAAAATTCATGGCGGAAAAATCGAGCGCCGACCAATCATTAAGAATAAACGCAAGTCGTTTCGACCCGCTACGGGAGCCTTATTCACAATGAAAAGTTCGTCAGTTTGAACAAGGCGACCCCGTAGTGGGGTCGAAACGTCTTGTGTTGATTCTTAACGATTGGTCAGCGCTCGATTTTTTCGTCACGCCATAAATTTTGAATTTCGAGACATCGTTCACCATGACAGTCGTCTTGTTGCTTAAAAACATCCGCTTGCCCACTCAGCAAAACACTTCCAAAAAAAGTTCATGAAAACACGCGTGCTGACACGGCAAGCGCTCGCTTTGCGATCGTTGTAAGTACACTGCAAAAGAACAAGACAACAGCACGTGCACAAGCAACATTGTTTTTTTTTTAAACGCGAAGCATTTCTCAGCAAACTACGGCGGCTTTGAGCGCATGCATCTATCTATCTATCTATCTATCTATCTATCTATCTATCTATCTATCTATCTATCTATCTATCTATCTATCTATCTATCTATCTATCTATCTATCTATCTATCTATCTAGCAGCCTACGTCTTTGTGCTCTCCTGGCCGTTTCGTTCCTGGGATGTATACGAAAATTGGTATGCCACAACGTGACTCCATGAACAACGTAAATTACAGGTCATAACATAAAAGTCATGACATGCATGTCATGAGCGACATGATTTACATGCCACAGTCTTGGTGCTCTCCACGCCGTTTCTTTAAAGGGATGCATACGAAAATTGCTATGCCACGAAATCAGTGCATGAAGAACATAAACAATAGGTCATAACATGACAATCGCGACATGCATGTCATGGGTGGCTTGATTTACATGCCACGGTCTTGGTGCTCTTCTGGTTGTTTCATTAATGGAATGTATACGAAAATTGCTATGCCACAACATGAGTGCATGAAGAACATAAACAACAGGTCAGAACATGAAAATCATGACATGTCATGTGTACAATGATTTACGTGCCACGGTCTTGGTGCTCTTGCAGCCGTCTCGTTACCTTCATATGTGCCAAAGTCAGTATAGCGAGACAGCAATGCAGATCCATTTTACGTTCCTGATGCGCGCTTCGCATTTCCTTTATTCCCACTGTACGTGGATCTGCTTTTTAGGGGCATAGGCTAGTCCGGCGTCGTTGTCGTTGTCGTTGTCGTTGTCGTAGCCACCTCTAGTCATCGGAATGATCACGGGATGGCGCTGCGGTGCTGCGGTGCGGCTCGCCGGGTGGCTCGCACTCGCCCTCGGCACGTGCCTCCCGGCGCGCGACCTCTCTCTCTCTTCCATCTGCTCGCTTGTGAGAGGGAGAGAGAGAGAGCGAAAGGCGAGCGTTGACTATGGAAACGATCTTTCTTCGATGAACGCTCTACGAGCTCGCAAAGAAGGAGAACGCGCCGTCACTCGCGAGAGACAACGTTGACGCAGACAGCGTCTCCTAGCGAGTTTCTTGACTGAAAAATACCGAATGCTCGCGCTGGAGAACCGTTCACTGGCCACCCATATATATATATATATATATATATATATATATATATATATATATATATATATATATATATATATATATATATATATATAGGCATTGGATCTGGACTTGCAGTGAAGTGCCGGTGGGAGATTTCACTTATGCGTAGTTGAACCATAAGGATTCGTAGCGTGCGCGTTAACTAAATTATTCCGGAAATCGGCAGGATCTACGACATGGGAGCGAAGGAACCTCACAAAGGACCAGGAGCATAAACTACATCGCATGTGTGACATGCATGAGTGGGAAATGTCACGGGTGATTTACGGTAACACAGAACGATCTCCAGCTTCGCCCACTCGTCATGGTTCACTTCATGGAGATGCGTGGATTGATCAATAGATGGCGCGGCGGCGCTCGCTCCGGGCTCTATTGTGATAGGAGAGCGCTAGATGGCGGCTGCGGACTCGCAGCATATCCACGGAGTGAATGATGATGAGTGGGGCGAAACTTCCGTCCCTCCGTCCGTCTCTCTGTCTGTCTGTCTGTCTGTCCGTCCGTCCTTCTGCCTGTCTGTCTGTCTGTCTGCCCGTCCGTCCGTCCGGACAGATGCGGACAGATGAAGGGGCAACGGAAGCCACGGCTTATGTAAACGGCTCACGACCAACGAAGAAAACAACGGCTCCAGTACTAAAACGGAAAATCACGTCTCACGAATAAAAGATTTCTTGTATATATACACACAGTGTTTGTCACGCCTTTGATGATGTACTGGGCAAGATTCACGGAAGATTCACGGTTTTTACCGATGAGCCTCCGGAGCTTCACCCACTCATCATAATTCACTCCGAGGATATGCGCCGATTTTTTTCCCTTTCTCTCGATCCTTTTACTTTTCTTATTGCACATTGTATTCTTATCTCACATTTGTTATCACAGATCACTATCGCACACTGTATTCAACATTTAAATATGCAGGTCGAACCCTGGGCGAACCCTGAACACCGCATTGACTCTTTCTTAACAGAAAAACCTTTGAATAAAAGACCTGTCTTCGGTCCTAAACTTGAATTATACCGGCTATATCTAAATGGCCTGAGGTGACCTGCGCTGCCATTTTAGCGCATATATTGTGCGCGTTTTTTTTCAATATATTATCATATGCTAGTAAGAGATCGTCAGTGTCTCTTCCTTCTGTGCGGTCTGTTTGGCGCTTTAGATCTCCCTTAAAATTCATCAAATAATGGACCAAAAATTAATACATGAATAGTGGCTATTCCGTTGCACGAGATCTCGCCCCATAGCAAGCATCTTACGCAGAAGAGCCTCATCGACTACAATATGCCCCTAAGCTGCGATAGAAGTTGTGACGAAGAAAAAATTGTGACAAGCAAAAAAAATCGTAGGCAGCTTGCGCTGGCTGCGCAAGGCTAGTTCACAGCCGAGCATGTGGCTTTCCTTTCCTCCGTTCTCCATCCTCAGCTTCACTTCTGTTTCCCACCTCCCTTGTATACGTGGCCATGCTACGCTTTACCCATTCCACTCATCGCTACAGTCTTCTTCATTTTCTAATCCCTCACCCTCGCTTTCCCACACCTTGTTATACTGCACTGTGCCGCTGATGGCCGTACCCTTTCACTCCTGCCCACCCTCACTTCGCACCTCCTTCCGGTATGCTATACGCATGCTATAGCTATCGTTTACGGTCTTCCTGAAGTCCACATGCCTACTCCCCCCCCCCCCCCCTTGCTAAACTGTACCTTACAAATGTTTTACTCTCTGCGAGCCTTCTCTGCCCCACTTCCTTTTCCCGTCTTGTTCCTGTGCCGTAGTATACATGCATACGCTTTGCTGTTCACCACGTATTGGCCTCGGTATCAGCCTGTAGGTGGCAGCACCGTCACCGCGTTAGTGTTGATAGGCGGTCGGCAGCGCGAACTGAAATGTACACAGCTATACAGAGTTTTGAGCGGTTTGAGGCAACTATTAGCCGAAAAGGGTATTGATTTGCGCTTTTTTCAATTGGTAAACAGACTGTAGCATAGCGCGGAAACAGGCCAACGGGAAGAAAAGCGCTAACTTCCGAAAACGAAATTTTGTTTCCATGGGTGATCATAAATACGCCCACTAAATCTTCTAAGCGTGTGTTGGGTGTAGTAATGGAAAAGTTGCTGAAGAAGGCACGCTCTAACAGATGCCCTCAGACAAATGGCGGGGTTAATTTTTTTATTTATCACAGTACCCTCAGCGCCATAGGGCATTACAGAGGGGGGGGGGGATGCACAGTTCATTATTGGTAGTGACATATTCACAGGTATCAAGTAGAGTAATAAAAAGGAATATAGAAAAGGAAAATCATCATAACATGGACTAGAAGGCCGCGTTAGAGTTCATGGTGGCAACATCATTGTTTAGGCGATTCCATTCCGAAGTTGTGCGTGGAAAAATGCATTCCTGAACGACTCGGTTCTGCACTTCTATAAACTTTCAGTATGGTCGGGGTTAATTTTGGGAGTTGGTCTTCTCCCTGGATGGTTCCGTTGACCGCGGCGACACGTCGAAGGACGGAGTCTGTGCCAAGATGTCCTCACGGCAAACACGTAGGTTTATTCACACTGTACACTATTTACAAACTTGGCCGGGGCGGCCAGTACTGTCACAGGCATCACAACACAACTGGGCTCAAACCACACCAAGCAGTTCGTTCTGAGCCCTTAACGTTTGCCTTCAAATGTGAATAAGAACTAAGCTTTAAAGCTTCATCATATCTCGTCAGAGGCAGCACCAAGCTCGACCTCCAACCGCCTTGCCGCGTCTGCGACCCGAGTTAGCGCTAAGCTCTCCCCTCCTCCCCTCCTCTCTTCTCAGTTCTGCGATAAACACACCTGATCGCCTCTGCGACCGCCTTGTGAGACCAACCCATATCAGCACTTCACCAATAGCACACGCGTTCACCCTCTTCATGGTTACGCCTTCGCGTTCCCACACTTCGACCCGCTCGCTGCACCGAGCTTCTCCGAAAGATAGCATCCGCTACTAATCCCGTGATGAGTTAGGAGAACTCTGCAGCAGGCCCAAATTGCCACTCTGTTTACCCGGCGGCATGCATCCAAGCCGCCGCTTCAACACGACTGCCTGACAGGTCTATTGTCAACAAAAGCACTTCCGTGCATTTCAGTGGTGCGGTCATCTCCCCCGAACGGCTGACCCCTGGCAACAATTCGACCGCCCCGAAAGGTGAAAGGATTACTTTGACAGGGAACCCCGCTGTTCTTGGAAGCGACTCTCCCCCTTTTGTTCCTTTCTCGGATGCCCCGTTTCCTCCAAAAATGCTCTACAATGCCGCAGTGAAGAGACCTGTCACCCGTCATGTCCCCTCTGCTGTGCAGCTATGTACGTCACTGCAATTACTTACCGCGTGCGTCGCGGGAAGAAAGCCGCCACTTTTACTGCGTACTGGGCGAACACGACGACGTTTCTACGGAAAAGCCATGCGCTAGGCTGACGTCGCCTACTCTTCCCCGTCGATCTACCGCCGAACATCAGTCGGTTCGTGATGACATTTAGTGCAGTTGAAGTATATGCTTATCCTTATACCTGCTCTTGTATGAAATATGTCATGAAACATTGTTAATCTTAACTTTTTCCTCCGTAGTTCCAGCGTTTCCCACCTATAATTATTGAGGAGAAACCGTACAGCGGAGTTCTGTACCTTGTCCAATAAATTAATGTCCTTTTTCAACCACACTGTGCAGGCATACCCTCACATTCATTCCATACAGTAGTTATTTGGTTCTATCGGCAGCTGTCTTGCGTTTCTCCGCAGGAAGCCAAATACTTTACAAGCTTTCGCTGTTGCGTGTCAAATATGACAATCCCAAGATAGAGTTTCTGTTAAGAATACCCCTAAATAGTTAAAATCTGTCATTGAAGAAATGTGATTGCCATTTAGGTTATAATCAATCTCGTGCCTTATCTACTTCCATCTAAGTGATATCCTAACAGTTTTCTCAAAATTTAGCGTATTTTACAAACGTCGCACCATTTAAAAACTTTCTCAAAGTCGTCTTCCAAGACAATACAATCGCTTGAATCACGAGTTATTCTTATGTAAAGAGGTTTATTGGACAAGCAGGCGGTAGCTCGGAAAGTACCCAGGGGGATCACGTTGGTGCCGCTCGAACGTCAGTCTCGTGCTTTCCACTCATGATGATGATCGCCGACCTCGGGACGTCGTAGTTCTCTTTCCTTCATTACAACTGCCCCCGTCGAGATAGATGGAGCCATCCTGGCGACCTAACAGGTCGGAACAAGCGGGTCAAAGTCGGGCTTGAGGCGGTCTACGTGAACAGTATGACGACCACATTAACGGCAATTGCTGCGCGGCGTAAAAGGGTTAAATGACGTAATTCACGGGGGATGTACGCTAGACGACGGGGTACGAACCATGATAATTTGAGAGTAGTTTGGGTGACAAAACAGGAGCGCAGGGTGGTACATGAAGCCACACAGGTGCTCCAGGAACGAACGTTGCGGCAGGGGAGTGGCGGTCATCACGGGCGTTCTTCTGTCGTTGTTGGTCGGCCGTGGTAAACCTCTTGGCCAGTTGACGGCATTCTTAAGCGTAACGGGGGGCTTCTGACACGGGGGTGCACTCGGAGGCATCTGGTTCGTAAGGCAGCGACGTGTCGATATTGTGGGACGGCTGTCGACCGTACGGAAGGAAGAATGGGGAAAACCCGGTTGTGACCTGCGTAGCGGCGTTATACGCGTATGTTGCGAATGGATGGACCAGGGACCAGTTTGTTTGATCAGATGCAACATGTGTCGCACGCATGTCGCACAGAGTCCGATTAAATCGCTCAGTAAGACCGTTCCTCTGAGGGTGGTAGGCAGTACTCGTTCGGTGCACGATATGGCACTGGGGGACAAGTGTTGAATTACCTCAAAAAAGAAATACGCGGCCACGGTCACTGAGGAGTTCTCGAGGAGGACTGTGCCGAAGCACGAAACGATTGAGGATTAAGAAGGCGACGTCCTGTGCTGCAGACGTGGTTTCGGCGTATGGCGTAAGGTGGTCGACCGCAGCGATAGCCCATCGGTTTCCTGCGGTGGTGTGTGGCAGCGGGCGATACAGGTCAATACCGACGAGGTAGAATGGGCGGTCTGGGAACGGAAGTAGTTGTAATGAACCTGATGCGGGATGCGGTGGTTGTTTTTGTCGCTGGCACTCGTGGCAGCCGAGAACGAACTGGCGAACAAAACGAAACGTTCCGCTCCAGTAGTACCTTTTTCGCAGGCGTTCGTAGGTCTTGAATACACCAGCGTCGGCGCATTGCGGGTCGGAGTGAAAGGACGGAGAGATTGTAGAGCGGAACGTTCGAGGAACAACTAGGAGCCACTTCCTACCATCTGGGGAGTAGTTGCGCCGGCACAACAGGCCATCTCGAATGCTGAAGTGCGAAGTTTGGCGTCGCAGCGTTCGAGTGAGCGGACGAGTGTGTGCCCCGGATAAAACGTCTAGAAGTGAAGTTATCCATTGGTCCTTAGGCTGTGCAGTGGGGACTGTGTCGACATCAAGAGTTTACAACGTGTGTTCTCTAGAAGGGCACGTATTTGGGCTGGTTGGTTCATGATTGAACAAAAGACGAAAACAGCGCAGGACACAGGAAAAGGGAGAGCACAGACACGGGCGCTGACTAACAACCATATGTGTTTATTGCAACAATCGTCGTGCATAAGTATGCCGCCACTATCAATACGAAATCAACAACAAAATCAGCATGCGCAGAATCCAACTACGTATCTTCAATTTAGCAACTCGGGTACGATATCTCCTTCGAAAGAAGGGAAATGGAGGGTAGGCTAACACATGCTTCTCCACTGCTACGCATGTGATAGGCTTCTGACACAAGGCGAGCGCGTTCATCCCGGTACTTGGACAAGAAAATCACATTTTTGAAAGATGGCTCACAGCCGCACTCATTGCAATGTATTGATAGTTGGCTATCAGTGGCCTTCTTTTTAACTTTGTTCGCGTGCTCACCCATGCGTACATTAACACACCGGCCGATTTGCCCAATATAAAAACGGCCACAAGACAGGGGGATCTTGTAAACAACAGAGTCGCAACACTTTTTTTGGAGAAGGCTGCCTATGCTTCCTGCAACTTTTTGTGGCCTTGGCCTCACGGTTGACCTGTCGACACATGTTACCTAGCTTGTTACGGGCAGAGAACACCAAACGAACACCTGCTCTGCCAACAACTTTTTTTAGGTTATGGGAAACCTTATGGACATACGGAATAACCGCGACCATTTTCCGTGAGTCCTCCTGGTGTTGTGCCA
Organism: Hyalomma asiaticum; assembly: GCA_013339685.2. Lineage (NCBI taxonomy): Eukaryota > Metazoa > Arthropoda > Arachnida > Ixodida > Ixodidae > Hyalomma > Hyalomma asiaticum. Next base: position 1,214,041 of record CM023486.1, on the reverse strand, counting down.
CTGCCGATTACCTTTACTTTAATCCCGTTACGAGACTTTCCGCAATGCTTTCCGCAAGGTGCGGTTTTCGTTGCGCGAAAACCGCACCGAGGCCGATAGGGATCGCGTCGGTGCGAACTTCAGTCGGGGCCGTAGGATCGTAGTAGCGCAGTATTGGAGGTGATGTCAGGAGACAGCGAAGGGCGGATAATGCTTGGTCGCACTTGGAAGACCATGAAGGGAGATCGGTGGTGTTACTTAATAGTTTGGTCAAAGGCACAATAATCGAGGCGAAGTGGCGCACAAACCGGCAAAAGTTTGAGCATAGCCCTACGAAGCTCCGTAACTGCTTTACAGTCGTGGGCTTGTGGAAGTCGGCGGCAGCACGTAGTTTATCCGGGCCTGGATACCAAATGAGCAAGAATTGTAAGTTGTCGTACAGCGAAGCGGCACTTCTTGAGATTCAGTTGGAGCTGAGCATTCTCTAGACACGCCAGGACTTGTTTCAGACGTTCAAAATTTGTTTCGAAGTATGGCATATGTGACACTTCAAACGCCGCAGAACAGAGTCCATCATGCGCTAGAAGGTGGCAGGCGCATTGCAGAGGCCGAACGGCATGACATTTAAACTCGCATAAATCGTCAGGCGTGACGAAGGCTGTCTTTGCACGGTCGGCATCTGCTAAGGGCACCTGCCAATACCCCGAACGCAAATCAAGCGATGAAAAAAACTCAGCGCCTTGTAAGCAATCAAGGGCATCGTCGAGTCCGTGCAAGGGGCGCACGTCTTTCCGAGTGACGTTGTTTAGGCGCCGGTAATCCACGCAGAAGCGAATCTATCCATCCTTTTTTTAATGACAACCACAGGTGATCCCCAGGGACTCTGTAAAGCGCGGATAAGGTGGCGTTTGAGCATATCATCAACTGTTCGGTAATAGCTGGATGTTCTCCGGTGGAGACACGGTGTCGTCGTTGCTGCACTGGCAAATGGGAACCGGTGTCGATCCAGTGAACAATGGCAGAAATTCGGCCAAGCGTAGGTTGGACAATATGAAAAGAGTCGCGGAACTGGTAGAGCAGATGGAGAAGTTCAGGGCGTTCAAATGGCGACAATCCATCTGGGATGGACGAATCGAACAGGTCGGTAGGGGTTGTATCAGAGGTTGACAGCACTGATGGCGTCGAGGTCGCTTCGCGATGAATCTTGCTGCACGGCATAAAATTGGTCGATATGAACGGGTCGTATGAATCCGAGGGATCCAGCTTTAAGCAGTTGCATTGCATACGAAAGAGGACTGACGAGGCACGGGGTGCTGGTTTCATTCGAAACGGAGAGGGCCGAATATGGCAGGAGGAGTGGTTGCCGACTTAGAAGGAGGCTTGATGGCTCAAATAATGCCGGTTGTTGCAGTACACGGGGAGCAAAGCAGCTGTTGTCGGCGGAATTTCTGTGTCTTCTGTGACCACTACTTAGTGTGCGGCAGGGTAATTGCTGTTATTGGACTCGTCATACAGCAGGAAAAGCTCAAGTTCATATCTGGCACAACTGATGACAGCCACAGGTGTTGAAGATTGGTGAGTTGATTCGTCCTACTTGAACTGATATAGCGCAATGCGGAAAAAAGAACGGCCAAGCAGACCGACACAAGAGGACAGAGCGCTAACTTCCAACTGAGCTTCATTTGCAAATTGCAGCAAATACTTGCGCAAGCACACAAAGAACACCCGGACGTATCGCCAAAATCAGACAACCATCACAATGTCACAGACCAAGGATTCATAGACGGTTCGCCTGATTAAGGAAGGACACCTCATGATGCTCAGATAAAGCCAACGAAGGGGCGCTGATACACGTGTTGCCAGCTCTTCCTATACAATGCGCTTGAATTATTTCTCGAGTGATTCGTGACGGGTGCTTCCTTACCACTTCATATTGATCAAAGATCATATTGTTACGGGGATACTTGTATTTACAATATATACAAAGGCAAGTACCAAAGAACACTAATGGCAGGCCAGAGTCTTGCCCGAACACTTCGTTTCCTTTTCCCGTGTCCTGCGTTCAGAGTGAGCCCCTCTGCTACCTGCCTTGCAACACTGCAGAGTACGCCCCTCTGCTATCTTGTAACACTACCCCCCGGCGTAAAAGCGCCGACCCGGCGTGTGTCACGGCAGCATAGAGGTGGCAGGTATACAGGGCTTCAGTCGCGCGACGTGTACAGTTGTAGAAGGTAGTCTCGTAGATTGGGCTCGATCGGCGACTCGTTCAATTTCATACGTGAGGTCAGTGACCTTGCGTAAGATCTTATAGGGGCCATCGTAGCGGGATAAGAGCTTTTCCGAGAGACCAACACGGCGAGATGGGGACCACAAAAGTACAAGGGACCCGGGAGAATAAGCAACGTCTCTGTGGCGGCGATCATACAGGTCTTTTTGAGCGGCTTGAGACATGCTGAGGCGTTCACGGGCGATTTCACGTGCTTCGGCGGCTCGCGCTATGGCGTCACGAACGTACGTAACAGGGTAACTGGAGGCGGGAAGTAGCGTGTCAAGAGGCAGGGAAGGTTCGCGGCCGTAGAATAAGTAAACGGAGAATAACCGGTGGTGTCATGCCTTGAAGAATTATAGGCAAAGGTAACGTAGGGCAAAGGTGCGTCCCAGTCGCGATGGTCTGCGGAAACATACATGGACAGCATGTCGATGAGAGTTCGGTTCAGACGCTCCGTAAGGCCATTCCTTTGAGGGTGGTAAGCTGTTGTGACCTTGTGTTTTGTGGAGCAGGAGTGAAGGAGCTCCTGAACGACGCGGGACAAAAAATACCGGCCTTGATCGGTAAGAAGCTGGCGAGGAGCACCGTGCTGCAAAATGACGTCATAAAGAAGAAAGTCGGCGACATCCGTAGCGCAGCTGGTGGGAAGAGCGCGTGTAATGACGTATCGCGACGCGTAGTCGGTCGCGACGGCAATCCACTTGTTTCCGGATGCTGACGTCGGAAAAGGACCGAGAAGGTCGAGTCCTACACGGTAGAAAGGTTCGGCGGGAATGTCAATAGGGTGAAGAAGACCGGCTGGCAGCATTGCTGGCCGCTTCCGACGTTGGCATGCGTCACAGCTGCTGACATATCGCTGCACTGAACGGTAGAGGCCGGGCCAGAAGAAGCGGCGCCGTATGCGATCATAGGTGCGTGTAATACCAAGGTGACCGGCGCTTGGCTCATCGTGGAGCTGGCGAAGAACATCAGACCGCAAGTGTGAGGGTACGACAAGCAGGCGTTCAGGGCCATCTGGGTGCATATTGTGGCGGTACAAGATGCCATCGTGAAGGCAGAACATGCGGAGTGAAGGACTTGTAGCTCCAGAACCGAGACTATTCACGATGGAGCGTAAAGCTGGGTCTTGGAGTTCTTCGTCGCCTATGTTACGTAAATCGGATATCGACAAAATGCATGCCTCAATGTCTTTCTCGACGTCTGCAGGCGGGTCGATGGGATAACGTGACAGGCAATCGGCGTCCAGGTGGCGGTGACCAGACTTGTAAACGACCGAGAACGAGTATTCTTGCAGACGGAGAGCCCAACGAGCGAGGCGGCCTGTAGGATCTTTGAGCGACGAGAGCCAGCAGAGTGCATGATGGTCAGTCACTACAGTAAAGGTGCGTCCGTATAGGTAGGGACGAAATTTATCAATGACCCATACAAGCGCAAGGCACTCTCGTTCTGTGATGGAGTAGTTCTTCTCTGCTGTGGAGAGAAGGCGGCTGGCATAGGCAATAACGCATTCGCGGCCGCACTGACGCTGTGCGAGAACGGTGCCGATCCCATGGCCGCTGGCATCGGTGCGTACTTCAGTGGGTGCAGTCGGGTCAAATTGCGCTAATATCGGAGAAGTGGTGAGGGCGTCTATGAGCGCCGAGAAGGCAGAAGCCTGGGATAAACTCCAGGTGAAGACGGCGTCCTTTTTAAATAGTGGAGTGAGAGGACGAGCGGTCTCGGCGAAATTACGAATAAAGCGGCGGAAGTATGAGCACAGCCCGACGAAACTTCGTACATCTTTAAGGTAACAAGGCACAGGAAAGTTTTTCACAGCGCTGACTTTGTCGGGATCAGGCTGTACACTAGCTGAGTTTACAAGATGTCCCAGGACAGTTATTTCACGGCGTCCGAAACGGCATTTGGAAGAATTGAGCTGCAGACCAGCGTTACGGAATAGGCTGAGAATGGTGGAAAGGCGGTCGAGATGGCTCGCAAATATCGGTGCAAAAATGATGACGTCATCTAAGTAGCACAAGCAGGTCGACCACTTGAAGCCGCGTAGGAGTGAGTCCATCATGCGCTCGAAGGTTGCCGGCGCATTGCAAAGACCAAACGGCATGACTTTAAATTGGTAGAGGCCGTCGGGAGTTACAAATGCCGTTTTTCCTCGGTCCTGTGGGTCAAAAGCAATCTGCCAATACCCCGATCGAAGGTCGATGGACGAGAAATATTTTGCTCCATGAAGACAGTCGAGCGCGTCGTCTATCCGCGGCAAGGGGTAAACGTCCTTCTTAGTTATCGCGTTCAGGTGTCTGTAATCAACACAAGATCTCCAAGTGTTGTCCTTCTTTTTCACAAGGACAACAGGAGAAGCCCAAGGACTTGAGGACGGTTCGATGACATCTTTAGCGAGCATTTTTTCTACTTCTTTTTGGATGACAGCACGTTCGGCGGCCGACACACGGTAAGGGCGCCGGTGAATAGGGTTGGTGTCACCGGTATGAATTTTGTGCATGACAACGGAGGTCTGGCCTAATGGGCGGTCGTTGAAGTCGAATAGATCGGCGTAGGACTCCAAAAGGTGACGAAGAGCTTCAGCGTGGGTGGGCGAGAGATCTGTCGCTAGCATTTTGTAAAAGTCGGTGGACGAAGGGGCAGGCGCTCTGGAAGAGGTTGAACGGTTAGTAGAGGTGTGACGTCACATTCCTTCAACGACGACAGGATGCTCAAGGTGATACCTGCAGGGAGCACGTGCTTGGTTAGGACAAAATTCAAAACAGGTAAAGAGGCCTTGTTTCGGCGTACTGTGATCACTGTGTGCGGAACAACGAGGGAATGTACAAGGACAACATCGGTAATCGGTGAAACAACATAGTCGCCATCGGATACAGGTGGGTCAGAAGTCAGCTGGATATATGTTACTGCTTGCGGTTGTAGGTGCATGAACTCTGTGGAACATAAGCGATTAGGCTTGTCCAAACCAACGTCAGTATCAAAAGGGAGCTCAAGCTGAATAAGGCCGGTTGAGCAGTCTATAAGGGCCGAATGCGTCGAAAGAAAATCGAGGCCGAGGATTACGTCGTGTGGGCACTGTGCAAGCACGGCAAACAAAACAGTGGTCTCATGGCCTGCGATACACACGCGAGAAGTGCACATGCCAAGAACAGGTGACGTGCTCCCATCCGCGACCCGAACCGTGCACTGAATAGCGGGAGTAAGAACTTTGCGCAATTGACGGCGCAGAGCTGCGCTCATAACAGAAATCTGCGCGCCAGTGTCTATTAGGGCTGAAACGGTAACGTCGTCGACTTTAATGTTCAAAAGGTTGCGGCACGTAGGAATGGTCAACAGAGGATTTTGATGCATGGTCCTTGATGCAGCGTCACCTCCGGGCGCTGCATGGTCTAGTTTTCCGAAGCGTAGGGTCCAGGTCATGCAGGGGACGAAGATCGACGTGCCTGCGGCGATAGTGGTCGACGGCCTTGAGGTGATGGTGAACGGCTGAACCTCGTGCTAGGGCGGTTCGCGTCAGATGTCGGGGAATCAGGTCGAGGAGAGAATCGACGAGCAGGGCTTTCAGGACGACGCCATGATCCAGAGTTCCAGCGAGAATTCCAGCGGTTTTGGCAGTAACGTGCAATGTGTCCGGCGCGAGAGCAGTTGAAACATATGGGCCGATTATGTGCCGTCCTCCATTCATCAGGGTTTCGGTAGCGTCGGGCGTAGCCTTGGTTTTGGTTCACAGCGGCATAGGTGCTCTCGGGCGCACGAAGAGAACAAACGGAGGTGAGGCCAAGGTTCGCGAACTCCTGTCGAACGACTGCTTGGATGAGGGACACGGTGGGCAGGTGTGCTTGCGGCATGTCCGAAGGTACGGCAGCAGGGGCCATAGCTTCCAGTTCACGACGGATAAGGCGGGTGACGTTCTGCGGCGACGCAGTTTGTGAAATTATCGGAGGGTCTTCGCACGATGAAGTAGCAGCAGTATTGGGCAGCCGAACGAACTGGTGGGTGATGCGACGACTCTTTGCTTGCTCAAACCTCTTGCATTCTTTGACAATGCCTTCGACCGTAGGGCAGTCCTTGAAAATCAATAGATTGAAGGCGTCGTCGGCTATTCCCTTTAGTATGTGCGAAATCTTATCAGATTCCGTCATATTAGGGTCAACCTTCCGACAGAGGCCCAGCACGTTTTGAATATAACAGACGTAGGACTCGGTCGAAGTCTGCACGCGGGAACCAAGCTCCTTCCTGGCCGCCTGCTGACGACCAAATGGCCTGCCAAACAACTCACAGAGCTTCGTTTTGCAAATGTCCCAACTGGTCAGTTCTTCTTCGTGTGTGTCGTACCATATTCGCGCAGTTCCCTTCAAATAAAATATGACGTTGGCCAGCTTCATAGAAGGGTCCCACCTGTGGTAATCGCTGACGCGCTCGTACATGGCCACCCAATCTTCCACGTCCACTTTGTCATCGTCCGTGCCTGAGAAGGCTCCTGGATCTCGGGGGGGCAGAAGAATCACAGGAGCCTGTGGCTGCGGCGCCGCCCCATTAGCCATCGCCGAGGAACCGAGACGGCGACCACTCCGAAGTTCCGTGTTGGTTGAGCGAGGAAACGCAGGGCAGGCGTACCCAGCACCTCCACGACAAATGTTACGGGGATACTTGTATTTACAATATATACAAAGGCAAGTACCAAAGAACACTAATGGCAGGCCCGAGTCTTACCCGAACACTTCGTTTCCTTTTCCCGTGTCCTGCGTACAGAGTGAGCCCCTCTGCTACCTTCCTTGCAACACTGCAGAGTACGCCCCTCTGCTATCTTGTAACAATATTTATGGAGGCCCCCGATCCACAGACGCCGTCCCAGCTGCGCCATAAGCTTTTCGGTTCTGCAGAGCGGGGGGGGGGGGTGTCCGCCGGATACTTTCGTAGTTACGTGCTAGGAAGAAGTCCTGGCGTCGCACTTGCTTGGAACGCTTTTTTTTTTGGTGGGTCAAAGCAACAGCATTGAGTGCGACAGAGCAACAATAGTGCAGTAAAGTAGGCACACAGTTTTCTGCAAAGGCTTCACCAGTCTTAGCATTTCAGTCACAATTAGTTGTCATGCATACAAAAATCAATGTATAGCGTGTGCTTCATCATATAGTATGAAGGAAATGTATCAAAAATAGTCATGGCATATCTTTCTGCAGTGAAAGATAGTTTCTTGGCCCGCAAAACATAGCATTCGTGCACTACATGCTGGAGCATAGCTATAACACATCATATCTGTTACGACAGTGACGTATGGCGTTGGGGTGGACCCCGGCATGAAACACTTTCGTGTTAAAAAGGCGCTCGCCTCGGCTCCGTAGCGTTCGCTGCGTTACCGCAGAATGTTCTCGCCATGTGTAGTTCCGGCCCTTCTCTCTGCTGCCGCTTAAAAACAGGATGGGCGTCCCTCCTCTGGCACTTGTTCGCGCCTTCCATGTTAGAACTTCTCAACGCCGCGCATTCCCCACATCAGGGTCATTGGAGTCCTTAACTCCCGATGCACTGCAAGGTCACAAAGTGACCGTTCCGCACATTTTGCCAATACGCGTCACGTGTACCAAAGCTGTGGAGACTAGCGTCCTAGCTTCGGGCAAGTGCCTAAGTGTGCCATCTGCTAGCTTCACTGAGGATTTTCTTCCTCTGAGTTCCACGTCCCTTACAATGCTTCTACGGACAAAAACTGTGTACGCCCCGTTATTCCTCAAGACCGAGATATGCTGGTCCCATATTTACCCAACAGCAAACGCCATCTTTGAGTTAGGGTCGTGCGTTCCATCTGTCACTCTCCTGCGGCGTTCGTCTCTCTCGAGATACGTGTGCTGTTCTCGAATGTGAACAACACATGCAACCCTGTCCTTACGGGCATCCTTCTGACACATGCTCTGTCTTTCTGCGATTGTGACAAACGACCTCTGTCTTTTGAACTGCACTATTCGTCGGGCAGTCCGCTGCACGGTGTCCAACTTTCTTGCAGAGAAAACACTGCACGGACGCACGGACGTTTTAGGCGCACTTTCATAAGCCTGTTCCCACGTTTTCCGTGCCCATGTCTGCTTCTTCCTAGGTTTCTAAACCCTCGGGCTTCAAAAAATTCATCTGCGGCCTCAGCGACTTCATGTACGGAATTCAGCTTGTTTTTTGTTTCCAAAAATATAAATGTTTTGACTCACATGAGGTGAAGAACTGCTCCGGGACCTATCTTGTCACGTTGCTCTTCAAAGCTCTTTCGTGTATTCGACATAACCAGCCATCTGCCGAAATACTTAAACGTCAAGGAAACCGCTCAGCCGTCTCGCAGTCCTCTGCTTTCGCACCGCGAAATCCTTTCCGAAAACTCTTTGTGGTTAATCTGAATCTTCCTAACGCTATCTACTCAAATCGCTGAAGTCATCCAAGTCACCCAAGTCATCTGTCTTATCGTCGAAAGGAGCCATCAACTTCCTAGGGCAGACCCTCGTCGGTCTCGGGGATCTTGCCGTCGGGATGAGGCTCCGGTCATCATTGACGCTCATCTCACTGCCTCCCAACAACTTCGGCTCTTCGCATAAAATAAACTGCTTCTCCCGCTCAATTCTTCTGATGCCGCGTTCCTGCTCTACACGCAACACTTTTGCCTCGCATTCCTCAGCCACGCGCTTCTCTTCATGTGTCCACGCCCTTTCACCTTCTTGCCTCTTTTCCTCACGATCATAAAGATTAATGGCCTCTTTTGATAGACCGATAGTCAGAGCCAGCTTTCGCGTTTTCGCCAAGTCGATTCTCTCTGCCAGCGAGAAATCCGCGAGATCCCAACAAAAATGAGAAAAAGGATCCTGGCAGGGCTTGTCACTCACTTTTGTCACGCTTCTGAGGACAACTGCTCGGCAGAGGGAAGGGACGAGACGTCAGTGGTTGCACGCACACACATAGAAAGAAAAAAATCCACGCAACTCCAGGAAGTGAATCATGACGAGTGGGCGAAGCACTGGGGTCGTTCTTACCGTAAATCACCCGTGACATTGCCCACTGGCGCAGTAAATGAGCGAACACGCGTGCTTTCAGTGTCTACATTGTTTTATTTGTCATAAGTAGTGTATGTCGTGTTGAGTTCTGGATTCCATTTTCCCTCCATTATCATAGCTTTGTGGTCTGCGAAACGTAGAGCCAATGGTTTTTCGACCGGATCTATCCTGATTTTGGCAAAGACAAGGGCTATGCAGGTTCCCCTTGTGGTTGTCAGTTTTTGCAATCATATGAAATGCATCGTACAGCGTATCGAGACGTCACATACTGCACTTTGTTTCTTAATCGCGGATGGCTAGCTCGATATATTTTCTGCGTTGCCTCGGGATAGATTCGGGGCTAGTGCACTGTCATGAAGACGGTTCCGTCGGATAGTTTTGTTGCAGTGTGCTCGCCATTATGAAATTGGCTCGTTATTGGTAGGTGGAGATTCACCACGGTCTGTGGTAATTTCACGTACATCCCAACACCACCTGCCGACCACTCTGCTTCTGTGCAGACGACAAGGAAGAATTCATTGACGTGCAGTCTTTTCACCTCACACGTTTCGGTAAAGCAAAGGACATCTGCTTTCGTTAGTGTGGGATTTTGTTCGACGTCGTCTGCATGGGCATAGAGGGAGCGAGCGTTCAGCAAGACCAGGGTTGTGCAGTGGGATCTTGAAAGGCTGTGAAGTACCGTTGTGTCAGTGTCGGCAATCTGTGTTACTCCAGACGATTAAAGTCGTCCAGCATGTTCTTGTCCACATTACTATCTTTGTGGTAGAAGTGATGATTCCCTTCGGAATCGATAAGGCAGAGGTTGTTTACATCAGCGCAACGACCACCGGTGTAGCAGGTTGTTGTCGGCGTCGGCGTTGCCTCTAACCGTTTACGTTCGTTTTCATGCATGGCAGAAAGAGTATGTGTGGTTTGCAGCGCGCTTATACACGCATTTGTACCGCAGCGCCCTCTCGTGTATTCTCACCACAGCGTACATTGTGCTGTCACGTCGCTTAAATGTCGGCTTAGGTTTCGATCTTACATGATGCTGTGCCTGGGAACCGTACTGGGTACTCAGCACTGGGCAGTGCAACCTGTCTGGGTGCACTGCCTACAGCATCGGCTCACACATGTACACACACGGTGTGACTGCCTCCAGGATGGCCCACACGGGCCCACACACTACAGCAACGGTGCTGTGCCCTGACGGACACACAACGGAGCAGCCTCAACACTAACGTGCTTCGATCCAAAAAAGAAGCACTTTCACAGAAACGCTAGGCATACAATAAAGTATGCTAACGGTTTCAAGAGGGTTGCAACTTGGGCTTGTTGGTGAAACATGATGAACTGAAGCGTTGCACACAAGAACGAGGATACAAGAAGGAACACACAAAATGACAAACGAAGCGCAAACTAACAGCACTTCATTTGCGAGGAATGTGACCTTATTTACAGGATTCCTCAGATCATTGTAATCATGAAGATCCATATAATTATGTACAATGTGTTAAAGGGGTTGTCTATAGTATTCCGCTGACATGTGACCACAGTGGAGCACATATCGCGCATTACAAGGCAGAACAAGATCTTACGTCACACGTGTAGTGCCACCCAGTTATGCCATTTCTTTAGGTGATAATGAGAGGGAAGGCATGCTGATGCACTTGTCTTTAAGGCGCGAGATCTTGTGGGCTTCAATGATTAGGCGCGTTGTTTCCTTCCTGTTTCTTGCAATTACACTGGCACGTTTAAATTCAGGTTTGCACGCACATTTCTCAGAGTGAATGGCCAGGCACCCCCCTATCTTGTTTTTCACGTTGTACGCATGTTCACGGAGGCGATCCTTGATACAGCGAGCTGCCTGACCGATGTACACACGGTCACATGTCAGCGGAATACTATAGACAACCCCTTTAACACATTTTTCATAATTATATGCATCTTCATGATTACAATGATCTGAGGAATCCTGTAAAAAGAATCATTAAGATCCATATAATTATGTACAATGTGTTGAAGGGGTTGTCTATAGTATTCCGCTGACATGCGACCGAGCGTACATCTATCACACAGCTCGCTGTATTAACGATCGTCTCCGTGAACATGCGTACAACGTGAAAAACAAGATAGGGGGGTGGCTGGCCATTCACTGTGAGAAATGTGCGTGCAAACCTGAATTCAAACATGCCACTGTAGTTCCAAGAAACAGGAATGAAACAACGCGCCAAATCATTGAAGCCGACAAGATCTCATGCCTTAAAGAGAAATGCATCAGCATGCCTTCCATCTTATTATCACCCAAAGAAATAGCATATCTGGGTGGCACTTAACGTGTGATGTAAGGTCTTGTTCTGCCTTGTAATGCGCGATATGTGTTACGCTGTGGTATAAATAAGGTCACATTCCTAGCAAATGAAGTGCTGTTAGTTTGCGCTTCGTTTGTCATCTTGTGCTCCTTCTTGTGTCCACGTTCTTGTGCGCAACGCTTGAGTTCATCTAACGGTTTATTCTACACAATCTCTGTCTTAATTCTTTACAACTTTAGCCTGGGTAAATGAACGGTCCGGCGCTTATGAAGGGTCCGGCGTCCGGTTCAGTGCTGACCTAAAGGGGCGCGGTGTTTCGAGGGACACCAGCACTGGCGTCCGAGACCATCTCGCAGGCAGGCTGGCTGAGGGACGCGTACAGGCGTCGTCATCGACGTTGGCAGGGCTTGTGGCCCAGGGACGCGTAAGTCTCAGGCCTCAGTGATTACTATGGCGATGTGTGTCTCAGGCATACCTGGTGACCAACGTTACTAGATAGTAACGTTGCTGGTGACTACGGTGGAGACACCGTCGCGCTCCCGAGACTGTGCGCCCGGACAGAAGCCACAGACACTCCCTGTGCGTTGCAGCATGTCGTGGCAGACCTCTGTGGCTGTTGGCAGGGCTCTGGAAGAACGGAGATCTACGGTGCGACGCTGTAGAATGTCGGAGGCTGCGTCCCGGAGCAACAGGCGGCGACGCTGCTCCTAAGGTCTTGCCCAGAAACCAAAGCTTCTCCCTTATTCCCTCAGACCAACCTCCTCTCATTTAAATCTCTGCTTCGTCTTCTCGTGCACTCATCGGCACTGCGTCCTGGTTGTCGAGTTCCGGCCCGCGTTATCATACCTAATCTTTATTTCCTCTGGCTTCTTTCGGTCGTCTTGTATGTGACGGTCTCACACAGGTGTTCTTTGTACTCATATTTGTTGAAAGTGGCGTCATGTTAGTGGAACCAACTAGCCCACATTACCGCCTTGACATGTGACGATCACCAATTGTGCGTGATTGGTGTCTTCTCCTTCGCCGTTGCTTCTGAAGGAAATTGTTGGACAGTCATGGGTGGGTTCCGTATGGGCCTCTTGAAGAGCTCCTGCTTCACTCCAAGCATGAACGGACGAACTATATTTTCTTTGGGCATACATGGTGAAAAAGACAAGTCATTACTTCCTTGAAATTGATAAGACTTTGCTTCCGAAGTTACACTCGTAATTGAAGAAAAGCCGCGAACTTTGCAAATCGATGCCTGTAAAGGTGTCCCACAGTGTAGATTGAAACAGGTCGAAGGCTTCAAGTGCCGACTCTGGACTCTCGGAGATTATGTCCTTGTGGCATCTTCTAGGTAGAAATACATGTGCCACTAGTGTTCTTCAGAGTTCTATTTGTTGAAAGTGGCATCATATTAGTGCTTTCCAAGACAACTTTCTGTGCCCCGATGGGTTGGTCACCATGATGTGACCAACCCATCGGGACACAGAAAGTTGGCCTTTTGGCCTGCTGCATCACGAGTCTCGCCGGTGATGCTACGGTCGTTATCGTGAATGCCGCCTTTGGCGTAGCGTGAGTCTCCAATCTTTGTCGGGAAAAAACCGCATTGTGTGGGCAGTCCTTACTGGCTGTCGCCATTTCGTAGTTCCGGGTTGAGGCCATGCTCTATACGGCATGGTGTTGTGTCAGGATTGTTGAGCACATGGGAACGCTGGAAAGCACCTGCATCAAATGCCACATGGTCGTGACGAGGAATGGTGGAGAAAGCTAGGGAGCTGTGAAAACATGAATCTTTTCCAAAACGGCTGCCATTCGGGCTTGTTGGTAATGACGCAAAATGTGAAACAGAGAAAAGACCGGAAAAACGGTGAGTAACGGAATAGGTTGCTTCTCACGGGGAAGTCAGAGAATAACTGGGAGGGCGACTAAGTAAAAAGATAGCAACACGAGCGCTGACTTCCAACAACGAAAATTTGTTGCGAGAGCGGAAACTATCAGTTATGTTTTTCTTGTTCGTTTTCTCCTTGATGTGGATTGAAGTCCCGTCAAGGAGATGATCGACGTCGATGAAGCAGGAGGCAGGTTGGATGTAAGGAACTTGAAGGTATATTGCAGCGAAATATTTACAGTCATATGTACATCTTGCCGAAGCACACTGATGATAACATAGACATCAACAGCGTCTTACTCTTCTACTTAACTTTTCTTAAGTTAGAGCCTAGAACACTGTTACTACATACAACGAACTTAGTCTCACTGTTCGACCACCGAGTGGTTACGGCCCAGACAGAAGTTGCATCGTACGGAGTCTTACTGATCGATCAGTTAAATGATTACAGCCTAGACTGAAGGGAAACGAATCCCGTCCAGTCTTTAGTACCTTACGGTAACAAAGAAAGAGGGGAGGTGGCCACTGCTGGTCCGCCTCAACCTTCTGTTATCCAATCTGTTTACCCTCAGATTAAGCCACTCCCTAGTGGGTTGTCCCTAATCTCGACAGCAGCGTCTTTGCAGTTTAAACAGGCCTTTTGGCATTCTTTCCCATCATGGCTCTCCCTCTCCTTATCCCACGCTCTCAGATATTCTCACAATCGAAATATCGGTATCGTAGCAGCCCTGCGGCATTCGGCCCATCTCCCACGCTCATCCAGTCGAACCCTGTCGTTCCAGGAAACACTGCGTGTCTTCGCCTTTCCCGCAGTTCGGACCGTGCACTGCTGCGACTCAACGCTTCGTTCCAGTCGGCGCGCCGAAAGCGCATGCTGGTCGTTAAAGAATTGGTTGGGCCAAGCGCATTGTCGCTTCAAGCGACGGCGCACTTCTCATGCATTGTCCTCCTACGCGTCCGAGCTGCTCTTCCCCGAAACGGCCACTGAGAGGACAAGTACGGTCGCGCAGCCGCGACCCCCCCAAGCGACGTTCAGCGAAAGGGAAGGGTCTCGTACCAGGAACCCCTGGGGGCCAGCGTGGGAGACCAGCCGCTCAATGGGAGCAGTTTGCTTTCCATTGATAATTGCTGTCAAAGACCATGCAGAGAGAGAGCCGAGAAAGAAGCTTTGTATAGCGTACGGTGCTACGCCGTCCCTTCTGTACGATCGCCTTATGAGCGGCAACATAACACGTCCCCCCTTAAGAGTACGCTGGGCTGTTCTACGCTCAGTGGTACGATAAATCACTGCCGCGATTAGGTCACTGGACTTTCTAAGCATACAACAGCATACACAAACATCAAACACAATTGCGAGACAACACGACAGGAGAATACAAGAAACGAAAACAAATACATGCTAAACGATCAAGCACACCATTGCTGCTTCAAGCAGTAAGATCACTAGTGTCTGTTTCTTGGATTGTCAATCACACAGCCCACAATATACAGCAGCGAGTGGGCAGGAACATTCACGTCCCCCCCCCCCCCCCCAGTTGGCATGGCACTGTTATTCTGATGGCTTCCACAAACTATTCTGGAGCCTCGATAATGCATCCGCATTCCCGTTACATATACCCTTCCGATGTTGTACCGAGACATGATATCGCTGTAAAGCCAGCGCCCATCTTGTCAATTTCGCCCCGTGCGGAGTAGAAGTTGTAAGGTACGACAGCGGATTGTGGTCGGAAACGACGTTTACTATGGCACCGAAAAACCAGTAGTCAAACTTCTTTAAGGCCCATATTATTGCGAACGCTTCCCTCTCAATTGTCGACCAACGCATCTGGGTCGGTGAGAAGCGGTGGCTTGCAAAGGCGATAGGCTTCTCTTCTCCCTCAGCTGACATTTGCGCCAAACATGCTCCCGCCGCCGTAGCTGAGGCGTCTGTGAAAAGCCAGTAGGGCTGAGATGGCTCTGGGGTGTTTAGCGCCACGGCCTCGCACAAAGATTGTTTGAGCATCTCAAATGCTGCCTGAGCTTCCTCCGGCCAGGGTATCTTATTAGGTACCGCTTTCTTTGTTAACAGCGTGAGCGGGCTCGTCACCTCTGCATATCCTCGGACGTACTCGCGATAGTAACCGCACAGTCCTAACAGGCTGCGTAGTTCCTTTTTGGTGCGCGGTGGTACCAGGTTCTTAATCGCTGCTATTTTTTCAGGGTCTGGTGCGTGTGTCCCTGAACCGACAATATGCCCCAGGTAATGTATATGGGATCGCGCAATCTGACACTTCTCCGGACTGGCTTTGAGTCCCGCCTTCTCTAAGACATTAAGAATAATGTCGAGATGCTTTAAGTGCTCCTCCCAAGTGCTAGAAAAAATAGCAATATCATCAAGGTATGCCGTGGCATACATTTGATGTTGCGACAAGAGTTTATTGACCATTCTTTGAAAGGTTGCCGCGGAATTTTTTAGCACGAAAGTCATCACTTTCCATGCGTACTGACCCTCGTGCGTTACAAACGCGGTGAATTTCTGACTCTTCTCTTCCATCGGTACCTGCCAGTACCCGCGCCTAAGGTCCACTACCGTAATGAACTGCGCTCTGCCTACTCGGAAAATCAATTCCTGAGGATTCATCATAGGGAACGCATCCACTTTGGTGACGGCATTTAACGCCCTGTAGTCCACACACATGCGGATAGTCCCATCCTTTTTTCCGACGCATACTACCGGGTGTGCAAACTCACTCTCCGTGGGGTAGATCAACTTCCAAGTCAAAAGTTCGTCAACTTGCCGGCTGACTTCCTTCTTTAATAGTTCCGGCACCCGATAAGGAAACACCTTTTTTGGCTGGTGGCCCGGTTCTATTTCTATCCTATGTTCGTCTACCTTCGCTATACCCGGGGTGCCGTCAAAGAGTGTGCAATGTCTTTGGAACACCGCCTGTATTTCCGCCTGCGCGTCAGCATCAAGGTGAGCAACCTTCTCGCTCGTTAGCACTAGCTCTTCCCGCTTTATAGTGGTTGGTTGTGGAGCATATTCCACCTCCCCAAAATCATGGTCCTCATCGAAGACTACCCCAATATGACTGACCCTTGTATAGTAAGGTCGAATGTTGTTGGCGTGGACACTTTTCACCTTTCCCTCAGATATTTCAACGCGGTAAGAGTGTTCGCGCTCACGTCCAACCACTGTGAATGGGCCTAGCCATTTAGGTGACATCTTACAATTCCGATCATTGTCGAAAACCACAACCTGGTCGCCAACGTTAAAAGCTTTGAGCCTGGTGCTGCGATTATAGGCACTGGCGTAACTCTCCTGATGAGTTGCACTAGTTAGCTCAGCAATATTAGCGGCCGTCTCGAGCTGCTCCTTAAGTTGCTGTAAATACTTAGCGGGGCTTTCTCTTAATGTTGCGGGCACCGGCATTTCTCCCGTCCACGTCCTCTGCAGTATTAGAAGCGGTCCCGTGGGATTCCTTCCATACAATAGACGAAACGGAGCTACTCCGGTTACCTCATGGGGAACTTCCCGATAAGCCCAAAAAACCATTGGGATCAATTTGTCCCAATTCTTAGAGTCTCTCTGAATGACATAGATACAACATGTTTTTCAGTACTCGGTTCCACCTCTCTACAACTCCATTACTCTCTGGGTGTTCTGGGGTTGAGAACCTTGGCGTGCAACCTAATTTCTCCATCATCGTTTGCGTGAGCTGAGATTTGAAATTAGTGCCCTGATCGGAGCAGATCATCTCCGGAACGCCTGTGCGACTGAATATCTCAATCAGTGCATCGCAAGTCGCCTTAGCGGTCAAAGAGCGCAGTGGAACCACCTCCGGCCACCTCGTGCAAAGGTCCACTAAGCACAGCGCGTACTTATGCCCTCTCGCTGACGGTGTGTCGAGGGGTCCGATCACATCTACATTGACAACTTGGAAAGGGTGCTCGGGTCTAGTGAGCGGGGTTATAGGCACTTTATCTGTGCGACGCCTGTGTGACCGAATTTGACATTCATGGCACGAACGACAATGCCCTAATATCTCCTTCGCCATACCTGGCCAAAAAAAATTATACCTAATGCGAGCTCTTGTTTTCTTTGGCCCCAGGTGCCCCCCGCATAGCGACTCATGGGCTAAGTGCATCACCTCAGTGCGCTTATCTTTGGGGACAACTAGCTGACTCACTCGAGTGCCTGCTATTGAGTCCCAGTGATATAACAGTCCGTCTGAAATGAACATGCCGGATTTCCCACTACGCGCATCTTCCGAACATTTCTTTAGCGTAGTGTCACCCAACTGCACTTTGCGGAACTCTTCTCTCTGGCCTAATGATGCCTCCCTTTCTTCATCAATTTGCGCATCTTCGCCGGAAACGTCTTTCTTCTCCAAAGTAAGATTGCATGCCACGACCTTTGGTTTCTCTACTGCTTGTTCTGCCTCGGGAGCAGGCTCGGCCGGTGCTCGACAGGGTGCCAGAGGGCTGCTGGCCTTCGACAAAAGTTTCCAATCTTCCTCGGTCAACAAACAATCTGTGCCCTCGACGAGCTCATCAGTTAACGCGCAGAGTAGGTCGACGCTCTGAGGCTCCGTAACCTCTCGCGGGCTATTTAATTTGACCGGCCTTGCCTCGATAGTTTTACCAAAAGCAGACACCAATCTCACCTTGCCAGACGGCTCTACTAAACTTCTCGGAAGCAGACTCTCCCGAAAGACAGTTATTTCACTCCCTGTATCCAAAATTGCATCTGCGGATATACCTGCACATGATACGGGAATTAACTGCAGTTTATTTGTGCCTTCACCCTCGTGTTTCAGAGACTTCACCTTTGCGCTAAGTACTCCATCAGGTATTTCAGTTTCCGTCTCGTGGAATAACGTTACCTTTTGGACCTTCCGCTTTGGCTCGGTAGCCTTCTTCGGGTTGCTCTCCTTATCACTAGACTTCGGGCACTCTTTAGCGAAATGGCCTGAGCCGTGACATAAGTGGCACTTCAGAGCCCCTTTCTCTACTCGTGTCGCCGGCTTCTGCCCCATTTCTACAGTTGGTTGCTTTGAAGCACGCCCTTTTCCTTTCGCTTGTTCGAAAGTTTGCAGCACTTTAGCGATCTCAGTTGGCCTAAGCCATCCCTCGCCTTCTCTTAGTCTCACATACTCAAGACCCTCCGTGCTAAGGCCCGATTTTATACGGTCAGCAACCATGAGTTCTGCCATCACTTTTACTGTGTCGGCCTCTCTCACTTGAAGGTAGTAGGAGAAATAAGTTTTCATGCGGGACGCGAACTGCGCCCACGTTCCTTCCTTCCGCTTTACCGCTCTTTCGAACCTCTGCAGATACTCTGCCGGAGAAAGCTTCAGTTCCGTCAGTACTGCTGCTTTAACTGCCTCGTAATCTGCACTCTCTTCAGAGTTGAGGTTACGCAGTAAGTAACGAACTCGTTCAGTTAGTGCTGGTATAACCAAATGCACGCGAGTCTCATACGGTACTTGGTAAGTAGCAAATAGTTTTTCTACCTCCTCAAACCATAATGGCACATCCGCGTCACTCGGCAGGCGGAACCCTTTCAGCACTTTTGCACATTGCAGGACAGAATCGAAACACCGCCGCCCCCGATCACCCGTCTCCGACCCAGAGTTGGACAACGTGCCATTGAGACGTTCCGCGTTCATTATAGCTTGCAATAGCTTTTCATACTCAATCTGGAGATTGAGCCTTTGAATTTCAAGTTCGAGCGTTCTCGTTTCACTTGAATTCGGCAAAACCTGAGATGCCTGCTGCATCGATTCTTGCCTCTGAGTAGGCACTCTCGCCTCATTTGACTGATCAGAATTTAGAATACCATGATTTGATGGCTCTCGACTCCGATCCATTGCTACCGCACTCGCACCTTCATCTCCATTAGACTCCATTGTTTCAGCACCCCCGCGTGTTCTCACCATGTGCTCTACACATAAACTGCCATGCCAACTAGAGAAAAACGCAAGAAATCCTGCTCACCCCTTCCTGTATGCACTGTCGTTCCTGGATTTCTTCCACGGTGCCGGAGTTGGCTGCTCTGGGATCGTCTCGACGTTGCCGCTGGTGGCTGACGGATGCCTTGCCCCTCGGTCTCCTCGGCACTGGTCCGGTGTATGGTGCTGTAGAGCTTCGCCGATCCCTGTCCGACTGCGCCAGTTATGTTTTTCTTGTTCGTTTTCTCCTTGATGTGGATTGAAGTCCCGTCAAGGAGATGATCGACGTCGATGAAGCAGGAGGCAGGTTGGATGTAATGAACTTGAAGGTATATTGCAGCGAAATATTTACAGTCATATGTACATCTTGCCGAAGCACACTGATGATAACATAGACATCAACAGCGTCTTACTCTTCTACTTAACTTTTCTTAAGTTAGAGCCTAGAACACTGTTACTACATACAACGAACTTAGTCTCACTGTTCGACCACCGAGTGGTTACGGCCCAGACAGAAGTTGCATCGTACGGAGTCTTACTGATCGATCAGTTAAATGATTACAGCCTAGACTGAAGGGAAACGAATCCCGTCCAGTCTTTAGTACCTTACGGTAACAAAGAAAGAGGGGAGGTGGCCACTGCTGGTCCGCCTCAACCTTCTGTTATCCAATCTGTTTACCCTCAGATTAAGCCACTCCCTAGTGGGTTGTCCCTAATCTCGACAGCAGCGTCTTTGCAGTTTAAACAGGCCTTTTGGCATTCTTTCCCATCATGGCTCTCCCTCTCCTTATCCCACGCTCTCAGATATTCTCACAATCGAAATATCGGTATCGTAGCAGCCCTGCGGCATTCGGCCCATCTCCCACGCTCATCCAGTCGAACCCTGTCGTTCCAGGAAACACTGCGTGTCTTCGCCTTTCCCGCAGTTCGGACCGTGCACTGCTGCGACTCAACGCTTCGTTCCAGTCGGCGCGCCGAAAGCGCATGCTGGTCGTTAAAGAATTGGTTGGGCCAAGCGCATTGTCGCTTCAAGCGACGGCGCACTTCTCATGCATTGTCCTCCTACGCGTCCGAGCTGCTCTTCCCCGAAACGGCCACTGAGAGGACAAGTACGGTCGCGCAGCCGCGACCCCCCCGAGCGACGTTCAGCGAAAGGGAAGGGTCTCGTACCAGGAACCCCTGGGGGCCAGCGTGGGAGACCAGCCGCTCAATGGGAGCAGTTTGCTTTCCATTGATAATTGCTGTCAAGGACCATGCAGAGAGAGAGCCGAGAAAGAAGCTTTGTATAGCGTACGGTGCTACGCCGTCCCTTCTGTACGATCGCCTTATGAGCGGCAACATAACACTATCCATAAAAAAATACGTGACACACATGATATTGGGAAGATTAAGCATGACGTGTTAGTCTTGCAAATAAGTCATTTCCTTTAGTAAAACACGTTCTTGGCCTAGTGTGTATGACATATTCGGAACAAAAATGTTGCGCGAAGAAAGACAATCACAAAGTGGGGTGCAGGGACAATTTGAATGCACGTTTGGTACTTGAGGCGTTCCTTATATGGCAGAAGGGAACCGATTGTGTCAGCGATACTTCTATCAGCCTGTATGCTGGAGAGAGGGGCTTTCTGGCCGCGCATGTGTAATTCTGGTGGTTTTTCTTGGCGCGTGTACACGTGGTCTTGTTGTGACTTTTCTATTTATTCAGTGGCTCTGATCAAGAATAAAGCAGGGTGAGCTTGCGCTTGTCCCTGTACCCCACTTTGTGATTGTCTTTCTTAGCGCAACCTCTTTGTTTCGAATAAGTCATTTCCTTGTCCAGCAAATGAATGGACGGTGAATTGATACATGACGTCCCGCGCATAACAGTGGTAAATGTCTCTATGATCAAGCGGGTGCGCTGATCCGCATGCCTCTTGAGGATGACTGTCTGAATAAAAATCGGCGTGCAATGACATAATCTACAATGTGCCGTCAAGTTGCTGCCATACTTGTGCGTCACGTTGTTGGCATGCTCCCGGAAGCGATCATTGAGGCACCTTCCGGTTTGCCCTACATGAGAACGGCCACTGTTCAGTGGAATGTCTTCGACGATTTTTGTGGTGCAGCTAGACAGGGTGTCTTGACGAGCTTTCTGGCACAGCTCCGTCGTCTCGTTGTCCCGGTTCATGTGCCTGCACAACGAGTTCAGCTTTGCCGGAGCTGAGAAAACGACAGAAACACCCGCCCTGCTTGCTGCCTTCTTCCATCTGTGTGACTCCCCGTGCAGATACGGAGTGACAGCACGTTTCGATTTGTTGATGCCCGCTCTGCGTGACTTTCTTGACACACATCGGGTACCAAGTCCTCTACTAATATCATCAGGATGCACCTTCGAAACGCTGCTCTTAAGTATTGTCACGTGCTTGTGACACACGCAGCACTTGAGACGAAGCACGCAGGACTCAAGCTGGTGTCAGGCGAACTGTTTAGTGGGCGAACTTGTGCCCAGCAAAACAAGGACATTAACAATTCGCAACAACAGCGGCGTGAACAGTCGTCGGTCGACGGTAAGACTGACAAGCGGCGCAGTGCGTCGGCTTTTATACACGTGGCTTAAAGGGACACTGAACAGGTTTTGAATTCGCGAATTTATTGCGAATTCGGTATCCGCGACCTCTTACAACATGCCTACGGAGGTTTTTTTCGCGATGTTCGATTAAACAACGGCGCTATAAGCGAGCAAACTTTGACCGAGGGAACGCCCCCCTCGGCGCGCGCGCGCGCAGGGGCGGAGCTTGGGAGAGATAGACACGTGGGGAGGTGACGTCATCGTCAGGGTCGAGCCGCCGGGCCGCCTGCGTCGCTCAGTCAGCTCAGCTTGTTTCTGCTGCGATCTGCTGCCTAGCGAAACATCAGTTCTGCCAGTTCGTAGGGATTTCTTGCCATTGCACCGTTCTCTTCTGATTGAAGATTTTCGCCATCCGACATTCACTACTTGTGTTTGTGCAAGGTTGAAGTGGACTCGCGATGCCGAGTTACTGCGCGGCATATGGCTGCCGCAGCACTTACAGTCGCGATGAGGTCGCTTTTCACAAGTTTCCTCGGGATCAGAAGATGGCTGCAAAATGGTCCGCTGCAGTTAAAAGAAAAGACTTCAAGCCTACGAGATCAAGCGTGCTGCGCTCCAAGCACTTTCGTGACAGCGACTACGTACGAAACCCGGCTCTCATGCAGTCGCTGGGATTGACGATCAAGAGTGTGCGACTGAACAGCGACGCGGTTC
Source organism: Hyalomma asiaticum (assembly GCA_013339685.2). NCBI lineage: Eukaryota > Metazoa > Arthropoda > Arachnida > Ixodida > Ixodidae > Hyalomma > Hyalomma asiaticum. The sequence continues at coordinate 1,191,415 of CM023486.1, read as the reverse complement.
CTTCTGTGTTTCCGCACCTGAAGGGGCCTTCGCCGCCACCACGACTTGCCTTCGTGAATTTTAAATTTCTTAAATTTTTTTGTTGTTGTGATGCACCTCGGATGTTTCTGGCGGTCGCGAATCTGCCGAATTTCGAGGCAGCAGCAGCAGTCCTCCTCTTTCCCCATTTGCACGCAGTGAGCGCATGAGCACCTATGGCGAAAACACGTGTACACAGATATCAGCACGCAGCATCGAAATCAGCTACTCTACACGACAGTCGCATGCTTCTAACGCAGCTAATATACCGTTTGCATTTTAACACACCATCACTGTAGTACTGGGCGGAATTTAGAAAAAGCGGCGGTATTATAAAAAAACAGTACTGCAATATATGAGCCAAACTATCCTTGCGCAATTTTTCAGCGCAGTTCAGAGCACATGTCACCACTGCGGCGAGAGCGGCACCCGTCTGGCCTTTTTTTTTTTCCTCGCGGTAGCATACTCACTCATAGCGTGCGCCTTGCCCGCTGCGAAGTACGATACGGACTGCATTAACAACGCTGCACTCTGAGCTGTGAAATCCACGAACAGCTGATGTTTCTGCACGATGCCCGCGCGTAGCGCGGACCGTGCCAATACGCGGCTAAAAGCGAGTGCCGATGCTGCTGTTTCTTATCAAATTTGATATCCACGGATGAACGTATCATTTGTAACAGTTTACTACAGTGAAATTAAGCACTGACATGAATCTTATACGTGCCAGTCTGTTTCCGAGGCGGTTGAAGGTGGCTGGTTGGGACTCGCTTTCCTGTGCCGCTTCAGTCGTCGCCTTTACAGTGGCGACCGGCTCGAACATGTACGGATGTACAGAGAACTCGTTCCGACTTTCACAGTTCGCCATACTAACAGCAACTACCCGATTTCAACAGATAAACACGGCATTGCCTGCCAGCGAGCGCAGTCTGCTGTCCTCACCTTCCTGACGATGATGTCATGGAGCTTCGACCAATCACAGCGGCGGCGAGACTCGCGATGGCGGCCGCGGCGCCTGCTGCTTGTTTTCGGCAAAATAAAGTTATTTGCGTTGGTTTATGCAAATTTCCGACTTGATTTTCGAGTTCGCTGCACGAAATTACGTATGATGACACCATAATCTCGTTTTTTTTAAAAAGTGGTTCAGTGTCCCTTTAACGCGTTCTCGCTTTATCTCTGGAAGTTACTCAAGTGTGCGCGTCAAAATGCAAAGTTTCAGGAATTGTCGACACGGTTCCCGAAGTGACATGCCAGGTAAACGCTGCTTGCGTTGGCATAACAGAAAGCGATAACTGCGTTCGCCGCAAGCAATCAAAGCAAGCGCGCGATTCACAGGACGGTGATAACGGCGCTCGCGGGAACAGCCGCACGTGTCAGTATTGTTCCACCTGGCCTTCGAAGGATGCTTGGATCTCATATGTGCAGGATCTCCGAAAAGCATTCCTGAGCCCGCTTTTGGCAATAGCCCTCTGCACTATCTCTGAGTGGGCCGACGAAAACGGTAGGAAACGTTCAGTGGAACGAGGTGCGCATCCCCAGCATAGGTTTTCTCTTTGTAATAGGAGCAGGTCCAAGAAAGGCAAAGCATCATTGTCGGGCATCTCCTTTGTGAGAGACAGACCTTTCATATACTTGGAAAAGCTCTCCAAAATATCCTGCACTACTGCCCTCTCCTCCTTGCGGTCGTTATTGAGCGCATCGAAACATACGGAGTCATATACTACCAGAAGTAATGTGGCAAATGTGTGGAGAGGTACCTGCACCTTTTAGTGTTATACCTGCGCTCTACTGTGGTTCAGTTTCCAGGGAAGGCCTACCTCCAAAACGAATAAGTCTGCATTGGATGGTGACTGGCCAACGCCCCCAATCAGCTATTATTCATAAACTTAAAATAAATTTGGCAAGTGCTTTGCGCGATTCAAAGGATTTTTACTTTAACACAACAGTGCCAAACTTTTTAGAAAACGATCCTACGATGTTTTGGAACTTCCTGAGCGATATTAAGGAGCAGCTATCACATATATTAGTCAATGGAAATACAGTTACACATCTGAAGCTCATTGCGGAACATTTTTAACTAATTTTTCCATAGCGTGTTTGCTAAGGCGAGTCTTCATACGCCTCAACAAAGAGTATATCAGTTTAATGAAGTGGACTTTATCTCATATTCTGGTGTCCTTGAAATGATTTTGAAGTTGAATACTAAATCATCTAGTGGTCCAGACAATATCCCAAACGCTTTCCCTCGCCGTTATGCCGAAAGTATTGCTCATTTTGTCGTTGTGCTCTTTCGGTGTTCGCTGTTGAGTGCGAAACTACCCAGTGGTTCGAAGATGGCTCGTGTTGTTGCCGTCTTTAAGAAAGGCAACCATTTACTTGTACAAAACTACCGTTCCATCTCATTAACATCACCAATATCTAAAATGCTTGAACATGTAATACTTAAGCGCGTTGTGGAATTCCTCGAACAAAACTATGTACTGACTAATTTTCAGCATGGCTTTAGAAAAGGTTATTCAAGCGTAACTCAGTTAGTCGCAGTGGTTCATTCATTTGCAGAAACTCTGGACAAAAATGGTCAAATGGACGTCATATTCCTTGATTTTAGCAACAACTTAATGGGCAAACAGACAATGAAACCTAGGAAAGCAGAGGGGAAGTTACTTGTGGTATTGTAATTGTGGAGAAAGTAGTGCAGGACTACTATTGTTTCTTATTTATATAATGACGTCGTTAATTGTGTGAAGGAAGGCGTGAAAGTGCATTTATTTGCTGATGACCTGGTTGTGTACACCTGTGTGCGCGGTACTGACGATCAGAAGCTTCTAAGTGCGTCTTTAGATAAAATTACTGAATGGTGCGTAACCTGGGGTATGGAAGTCAACGTGAACAAAACAAAGTGCATGACTATTAGCCACAGGAAAATGCCTCTCATATTCAATCATAAAATGGCGGGCTCTTGTATCACACGAACAGACTCTGCAAGATATTTGGGTGTAACAATCACGAGAACCTCAAGTGGAACGTTCATATTGAAAACATGCGCAAAAGCATTTAAAACACTCGGGTTTCTGCGTAGGAGGTTAGCGGCGGCACCTGCATCCGTTAAGTTATCAGCATATAAAACTCTAGTGCGTCCCATTCTTGATTATGGTTGTGTGGGCAATCATTAGGTACTTCTACTTCATCTGTACATACTCATCATCATCTCAGTCTCTTCATCTTTGTCTGTGGTGGGTTGCCATCTTGGTACCTTGGGGTCAGCCATTCTTCGTAGCCTCAAGGCTTAATAAAACGGCGTTATTACCCCTGCTTCACAAGTGGTGGAGACTGCTCTTCGGTCCTCTGCCACCCCCGTCTACCCACTGGAGCTTCGATCAGGACGCCGACTGTGTCAGCCGCCCGCTGTCATGTAGCAGCCAACAGGCACTTCCACTCCAGCCATGTCTGTTCAGACAGCTGCCGCCCCTCAATGTTGGGTTGTAAGCAGCCACCAGCGTGATCCCCATCTCTTCGCTGGACTTCGCGGTGAAGACGTGGAGGATTGGCTGGATGACTACGACCGAGTAAGCGCAGCCAAACGTTGGGACGATCCGCTTAAGCTAAGCCACGTCCCTTTTTATCTAACGGGAGTGGCAAAGACCTGGTTTTACAACCACCAGGTTGACATCGCGGATTGGCTTAACTTCAAGGAGCAGCTTCGACAAATTTTCGGCACACCGGCTGTTCGCTCCGCTCTCGCCAAAAAGACGCTAGATTCCCGTAAACAACAGCACGGCGAATCATATACGTCGTATATTGAAGACGTCCTTGCCCTTTGTCGACGTGTGAACTCATCCATGACTGAATCGGAGAGGGTTCGGCACATTCTCAAGGGCATTGGGAGTATCGCCTTCAACGCATTGGCAATTAAAAACCCCGAAACCGTCGCTGATATAGTTGCCACCTGCCAGCGCCTTGATGAACTGGAGTCTCTCCGTTTACAACCGGACCCCACAGAAAACATACCTCCCGCCGATTCCTCATTGCGCGCTACGATCCGTACAATCATACGGGAACAGCTCCAGTCTCTCGGCTTCTTACCAGCTTCGACGCCCCTGCCTGCTTCTGGTGACGTTCTGCGAGACGTTATAAAGGAAGAGTTGGCGTCCATGACTGGTGCTATTTGTGTGGACCGTCCAACAACTTATCCCCCGCCAACATACGCGAAAGTAGCCGCAAGTTCGCCGGCCGTGGTTCCATCGATGCCTCCCCAACCAACGCCGGTCCCCATGGCTTCTATGACTGTCGGCGGGTCCGCTCAGCCCAGTTATCAGCAGTGGTGCCCGCCGCGTCTGACATGCTACTACTGCGGATATCGTGGTCACATTGCGCGGTTTTGCCGCAAGCGTCAGCGAGACGAGCGCCGCGGTTGCGATGTGTACGAACGGGATGACTATTCCGCCGGACCTGCTTTCCAACGCCGTCCGTATTCTCCTCCTCGACGCCGTTCTCCATCGCCGCCTGCAGAGTCCCCGAATGCTGCTGCCTACTGTCCGGCGAGGCGCCGCTCCCCATCACCTCTTCGCCGCTCTGCGTCACCGCTGCGCCCTGCTTCTCCCTTCTCCGATCGCCGTCGGGAATACTAACTTATGCAGCTTCAGGAGCAAAAGCTGCATCGGACGACGGGACAGAAATTCCTCCAGCGCGCCCATGTAACATGATATTGGTTTGAGTAGAGGGTGTGTTAGTGGAAGCTTTGATAGACACTGGTGCTAGCGTATCGGTAATTCGTCGTGATTTGTGTTAACGTCTGCGAAAAGTTACCACTCCATATGACGGACCTACATTACTTGCTGCTGAAGGATCCACTATTCGGCCTTCTGCTATGTGCACCGCCCGAGTTTCCATTGACGGCCTTCTACATTGGATACCATTCGCCGTACTAAGTTCGTGTGCCCAGCAGCTCATCTTGGGATGGGATTTTCTTTCTACGGCGTCCGCTTCCATCTGCTGCCGGCAACGGGTTATCCACATGACTGAAACCAACCACTCACTCTACACCGATGACGCACCTCTTCACTTTCTTGCGGCGCAAGACACTGAGCTACCACCCGCCATCAGAAAATTGTGGCTATAATGTCTGATATCATTGACCGCGGTGACGTGTTCGTCCTACCATCTGTCCGCTGTCTCGCAAGAGGGATCGTCTTTGCGTCAGGGCTGGTTCGGTTTGATAGTGGTCGTGCTCATCTCTACGTGACGAACACGACGCCCGAAAAAATTCTCATCCCTCAAGGCACTACATTGGCGCGCGCCCTTGAATCGGACCCTATATCATTGCTTTCCTTTAAATCAGCATCCTCTGCAGCGTCATCTGTTGGGAGTTCTAAGTCTCTTCCTGCTCTTACGTCTACCATCAGTTCCGACCTGGCACCTTCACAATCACAAGAGTTGCTGGCTTGCTCAAGAAGCATGAAGCTATGTTCGATGTGCATTCCACTTCACTGGGCAAGACATCGATTACAACGCATCGAATTGAGACCATAATCAAAAGAAGAGGCGTGCAGGACACGGACACAAGAAGAGAAGTGAACACCACGAACGCCGACTAACAGCTGATGCACAGCACAGAGGCGAAAAAGAAAGAAGACACACAGCTTATCTGCGCAAGCTCGGAATGGTAGCGCCACCTGTCAATCGGTTACACGTGCCCGCCTACGCGATAGACAACTCCCAAGGCATTCTATCTCCTCCCTGTTTAAGCTAATCGACGGTTGACTCACGCATGCACTTCCACTAATACTGATATACCAGGCCTCAACCAATAAAAGCGTATCTTCGTTCTTATGCCTGTACAGGATCTCGGTATTATCTAACTCGGGCATGCAGCTACAGACCTGGCAGTGCAAGGATAGATTGGACGGCGTCCCACCTGATAGCGACCTCCTGTGTTCAATTAATCTTTGATTAATACAACGCGCAGTTTGCCCTACATAAAACCGTCCGCAGCTAAAAGGAATCTTATAAACTACACCCATGCGGCAGTCGGTGAAATTGTTCTTGGCTAGGTGCTTAACCGGACAGATATCGGTTCGCTTCTTACCTTCCTTCTGCTCAATTCTTCTATGCACTGCAGCACAAACCCTTCCTAACTTATTGGGAGCCGTAAACACAACATTAACCCCATATTTACTTCCCACTTTCTTAAGCCGGTGCGAAACTGCGTGGATGTATGGAATACTCACGACCTTTTTCTTGTTAATGTTACTCTCTGCTACCGCTTTTGTTCCGGTCGAAATCGACTTCTTAAGACGCTTAAACAGGGAGGAGATAGAATGCCTTGGGAGTTGTCTATCGCGTAGGCGGGCACGTGTAACCGATTGACAGGTGGCGCTACCATTCCGAGCTTGCGCAGATAAGCTGTGTGTCTTCTTTCTTTTTCGCCTCTGTGCTGTGCATCAGTTGCTAGTCGGCGTTCGTGGTGTTCACTTCTCTTCTTGTGTCCGTGTCCTGCACGCCTCTTCTTTTGATTATGGAATGTTACCAACTCGCTCAACTTTCTGTCCTTTTGAATTGAGACCGACGGCAAGTCCATCGTGCGCCGTCGCCCATATCGCGTATCGTCCGCCGAGCGGAAAGTGATCGGAGAAAACGTCGCTGACATGCTACAACGCAATATAATACGCCCATCCTCGAGCTCTTGGTCATCTCCCATTGTTCTCGTTCGGAAAAAAGACGGCTCTGTGCGGTTCTGTGTAGATTACCGGGCACTCAACAAGATCACGCGCAAAGATGTATACCCTATGCCGCGCATAGGCGATGCCTTGGATTCCCTACAGGGTGCTGAATACTTTTCGACTCTTGACTTACGTTCCGGGTACTGGCAAATACCTATGCATGAGGACGATAAAGAGAAAACGGCTTTTTCAACACCCGACGGACTCTATGAGTTCAACGCCATGCCGTTCGGCCTCTGCAATGCACCCGCAACGTTCGAGCGCATGATAGACACCGTTCTCCGTGGCCTGAAGTGGAAGACTTGCTTATGCTATCTGGATGACATCCTTATTTTTTCGTCAAGCTTCCCTCAGCATCTGCGCCGTTTGGATGAAACTCTCACGTGTCTTGCCAACGCTGGACTTCAGCTAAACACCAAGAAGTGCCATTTCGCAACCAAGACAATCAAGGTGTTGGGTCACATTGTCAGCAAGGACGGCATTCGCCCTGACCCTGACAAAGTTTGCGCAGTTCTGCACTTTCCTCGTCCCGAGAAGGCCAAAGATCTGCGCAGTTTTTTAGGCCTTGCTTCCTATTTTCGCCGATTCATACGGGACTTCGCCACCATAGCTTCCCCTTTGCACAAGCTACTCGGATCTAATGTTCCCTTTGTATGGTCGTCCGAATGCGAATCAGCTTTCGACTATCTGAGGCACGCCCTCACTTCTGAGCCCATACAGCCCATTTTGATGAAACCGCACCTACTCTCCTACATACGGACGCCAGTGGTCAGGGCATTGGCGGCATTCTCCTCCAGCGAGACGAGTCTTCCCGAGAACGGGTCGTTTCTTACGTAAGCCGCGTTCTCACAAACGCCGAACGGAACTACATCACTGAACAAGAATGTCTAGCCGTCGTTTGGTCTGTGCAGAAATTTTGACCTTACCTTCACGGGCGTCATTTTACCATCGTGACGGACCATCACGCCTTATGCTGGCTTTCGACGTTGAAGAACCTGTCTGGGCGCCTTGGTCGGTGGATTCTACGTCTACAAGAGTACGACTTCACCATTACCTACAAGTCCGCTCGAAAACACCATGATGCAGACGCACTTTCTCGGTGTCCGCTTCCTGCGACACACTGCGACGGGCTTTCAACCATCTTGTCCGAAAAGCTCTCACCAGATCTCTCCTCGTACGCTACGTCGTTAGCTACAGTGGATCAGGTACCGCCGCATGACAACACATCATTCCAGTCTCACCAGCTTGCAGACCCTTATTGTCAGCGCATCGTAGCCCGCCTTAAAGGAAATTCGCGCCCACCTAACGCCCGCCTTCGTCGTCAGCTGGCACAGTTTAAGATCGCAGACCACGTTTTGTACCGCCTTGTATACCACCCTGACGGCCAACGCTGGGTGCCTGTCCTGCCTCACTCTCTAAGGCTTCAAGTCCTTCAGGCTTTTCACGACGATATGACTTCTGGTCACCTCGGTTTTCATAAAACCTGTGACCGCATCAAAGCTCGCTTCTATTGGCCAGGCTTGTGTGCCAGTGTAGCGAGGTATGTCGCTTCGTGCGACCGTTGTCAGCGTCGAAAGCTCCCTACAACACCACCAAGCGGACAGATGCAACCGGTTCCGTGTCCGTCAGATCCCTTCGAAGTCGTCGGCATTGACCTCTACGGTCCCCTTCCTCTGGCTTCCCGCCGTAACCGATGGATCGTGACAGCCGTGGACCATTTGACACGCGACACTGAGACTGCTTGTGTGCTTTCAGCGTCAGCATCTGAAGTCGCTGAATTCATCCTTCAATCTTTGATACTCCGTCACGGTGCTCCTCGCGTCATCCTGAGCGACCGTGGAAAAGCACTCCTCTCACGAATAGTCGACGAAGTTCTCAGAGCCTCCGGTACTATCCACAAGACAACCTCCAGCTACCACCCGCAGACCAACGGCCTAACCGAGCGATTTCACCGAACACTTTCCGACATGATCGCTATGTACATTCAGCCAGACCACAAGAACTGGGACACAATTTTGCCATATCTAACTTGCTATGTGGACGACATTTTTTGCATCATTCACCAACAGGCGGTCGAGGCGTTCATTTCACACCTGAACAGCATGCAAGCAGCAATTCAATTCACGGTGGAGATGGAAGTCGAAGGAAAGCTCCCATTCCTTGATATGCTCATTGAAAGAAAAGGGCCCACTTTGTCGTTTAGCGTGTTCAGGAAGACAACCCACACAGGTCGTTACTTGCATTTTGATAGCATGCAGCCCGCTTCTCACAAAAGAGCCGTGGTTTCTACACTTCTACGACATGCGGAGAAAATCTGCACAAGAAAAGAAGACTACGCAGCCGACGTACGCTTGGTGCGGCGTGAATTGTCCGCCTGTGGCTATCCGAATTCCTTCTTGAACGCTGTCCAACGACAAATTGCACGTCCACGATTGCCCTGTGCTGCATCTGGTGAAAAGCGTGCGGGAATACCGTATATTCCCGCCATAAGCGAAGCCCTTGGCCGTATTCTGCGCTCGTACAACGTCCATGTGGCACATGTTCCGGACCAAAAACTACGACAATCGCTCGTAAATGTTAAGGACAGATTAGCCAAAGTGAAGTTCCCCGGTGTGGTGTACGCTGTCCCGTGCGCGGATTGTGACAATGTGTATATCGGTGAAAGTGGTGACTTTGAACGGCGCCTCAAACAGCACATTTATGACGTGAAGAAAGGAAATGTTAAATCCAGTGCCTTGGCTGAGCATGCGTCAGGTGGTCACACAATCAATTGGGAGAAGGCACGTGTTCTCGCTAGAGAAAAAGGACTGTCACGGCGTCTTTATCTCGAGTCACTCGTCATACAAACCACTCCGCGAACTTTAAACAGGAACGATGGTAATCTGCCGTCAGTATACGCGCGCTGCCTGCGTGATATATTGAAACATACATAAGGCGATCTGCTTTGCACATGTTTTCATTTCACTGTGAACAAGGCTTCCGTGTGGGAGCCGAAACGTCTTTTTCTGTGTTCTTATTTTTTCTTTTTAAACTTTTACTTTGGTCGGCGCAGTGCCTCCAGGTTTTTTACCTTCAACCATATCTAACTTTTGCGTATAATACGTCTGTAAAACGCACAACCGGCTACTCGCCGTTCTACCTCGTCTATGGCCGCTCGCCCTCTCATTTTCTTGACGTTTCATTTTTCGCGGCACCTATAAAAGAACCTTCATCGACCAGTGAAGAATATGTGTCCCGTCTCCTGCGTTGTCGCCAGCTCGCGCGCATGAACACTGAAGCTAGACAGCGTGACTGCAAAGATCACTATGACGAACATCGCCGCATTGTGTTGTTCAGGCCTGGCGATGAAGTGCTGCTATGGACACCAGTTCGCACCCCTGGCTTATGTGAGAAGTTTCAGTTTCGGTTCATCGGCCCTTACACCGTCTTGGCGCAAACCTCTCCCGTCAATTACCGCGTCGCACCTGTTGTCGTTCCACCTGACCGCCGCTACCGCGCTACCGAAGTGGTCCACGTTTCCCGTACGAAGCCTTTCACCCAGCGCTCTCCATCCCCTTAAGCTGCGGCCAGGATGGCCGCTCTCGCGTGCGGGAAATTAGTGTGGGCAATCATTAGGTACTTCTACTTCATCTGTACATACTCATCATCATCTCAGTCTCTTCATCTTTGTCTGTGGTGGGTTGCCATCTTGGTACCAGTCTACGCCTTGGGGTCAGCCATTCTTCGTAGCCTCAAGGCTTAATAAAACGGCGTTATTACCCCTGCTTCACAGTTGTACAGTTTGGGACCCCCCTCATGTAATACCCCTCACGGGGCATTTGAGGTACTAATAAATAAATAAATAAACAAACATCTAGGAGGGACAATAACTAATGACTTCTCCATGAACTTACACATAGACAAAGTATGTTCTTCCGCCTTCCGTAAGCTGTGTTTTCTATAACATAAAGTTAGAAATTCTCCTTCTAACATAAAACTACTTGGTTACTTTACGTACATAAGGCCAAAGCTAGAATATTCTTGTGTTGTATGGGAACCCTTTACTAAATCTAACATTAAAATACTCGAAGCAGTACACAGAAAGGCTGTTAGGTTTGCTTATTCTAAGTTTAAAATTACGGACTCACCGACTGAACTCATGACTACTAACAACATTGAAACACTTGCATTACGACGAAAAAGGAACCGCCTTAACTATCTCTATCTTCTTGTTAATCATAAGTTAGACCTTGACCCGCGTGCATATGTACTCCTCTGTCCACTAGGCATACACGTCATCATCACGCCCATTCTTTAATCCCGTATTTTGCCAAAACTAAGGCGTATCCAGTGGCGTAGCCAGCAATTTCGTTCGGGGGGGGGGGGGGGGTGAATTTCCGACTGGGTGGAGGGGGGGGGGGGGTCGGAGCTCCGACCCCTTTGCACACACACACACACACACTTTCACGAAAAAAAAAATACGGGCACCTGCGTACGCCATCGCCGGTTGCATGAATCGGAGCGCTAGCTGAATTACCTATGCCGAAGAGCGGATAATCGGGCCAGTTGGTAAGCATTCATGGTGATAAGTGAGCAAACTCAGCACAAGGACACAGCAGGGAGCAACAAACGAGCGCAGACTGAAACTGACGTTTATTGAAAACTGAATAAGTACACATAGATGAGGGAAAGGAAACAAGCGATAAGTATACAGGATAAACAAGCATCAATAGATTATGTGCCATCAATGTATGATAGTCCACATTCTAAGAGTGATATTGATGGAGAACTGACGCATATTGCACTGTTTTTCTTAATAAAGAATGCCTCAGCAATTTCTCTTGTTCTTCGGTTACGGTGACAATAGAGAACCGAGGTGCGCGGAAATTGTGGAACACACCTCCCTGCTGTGTCCTTGCGCTGAGTTTGCGCACTTATCACAATGAATTACCTATGACTGTCAATGCACTGCTCTGAGCGACACAGGCAAAGCAGCAGACCATACCCCTGTCACAACTGAAGTGCACTTTGAGAGAGTGCACTTCGCCGCTAGCGTCATGCGCACGCTGTCACACGGGAACGTTTAGCGACACTCGCTGCAAAGTGCACTTGCAGGCAAGTGCGTTCGCCGAGCTCACTTCGCGGCGACGGAGTGTGTAGCCTCAGTAGCAGTGGCTTGTAAACAAATGCGCTAATGCACAACGCGGCACCCGCAGTACTTTTAAAACATTGTTTTCGTTATTAGAAATAGTGCTTTGCATTAAAACAAATCATGTTTCAACAAAAAAACATCGCTGTTCTCACCCTCGGTCAGTTTGCGGCCACGTCCGCTAGGGGAATGCACATTTATAAAGCACACTTCTCTTTCTCGTGTAGCAGCGCGTGAGCGTAAGTGCATTCTGTGAGCGTAAGTGCACTCGCTCAAAGTGCATTTAAGTTGCCTCGTGTGACAGAGGTATTGCTCTGCCATACTATTAGTACTTGCTCATGCAAAGTATATGTACTATTACATGCTTTGAAATATTACACGCCTTGTAATATGATTATTACAAAGTATGATTACTGACCTAAACAGGAAAAGTAGAGCAGCGCGCCTGAAAATTAATATGCAGAAAACTAATGTATTGTTCAATAGCCTTGGGAGAGCACAGCGATTTGAGATAGCTGGCGAGCCATTGGAAGTAGTAAGTGAATGTTTGCTTAGGCCAGGTAGCGACTCTTGGTCCGAATCATGAGGCTGAAGTAATTTGGAGGAATATAATGGGGTGGAGTGCTTTCGGCAAGCATTGTCAGATAATGAATGGTAGCTTACCATTGTCTCTGAAGAGGAAAGTGTATAACAGCTGCATCTTACCGGTACTCACCTACGGGGCAGAAACTTATAGCTATGAGTGTTCAGCTTAAATTGTGAACGACGCAGCGAACTATGGAACGGAAAATGGCAGATGTAACCTTAAGTTACAAGAAGAGAGCGGAATAACGAAAGGGAAGGGGTCAAGGGCTCGTTCTTTATTTGTTAGAAACAAGTTAATGAGCAAACAGACGCCTTAGGTAGCATGCGAGGGCTTATTGGGCAGCAGCCATCTCAACTAAGTTCACGTTCTACGTGACGCCTCCTGGCAAGAAAGTGCGTTCCACGCACGCCGCCTTGGCCATGAGTGGCGCTGCCTAACACTCCCAGGATAATATGCACATAAATACACAATAAAAGTGGACGGGGGGACGGCCGCCTTCGTAGCTCAGTTGGTAGAGCATCGGACGCGACATCCGAAGGTCGTGGGTTCGGGTCCCACCGAAGGCAGGTTTGTCTTTTCGTCCACTTTAATTCCTTTCTACTTTCTCCACAATTAAAATACCACAAGTAACTTCCCCTATGCTTTCCTAGGCTTCATTGTCTGTTTGCTCATTAAGAAGAGAGCGGAGTGGGTTAGGGAAGAAACACGTGTTAGGGACATATTAATAGAAATTAAGAAAAATAAACGGGCGTGGGCGGGCCATGTAATGCGAAGGCAAGGCAAGCGTTGGTCATAAAGGGTAACCGAGTGGATACGAAGGCAAGCATGGCAGGAGGCGGCAGAAAGTTAGGTGGGCAGATGAGATCAAGAAGTTTGCGGGGATAAATTGGGTTCAGTTAGCACAGGACAGGGATAATTGGAGATCTATGGGAGAGGCATTTGCCCTGCAGTGGGCGTAGACAGGCTGATGATGACTATTAGTACAAGTGGGAATGGCACAATAGAGTAGGTAGTGCCATGGTTGATTTTTCTTAATCCCCATAACAAAAAGCGGCAATACGCTGCAACTCGAGTGAGTTTTCTTATGTGTATTTGCCGTGGCCAAGCGTACTCTATTCTGCGCTGGTGCTCATCAGAGAGCCCCTGTGACATACTTTAACTCATAAATTCAGTTTTCATATCAATGTGCGATAAAATAAAGATACTCTCACGCAGTCAAAACTTTCACAGATGGCAAAGAACTGTCGACGAAACCTAGCATATAGAAATACTTTTGTTTACTCACCACTAGTATTAGGGTTAATAGGGGTTAATAGGGGTTATAGTACAAAAATATAATGTGCATAATCTTTGTTGGCTTCGGTGTTATGGCTTGGACGCTTTGGCGCAGGTGAAAAAAAATGACGATATTCTTTTCTGCGACATGACCGCACAAATGAAGCGCCAAATCGCTTCGCGTCGGTGCATTTGACTGCGTGCTTTTGTCCCGTTATAATCCCCCCATAATTAGTGAGCAGGGTACGCCCCGAAACGCACTAACAAAACGTTCGATATATCACTTTTGTTTAAGCACACTCCAAGTCGAAGTTACCCAAAGGTAGAGTAACGGAGCCGAATAAGCGCGCGCGATCAACGGCTAGGCTTGTGAATGAGCAACGCCAAAGGGATGCGTGCCGTGTGCTAACAAGTTAGCCTGCGAGGGCAGCAACCCAGCACACCCAGCAACGATGAGGAGGTGCAGGCAGTGTGCGGAAATATGTTCCGTGTGCAAACCGTTGTCAAGGGAACCAAAGAGAATTAAGTGTCCTCCTCGCTGTTCCTCCGCACTGTTAAGTCAGTCTTCCCAGTTTGTGTATGCGGTGGCGTGCCGGTGGTAGTGCCGTGTTTCGCATTTAGTTCGACTTTGTAGGAGCAAAGCCGTGGTGCCTTATATGCACGTATGCGTGTATGAGCTTGGGGTGCTGCGTGCTTTTAGGTTTCGCCGCACCCATGAAGTCGGGAGCTGGTCTCGACGCGACATTTGGCAGTGAATCTGCTGAAAGAAGAAATTATATATATATATATATATATATATATATATATATATATATATATATAACATTTCATTGTCTCACTTTTGTATTTAGTTGTCGCACTACAGCGAAAGCAGTGAGGCACGGAATGCAAAATATTTTTTTCTCGCGTTCTTTTCCGCGCGATCTTTTTTTAACCACGGAAAAAAACACGCGAATAAAGGTATTGGCGCCTTGCGCTAAATAAATGTGAAAAATGATCCTTGGGGATTAACAGCTCATATGAACTGGGGATAAAAAGATCATTCGCATGGAGTGGGTGAGCGCACCGACTATTCGTCTGGCGAGGTGATCAGTGAGGACTAAAAGTTGCCTTGTAGAAGTAACTGCATGGAGAGTAATTGTTAGACCCGGGGACGTTAGTCCTTAAAAAATTAATGTATTAAACGTGCGTCGCCTTGTAGACCTTCCATGGTTAGGAAGAACAAAATGGCAGGCGCCGGCTGCGTGAAAGTATGGTAAAAATAGGAATAATCTGACCAGAGTCAATTTTCTTTTTATTGCTCAAAAAAGAAAAAAAAGAGTGATACCCTGTTTCACAGACTGCATGGTTGAAAACAATTTGCAGAACAGCTACCTTCCAAAACCTTTCAACTGTCCATGGCATTAGAGAGTTTTAGCAGTGCTGGTTACCGTACGGTAATGCCGTACGGTAATGCCGTACGGTCGTGGTCGGCGCGTGGCTATTTTAGTCGGAAACACCTGCACTAGTTGCTAGGGGAGTACCGTAACGTCATCAGATTATAAAACTTGCTGGCAAAGTTCTCACAAGCTCAATTTTCTGCGTGCGGACCACGACGGTACGGCATTACCGTACGGTAACCAGCCCTGCTAAAACTCTCTATTATCGTGCTCGAAAAAGAAAACATGTTAGACGACATCCTGGGTGGTTTTCGGTGAAGGTGGTTATTTTGGCACGGAGGTGTATAATAGTACGAAAAAAGAAAAAAAAAATTCATGGGTAGGGGGGGTGGCGAGGAGGCTGAAGCCCAATACCCGGGTGACGCCCCTGGTCGGTGGTGTATGAGAGCACGAAAAATTTCGGGGGGGGGCTGAAGCCCCATAAGCCCCACCTCTGGCTACGCCCCCGGGCGTATCCCTTTCCTTTTTTCCGCTTACTGTTTCAGAGTGGAACTGTCTAACCGATCTCTGCCAATTTTCTGTTGTTTAGAACTAAAATATGCACTGTTAATTTGTGTTCTGTTTCCATTTTAGGTAATATTTTGACATGTTAGCTTTTATGCGTTCTGTTAGTACGTGTTTTCGATTCCATTTCGCGTGATATATTCTTATGTTATCACATGTGTTTTTGTTTATACCTTGCCCCTTGTACCTGTCCTGCTTGGACCAGTTCTTGGTCCGCAGTATTCAATCAATAAAAATTAACACCATCTTCCCAAAGGGAACCCCTGATGGGATGCGAAGCAGCAGCGTTGCGCACGGGTGGCGTCACGGGTTGAACGGCGCTAACGCGTGTGCTTCGCATCCCATCAGGGTTCCCTTTGGGAAGATGGTGTTAATTTTTTGCGCGTGAACCGACGAGTCGGCGGTGTAGCGAGCGGCGGTAGCGGCAGGTGTTGCGGGCGAACAGACGAGGCGGCATCTGCGGGCGTTGCGGCGAGCGCACACTGCGAGGGGAGCGTGACGTCAACGCGCAGCTGCGGCGTGACCTACTTGGCACGGGTCCAACACCTGCGGCGCATTCGTACGGAGCCACAGCGTTACACGGGCTAGTCAAAGAGCTCCTTCGCATCTAAAAATACTTGACAAGGCCTGAGCGTTACGTGTCATGACTTCACCTACGCCACGCCGCGCCGGCTGACTCGCTACTGCTCGAGCGCGGTGCGACTCATGCGCTGGATACGAGACACCTTCCGGTTCCATACAGATTTTGTTTTTAAATGCGAAGCATTTCTTAGCGAACTTCGGCGATCTTGAGCGTATCTATCTATC
This sequence comes from Hyalomma asiaticum, assembly GCA_013339685.2. Taxonomy (NCBI): domain Eukaryota; kingdom Metazoa; phylum Arthropoda; class Arachnida; order Ixodida; family Ixodidae; genus Hyalomma; species Hyalomma asiaticum. Next base: position 1,174,942 of record CM023486.1, on the reverse strand, counting down.
TATCTATCTATCTATCTATCTATCTATCTATCTATCTATCTATCTATCTATCTATCTATCTATCTATCTATCTATCTATCTATCTAGCCGCCTACCACTTTGTGCTCTCCTGGCCGTTTCGTTACTGGGATGTATACAAAAATTCGTATGCGGCAACATGACTACATTACAAACATAAATGACAGGTCATAACGTGAAAATCATGAAATGCATGTCATGATGCGGCTGTCTCCTGCTGTGAATGAGATTAGAAGGCAAGGATGCACAAAAAAGCATGCCACCAGTTTTGCTTCCTGCGTTGAAGGCGTCATTTACAGTATCCCGTTGTCTTGCGGAAAATGTTACCTGGGACAGACGGGGCGCTGTTTGAATGACCAGTTAAGAGAACATCGGGCAGCGGTTTCGTCGCTTGCCGCGGGGGGCCACTTGGCCGATCATTGTAAGCGGTGTGGGTGCGCCCCAGCATTTGGTGCAACTCGGGTGTTGGGAAGGGGTCATGACCAGATACGACATGAGATCTGTGAGGCCATGAATATACACAGGGAGGCAGACAGGTGTGTAAGTGTGCCCTCAATTGCCCTAACGAAAAAGGAGATTGGCTTCCTGGAAGGGCGCATGCGCGACGCGTAGCTTGGCACGTGTAGCTTTCTGTGAAGGCAGAATGGTGACGTTTCTTCAGTTTAGATGTTGTTTTTTATACTTTATATGTCACATGTCCAAAGTAAAATCAGGGGAGTGAAACTTCCTATACAATCCATGGAACGCGATATTCGCTCGCAGCGCCGGACGAGCGCCTGGTGTTTGGGGGCGGTACTCAAACATGGCGGCGCATTGCGGACAGGCACTGGGGGACGCCATCTTGATGAGGATTGCTTTTTTGCTTTTTGTAATAATTGCTTTTTGTAATAATTGCAAATTGCTTTTTTTGTAATATTTTCTAGAGTGATGTTCTTTCTGCATAAGTTATTTAGAAGTCTTGGTAATTCATTTTCTAGTAATTGCCAACCATACTGTTTTTTATACGTTTGAACATTCCATTCATCAGTTTGCCGAGTTGTGTGGGTGCGCTCGCGTTTTGATAGGTTAGAAACCTGAACATAGCCGCGATTGAAATAAGAGGCGGTTAGAATACTGGTGGCAGAAAACTAGAGAGAACGGACAAAAATAATTATAGGGAAAAATATGGAATTTCTGCCATAAGGGGCAGGGAACTGGGATATGAAATTCCGTTTTTGATATGGCATGATCGATTTGATTGAAGTAAATTTAAAAGGCATGAGGAAAATTAAAAGAGGAAAAAAAAAGTTCTTAAATCTTCTTACGAGCCTGGTGGCGCACATGTCACCGCCCCGTTACAAAGGGGAAGCTCATAGCATCCATCCATCCATTGAGGATCCGAGTGGGGGGGGGGGGGGGCGATTTAGCTCCAAATTCAATTGGGATGCACCAGCAAGGCAAATTCAGCAAGCGGAAGGTACTCAGATGCCGAGCGGGCGACCTTGTTCCTGTTGCGCAACCCGCCACATGATCAAAACGGATATCGTTGCTTTTGAGTGATGAAGGTCTTCCCATCCGCCTATCTTTGCGTCACTTATTCTAAGTAAGACTGTTTTCAATTCAATTCAGTTTATTTTCGCCATCAAAACAAAACGTGATAGCCGAGGAGCCCGCGGTAAAAACTATCTCTCGATAGTTTGACAACGCCGTGGACACCTACAACAAACAAACACCTTGGCGGTATCTTAGGCGCATGAAAAAGAGGCATAAACATTTTAGACAGTGGAAAGCGGTTATACAATATAAGGTGAAAGAATACAAGGAAATGCAACAATAAGCAACAGCAACAACAACAAAAAAAGACATCATTTTACAACTCCATGATTTACGTCGCGGATACAAAAAATGAAAGACGGCAAAATGAGATCTCATGCACAAAGTAATCAGCATACGTGGTCATCATGTTATAAAAAAACTGACGTAACGACATTAGGTACATATTTTAATCAACGAAGAAACAATGCATTTGTTTAGGAATATTAATGCTCTTCGTAAAAGAAATGTACAAAAATTGCTTTTTTTGTAATATTTTCTAGAGTGATGTTCTTTCTGCATAAGTTATTTAGAAGTCTTGGTAATTCATTTTCTAGTAATTGCCAACCATACTGTTTTTTATACGTTTGAACATTCCATTCATCAGTTTGCCGAGTTGTGTGGGTGCGCTCGCGTTTTGATAGGTTAGAAACCTGCCGCAAAAAGGATGTGTTTTGGGTTATTTCGCGTTTGAACGCTACATATAAACGATATGCATATAGTTTTTCAACCGGAATTACCTTATATTTGTGAAAAAGTTCTTCAGTATGCTGTAGTCTAGGGACATTTGCAACAATCCTAAGAATTTTTTTTTGCAGAATACTTAACTTTTTTAGGTTTTCTTTTGATGTGTTACCCCAAATAAGGTGGCAGTAATTAAGTTGGGATTCAAAAAGCGAGTGATATAACAACATCATGGTGCTTGAGGGAAGAACATGCTGCTTTCGAAAAAGTACACCAATTACTTGAGATAGCTTGGAGATGACATGACTAACGTGGTCATTCCAAGACATCGATTCGTTAAACAGGACACCCAAACTTCTAAACGTAGGAACAATTTCTAATGGGGTGGAGTTAAAGGTAATTTGTTTATTTGGTTGAACATTTTTATTCCTTGCTCTAAATATAACTTTTCTTTTCGTGACATTCACACGTAATCCATTTCTCTCACTCCATTCATATAGTGTTTAGGTGTACACATATATTATACAAGAATAAAGAGAAGAGTTTGTTTCAATGTTTTATTACACAGGTACAACCGCATCCGTGCAAGTGTAGAAAAACAAAATGAGGAGCATGTAGATCGTACCTTTCGTTCGCCGGGCTCCGAAATAATTTTATGCCGGTGTGGCGTGAAGAATTTCGACACCACTCAGCACAGCACGATTTGTGATGACGGCGCGAATCCATTCATGCGTCGGTTTCGCGGAATTTCGCAAGGGTTTCGCTGAAACAAACCGGTGGTAAAAGCGACCTTTGGGACATCGTAGGCCGCCGTAGCATACATGGGCGCGCGACAAGAAACGCCCCTTTTTCGCCATGAGAGATAGGACGACTGCGCAGTTCCCGTTTTCCACTCCGAGTGGCGCTCGTATTTTCGCGATCTCAAACTGCAACCTTTAGGTTCACTTGCGTATTAAAAACTCCGGAGTTAATAGGTAACCTGGTAATAAATATAAAATGAAACAACAACGTTCATTTATGTCGTAGGTAGAACAGCCCCCAAACATTAGGATCGCTGAAGTCACGGGACAGAAAAACCACGAAGTTTCATCGCCCTGGTAAAATTTTCAGTTGAAGTCTAGCCTTCGTCCTGTGTGCTTCTTTCTCTGTCCTTGTTTTGTTCCGCTATATTATGTTTTTAAGTCAAGACCAACTAGCCCAAATTTCAGCGTTAACTGCAATACTGTCTATTGCCAGTGACCTTACAACGACGCAGCGAGAACAACTGCTTCGCTTGCTACATGAATTCATCTTCTTCGTTCCATTGCCAAAACACGTCACTGGACCGCACAACGATTGTATCGCACACTATTGACACTGGAAGCCACGCCCCTATTCGCCAGCGTCCCTACCAAGTGGCGCTCGTACGACGTTATCGATGCGAACGACGTGTTATCGATGACCAGGTGAACTATATGCTCAAACGTGGTGTCATACAGCTCTCTAGTAGCCCCTGGGCGTCGCCAGTTGTCCTGGTTCGAAAAAAAGACGGCAGTATACGATTTTGCGTCCATTATCGACGGCTTAACAAAATTACCCGAAAGAATGTATATCCGTTGCCACGCATCGACGACGCACTCGACTGTTCGCAAGGAGCGGAACTTTTTTTCCTCCTTGGACCTCCGCTCTGGCTACTGGCAGGTGCCCATGTCTGACGCCGACTGTTCAAAAACTGCATTTGTAACCCCGGACGGCCTCTACGAGTTCACAGTAATGCCTTTCAGGCTCTGAAATGCACCCGCCACCTTTGAGCGCATGATGGACGGTATCTTGCGCGGGCTCAAATGGAATACCTGCCTTTGCTACCTTGATGACGTCGTCTTTTCCCCGGATTTCCCTACCCATCTCAGCCGTTTGCAGCACGTTTTAACCTGTCTCCGCAACGCTGGTCTCCAGCTGAACTTGAAGAAATGCCTATTCGCAGCTCGTAAACTCACAATATTAGGCCACGTTGTCTGCAAAGAAGGCATTCTTCCTGATCCTGCTAAACTTCGTGCCGTATCGGAATTCCCGAAACCCACTAACCTTAAAGCACTGCGCAGCTTCATTGGGTTATGTTTATATTTCCGACGTTTTGTTCGCAACTTTGCTACTGTGATCGCACCCCTCAAGCAATTACTACATGGTGACAATGAACTTTCCGCTTGGTCAGAAGCCTATGATGATGCTTTTACAACTCTTCGTCGCCTACTTACGCCTCCGCCAATGCTACGCCATTTTGACCCAAGTGCTCCCACAGAACTACATACTGATGCCAGTGGTGTCGGCCTTGGTGCAGTGCTCGCACAACGTAACAATGCTAATGCCGAATACGTGGTTGCTTACGCCATCCGTGCCCTCACGAAAGCCGAGGCCAATTACTCAGTCACTCAGAAAGAGTGCCTTGCCATCGTGTGGGCTCTTCAAAAGTTTCGCCCGTATCACTACGGTAGACCTTTTGATGTAGTCTATAGGGGTCTCTCTTAACCTTTATAAGGTTGCCATGGGTGCAAGCGGTGGCAGACACTCGCAAGCACAAACGCAGCAGCCCTAGCAGTTAGAGCTGTGGCCCCTATCCCGCGGTTCGCGTTAGATCGCAACCACGGCGGGTTCAGGCCAGGGGGACAGAGACAAGCCTTTGAAACGAAGGTGTTTATTCACCTTATTTCTTACGCCACCAACGCAACAAGTATAAAATATGCAAGTGCCTCAGCGCGCAGGAGTAATATTCCTCACGGCTGGGCAAAACAACAATACTAGAAAAGCGCACGACGAAAAGGGGCTGATAGTGACTCAGCTCGCTTCGTGGGGCTTTGCGCTCCGACCAAGAATGAAGATCACTCACGGAAGGAAGGGCAGGCGCTTGGTGACGGCGGCGGGCGGCGAACTCGCGTACCAGGAGGGGATCCGGTCAATCCCGATGCCTCCGGACGAAAGACCCAAGACCTTGCAGAAAGCGGCGCGCTTTCGCGAGGTTGAGCGAGGAGACATCTCCCCGAACTTGGGAGAAGGGAAATGAGTAGAAAGGAGGAAGCGGGGGCATACCGGTTTCTGCACTGCGACGAGAAAGGCAGCGGGGGAAGCGGCATGAGTGCCCTCTCCCACCGCGCCGCCCTTGCCCAAGCGTGCGCATGTGACACGCAACCGTTCTGCGACCGCTGGAATGCGCATGCATTCCCACATCCCCCCCTCCTTAATTCATCCCCTTCACCAACGAAGCCACCGCCATCACCTGGGGCTAACGGAAGGGCAGGTGTCAACTACGCTGTCAAGAACGTTGTGTCGAAGAGGGGGCTGTCTCTTCCCTCCGCGGCTGTGGTCGCCGTGTCGTCAGGTGTCGTCAGCTGCCGCTGGCCACGGTGGGGTGCCGGGTGACGATGATGATGAGTCGCTCAGCTGGTGCTGGGCACGGGACACGTTCGGCGCGGCAGGGGGCTGGTGGTGCTCGAACGACCGCCCGTTCGCCTTGCCAGAAGGCCCGATGGTGGTATGTTGCGGGACCAGCGCCTCTTCACCTTGCGGGAAGCTCCGTTGTCTGGCATACTGGCAGGGCAAAGAGCAGACGACGCACGAGCGATATGGACTGGGCCAAGGGGTTGCCGTGCCGTGAAGGTGTGCGGGCAGGGTCGTTTGTCGAACAGCGGCCTCCTCAGCTCCGCCCCTCCAGGTGTTACGGGATTACGATGGTGGGGAGAGGGCGACGGGATCGAAGTGTCGCCGAGTTTTCAGAATTTTCCAAGGCCGCTGCCGCTACTCCGGACCAGAAACTTCTTTGCTGTTTTGCTTTTTCTCGCCTTGTGCCGCAGCGGTGGTCTCCGCCGTCGCCGCACCCCTGCTCGTAACGAGTTGTCCATGGCCCGCAGGAGCCTGGCCTTGCGTAGAACACGCGACGAAGACTGCTTCTTATGGCTGGCCACTGTTGCTGCCGACGAACGTACAGGTGGTCCCTCTGTTGCTGGTTAGTCCACAGAGAAAGCGTATGCTAGCTCCGGGGGGTTGGATGCGGGACGCCGATGGAGCATTCCGTCAGACATCGCACACAATAAAGTTAGCCCCTACAATCAGGACAGTTAGTTCCGTCGAGATCGCAAACTGTAGCGCCGCACTGGGCTCGAACGTCGAGCTGTGCCACCCGATGCCGCTGCCTGCGAAGGCGAGAGAGCATTCCCCTCGGGCCACTCGTTCCCTCTGTCGTAGTAGGGTTTGAGCTCACAGACATGCACCGGTCCGCTGATCGGTCTTAGCTGTAAGTCCGCCAGCTTGTACACGAGAGATGAGACAATCTCCTTCACTCGGTACGGTCCTGTCCACTTCGGTGCCAGAGAAGCTGAGAATTTCTTGCTGGCATCGCTTAGGACATGATTACGTCTCAACACCAGGTCGCCAACTTTGTATTGAACGTCCCGATGAGAGCGGTCATACTGCGCTTTCTGCTCTGCTCGAGCAGTCCTCAGGTTCCGTCGTGCTTTGCATAAAGCCTCTTGCACCTTTAAGCGCAGCCCAGCTGCATAATCAGCGCATGCTGATGGAGCAACCAGTTCCGAGCTGCGTTCCTGTAGAGTGTGTTCTACGGGATTCATCAGCTCCCTCCCAAGATTGAGAGTGGCGGGGGTGAAGCCAGTCGAGCGGTTCACGGTCGTCCTTAGAGCAAATCCGATTTCAGGGATACAATTGTCCCAATCCTTGTGCGTCCCCGCAAAAGCAACGAGCATATGCTTGATGTTGCGGTTCACACGTTCGGTTGGATTTGCCTGGGCGTGATACGTGGTCGTTCTCCTGTGCTTAATGCCGAGGTCTGCACAAGAGTCCACGAATAATTTTGAAGTGAAATAGGACGCATTGTCCGTAATCAACTCTTTTGGGTAGCCAAATCGCGTGAACACTTCGACGAGCTTCTGCATGATTACGCGTGCCGTGAGCTTTCGTAGGGGGAATAATTCGACCCATTTGGTGAAGTGATCTGTGACCACGAGAAGGAATTGGTTCCCGCTCGGTGTTCGTGGGTAAGGTCCCATGATGTCACAAGCCGCAATCTGCCACGGTATCCGGCTATTGATCGGCTTCATCAGCCCGGGTGGGCGTCCACCTCTCGGTTTCACTCTTTGGCACACGTTACATGAGCGAGCGTAGCGTATTACATCCCGCTTCATGCCTGGCCAGGTTGCAAAGCGGCACAACTTAAGGTAAGTCTTAGGGCCACTTGCATGCCCAGCAATGCACGTATCGTGAAAGTAGCGTAGCAATGCTCCTCTCAGCGTGCGTGGAATCACCGCTTTGAAAGAATCATGTGTATCTTTCTCCGCGGGGATGTATCTCAGCAGGACACCGTCAGAGTCGAGCAGGTAGGAGTCCAACGCGCTCACAGCACTACCAGCTGTTCCAGAGCACCGCGCACTTACAACAATACCAGCTGCGTCAACATGCGCCGCGGCCGCGCCGCCGGGCTCCCGGAGCCCCTCAAAAATTTTCTTACAAAACGGATCCTCCCGCTGCGCCTCTAACAAGTCCTTTCTGCTGAACACGCTCCCCACTGAACTGACGCAGTCCAGATGGTTAACGCTCTCGACCTTCGAAGGTGGTTCATCCTTCCTTCCTTTGCGACTCTCACCGTCGAGCATTGTAGCAATTACTCTGCTCTTGGGTTGAGTCTCCGACGACGCAGGATGGGTAGTGTTATTACCGCTCCTGTTGACCTCGAGCGTCGCAGCAGTTACGTCGCTCTTATTAGTCTCGGCTCTGGGCGGCGTGAGTTGAGCAGTAATATTACTCTTCTCACTGTCAACGGGCGCGCGCGAAAGTGCGTCCGCCACAACGTTGTTCTTTCCCCTCCGGTAGCGAACGGTGAAATCGTATCGCTGCAGGAGAAGTGCCCATCGTGCGAGCCGTCCGCTCGGCTCCCCTAGGCGTCTAAGCCAAGTTAGTGCCATATGATCAGTCTCAATCACAAATTGAACTCCGTCAACGTAGTAATCGAACTTTTTCAGGGCAAAAATGATTGCCAAACACTCCTTTTCAGTCGCGGTATAATTTTTCTCTGCGGGAGACAACGAGCGGCTAGCGAAAGCTACCGGCCGCAAGCCACCTTCATGCTGTTGGAGCAAAACCGCTCCTAGGCCAAGGTCGCTGGCGTCCGTTTGGATCACAAATTCTTTGCTCAGATCCGCAAGTCTTAACTCAGTGGTTTCCGCGAGCGCGTGAACGAGGTTGCGCAATGCTTCCTCTTGCTCGGGACCCCACCTCCACCGCTCACCTTTCCTCAACAGCATTGTCAAGGGGGCTTGCAGTGCGGCACAGTCTGGGATGAACTGACGATAAAAATTCACCAGCCCCAGAAAGCGTCTCAGTCCGCCTATGTCTGTCGGCGACGGGTAGTTCAATAAGGCTTGAACCTTGTCATCACACGGCAGAAGACGACCATTATCTATGGTGAAACCCAGTAGCGTTACTCGGGTTGCGGCTATCTGAGTCTTGGCAGGATTCAGCGTTATTCCCGCCGACCTCAGACGCTCTAGCACGTCCCTGAGATGGCGTAAATGCTCATCAAAGGTTCGCGAGTATACCACAACATCGTCCAGGTAAGCAAGAGCGTGATGCCACCTTGCGTCACCCAAGACACGATCCATCAGGCGCTGGTAAGTGGCCGGCGCACCAACTAGACCAAAAGGCATGCGGGTAAACTGAAAGAGGCCCCTGTGACAAGTGAAAGCAGTTTTCTCTCGGTCACGGGGATCTACTTCGACCTGAAAATATCCTCTGCTAGCATCGAGCGTAGTGAAATACTTCGCTCCACCAACGTTGGACACGATTGAGGGAATGCTCGGAAGCGGATATGCGTCCTTGCGTGTTACCTCATTCAGGCGACGATAGTCAACACAAAGGCGGGTACTTCCGTCCTTTTTCGGCACCAGCACCACAGGAAAACCCCATGGGCTCTCTGACCTTTCGACAACACCTGTATCGAGCAATTCGTCCAGGGCGCTGTCAAGCGCTTTCCTCTTAGCCAAACTCACTGGCCGAGGATTGCACTTCCAAGGCGAGGCATCACCTGTTTCAATTTTGTGCCTAACTAGCGCAGTGCAGCCAGGACGCTCTGTGAACACGGCATCGTATTCATTCAGTAGCATTGAGAGGCGAGCCTTCTCGTCCAACGACAAACGGCATGAACTAATCAAAAGCGGGTGGGGACGTTCGTCCTCCGCTGCGGTGCACAGTACCTCCGCCGCGGGGGTTCGGGGCCGCTCGAGAGGGGAGCCCTTCCCCTTCGCGCCCTTTTTCTCTGCTCGGTCGGCTGCTCGGTTCTTCGAAACAGCCGAAAGCTTTGCGTTTGCGAGTGACTTTTTCGGGCGATCGTTGGGCTTGTCTGCGCGCGAAGCATCATCGAACGAAGTTGTCTCTGACACTTTTTGAAACGCCACGAAAGGTTTCAGGGTGGCGCATGCTCGTTCCCTGTATCCTCCGTTGCAGACGTCAATAACAATGCCCGTCTTAGCGAGGAAATCTCTGCCAAGAATGATAGGAACCGTCAGGCCGGGGAGGTAAGCGAGGCGTTGACGCCTGACTCGTTTCTCCCACCGCACCACGAGCCTAGCAGCAGCGCTTGCTTGCGCCATGCCGCTAGCTAGACGGAAAGTCACATTACTCGTTCTCAGCCGGATAGAACTCCGACAAAGATGCTCATACACTTCGTCGCCAAAGATTGAAGCGCTTGCTCCCGTGTCTAGCAGTGCAAAAAATTTGCGCCGGGCGACTGTAAGCTCAATAAACGGCGCCGGCGTGTCGTTGGGCAGTCCGATACGACAAGCCAGCGGCGCTAGGAGTCCGTTTGTCTCACTCAGCGCTGCTGTATCTGCCGCCGGTCCTGCAGCATTGCTCACCGGCGGCGCCGCTCGTTTCCCGAAAGCGCATGCTCTCGGCTTGCGGGCGCCCTGCAGTCCCGGGCGAAATGCCCTGGTTGGTTGCATTTATAGCAGAGGTTTGTCGGCCACTGTAACGCTCGGCGTTCGGTGCCTCGCGCCGTTTGACCGCCGCTCCTCTCTACAAAGTGCTCCCGTTCAGGCGCTCTCTGCTCTGGCATCCTCGCGTCGGTATATCGAACACGATTCTGCGTACCTCGGCCATCGGCAGCGCATGCTGCTCGTCTAGCGTAAGTGTACGGGTCAAGAGCCCGGTCAGATAACTCCCAACCGCTGCTCGAGCATTCATCACTGAAGGCAAGCAAACCATTTCCCTGTGGACGGGTGCGAAAGTTGTCTCCGTTCCACGCGCATCGCGGCTCGAGTGCCTGCGACGCTGGGGGTGGTGGTCTGTACGCGCGCGAGGCGAGTATGTCCGCCTGTATGCGTTTTGCCTCCGAGGCTAGCTCATCCAAATCCCTGAACTCGCTACCTCTCAAATACGCAGCGAAAGTGGGGTGTGCTTGTTGCATGACTCGCTCCACCTTCTCACAGTTCGGAGCAGAGGGATCAGCGATGCGATAAAACTCGTCCATCGCCCTCACGTACTCGAGCAAGGATTCGTCCGGATGCTGAGTACGCAGCTCCAACTCACGACGCAAACGACGCTGGTAGTCTGCGGGCAGAAATTCCTCGCGGAAGTTCGCTCGGAACTCTGACATCGTGCGAGACCTGTGGCCAGTAAGCCGGAACCAACGAGCAGCCTGATCAGTCAGCGATACTGGAACGACGCGTTCTAGCATCTCGCCATCGGACAGCCCCGTTGCTTGCTGGTAAGTCAGCATGCGATCGAGGTATTCGTTGGCGCTAACTAGATCATGATACCCGCTGTAGGTGGGTAAGTCCATCCTAACTATCGGATTAGCGGCTGACCTTGATGTAAGAGTATTCTGTACAACACCAGTCAAACACTCAATCATGCGCATTGCATCGCGCAACAACACCTGCGGAGACTCGCTCTGCCCAGTAAGGTCTGGCGCAGGAGCTGAATGAGTTGAGCAAGTTTGCCGTGATGGCTCCCTGCTCTCCGCGAACTCTGGCAAAGGGCTCGGCGTAATATGCCTCGCGCCTTCAAATACACTGTATGCAGGAGGGTGCGCCTCATGTGTAGCGCTGCCCTCATCAAAGCAAATGAGATTCCCTTGGCTAGTGGTTGCCGCGGGGTTCTCAGGGTTCTCGGCTGCTGTAGCAGTTACTGCAGCTTCGAACTGTTGCCGGTTGGTAGCCACCCGCGACAGCGTGTACAGTCGCTGGAAATCAGCGCTGTCTGCTGCCATGGTCCGTTCGTGTGCTGGTAATCACACACACAAACTGACTCGCTCTGTCACACCACTGGCCCCACGTTGGGCGCCAAATATAGGGGTCTCTCTTAACCTTTATAAGGTTGCCATGGGTGCAAGCGGTGGCAGACACTCGCAAGCACAAACGCAGCAGCCCTAGCAGTTAGAGCTGTGGCCCCTATCCCGCGGTTCGCGTTAGATCGCAACCACGGCGGGTTCAGGCCAGGGGGACAGAGACAAGCCTTTGAAACGAAGGTGTTTATTCACCTTATTTCTTACGCCACCAACGCAACAAGTATAAAATATGCAAGTGCCTCAGCGCGCAGGAGTAATATTCCTCACGGCTGGGCAAAACAACAATACTAGAAAAGCGCACGACGAAAAGGGGCTGATAGTGACTCAGCTCGCTTCGTGGGGCTTTGCGCTCCGACCAAGAATGAAGATCACTCACGGAAGGAAGGGCAGGCGCTTGGTGACGGCGGCGGGCGGCGAACTCGCGTACCAGGAGGGGATCCGGTCAATCCCGATGCCTCCGGACGAAAGACCCAAGACCTTGCAGAAAGCGGCGCGCTTTCGCGAGGTTGAGCGAGGAGACATCTCCCCGAACTTGGGAGAAGGGAAATGAGTAGAAAGGAGGAAGCGGGGGCATACCGGTTTCTGCACTGCGACGAGAAAGGCAGCGGGGGAAGCGGCATGAGTGCCCTCTCCCACCGCGCCGCCCTTGCCCAAGCGTGCGCATGTGACACGCAACCGTTCTGCGACCGCTGGAATGCGCATGCATTCCCACAAGTCACAGATCAACATGCTCTCTGCTGGTTATCTAACCTCAAGGATCCGTCGGGTCGCCTCGCTCGATGGGCCCTGAGACTGCAGGAATACGACATCCACATCGTCTACCGCTCTGGCCGCAGGCACTCCGACGCTGATGCCCTCTCGCACTTCCCCATTACGCCAGACGCCAACCCCTCTACCTCCAGTAATGATACTTCACCGCTTGATATCCTGGACATGGCCTCGGTGCAACAGAAGGACCCATGGATTGTCGCCTCCAGGCCTACGGCAGCTTCGACGCCCCGAGCGCTGCGCCGACAAGCACAGCATTTCGCCATACGGGATGGGCTTTTGTACCGCCGCAACTATCACGCCGACGGCCGCGCATGGCTGTTAGTAGTCCCACGTCATCTCCGCAAAGATTTGTGCTCCGCGTTTCACCCCGATCTCCAGTGTGGTCACGGCGGAGTGTCGAAGACGTACACACGGCTTCGTCTACGCTATTATTGGCGCGGTATGTACAACTTCGTCCATAAATATGTACGCTCCTGCATTGCCTGCTAACGACGAAAATCTGCATCGCACCTCACCACCGCGCCTCTTCAGCCGCTTCGCTGCCCAGCTCGCCCATTTGACCGCGTCGGCATTGTCTTGTATGGGCCTCTTCCTTCTACCGGCGCTGGGAACCGATGGATCGTCGTCGCAGTGGACCATCTGACACGGTATGCCGAAACCGCTGCTCTACCTGGCGCAACAGCCAATGACGTCGCCTCGTTCATTCTACACCGCTTTATTCTCCGTTACGGCGCGCCTCGTGAGCTGCTAAGCGATCGAGGTCGCGTGTTCCTCTCCGATGTTCTCGAGTCACTCCTCTTTGAGTGCCAAATTATTCACCGCACCTCGACCGCATACCATCCACAGACCGATGGTTTAACAGAACGATTCAACAGGACTCTTGGTGATATGCTTTCTATGTATATTACGTCAGACCACTCCAACTGGGATCTTGTACTTCCGTTTATCACATACGCATACAACACCGCCAGACAAGCCACTACCGGATTCTCACCTTTCTTCCTGCTTTATGGCCGCGAACCCTCGAATGCCATCGACACAATTCTTGCGTACCGTCCCGACCCTGCCGACTGCTCACCTGCAACTGTAGTCGCTCAGCACGCCGAGAAATGCCGACAACTTGCTCGTTCTCGAACATCTGCTCATCAGTGTCGAGAAAAACAGCGTCATGATGTCGCCTCCCCACCCTTTCGCCATCGACTCCTTGGTGTGGTTAATGGGTTCCACCTGTTGCTGCACCTGGCCTGTCGTCCAAGCTCCTTCCTAAGTACCACGGTCCCTACCGTGTCGTTGCGCACACCAGTCCCGTCAATTATGTCATCGAACCTACATCACCCTCCCCTGATCTTCGTCGCCGTGGAAGAGAGACGGTGCACATTGACCGGCTCAAGCCGTATTACGATCCGCTGACTTCTTTCTAGGTCGCCAGGATGACTCCTCTTCAATCCCGGGCGTAACTGTAAGGACGAAGATGAGGACGCACGAAAGCCCTATCTCCATCGTGTGGCTCGTACCAGATTCGCTCGCTGGCTGTGCCCTACGTGCCGACGTGACGATTGTAGCTGCTACTCGACGTCGCCAATAAAGCTCCTTCAGACACTACCCGGTTAGTGACCCTGATGCTGCTAGCTATGGCGCACGCAGTGTGAGATGGAATGACCACATGAGCGCAATAACGCTTGTTAGTCGCAAGCCCGTAAACCATTCATGCAATATGACTGAAATAGAGAGCTTGGTAGGACTGCTTATCAAAACGAACAGCCCCATTATCAGAAGCCTAATGGCACCAACAGTTCGCGCTAACGGTGCGAGTAGCTCTGCGAAAAATGTCTAATAATAACGTTTGACGCACTCACCAGTTATACACGTAGCAAAGGTTGGTGTTGAGTGAGATGACACGGAAGCCCTTGGACACTTCAACGGAGTAGAAGGCGCCCCTGGAGCAATAAAAAAGAAAAAGATCATGTTAGGCAGTCTAATTCAAGCAGGCAGCGGATTCAGCGACATAACGGCAGCATCGATGCGACATCATAGCGTTGGTCGCATATTTCGTAATTTCCATACTGCAACACCACCGAATCTCCTGTTCCGCAGACCGTGCAATCGACACTCGCAATCCAATTCTCGCTCAATTCCCCTATATTCATCATTACGGCCCCCTGTTGGAGAACACCTGCGCTATTCATAAGCAGTGTGATGCGATGAATTTCACCCTGTTGATTGATGATATTTGGTTTTTATTTGACGCAAGAGGCAAGTCTGGCCAAAGAGCGCCATGACGTCATGATTACGTCATGTGAGCGCCAGCTGTAATATGGCAGTGAAAGGGCCTGAAATGAAATTGGCCGCATAGAAGCAAAAAATATATAAAAAATGCAACCATGACACTGAAGCGTGGGGTTGTCCATGGATCCACGACACATGAACATGATGCTGAAATTACCAGAGAATGAAAGCACCATAATGCCTACTTATGGCCTTTGTATCCAACGGCTGGAAACATGCGCTTTCTCTTAAAATCATTCCAGCACAGGGCTCTATTCAGAGGCTGTGCTAATAATGCCTTGGGTAAATAACACAATAATATCTAAGTGCACTCTAAATAGATTACTAAAGCTTGCAGCAGCACGGCCACTTTTTACAGCGAAAGCTGTACATCCCTACACGAAACGAAAATCCTTTTGTCTCCTGCGCACAAAGAGTTCTCCATCGGCAGCGCCGTCCACTGACGTCGTTCTCTGCGTAATACCCAAGCACGCACGTCATTGGCTGAACCGTTAGTACAGCGTCGCGAAGTATAGCAGAAGTGAGGTAGAGAGGAGCAGGGAAACAAGCCACAGTGGTACGCGTACAGCTGCTGCCGGCGCCGACCGCGTTTCTTCGCACTCGCGACTGGCCGCTAGGATTCCATAGTGAACGGACGCATATCACATCGTCTCCGCCAATTTCTGGTCCCTGCACCCCGCTAAATCCTTCCAAGGACCCACCAATGCGCTCAAAGGATCCGGGAAGGCACACCGACATAGTGTCGGTGTACCTTCCCGGATCCTTTGAGCGCATTGGTGGGTCCTTGGAAGGATTTAGCGGGGTGCAGGGACCAGAAATTGGCGGAGACGATGTGATATGCGTCCGTTCACTATGGAATCCCCGCTACCATCATTTGGATGTGCCCCGTGGTCTCCAAAAATTATCGAGTGAGGTCACCCCTGACACCCACGCCGCCGCGCCAAGCCTTGCCTCTTTGAGGCGAGCCTCACAGGCGAGCCGCGTTCGTCACTCTCCGACTGCCATGGAGGAGACACTGGACGAGGAGACCACCAACCAGCAAGACTGTCACGATGGTGAGTGGCACACTGTGCTTCGTGCTTTTCAAAATCGAGCCCCAGGTTCGAATTCGGCCCCGAAACCCCTCACAGCGCCCTCGGTTCCAGGAAGAAATGGTGTCATAGCGCAAGCAGACGAGGACGAGAAAGACACGAAAGGACAAGTCCTAACTTTCAACTGTATGCTTGTATTACGAGAAACGGTGGTATTTGTATACCCGTGTTACAAAGCTACCCGTGTAACAAACTCGGTTCCAGCACAGCCAAACGCCGGCAACACCTTTCGCCAGCAGCAACCGCTTTCAATGATGCTACGCAGCTGCTATACTGTATAAGGTTACACCCTAGAAACAACCCATTCACAGTGGCGACTGCAGAAGAAGCAACAGCTTTGGTTTTAATGAAATGGCAGGAGGTCGCTATAGATGGCAAGAAAGACCACGCAGCCGCGTACATTGCAGCCCCTCCTACAGCAGTCAGGGGTGTTATTTCAAGAGCCTACGGGAACGAGACGCCTGAGCAAATTCTAAACGACTTGCACTATCGCAACCCGGACGCCATCACAGCAGCGAGACGCACGGGCAAATCAGCCTCAATTTTGATAACCTTTGCCTCCGGTCCTGTACACCACACCACCATCAAGTACATGTGTGTTGTACACCGCTGCACGAAGTACAAGGGCAGCCCTGACGCATGTACCAACTGCCGGAAGCCTCGTCACAGATACTACGTGTGCCCCCTCCTAAATAGTGGACTCGGCCCGCGATGTGGCTAGAAACACGACCAGCAATAGACCCCTTGCACGCCGATACGCAACCTTTGCTGTGAGAATCCGCTTACCGGCACAGGCCCATGCAAGGCCAGGACACCCCAGCCTCGACAACAGACACTGCCGAAACCTGCCGAAACCTTCTAGACGATTGAGAGTAAGCTAATCGGCCTGTAATTCTTTAACTTTTGTGTGTCGCCTTTCTTATGGATTAGGATGATATTCGCATTCTTCCAAGGTTCCGGTATGCTCGCAGTCACTAGACATTGCGCCCACAGGCTTGCCAGTTTTCCCAGTATAATCTGTCCACCATCCTTTAAGAGATCTGCTGTTATCTGATCCTCGCCGGGTGCCTTTCTCGCTTGCATCTCTTTCAATGCTTTCATTACTTCCTGTGTCATTACTGTTGGGATGTCAGCCTCTTCTAAACTGCTTGCCTGTTCACTATTATCCGCGTTATCGTTGCTACTGTAGAGATCTCTGTAAAATTCCTCGGCTGTTGCAGCTATCTTATCCCTATTCGTGATCACATTGCCTTGCCTGTCTCGTAATGCATGCGTCTGATTTTTGCCTATGCCTCGACGTCTCTTCACCTCTTTCAGTATCCTTCGGGTCTTTAGAGCAAGCGCAATCCACGCCATAGCAGCTTTCGTATGTGGGCTGTCTTACGCTTATTTAATAACTTCTACAATTCCGCCAGTTTATTCTGTCAGTTCCATTAGATACTATCATGACTTGCCTTTTTCTAATCAAGGTGTTAATAAAAGAAAAGAAATAGCCGGCGCGAAAGAAGAGGAAGCAGGATCGGGAGCGCGTGGCACGTGGGGTTCTGGGATTTTTCTGTTGGAATAAACGGATTGTGGCGTCTCGCTGCTCGGCGCTCTTCAGGCGTATTGTCTTCCGGCGCCCTTCGAAGCCTGGTTATTATTCATCGAAGTCCTCGGACTTTACACTGGTGCCGAAACCCGGGATCGAACCAGGGACCTTTCGTCTCCTGGGAAAGTTTGCTAGTAATGTGTCTACCGATCCTACCTCCTACTTCTATTGCACACTCCGTGATAATGCGCATGAAATTATCGCTAGCTTCCTGAGTGCAAACGTCTGCTTCCTCGGTTAGAGCTAAATATCTGTTCTGCAGCGTTTCTGTTAGTTCACTGATTGGTTTCTTGCGTACTAGCTTAATGCTGTCCCTCCTCAAGTCTAGCCCAATTCGAAATCTTTCCATCCTGTGGTTACTGCACCTAACTCTGCCCAGCACTGCCACATCCTGCACGAAGCCAGGTCCATCGCATAGTATGAAGTCTGTTTCATTTTTATGCTCGCCATTCGTGCTTCACCACGTCCACTTCCGATTCTCCCGTTTACAGAACAAAGTATTCATGATGCGCCGATTATTCCGCTCTGCGAACTCTACTAAAAAGTCCGCTCAGTCATTCCTACAACCCAAGCCATAGTTTCCCACTCCTTTGTCTCCAGCCTGCTTCTTTCCCACCTTAAGATTGAAAACTTCCATCACAAAATCGTACTGCGTCTTTACGTTAGCCATCGCCGATTCCGTATCTCCATGGAAGCGTTCAAGTAGCTGGTCGTCATGGCTTGATGTTGGTGCATAGCCCTGTACCACCTTCAATTTGTACCTCTTATTAAGCTTACTTCCAAGACCTGCTAGCCTCTCGTTAATGCTATAGAATTCTTCTATGTTGCCAGCAATGTTCTTATTCACCAGAAATCCCACTCCTAGCTCTCTTTTCTCATCTAGGCCACGGTAATATAGGGCGTGCCCATTTTTTACCATTGTAGAGGCTTCCCCGTCCTCCTAACCCGACCTCACAGCCCTATAGCATCCCATCTATTGCCCGCTAATTCTTCAAGCAGTACCTCTACACTCCCCTCACTAGATAAACTTCTTCCATTAAACGTTGACAGGGTCAGATTCTAATGGCGGCCTGCCTGAATCCAGAGATTCTTAGCACCCTCTGCTGCGTCACAGGTGGCAGCAGTGGCGTTGAGGTAGAGCATCCGCCAGGCGTCCGAAAGAAGCGTGCTTCGAATCAAGGTTCCCGGCGATTCTCCACCGGATTAAAAAAAATCGGCGTGTTCATAGTGGCTCGTACGGTTGCTTTCGTTTGTTTAAAAGAGAACGCCGTTATCACCTTTCCATGAATCGCGCGCTTTTTGTGGTTGTTTGAGGGGAGCGCCTTTATCACTTTCTGTTACGCGAAACGCAGGCCGCGTTTATCTTGATGTCATTTCGGGAACCGTGTCGATCATTCTTGAAACTTGGCATGCCTGACGCGTACATTTTAGTGACTTCTGGAATTGCAGAGATAATGCGCGAACGCGTTATGATGCAAGTATAAAAGTCGACGCACTACTCCGCTTGCCAGTCTTTCCGTCGACCGACGACTGTTCACGCCGCTATTGCTGTGAGCTGTGACTGGCATTGTTTTGGTGGGCACAGTTAGGGGGATGAAACTTCGCGTTTTTTCTGTCCCGTGACCGCAGCGATCCTAATGTTTGGGTGCTGTACTACCTACGAGCATAAGTGAACGTTGTTGTGCCATTTTATATTTATTACCAGGTTACTTATTAAGTAGGGAGTTTTTAATACGCAAGTGAACCTAAAGGTTGCAGTTCGAGATTGCGAAAATACGAGCGCCACCAGGAGTGGAAAACGGGAACTGTGCATGCACGGCGAGAAAGGGGCGTTTCTTGTAGCGCGCCCATATATGCTACGGCTTACGGTGTCCCGAAGACTTGTTTTACAACCGTAAAGTTTCTTTCAACGAAACCCTTGCGAGCTTCAGCGAAACAGACGCATGAATGGATTCGCGCCGTCATCACAAATCGTGCAGTGCTGAGTGGTGTCGAAATTCTTCAGCCACACCGGCATAAAATTCTTTCGCACCCCGGCGGACGAAAGGCACGATCTACATGCTGCTCGTTTTGTTTTTCTACACTCGCACGGCATATCAGGGTGCGGTTGCAACCGTAGCTGTGCAATAGAACATTCAAACAAACTCTGCCCTTTATTCTTGTCTAATATATGTGTACACGGAAACAAAAACAAAGTCCTACTTAAAGGAAGTGGTGCAAAAATAGGTAGATGGGCAAACAATTCATCAATCAGAACGCAACGATTACCGTTTTCATCATTTGGCTGGTTACGCAACAGGAAGGTCGCGCGCTCGCCATCTGAATACCTTCCACTTGATCAATTTGGCTTGCTGGTTCATCCAAATTGAATCTGGAGCTAAATCGCTCCCCCCCCCCCCCCCCCCCGGCAACTCGGATCCTCAGTCTTCATCAAGATGGCGTCCCTCAGTGCGTGTCTGCAATGCGCCGCCATGTTTTAGTACCGCCCCCAAACACCAGGCGTTCGTCCGGCGCTGCGAGGGAATATCGTGTTCCATGCATTGTATAGGAAGTTTCACTCCCCTGGCACAGTTCGCCCAATAAACTGTTCGCCTGACACCACCTTGAGCCCTGCGTGCTTCGTCTCGAGTGCTGCGTGTGTCACGACCACGTGACATATGGTGGAGGTGCTTCTCGGTCCATGTACCGTATGCCCCCGTCCAGCGGTGAACCAAGCCTAAGCGCCAAGAGGACGACTCCAACCCGGTCTTTCGAGTTAGCAGCAGACAAGAAGGACCCCACCCAGAATACCTGCCGCTTCCCGACAAGGATAAGATGACAAGGGCTGCAACGAAACCGGCATCCACGATGACGGAAGCAAGATCGGCTACCGTCGTCGCGCACCAGCCCAGAGAGCCGCCTACTTTCCGCGGATCGCCATACGAGGACTCGGAAAGCTGGGTGGACATCTACGACCACGTCGCAGCCCTTAACATGTGCGACCCCGAGGATAAGCGGCGCCATGTATATTTCTATTTGGAGGACGCCACAAGGACTTGGTTCTAGAACCGCGAGTCAACGCCTCGAACCTGGGACGACTTCCGCGCCGCTTTCCTGCCAACGTTTGCAAGCTTAGTGCGGAAGGAAAGAGCCCCATCACTGCTTGAGACTCGTGTGCAGCTCCCCAACGAAAACGTAACGATCTTTAAGGAGGAGATGAAGCGACTTTTCCGCCATGCCGACGTCGACATGTCCGAGGAGAAGAAGGTTCGCCTCCTCATGCGAGGATTTAAGCAGGAGCTTTTCGACGGTTTAATAAGAAACCCCCGAAGACGGTACAAGATTTCCTCACGGAAGCGACCACCATTGAGAAGGCTCTTGAAATTCGCACCCGCCAATAAGATCGGCGCATGACCCCAGACGTCGCAGAAGTCCGAGGACTCAACCCCGACGGCCTACGCGAGCCTATAAGTGCTATTTGAAGAACTACGCCGGATGTTTCCGTCGTCTCAGCCCCAAGTCGCCTCCCTCGAAGACATCGTTCGCGAGGAGATACAGCGCTCGCTGAGTGTTCCCGAACCGCCGACACTTCAACCGGAGGCGATGACCTACGCTGCTGCTGCAGGCCATCCTGCCGCTTCTCCTCGCCCTCGCCAGGACCCAACGCTTCCGCAGTTTCGTCGCCAGCCACCTCCGCCACCTCGCTTGCCAGTAATCAAGCGCGCGCCGAGGAAAACTCACGTTTGGCGCACCTCCAACTACCTCCCACTATGCTACCACTGTGGTGAAGCCGGCACACCTACCGCTACTGCCAGTACCGTGAGATGCGACTGCCTCGCTTCGACGTGAACGCGCCGTGTCCGCGCCCAGGCGAGCGACCTCACGACATCGCCGACTACATCGCCGGATCGCAGTGGCAACGACGATGACCATCCCGTTCACCTTCGCCAGGCCGCTACATCTCCCAAGATCGCCGCCAGTACACCAGCCCCATCCGTGGCCGATATCCAAGCCTCTGTCCGGGAAACTAAAGGCAGCAACCGATGGAGGTGCGGTTGCTGCACGATGCAATGCCGAAGATCCTGCGCCGCCGCCGACGACGATGACCACGACGCACGAACCCTCCCGACGTAGTCTCAACATGCCGCCTGACCAGAGTCTTCACGAGAAACCCTCGCCGCCGACGCGACACAGCAGCGCCGGAGCAAGCCGACGTAACCGTGATCTGACGCCCCGGCCCAAATGGATTACGTGATTATCGGTGGCTCAACATGATTATTGGTGGCTACAGCGTCACCGCCCCAGTCGATACCGGCGCCGACTACAATGTCATCAGTGGTCTCTTTGCAGCCAAGCTGAAGAAGGTAAAGACTGCCTGGGGAGGACAAGATATCCGAATAGCAGGGGGCCACCTTATAACACCGACTGGAACCTGACTGGAAGTGACGATTAACAGCCAGACGTATTCGGTGAGTTTTGTGGTCCTGCAGCAATGACGCGAGACGTTATTTTAGGCATAGATTTCTTGGACCAGCATGGCGGAGTCATCGACCTAAAATCCGGGTCGATCACGCTGTCCACAAATAATGCAACGCCGTCACACTGCAACGTCACTTATCATGCCTTTGAATGTGACAGAAGAGCAGGTAACCATCCCGCCACTGCCCAGTGTCATCATTTCCGTCGGCACCAAAGCGCCTACCAACATACAAGGCGTCATCGAAGGCGACCAGCACTTGCTCCTAGACCGTCAGATGTGCGTCGCAAAAGGCGTAGCCAACCTTCATAATCGCGAAGCTAAGGTTATGGAGACGAACTTCAGCAACAAATACAGCACATGAATACGGCAGTAGCGCACCTAAGTGAATTTGAGGAAGTAAGCAATGCCTTCGCCCACACCGATTCTCGCGGACCCGCAAAGACGAGCGCAGTGTCCACGCCCGCGTTCGACGTCAATCAAGGCCTTACCAGCAAGCAACAAAAGAGCTCAGGACATTACTCCAGCAATACAAGGACTGCTTCTCGTCGTCATCAAGGCTTCGTCAGACCCCTCTCGTGAAACATCACATCATAACCGATGAGTATGCCCGTCCTCCCCGTCAGAGGCCCTACCGAGTTTCGGCACGGGAACGGGACGCGATCAAGCAACAAGTCGACGAAATGCTTCGTGACGATATCATTCAGCCGTCTACGCCACCATCATTCAGCCGTCTACGCCGATATCATTCAGCCGTAACACCACCATCACCGGTGGTGTTAGCGAAGAAGAAGGATGGAACCCTAAGTTTTTGCGTCGATTGTCGTCGCCTGAACAAGATGACGAAGAAAGACGTGTATCCTCTCCCGCGGATAGACGATGCCTTGGATCGACTCAACAACGCAAAGTATTTTTTCATCGATGGACCTCAAAACCGCTACTGGCAAATAGAAGTAGGCGGAGAGACCGAGAGAACACTGCCTTCATAGCGCCAGACGGCCTGTTCGAGTTTAAGGTCATGTGCTTTGCTCTTTGCTCGGCGCCTGGGACGTTCCAACGGGCTATGGACACAGTACGGGCAGGCTTGAAGTGGCAGACTTGCCTCGCCCACTTGGACAACATAGTCGTATTTGCTTGCAGCTTCGACGAACACCCCCGGTGCTTTGAAGCTGTTCTCCGGGTAATCACAGCATCCGGACTTACCTTGAAGGCAGAAAAGTGCCGCTTCGTATACGAGGAACTCTCCTTCCTTGGCCCCGTTATTAGCAAGTCAGGAGTGCGCCCTGATCCGCAGAAGACAACTGCGATCTCGGACTTTCCTCCGCCCACCGACAAGAAGGCAGTACGACGATTTTTTGGCCTCTGCGCTTATTACAGGTGCTTCGTCAAGAACTTTTCGCGGATCGCCGAGCCGCTGACGTACCACACGAAGGCCGACGTCGACTTAAAATGGGAAACGCCGCAAGTCGAGGCATTTCAAGAACTAAAGCGACGCCTGCAAACGCCGCCTACACTCGCGCACTTCGACCGAGAAGGCGACACCGAAATTCATACGGACGCAAGCAGCACAGGGCTCGGCACCGTGCTCGTGCAAAGGACCGACGGACTTGAAAGGGTTATCAGTTACTGGAGCCCCTCTCGAAGGCGGAAGCGAATTACTCCACCACGGAAAACGAATGCCTTGCCATCATCTGGGCTACATCAATGTTCCGCCCCTACCTGTACGGTAGGCCTTCAATGTCGTGAGTGACCGTCACGCCTTATGTTGGCTAGCTAACTTCAAAGATCCATCAGGACTTCTCGCACGATGGAGTCTTAGACTGCAAGAATTTGACATCACCGTCGCATAAAAGAGCGGACGAAAGCACACCGACGGCGACTGCTTGTCTCGCGCCCCCGTCGATCCGTTGCCCCACGGTGACCACGACGATGACTCTTTCTTTGGACCCACAAGTACCGACGACTTCGCGGAGTGCAGACGAGCTGACCCAGAGCTCAAGAGCCTCATGGACTACCTGGAAGGCAAGAATGTGTCGAATGTATTTCGCCGAGGACTTGCTTCGTTTTTCCTGCGGAACAACGTTCTCCTGAAGAACTTCGCGCCGCTCCGCGCCGACCACCTCCTCGTGGTGCCTTGAGCTTTACGTGCCGAGGTTCTGGAAGCTTTACATGACGACCCCACAGCCGGACGCCTCGGTTTTTCGCGCACACTATCAAGAATGCAAGAGAAGTACTATTGGCCTTGCCTCTCTGCCGACGTTGCCCATTACGTAAAGACGTGCACTGTCAACGACGCGAGAGGCCGACAACTAAGCCAGCCGGACTTCTGCACCCCTTCAAACTACCTCGACTGACTACCTCACCCGCTATGCCGAAACAAGGGCCTTGCCCAAGGGCGCTGCCGCCGAGGTCGCCAAGTTCTTCATTGAGAACATCGTCCTGCGTCACGGAGCCCCGGAGTCCTCATCACCGCCAGAGGTACGGCCTTTACAGCTGACCTAACGCAGGCGATCTTGAGGTACACTCACACGAACCACCGCCTACCAGGCCTCACCTAGCGTCTAATTAAGACCATCGCCGACGTGCTGGCCATGTACGTCGACGTCGAACACAAGACGTGGGACGCCATACTCCCGTATGTGAGCTTTGCATACAACACGGCCATGCAAGAAACGACGCAGCTTGCTCCATACAAGGTTGTCTACTGACGGAGCTCAACAACGACGCTTGGCGCCATGCTACCAGTCAGCACCGACGAAGAAGACCTCGACGTTGCCAGCTACCTGAAGCGCGCTGAAGAAGCTCGACATCTAGCCCGCCTGCGTATCAAGAGCCAGCAGACGGTCGACAGGCGCCACTACAACCTTCGACGTCGCCACACCGCATACCAACCCGATGACCTCGTCTGGGTCTGGACGCCAATACGACGACGCGGACTGTGTGAGAAGCTCTTGCGCCGCTACTTTGGACCCTACAAGGTGCTCCGACGCTGTGGTGAACTGGACTATGAGGTCGTGCCCGATGGCTTAACGTCATCCCAGCGGCTGCGTGCACGACCCGAAATTGTACACGTGGTGCGACTGAAACCTTATTACGCGCGTTGATTAACAGTTACGTGTTGTTAATTTATTGCATGTACTCTTACTTGCATCTTTGTGTTTAGCATGGGGGCGGTGCTTTTCAGAGCGGGGTAGTGACACGTGCGGTTGTTTCCGTTTGTTTAAAAGAGAACGCCGTTATCACCTTCCCATGAATGGTGCGCTTGCTGTGATTGTTTGCGGGGAGCGCCGTTACCACTTTCTGTTACGCGCAACGCAGGCCGCGTTTATCTTGCATGTCACTTCGGGAACCGTGTCGATCATTCTTGAAACTTGGCATGCCTGACGCGTAATTTTCATTGACTTCTGGAATTCCAGAGATGATGCGAGAACGCGGTGTCACGCGTGTTATACACGTGTGATAGCCGTGAGAGCCGACGCATTACGCCGCTTGTCAGTCTTTCCGTGGATCGAGGACTATTCACGCCCCTGTTGCTGTGAATTGTGATTGGCCTTATTTTGCTTGGCACAAGTTCGCCCAATAAACAGTTCGCCTGACATAACCTTGGGTCCTGCGTGCTTCGTCTCGAGTGCTGCGTGTGTCACAACCACGTGACAATAGAATTGCAGAAGGAGGCTTTGGGTGCGGCCGGAGCCCGGCGACCATGGCCGGTAATGCAGTCCCTTACGAGAGCAGGATCGGCCACCCTGGCCATGACCTCCCATGAATACGCCAATTAAAGGAGTACTGACACGATTTTGCAACGGCTCAAAATGTATATTTTTCGTTTTCTAGCCATGTATTGTTAACGCCCTCCGCACACGGAAGAGAAGAAACACGTGCAAAATATCTTAGAGTGGTTTTAATGTTTTCGTCGCTCGGCACTGCGAGCCAGGCCCAGCGCAATGGACACTACGATGACGTGTGAGCACAGTCTATTAAAATTTTCCGAAATCGCTGCGCGATTGTGGAATTGTCGTTGCTTACTTGCCCCACGTGTAATTGACCACTGACGACCGAGTTGCAGCGACGCTATCACGAACTGCGGTCCCTAGGTGACTCATACGTACGTCCGACTATGTTGACACGTCACTAGGAATCCGCCCCCTCCAAATCGAAACGGAAAGTGGGCTTTTAAGAAAGCCCACTTTCCGTGAAAAAGAGTATGATGGGGCCTTGCGAGGCACCATCATACTCTTTTTGGGGTTCTCCAAGCCAGTGCTTTTTTAGGGGCGAAGCTCCTTAGGGCGTGGGTCTGTACATCCCATGGTGTTCGTTGTTGGTGATGTACGTAGCCACGTCTACATTATGAAAAAAAAAATTCCGAAAGTTGTGTCCTCTGCCTGGATTCGAACCCAGGCTCTCGGCGTGGCAGTCGAGCGTTCTACCACTGAGCTACGCCTGTTTTTTTTCTTTATTACCTGTCTTTGGTACATAAGAAATGATACAGTAACCCAGACAAAAATGCCAATACAACTACACCTGTGGTTGAAAAATTATCGCTAAAAGACCTAAACAGGCATAATGTCTCCCGCGGAATCGCATTAGCAAACGTAATGGTAGGTTGAAAAATAGTAATACACCGCTACACGACGCGAAAATGGATTGTATAACGAGGTCGAGGCATCATTTGAAAGAACACAGAGCTGCGTGCTTTGTAGCTTTGAACCCATTACGGAGGCACTGGTAATTATGGCGTAGTGGGTACTTCCCTACTTGGCAAAATGATAAGTTATGGCGCAGGTAAAAGTTACCACTTCTACTTGCACTAGTTTCCTCAAGCGTTTAAAGTGGCCTCTAAGAAAGTAGCTCCTCCTGCTTACGCTGTCACTGTCCTGCAGTTCCGCGCAGGCCTGGCTCTAGCACAGCATATCCCCCTTAAACGCGAGATCCCAGCGTACGAATACAGTGTTTCTCACGCCTTTACATGATGATCGACTGGGCGATTTACGCGAAAGATTCACGGTTTACCGATGATTACCTCCGGAGCTTCGCCCACTCATCATCATTCACCCCGTGGATATGCTGTGATTTTTTTGACACCAATAATACGAGAATGTCGAAAATTCGTGTCAGTACGCGTTTAACCTTCGGCCCTCAGTCCCCTGCGGCTGCGAAAGAACTGACCACGGCGGGGCTGAGACCTGTGATTTTTGCTTACATGATACCTTTTATGCTCTCACAATAGAGTGGCTTTTTAATATGCCTAAGATGACCTGTGTGGATTTTATGTGATTTCCCTGATAATGTTAGAATAGTCCCCTTGCTATTGCTCATATGAGGTCATACAAGGGGTCATTACATTTAGCAAGCCAGGAAATTAGTTTCAAGTCATTTCATTGATTGATTTGTGGGGTTTAACATCCCAAAACGAGCCTCGATTATGAGCGACGCCGTAGTCGTTAGCTTCGATTCTATGGCACAAAAGAAGGATCGAAGCTAACGAAATGCCGAGAAGGGGTGGTATATAGGATACCACTAACATGCAGTAATTTGTACATACATAGGACAGACTGGCCGATGTATCAACGCGCGTCTTGAAGAGCATGCTAACTCACTGGGGAAAGAAATATTTCCAGTCTTGTGTGATCATTGCAGGTCATGCCAATGTGAAGCCGTTTTTCCTGATACAGATATTTTATTTGCAGATAAAGACAAAATAACACGTGAAGTGTCAGAGGCCTTTTATATAAAAAGGTACGCCAAAAATGGCATCAGTCACCCTTCGGTGGCTCTAACCGATAAGGGGTTCGTTTTTTTTTTAATTCCGTTTAGCCATCCTGACTGTGTCACATGACTTGCGCCGCACATGCTCTAAGCCAGCTGTTGGGTATTTATATGTATGTTTCTTTCACAAATAAACAGTTGAGAGTTAGCGCTCGTGTTTCTTTCTTGTCCATATGTCTTTTGTGCGCGAACAAATTTAAATATTGAAAGCTTATGGCGAACGTAATTGATACAGGGGCAAAAATATTGGACCTAATACGGATCCTTGTGTCATTCCGTAGTTCACTTCAGCGGTTTGCAAATCGCATTTATCGATCGCAACTTGCATTCCACATGCTGCGAAGTAACTGTAGGATTAAACTGGCGTTAGTCCCAACAGCACTGTAGCCTAGAAGTGTGAAATGGCGATCAGCATAAAATGCTGTTGCAATATTAGGAGATATATTACCATGATGATGATGATTTCACTGATTTGTGGGGTTTAACGTCCCAAGACCAGCTCTGATTATGAGACGCCGTAGTGGAGGGCTCCGGAAATTTCGACCACCTGGAGTTCTTTAACGTGCACTGACAACGCACAGTACGCGGGCCTCAACATTTGGCCTCCATCGAAATGCAGCCGCCGCAGTCGAGATTCGATCCCGCGACCTTCGGACTAGCAGCCGAGTAACATAGCCACTAGACCATCGTGGCGGGGCGATATTTTACCACATTTTTCAGCGTAATAAATGTGCCAGTTTTACTCGTGAAAGGGTCGGGATGGCGGTGTTGGCTTAGGAACCATGTTTATTGAGGCCCGTTAGACACGTTAGTCAGGACGACATCTTTCTGTAACGTTAAAGAAGAAGTGGTATGGAGCTGCTTTTAGTCACAGTCGCAGGCGATGGACTACCTGTTTTTCCTGCAAATGTACAGAACATTCGGTAAAAGAAGCGCCCGTATAATGTAGCGAACAGGTAGGTTTGGGTGACGAATCCATGAATACGAAGTATGCACTATAATGCCATCTTGTAGAGTCTTCTGGAGTTGATCAGGACAACGCCACAACCAACATAAAGCGTTTCAAAAAATGTTTTTGACAGGGGCATTTTCAGCTTACCTACCTCAGGTATACCACCCGCTCTCCCCGAATGCGCCTTCTATCACGAATTCCTTACAGCATTTCATGCCTCTGTGTACATCGACCATTATACTTTGTTCTAAAATTGTCATCAAGGTAGTAGCGTGCGCAATTGAAGAATCCACGTATTAGCGAGGAAACAAATATGTGTTTCTACTAGAGTTCGTCGACACTTTGCCGTCTGTAAAGGTTTTGAATGGGCGAGAGTATTGTTATTGCAGTGCTGAGTTGACATGACAACTGATATCTGGGTTGAGGTAGGCCGAAGATGCGGTCTAATGACCACCAGCACAAAGTGGAGTACGCTTGGCCGTGGCGAATATATGGCTCATTGGGCGACGGTCCGCACGTGCATTTTCATCCCGAAAGCATATATATATATATATATATATATAGATTGCCACAGGTAAATGCGCGGCGGGCGCGATCTAGCATGGACAACAAAGAAAGAAAAGGAAGAAGTTGCTTTTGGCTGAGCGCGCGCCCCAGTCGGAGCCATCTTCCTCAGCTAGCAATTCTTGTCTACCTCACGGTGCGGCCTCTGCTATCATAGTCTCTTGTGTGTCACGTGACAAACTGGTGGAGGTGAGGAGTAGCCCCAGCTAATGTACCAGACTCCTCCTGGTAGCGCTGTACCTGCAGTGACGACGCCTGTGCACCGGGTCAGTCGAAGAATTAGAGGACTGCCTCCTGAGAACGGACCTCTTCCAGAAATGGCGTCAGCGTCACGTCAAGACGGTACGGAAGGCACGACGACTGCGCATTACACCCAGCAGAACCCACGAGTGCCAAAAGTGTTCCACGGCACCATTTTCGAGGAAGTGGATGACTGGCTCGCTCAATTTGAACGCGTCGCAAATTTCAATGGGTGGACCGACGCGAACAAGCTCAGAAACGTGTATTTCAGCCTGGAGGATGGCGCTCGCACCTGGTATGAGAACTGTGAGCCCTTGTCGTCGTGGAGCGAGTTTTGCCGTAACCTGGTAGCAAGTTATGCCAGTCCCGATCGCCGCGAACGAGCCGAGCGGACCATACAGTCACGCATACAGTACGTGGAGGACATGACGAGCCTCTTTCGTCGAGCAGACCCGGAAATGACAGGAGACAAGAAACTACGCCACCTAATGCGAGGAGTAAAGGAACAGCTTTTTGCTGGCCTCGTGCGCAGTCCTCCAAAGGCTATGGCGGAATTTTTGACGGAAGCCACGACCATGGAACCATGGCAAGAGAGGTCGGCAGTGTACGACCGGCAAATCAGTGTCGCTTCATCGCTGGGCCAGATTGGTGCTGCCGGGAGTAGCATCAACATCGATTCCCTCTGTGACCTCATCCGATCTGTCGTGCGCGACGAACTACAAAGAATTGAGTGCCCGCCTCAGCCTACCGTAGGATCAATCTCCAGCCTCGTCAGGAACGAGGTACAGCGTGCTCTGCAAATCCCGCTTTCCAAACCCGTTGCCCCGCCTGCACCGACAGAGATGGCGCGCCTGTCATACGCGGAAGCTGCAGGCAGTTTTACTCCCGCTGCGCCACGCTTTGTGCACTCGATACCGCCGCACGATACCCTTCCACTGGTGCAACCGATCCAGCGCTCGTACAATAGGCAGCCGATCCGAAAGAAGCCTGACGTC
The DNA here is from genome assembly GCA_013339685.2 of Hyalomma asiaticum. NCBI lineage: Eukaryota > Metazoa > Arthropoda > Arachnida > Ixodida > Ixodidae > Hyalomma > Hyalomma asiaticum. The sequence continues at coordinate 1,144,631 of CM023486.1, read as the reverse complement.
TGGCGCACACCGGACAGGCGGCCGCTGTGCTTTCACTGCGGTGAAGCCGGCCACCTATACCACGAATGCTCGTATCGCCGCCTCGGACTCCCGGGTTATGCCCTCGACTCGCCAAGGCCCAGGTTTGGTGAAAGACCCAGGGCGATAGAAGAGTACCTGTCGCAGCAGCACACGTTGCCCTTCCGGCGGCAGTCATGATCACCGTCTCCAAGACGGCCTTCCCCAAACTTCAGAAGCTCCCAAGTGGCGGCGCAGGGGCGTTCGCCAAGCCCTAGACGGGAAAACTAACGGCATCGACCTTCGGGAGCGAGGCCGCTGACAATCGACGCGAGCAAGCCCTCCCACCGACGCGAACGCGGACTAGCAGCGATCAGACGACGACAGCAACCGATCTCGGAAGGCGACTTTCTTTGGAAATACCTGTTGTGCTTGACGGCCGTCACGACGTTAGTGCTTTATTGGACACAGGGGCCGATTACTCGATTATGAGCGGGAAATTAACGACGCACCTGAAGAAAGTTGTTACGCCGTGGTATGGGACGCAAATTCGTACCGCCGGAGCACATGTAGTCAGCCCACTCAGTATGTGCACAGTCAGGGTGACAATTCGCGGACGTACCTTTCACTCCAGCTGCCTTGTACTTCGTGAATGCTCCAGAGACCTCATCTTGGGAATAGACTTTCTCCGGGAGCACGGCGCAGCTATCGACCTTCGTGAGCGAACAGTGACATTTTCGACAGAGAGAGCAGCAGAAAAAACCGACGTCAGCCGCCTCAGTACATTTCGCGCTTCTGCCGACAGCGTAGCGTTGCCACCCCGGTCTAGCGTCCTGGCTGACGTCGTGTGAGACGAGCTACCTGACGGTGAGGCAGTTGCTCAAGGCAACACGTCGCTTTTGTTCACTCTTGATATCCTCGCTGCCCGCAGCCTCGTCACACTTCGCGATGGATGTTCTACGCTCCTTGTTACGAATTTCTGCAACGAATACCTCACCTTTTTCGTCGCACTGCGATAGCTTTCGCCTACCCCATGACAGACGTTGCTGAATGCTTTACTTCTACATTAACGGAAACCGGGTTGCAATTGACATCGGGGGACACTACTTCGTCACTCGGCAAGATCGATATTAATTCGGCTCTCCCGGAGCACCAACGAGCGCTCCTGCAGAAATTGCTCCTTCAATTCAAAGACTTCTTTGCTTCTTCATCTAAGGTACGTCAGACGCCCATCACGAAACACCGAATTATTACGTATCCCGACGCCTCACCTATAAAACAGCAGACCTACCGTGTTTCGGCTAAAGAACGTGAAGCGATAAATGCGCAAGTCGGAGAGATCCTCCAGGATAATGTTATACAGCCTTCCAAAAGTCCTTGGTCGTCACCGGTAGTCCTAGTAAAGAAAAAGGACGGAAACCTGCGTTTCTGTGTTGACTACAGGAAACTTAACAGCGTAACTAAAAAAGACGTTTATCCGCTGCCTCGTATAGACGATTCACTCGATAGACTTCTTTGCTTCTTCATCAATAGATCTCAAAAGTGGGTACTGGCAGATTGAAGTTGATGAACGGGATCGCGAGAAAACTGCTTTCGTTACACCGGATGGCCTGTACGAATTTAAAGTCCTCCCATTTGGCCTGTGTTCTGCACCTGCGACATTCCAGAGAATGATGGACACTGTTCTTACCGGGCGCAAGTGGCATACGTGCCTAGTTTATCTGGAAGACGTCGTTGTGTTTTCTGCTACCTTTGACGAGCACCTGAGGCGCCTGAAGACTGTTCTAGAAGCTCTGCGCTCTCCTGGCCTAACGCTCAAGCCAGAAAAATGTCACTTCGGTTACACAGAACTCAAGTTCCTTGGCCATGTTGTGAGCGCGGATGGTGTTCGGCCTGGATGGTGTTCGGCTGTAGCCGCCTTTCCCGTTCCGCGTGACAAGAAAGCGGTACGTCGCCTTCTGGGGCTGTGTGCGTACCATCGCCGCTTCACCGCCAATTTCGGAAGGATTGCTGAACCTCTTACTTGTCTCACACGTGATGACATTGCATTCGTCTGGAATGAGGAGCAGGACACCGCCTTCTCCGAACTGAGGAATCGATTGCAGACACCCCCAGTTCTGGCTCATTTTGACGAGGACGCTGATACCGAACTGCATACCGACGCCAGCAATGTAGGTCTTGGCGCCGTCCTTGTCCAACACCAAGACGGCACAGAGCGCGTGATAGCATAAGCTAGTCGTATTCTATCACGTGCCGAAAAGAACTATTCCACCTCGGAGAAGAAATGCCTCGCAGTGGTATGGGCAACAATGAAATTTCGCCCTTACATCTATGGTCGTCCGTTCAAAGTGGTGACCGAACACCACTCCTTGTGCTGGTTAACCAATTTACGCGATCCATCGGGACGACTAGCACGCTGTAGCCTTCGCTTGCAGGAATTCGACCTCACCATCGTGTACAAATCCGGTCGCAAGCATGAGGATGCTGATTCGTTGTCGCGCGCACCAACTGAAGCGTATAATCCTGAGGCTGAGGATGAGGATGATAGCGGCTTCCTTGGGGCCTTAACCGCCACCGACTTGATTGCACGACAACGCGAAGACGCCGAAATCCGCGCAATTATCGAAAATCTAGAAGGACGCAAGTCTCCCCTGCCTCGGCGCCTTTCTAGCAGTCTCGTGTCGTTTAGCCTGCGAGGTGGTGTGTACAAGAAAAATTGGAGCAGTTACGGTAAACCCTAGCTTCTCGTTATACCAGCAGATATGCGCGATGAAATCCTTCAAGCCTGCCATGACGAGCCGACATCTGGCCACTTGGGTTCCTCGCCAACTTTCGCCAGAGTCAAACAAGCGTACTACTGGCTCCGACCTCCTGCAGCTGTGAAGCGTTACGTCAAAAGCTGCCGTGCATATCAACGTCATAAATCCCCACCACTGAAACCGGCGGGACTGTTGCAACCGATCGCACCACCTAGGGCACCATTCGATCAAGTCGGCATGGACCTACTCGGGCCTTTTCCGCTATCATCGACCGGCAACAAGTGGATTATAGTCGCCACAGATAACTTAACAAGGTACGCTGAGACAAAGGACCTACCAAGCGCTACGGCTGCCGACGTTTCCAAGTTCTTTATAGACCAAATTGCTCTTCGACATGGTGCTCCTGCGAGCGTTATTACTGACAGGGGAGCAGCTTTCACATCCAAGCTGATTGATGACGTGTTCAAGCTGAGCTACACGATCCATCGCAAGACAACCGCGTATCACCCGCAGACCAACGGCTTGACGGAACGACTGAACAAAACCATCGCCGACACGTTATCAATCTACTTAGACGTCCAGCACAAAACGTGGGATCAGGTGCTACCGTACGTAACATTTGCGTACAACACTGCCACTCAGGAAACAACGCGCTTTATACCGTTTCGTCTTGTCTACGGCCCAGAACTCTTGTTTGGGCTAGTTGGTGACCATTCATAGTGACTTGAAGACGCGAAAAAAGTACACAGACGACACAAAAAAAAAACTACAAGGACAAGCGCCTACTACCAACTGAATTTATTAGAGCGTACAGAAGGGGTATTTAAGGCAGCCATCTCCACGTGATCCCACCTCCACGTGACACCAAAGCAAGGACGACTAGTTTAGAAGCAGTGATAAAATATACTATTATACATCGTAGTGCCAATGTGGCTAGAGCTGATACAGGGCATAGGCAAGCAAAAATGCTGACTAAGCTCCCACAATCATTGAAGTGCATGATGGCCCGCGTTCGACGCAGCGGAGAGCAGAACTGCGCTGTGCGTGCACGAAATAACGAAAACTAGGTCGATAACTGACAGCAGTAACAGCAGAGCTTGGCGTGACACAACGTGCATATATATATTGACACATGCACATATATATATTTTTCTTTAGCAAAATGGTGTGAATGAATCTCTAAGAACAGGAAAGAGGCACATGCCGTGTCAAATGGCGATGAAAATTCTAAGAACAAAAAACAAAAAGGACCGGGGTGTAAAGAGCCCTGGGGAAAGAACAAGATACAGCGGAGCCGCACATTAAAAACAGGTAAAAATTGAAAACATTAAAAACAATGATTGACATAAAAAGAACTGGTAAACATGTGAACGATAAAGCAGATGCTGTGTTTCAAGTGGCTATTTAAGAAGTTAAGCTCTTTGTCACTCGATGTTGTGCTGACACACGTGCTGGCTGCTTTAGTTATGAAGAATGCCTCGATTTCTCTGTCAATTCTATCGGGTGCGCTCCCCAAGAATCTAGTCTTTCGCAATAGTGGCTTGCATGGCTTCTCGGAATCACTCCGCTTGCAGTGCTCGGACAGATTTCCACCTGCGTTGCTTTTGACAGCCCATGCGTGTTCTTTTGCCCTTTCATTGAAGCATCGCCCCGTCTGTCCGATGTAAACTCGGCCACATGTCAGGGGTACCTGGTAGATGACTCGTTCTTTGCATTCTGTGTATTCGATATCGTGGTTCCTAGTGCACGGCGGCCGCTTTCTCTTGTGCATCATTGGACACAATTTTGATAGCTTGCTGGGGGCAGAAAAAACCACATTGACTTCGTGCCGTGCGGCCATCTTCTTGACGTTGTGTGAAAACTTATGTATATACGGGATGGCCTGCACGGGTATCTTTGCCTTCTCCGGGTTCTGGAACCTTTGCTTCTTTTGGGGGTTCTTAATCTTCTGTAGCAGGCTTTCGGAAACACCTACAATCAGATGCGAAGGGTATCCGGCGCTAATGAGGCGGGTTACTTGCTGTTTGAAGCTTTTTTCCAACAAAATTTTTATCAGAAAGAAGGATGGAGACAGAGCAGTAATTGTGGGTGACGCTGCTTTTTTAGAGAGAGTAGAATAAGACGCCTTGTATTCTAAGTTTTCGATCATGGCAGCTCCTGACTTTACGGAACCGGAAGAATTTCGACAGTTATGTAGACATGAGCAGGCTAGCTCTATCAAAACGTTTCATCTGAATGTACAGTCCGCTGTGAACAAGGGAACGCAATTGGAGGTGCTATTCAACCAGCTAGAAAACGCATTTGATATGATCATGTTTACGGAAACGTGGTATGTCGAAAAAAGCAATATTTTCAGTATACCTGGGTACCAAAAATTTCTGCTAAATGGAACTGCTAGCAGAGGGAGTGGTGTATACATGATGGTGAAAAGCCATATTGTTTTCGATATGTTACCGGAGTTCTGTTGCATGAACACTGACTATGAATGTCTGTGATCTCCAACCGATCCTTAGTGGTTGTTGTTTATCGACCCCCAAGTGGCAATTTTCAAAATTTTATGCGTTTCCTCGAATCCCTCCTCTCCTACGCAGGTGAATATAAATGTGATGTCATACTGGGAGGAGATTTCAATGTAAATATGTTAGCTGACACCGCTAACAAAAGAATGCTTGAACAAACAATTTGTTCATTTGGCTGTAATAATGTTATTACCGTGCCTACAAGACTCACCATTACCTCTTCTCCGTTACTTGATCTATTCATAACAAATATACATCCCTCTCGACGAAAGGCAGGAGTCATAAGTACAGACATTAGCGATCACAACAGTATATATTTATGTGTGTATACAAATACGCTTAGAATAACAAACGCACAAAAAATGTCATTTCAAGAAATAACACCTCGAACATTGGAGAATTTCCGAGAGAAAGTAGAAAGTTTTGGTTGGAGCGAAATATTCAAAGAAAGTGATCCCGACTGCGCGTATAGTAAATTTGTGAATAATTTTTTGTCTCTATATAATCAGTCATTTCCACACAAGTTTTTACGAACATCGAAAAAAATTCCTAAGCCATGGATTACGCCAGAATTATTAAGCAAGAATCAGGTTAGGGACAGAATGTTTAAAAAATTTCTTAAAACTCGCGATGTTGAGCTACTCAAAACGTACAAAACATATCGGAATAGTCTAACGAAAGAAGTTAGAAAGGCTAAGGATAACTATTTCTGTGACCTTTTTTCTATGTCTGCATCAAGATCAGACATATAGTCCAGAATTCGACGAAAGCTCGTCTGGTCAGGTAGCATGATGTGGTAATGAAGTTTACGGTCACTGACCAAGTCAAAAAAGAGTTGTTTTGACGTTTCGGAGCCTATACAGGCTCCTTGTTCACAATGCAGCAGACGTAGCGTCGTTGTCCAGTTAAATATGAAGTATGTGACGTAATGAACGGGCATAGATTTGAGGCATGTTTCCATCTGTCCTGTTAACGGTATCAGGTGTCGTCTGTATCAGCAGAGATTCCAGCAGCAGTCTCGTTGTCAAATTCTTCTCTTTGGCTATGACAGCAGCATTCTCCCAAGCGATAGAGTGATCACTCTTGTGCACATGCTCCGCTAGTGCGTTGTACACATGGCGGTGATTTTCAACATCGCGTTTGTGCTCTTTTAGTCGTCTAATGAAGTTTCCTGTTTCGCCAATGTAGCAGAAATTGCAGTCGTGGCACGGGATCTTATAGATTACACCCGGGAACTTTTCTGCTTCTAAGCGGTCCTTCACGTTGACGACTTCACCGCCGAGCTTGTTTGATGGCACATGCGCTACGCGTAAATCATATTTTGAAAATATTCTTGAGAGTGCTTCGCTGATACCTGGTACGTAGGGAATGCTGGCCCGTTTTTGAAGAGTTCGTTTCTCGGCTGGCTGAGGATTGCTGAGCATTCGTTTTTCAATTCTGCGAACAAAAGCAGACGAATAGCCGTTGTTGGACAGTTCTTGCCGTACCGTAATAAGTTCTCTCTGCAGTTCGTCTTCGTTGGAGCATAAGCGGGTGGCCCTACGAACCAAAGACGATACGACAGAGGTCTTGTGTCCGGTCGGGTGGCAGGACGCAAAGTGGAGGTAGCGACCCGTATGGGTCATTTTGCGATAAACGCAGAAGGATAGGCCACCGTCGGAACGCTGTACGAGTACGTCTAGGAAAGGAAGCTTGCCGTTTTCTTCTCGCTCCAGAGTGAATTTTATGGTTGGTTGTATGGCGTTGAGCCTCTGTAGCAACCGGTCAACGTCGTTTTTGTGCAGGATACAAAAGCAGTCGTCCACATAGCGCAGAAAAACTTTCGGGGCAGGTTTGAAATCTGTCAGGACTTTTTCCTCCAGGCTTTCCATCACAAGGTTTGCGGTTGTCACGGATATTGATGCCCCCATTGCAGTCCCATGCATCTGTTTGTAGATCTTAGAGTCGTAAGTAAAGTACGTGTTACTTAAGCAAAGATGAAGCAACTCACACAGCTCTGAGGGATCCAGGGGTGTCCGGTCAGCGAGGTTGGCATCCCTGGAAAGCGCTTCTTTGCAGGTTTCGACGGCCAAGTCGATAGGGACACTGGTAAAAAGCGAGGTCACGTCAAACGACACCATCACATCGTCATCACTGAGATGAAGGCCACGCACAGTTTCCACGAATGCTGAAGAGTTCTCAACATGTGTTGTGGTGTGGCCGGCTAGGGGGCTGAGCACTTGGTGCAAATACCCAGATAGCTTGTAGAGCGGTGAACGAGTTAAGTCGACTATTGGCCGAAGAGGTACGCCTGCCTTGTGTACTTTCGGGAGACCGTAGATCGCAGGGGCTGAACCGTTGGTGCACAATAACCGGTAGTATAATTTCTTGTGTTGAGGGCAGGCCGGTGGGAAGACAGTGGACAGCGTTTTTTGCAGTTTGTTTTGAATGCTGCTTGTGGGGTCCTTGGTTAATACGGAATAGGTTCCTCCGTCTTCAAGCAAATTAAGCATTTTTTCCTTGTATGCGCTGCGGTCTAGTAATACTGTGGCATTGCCCTTATCTGCTGGGAGGACGACGATGCTTTTGTTGCTGCGTAGGGTCCGTATTGCTTCTTTCTCCGCTGGTGGGAGGCCCGTCGGCAGGTTGCGCTTTCGCCACGACGAGAGTACACCTATTGCTCTGGTGCGTGCTTCATCTTGCACTTCACGCGTCAGCTGAGAAACCGCTCGTTCAACAGCACAGATCACTTTCTTCGGGTCAGAGGCAGCACTCGTGTTGTAGTTCAAGCCACGGTGCAGGATTGATAATTCTTCAGGACTTGGCTGGTAGCAGGATAAGTTAACGACCGCTTCCATGGCATCATTTGGAACCTTCGGACGTAGCCCTTCGAGTTTCCTGTCCTGAGAAGCCTTGCACTTACGTTCCCTCAGAGAAGCAGTGAAGTTTGCGTGCAGCTGAACATCGGGAAACTCACCTCCGAGAAGATGCTCCAGCTTACGTCTGGCAAAGAACGTTGCGTTCTCTAAATTCCGAAGATTTTGTCTGCACTCCTGGATCCGTGCTGCCAGTAGGTTCTTTTCAGCTTGCCGGATGATCCTATGGCCCCACGCTGTACGGACAGGTATCTTCAAACGAAGGCGTCGTGTCCAAGATCAGGCAGTTCGCTTCGCGGTCCACGAGAACAGCTGCCTTCAAGACTCATCTCAGCTTCAACAAGACTTGCAGAAACGAGGGACTTATGCCGAAATCTCTTCGTTTGAAGATACCTGTCCGTACAGCGTGGGGCCATAGGATCATCCGGCAAGCTGAAAAGAACCTACTGGCAGCACGGATCCAGGAGTGCAGACAAAATCTTCGGAATTTAGAGAACGCAACGTTCTTTGCCAGATGTAAGCTGGAGCATCTTCTCGGAGGTGAGTTTCCCGATGTTCAGCTGCACGCAAACTTCACTGCTTCTTTGAGGGAACGTAAGTGCAAGGCTTCTCAGGACAGGAAACTCGAAGGGCTACGTCCGAAGGTTCCAAATGATGCCAAGGAAGCGGTCGTTAACTTATCCTGCTACCAGCCAAGTCCTGAAGAATTATCAATCCTGCACCGTGGCTTGAACTACAACACGAGTGCTGCCTCTGACCCGAAGAAAGTGATCTGTGCTGTTGAACGAGCGGTTTCTCAGCTGCCGCGTGAAGTGCAAGATGAAGCACGCACCAGAGCAATAGGTGTACTCTCGTCGTGGCGAAAGCGCAACCTGCCGACGGGCCTCCCACCAGCGGAGAAAGAAGCAATACGGACCCTACGCAGCAACAAAAGCATCGTCGTCCTCCCAGCAGATAAGGGCAATGCCACAGTATTACTAGACCGCAGCGCATACAAGGAAAAAATGCTTAATTTGCTTGAAGACGGAGGAACCTATTCCGTATTAACCAAGGACCCCACAAGCAGCATTCAAAACAAACTGCAAAAAACGCTGTCCACTGTCTTCCCACCGGCCTGCCCTCAACACAAGAAATTATACTACCGGTTATTGTGCACCAACGGTTCAGCCCCTGCGATCTACGGTCTCCCGAAAGTACACAAGGCAGGCGTACCTCTTCGGCCAATAGTCGACTTCACTCGTTCACCGCTCTACAAGCTATCTGGGTATTTGCACCAAGTGCTCAGCCCCCTAGCCGGCCACACCACAACACATGTTGAGAACTCTTCAGCATTCGTGGAAACTGTGCGTGGCCTTCATCTCAGTGATGACGATGTGATGATGTCGTTTGACGTGACCTCGCTTTTTACCAGTGTCCCTATCGACTTGGCCGTCGAAACCTGCAAAGAAGCGCTTTCCAGGGATGCCAACCTCGCTGACCGGACACCCCTGGATCCCTCAGAGCTGTGTGAGTTGCTTCATCTTTGCTTAAGTAACACGTACTTTACTTACGACTCTAAGATCTACAAACAGATGCATGAGACTGCAATGGGGGCATCAATATCCGTGACAACCGCAAACCTTGTGATGGAAAGCCTGGAGGAAAAAGTCCTGACAGATTTCAAACCTGCCCCGAAAGTTTTTCTGCGCTATGTGGACGACTGCTTTTGTATCCTGCACAAAAACGACGTTGACCGGTTGCTACAGAGGCTCAACGCCATACAACCAACCATAAAATTCACTCTGGAGCGAGAAGAAAACGGCAAGCTTCCTTTCCTAGACGTACTCGTACAGCGTTCCGACGGTGGCCTATCCTTCTGCGTTTATCGCAAAATGACCCATATGGGTCGCTACCCCACTTTGCGTCCTGCCACCCGACCGGACACAAGACCTCTGTCGTATCGTCTTTGGTTCGTAGGGCCACCCGCTTATGCTCCAACGAAGACGAACTGCAGAGAGAACTTATTACGGTACGGCAAGAACTGTCCAACAACGGCTATTCGTCTGCTTTTGTTCGCAGAATTGAAAAACGAATGCTCAGCAATCCTCAGCCAGCCGAGAAACGAACTCTTCAAAAACGGGCCAGCATTCCCTACGTACCAGGTATCAGCGAAGCACTCTCAAGAATATTTTCAAAATATGATTTACGCGTAGCGCATGTGCCATCAAACAAGCTCGGCGGTGAAGTCGTCAACGTGAAGGACCGCTTAGAAGCAGAAAAGTTCCCGGGTGTAATCTATAAGATCCCGTGCCACGACTGCAATTTCTGCTACATTGGCGAAACAGGAAACTTCATTAGACGACTAAAAGAGCACAAACGCGATGTTGAAAATCACCGCCATGTGTACAACGCACTAGCGGAGCATGTGCACAAGAGTGATCACTCTATCGCTTGGGAGAATGCTGCTGGAATCTCTGCTGATACAGACGACACCTGATACCGTTAACAGGACAGATGGAAACATGCCTCAAATCTATGCCCGTTCATTACGTCACATACTTCATATTTAACTGGACAACGGCGCTACGTCTGCTGCATTGTGAACAAGGAACCTGTATAGGCTCCGAAACGTCAAAACAACTCTTTTTTGACTTGGTCAGTGACCGTAAACTTCATTACCACAACAAGATCAGACATAACGTGGAAAAATCTAAACGCCTTATTAAATCGATCGAGGCACTCAGGAACTTTACCACAAATAAGACAGAATGACGACGAATTTAGTGGAAAGCGATTAGCAGATTTATTCAACGATTATTTCGTCAATATTGATACCGGAGAAATTAATGACAATGCCCTGCATTACTTAGAACGTAGTTGTGTCAAAACTTTTTTTCTTAACCTTGTTACAACAACAGAGGTGATTTCTACTTTTGTAGGACTCAACAACAGTACTAGTAGCGACGCTGACGGTATTAAAATAAAACCTGTCAAACACGCGATAGACCTTATAGCACCTTTCCTAATGCATGTTTTTAATCTTTGCTTAGCAGAAGGAGTTTTCCCAAAACGAATGCAAATAGCCAAAGTAATCGTTCTGCACAAAAAGGGAGACAAAAATAATATAGCTAACTACAGGCCAGTGTCCCTCTTGCCCATATTTTCTAAAGGCCTCGAAAAAGTTTTTTTGTCAAGACTGATCAGCTTTTGTGATAAACATGAGATAATACATACGGCGCAATTTGGCTTCAGGAAAAAGCGCTCAACAGAACTCGCTCTGTTAGAACAGGAGTTCATTTTGAATGCTTTTGAACATCGACACTTGGCTCTGGGTATCTACGTAGATTTCACGAAGGCTTTTGATTATCTTAATCATAGCTTGTTATTAAAAAAACTCGAAAAGTATGGATTTCGCGGTAAGGTATTGGCCCTTCTCCGCTCTTATTTAGGTTGCAGGCAGCAATTTGTAAATATTAACGGCTATTCTTCCGATATCAAACCAATTTTGTCCGGTGTTCCACAAGGAAGTATCCTGGGTCCATTTCTCTTTAACTTGTACATAAATGATATTGTCAATATCGATAAAACCACAAAATTCGTAAGTTACGCCGATGATACGACTTTGCTTTTCTCCGGTACAATACTATCGGACATAGTGGATCGAGCAAACAATACATTAACGCAGCTAGGTAAGTGGACCGATTACAATGCATTAAAGATTAATACTACCAAAACAAAAGCTGTAGTTTTCCGGCCAAAAAACGGGGAGGTGGTCACCGATGCAGTTTTAGTGTATAATGGCGCACTTATACGCCATGCGCCGCGCCTATAGGGGCGCCACTGAAAGCCGTGTAGCGGCGGCCGTTGGAACCGGTGGTGGGTCGCGTAGCAGACGCCTCATTTCACTGCAAGCATCGCGGAAGTGCGCGCGTGCGATTTGCCGCTTGTGCGCGTCCCAGATAATTACTTTTGCGGCGATAGTGTGTGCAATGGAGCTGCACATTATAATAGTGGACATGTGTCCGATGTCACAGCTGTGTGGGACGACAATGTCACCATACGCGCCAAGTGTTTGCCACAATAAGCTTCCCTACGAAGTGGAGCTCATCGCACCGCTTTCTTTATATCGTCCCGATCACTAATGCCTGCATGCGTTGACGCGTGAACCAACGTTTTCTTCTCGACACAGTAGCTTCGTTTACGTGCCATGTGTTTATACAGTAGATTTTGAGGGATCGCTGTCGCACCGGCGCACGGATTTCACGGGTGCGGCCACGCGAAGGGTCAGCGTTGGTAAAACTGAAACCAGCACGATAAACTTGTGAATATATATCTCGGCCCCGCCACGGTGGTCTAGTGGCTAAGGTACTCGGCTGCAGATCCGAGGGTCGCCGGATCGAATCCCGGCCGCGGCGGCTGCATTTCGATGGAGGCGAAATGTTGAGGCCCGTGTGCTGTGCGATGTCAGTGCACGTTAAAGAACCCCAGGTGGTCAAAATTTCCGGAGACCTCCACTACGGCGTCTCTCATAATCAGAGCTGGTTTTGGGACGTTAAACCCCACAAATCAATCGAATATATATCTCGGCAGCTTGCGCTAGTGGCGCGAGACTGAGTCACTGCGGAGCTGGTAGTCACCTAGCTTGTCGTAGCAGCTTGGGTACGTATTTGCTAGGTTTTTTTGCAAGCTATTACCAAGTGTTGCAAAATGGCGTTACATTCTACGCGATTGTCAAAGTCTTAAATGTGCACAGGTGCCATGTTTTACAGCCAATATGCAAGTTGAGGCGAGTGCGCAGCGAACATTCTGCACCGGTGATCGTATTCCAGTGCCATCAGTAGGTAGAATGCAGCCGATTTCTTGCAGCACAAGTGTGATTCCACGGCGCTTTTGTAAAGGAGCCGTTACTTGCCCCACATTCTCTGGAATTGCGCTTCGCGCCATTCGTTTTTCAAGAGAGCCTAGGCATCGCGTCTTATCAGTACAAACAACCTCATGTGCATTGTAGCGTCTACAATGCAGGCGAGGCGACCAAGTGTAAACGTAGTAGCGTTCGCTGAACACGTAGCGACATAAGTGGAGAAATAAAACACGATAATCGTTCTAACACTGCTGTTAACAAGAAAAGAGAAATAGCGGACACGAAAGAAGACGAAGTAGGATCGCGAGCGCGTGGCACGTGATGTTCTGGGTCTTTCTCTTTAGAAAAAAAAAAACGGCATCGTAGGGTCTCGCTGCTCGGCCCTCTTCAGGCGTATTGTCTTCCGCCGCACTTCGAAGCCTGGTTTATTCTTCATCGAAGTCCTCGGACTTTACACCCCTGTAAACAAAGCGCGATTGCTTGCCTTCTGCGTCTTACAGCCGCAATCCACCGCCGCCGTCGCTCTCGCTCATGAAATAGCACCGGAAATCTGTGTAAGTGCGTTCGTGGCGATTTCTTGTGTGTGTTTGAGCAGCCGACAACGCAGCAGTTGTTTTTCGGCATCTCTGAAGCCCGAGAGAGTCGTTAAATCACGATGAAAACAGATCCATCCGTGCACTCGCGTACACGCTCGCGGGAACACTGCTCGCCCGGACCCACCAACGCTTCCGAGCCGTGGCGGCAGATGGCGTCGTCGGCGCTTTGCGCATCGCCTATAGACAGAGTTAAAACGTTTAAGATACTCGGTGTAATATTTTCGGAAACAATGTCTTGGGACGACCATGTTAGTTACGTAGCACAAAAATTATCTAGCATTGTAGTGATAACGTACCTAAACAGACGAACTCTCCCCACGTATGTTCAACTTCTTATTTATAACTCTCTATTTTGTTCACACGTAATCTACTGTCATCTTGTATGGGGATCAACGACATTTACGAATTTACGGATACTGTGCTCACTTCAGAAAAAAATGTTAAGGTATATATATAATGTGGCTTTCGATCATCCTGCAGCATCGCTTTTCCGTAGGCATCATATTGTACGTATTCCCTCTCTCTATTCTTACCGCCCCTCCATAGCATATAAATCAGAAATTAAAAATAACGGCCATTTTCTAGCTCAATTAGCCTGTTTAGAAAGGAGGATGCAGACATATTCAGTGCGCCATCCAGAGAATTGGAAAGTACCGTTATGTAGAACAAATTACGGGACACAAATGCTAAAACACAAGCTTCCGGAGTTACTAAACTTGTTTAGCAACCAAAACATTGCACCGGAGAGATCATCTAAAAAAAAACTGCGTACTTTTTTTTATAATGTTGACGGTAAATTGTATTCATAGTTTTGCAAATTGTTCTCCCCTGATATTTCTAATGCTTGTTTTGACACAATTTATTTTATGTTCTTTAAGCACCATTGCCATTTCATAAATCTAACGCATACGTTGTCTCGTTTGCCCCTGTTAAATTTCAACACTGGTTCTACTAGTTACAAATGTTTTCTTACGAATGTTTTCAGATACCAAGTGTTGTAGTGTGGGATTACATGATTTATCCAATGAAAATGCAATGTATTATTCCTAAATGTTTTCTTTCTTCCATCATTTTAATTTTATTTCCTTGGTGTTTCTTTGCCCTGTTCATCTACACCGCTTAATAGGCTGTCACTTTCTCATTGTCATTTTGGTTATTCATTATGTCCAGCACAGTTTGCTGTAAACGCGTCGAAGTGTACATTTTGGGGGGCCGGAGCTAGTCAAGCTGCTCGTCAGCTTTTTCTCCCTGCCTCCCTCATCTTATGCTTGATGAAAAATAAGGGACCTATTATTATAAATGAACACAAGATTTTTCAAGTGCAGCCTCAATCCTGTTGGATGCAATGGCTCTCTTTATCACCTTCGAATGGGCGCTAGTGAACGGGAGCAGACTCCTCTTGGACCTAGGGTTATACATCCCACATACATGGGGAGCGGAAAAATTTAGTTGTAGGTCCAAAAACTGTATCTCGTTGTCAGTTGGTAACTCGTAGGTGAACCTTAGCCCTCCAGATTCAGAGTTGAAAACCCCGTTGATGGTGCTGATTGTCTGGTTAAGCTGTTCTGACGGAATGTCTTCTAAGATGACAAGGAAGTCGTCCACGTACCTGTATATGCGTTTCACCGGCTGGGCGCCTAATTTTTCTTCGATTCGCCTGTCCATAGCTGACAGAAAGATTTCACACAAAACCGGGGCGACCGACGACCCTATACAAATTCCTGATTTTTGCACATAGAACTTGTTGTGATGGCAAATTGCGGTTGACTGCAGGTAAAAATCCAAAAGGGCCAGAAATCTTTCCGTGCAGATACCAGAGGCATTTTGGAAGTTCACTTCTCCAGAAGTGTTGATACTGTCGTGGACGGCTGTAGTAGAGGTCTTCAACATGGATGGAAAATGCAGTTCCTACCTCCTGTGAGCCATTCTTGAGGTTTTTTTATTTTTAGTTTTAGTAGTTATCAACTACTATCAGTGAAGTGCTTACAACGAAGGGATCGTTACCAGTCAATGTTCTTAGGTGAGTGACGCGGTAAGTAAATAGCCACTTGTGCTTGCCAGGTGCTCTTCTCTGAGACTATTGTTCTTTAAGGGCAGTCTGGTTTGTGCGTTTTGCCTGTCAAGAAGACTTCCAAAAAACATTCTTCAGCTTTGTTAACGGCCTTTTTCAGGGTTTCAAGATGATAATCTTCCTATAGTCTGAGTGCCTTCTTCTTTCGCTTCTTAGGGGCAAACCTGGTGGGCTTGAAATTCTTATCAATTGCTGTTTGAGCTTTTTTCTCAAAGCTCTCTAGTGGCATGACAACGAATCCTCCCTCTTTGTCTGCTTGCAGCAGGGTCAATCCGTTGTCTTTCATATAGCCCACTACCTTGGCGAAAGGGGCTCTGGTTCTTGGGGTTGTTCTCCCGGTTCTAAAGACGAGGTCCATACCTTCACTTATCGCCCAGTCCCTATTTTTCTCACCGGAACGGTTCGCGACCTTCCTGACCATGGCCCGCAGCTGCTGCGGGCGCGTTTAAGGTTGGTAGCAGAACTTCGGAACTTTTTGTAGTACGTTAGTCACTTCACTTGAAAGGACGGCTCCGTCCAGGCTAGTGATGCTGCTGCTTGAAGGAGGCTTCTGGGTTGTCGCCTTCGAAATGCTGCTTCTAGCCCTTTGCCACAGAAACTCGGAGGTTGGGGATGCCAACCTTCTGTACTCATGGTATCGGCGCTTGTCGCTTTGCAGGTTCCTGCCGTCGCAAACGAGGCTGTGAAGAGCATCCTGATATAGTCTAATCTGACGCCATACTTCGTATTTTAGGATTTTGGTCACCCGTTTCGCATGACCCCAGGATGGTTCCACATAGCCGAACAAGGCCCGGAGTTCAAGTGGCAAAATTCCTTTCTTGCGGCAGTAAGAAAGGACACGGTGGAAGCTTAGTCAGCATTTTGGCTTGCCTATGCCCTGTATCAGCTGTAGCCACATTGGCACTACGATGTATAATAGTATATTTTATCACTGCTTCTAAACTAGTCGTCCTTGCTTTGGTGTCCCGTGGAGGTGGGATCACGTGGAGATGGCTGCCTATAAATACCCCTTCTGTACGCTCTAATAAATTCAGTTGGTAGTAGGCTATTGTCCTTGTCGTTTTTTTGTGTGTCGTCTGTGTACTTTTTTCGCGTCTTCAAGTCATATGTCTACGGATGTCAAGTTCAGACCATGTTAGATGCCATGCTCCCACACGACCTCGACGCTTCACTCACCCCTGACGCTGATGAGCTTACCCAGTTCGTCGAAGAAGCTCGCCAATTAGCACGCCTGCACATCACGCAGCAGCAAGGCACAGACGCACGGCGCTACAATCTTCGCCATCGAATTTTCGACGGGCAGGAGGGAGGGGGTCGGAGCCTCCCTCAGAATCGTTCTGACGAAGGCCGTGCCACGGCCGAAACGTTGAACAATAAACGTGCGATTTTCGCAAGTGGCAATTCGTTTCTAAACTACTTTTGAACCGGACCCACAGAACTTCTTGCCCGAATTATATATATATATATATATATATATATATATATATATATATATATATATATTATATATATATATATATATATATATATATATTGAAATACCATGGTTCAGGGAACGCTTTATTCCGTGAAAACCAAGATGGCACCCACGAAGAAGACACACGAGACGATGACTGATGATGGTTTTGTACAGGTGATGATGACGAAGTCGGAATCAGTGCCTACAATATATATATATATATATATATATAATGTTGCCACCTGGATATGCGCGGCGGGCGCTGAGCCAAAAGCAACTTCTTCCTTTTCTTTTTTGTTGTCCATGCTAGCTTCTTCTGCACCTCTTTATCCGCGTGATAAGGGAGCCATTAGCAACTGTTACGGTGCTCCAACGTTTGTGGCCGCCACTTTCATGCAATAAACATCGCCTCCAAGATCTAGTGAGTGTAGCGTTTCCAGTTGCGGCTCCCAGATGGGGCGACAGTCTGCTAACCTCCGCCGATTTGGCCGTCGGCTTGTCCAGATTTCGGAACGCAGTTTGGCAACTGGTATAATTGAACAACTCTGGTTGCTGCAGGTGCGTTCATTAAGCACTGCAGATACATTCAACCGTACGTACATACTCACAAATATTTGTAACAACGGACTCGCAATAGACGCGCGTCAGACGCGCGTTGCCTAGCGTTTCAACAAAAGCCGACAAATCAACTGTCGACGGCGTTGTACGGACGCGTGAAATGTTTAATAGCCACAGTTCATGTCGTGCTCCATTTGAAGACTGCCATCCCGTTTTGCAGCTGCAGCCGACAGCACAGCAACTCGGAATTGCTAAAAAAAATCCACGCATATCCACGGCGCTCTCCTATCACACTAGAGCACGCAGCGAGCACCTCCGCGCCATCTATTGATCAATTCATGCCTGCAAAGTGCTGGAGAAGACGGTCCTGGCAAGGCTTGAATGGGTGGCCGACAGGCTGCACTACTTCCAGGAACAGCAAATGGGCTTCCGATGGCATCGTTGCACGGCGGACTCCATTGCCGACGTCGTTGCCACCCTGGAGGACACCAGGAGCTGTGGGGGCATGGCCATGCCGCTGCTGCTAGACGGGGAGAGCGCCTTCGATGGACTTTCTCACGCGACCATCCAGGCGGCCTTGGATCGTCTCGGCATCAGCGGTTGCCTGCTCTATGCCTTCCCGCTGGTCAACCTGACGCCAGCTAGGAGGTGTCTGCTGGAATGGCTACACAGGGGTGCATTGCGTTCCATCCTGGGGCTCCCCAAGAAATCCCCAGTCGAGTAGAAATCCCCAGAGGCAGGCGAGTGGCGTCTGTCGCTACGCATGCTCCAGCTGGCACTCGGGCACATCGAATTCCTCCATCATGCCGCCAATGGAAGGGCCCTTCTGGAACGCCTTCGATGCCAGCCGCATTCCAGGACGGGTGGCCTTTGCCAGCTGTACCACCAGATGATCCCGGATCCACCCGTGCCTGTTGCTCCTCCACCGCCACACCACCGGCCACCTGAGGTCCATCTCTCACAGGATGGGGCACTAGAGACGCACCCCTGTGGCCGCTGTGCAGCAGGAAGCTTCGTGCAAACTACAGGAGCAACTGAAGGGGCGGCTCTAGGTGTTCACAGATGGATCCGTGCTGCCAGACGGGACCGGAGCCGCAGCATGCGTCATGCCTGCCAGGGCCAGCGGCAGGCAGTACCGGCTGCCTTTCGCTGCAAGCTCCACGTCCGCGGAGCTGGCGGGACTCCATCTGGCTGCAGATCTACTGGCGGAGGACATCCCTGCAGAACCGGGTGCCATCCTCTGCGAGAGCAAGGCGGCGCTGCAGACCTTGGCCAACCACCTACGTGCTGGGCTGACCGGAAGCCTCCTGGCGACGAAAGTTGAGGCCCTTGCTGCTACCGGAGTGTCCGTCTCTTTCCCTGGCTGCCCACGCACGTGGGCACAGCTTGTAACGAGGCGGCACTTGCCAAAGCTGCCCACCTCCAGCGCCTCGTGGTCTCCATTCACTATGACCCAAGGGTGGCAAGGGGGCGTAGCCCTAGGCCGCTTCCCGAGAAGTGCCTTACGAGGAGGGCCAGGCACACACTTCTTCGACTGCGGACTGGCTGCATATGGTCTGTGTCTCTCCAGCCTGCAGCCGCTGCGGGGATCATGAGACTCTAGAGCACCTCCTCTGTGCCTGTCCCGTACTTGCACAGGAATTTCCAGCCACCACACCTCACCAGTTGCTGTTCCCGTCTCGCCCCCATCTACCAGCGCTGCAGAGTCTGGTGGACGTCTCAGATGAGACGGGCATCGCAGCCTACCGCTGAGACAAGGTCGCCCTCCCGCCCCTCCCCTTACCGCCGGCTTACTTCGGCCGCGCTCAACGAGCCTTGACATCTTTCATTACCTTATTGTCCTCTTTATTTCCCATTATCCCCTCCCCAATACGGGCTGGGTCTTGGGGAGGGGATAATTTGGGCTGCGGAAATAAGCGTCTTTTCCTTATCATGATCACTACCACCACCATCGAAGAAAGAGCGTTTCCATAGTCAACGCGCGCCATCCGGACAGTCGAGAAGGAATGCCAAGAGATGAGGTGAGACAAGGAGAGGAGGGGCCAGGGAGGGAAGGAGCTTCCGCCATAAGCTGCTTTGCATCTAACAGAAATCCACGCATATCCACGGAGTGAATGATGAGTGGGCGAAGCTCCGGAGGCTCATGTAGATCGTGCCGAGTTCCGGAATAATTTAGTTAATGCGCACGCTACGAATCCTTATGGTTCAACTACGCACAAGTGAAGTCTCCCACCGGCACTTCATTGGAAGTCAAGATACAGTGCCCATATACATGTATGGGTGGCCGGTGAACGGTTCTCCAGCGCGAGCAGTCGGTATTTTTCAATCAAGAAACTCGCTAGAAAACGCTGCTTGCGTCAACGCTGTCTCTCGCGGGTGAGGGCGCATTCTCCTTCTTTGTGAGCTGGTAGAGCGTTCATCGAAGAAAGAGCGTTTCCATATTCAACGCGCACCTTTCGCTCTCCCTCTCTCTGTCTCTCTCTCTCACAAGACAGCAAATGGAAGAGTGAGAGGGCGAGCGCGAGCGTGGCAACGACGCGACAACGAAACAGCGAGCGCCGCAGCGCCATCTATTGATCAATTTACGTATTATCTAAGCAGCACAGCAGCGCCATCTCGTGATAATGCTGAGATCATTCAAGAGCGAGCGCATTTTATAGCTCTCACCCCTAGCGGTCTCCCATCGCACTGCATCGAAACATCTCGAACGATCGCCTCCACCCAATGAGAGGCGTGCTCACGCGAGCCATCTAGTGATCGGTCATCACGCTATGCGCTCCCATACATCTGAATGGATGGATGCTATGAGCGTCCCCTTTGTAACGGGGCAGTGACATGTGAGCCACCAGGCTCGTAAGAAGATTTAAGAACTTTTTTAAAGACGATAGTCTTTCTTTGCCGTTGTCAGATGGGGAGGGGAGTTGGCTGGCCGGAGCCGCCTATCCCAAAGCATACAGTGCTTATCAGCCCATCATCATCCAGTACATTCGCCCCGGCAAAGCCCCCTGCTCCGGGCAAGGAGAGGGGTTGTTTTTGTTTTGGGCGAACGGTCCTCCCCGGACTCGGGGGCTACAGTTGGTCTGCGTAACGAACTTCGTCGCGCAAGAAACAACCATGGCCATCTGTCTCCTCCTGCCTAACTGAATAGGCCAGCGAGGTTGGGATACTTCAACGCAGAAATTTTGGTCTGTCTGTGTGTGTGTGTGTGTGTGTGTGGGTTAGTGTGTCCGTCCTGCTGCGAAAGGTGAACCCCTTCCTCAACGACCACCCAGCTTGAACTGGTGGCTACCTTCATACTTCTGAACACAGTCGGCCAAAAAACAAATATTACGCATATCTGAGGCGCAACATCAATACGTATGTATTGGACGGTGTGTTCCTTTAGTAGAAAATACATATATGCGTAATTCTAAAGACCCTAGTGCTTGTTAGGATGCGCAGAAGCGGACGTTTCCTGTACTAGGCAAGCTTCTTGCGTTTCCCGTAACCATGGCCAGATGGCGCCCTTATCTCGCGCTCGTGCCGAACGGAAGGCAGGGAACGGCCGCCCGCCACTCCGGCCGGTCCCATTCTCTCCTCGCGTCTCTTCGTTTTCCCTCTCGCTTGCGCAACTCCTCGGGGGGAATGGAAACACGCGAAACGGGACTCATGTAGTACGGCCGGTAGAAGGCTATCGTCTTTCGACGGCATTTGCAGCGAAGCACGGAGATACGCGGCCAATTTTTTTTTCTCTCTCTCTCTTTAAATTTTCCTCATGCCTTTTAAATTTACTTCAATCAAATCGATCACACTATAGCAAAAACTGAAATTCATAGCCCAGTTCCCTGCCCCTTATGGCAGAAAGTCGATATTTTTCCCGATAATTATTTTTGTCTGTTCTCTCTAGTTTTCTGCCACCAGTATCCTAAACGTCTCTTACTTATTTCAATCGCGGCTATGTTCATCTTCCCGTTGTTCACCCTAAAACCCAAGGCTTCCTGTAGGGTGGTGCCCAAACGTACACTTGGGTGTATATTTCCGCATTCAATCAGAACATGCTCCGTCGTTTCCCTATCTTCCTCACAGCATGTGCATGTTTCTTCTTCATTACTGAATTTCGCTTTATAAATACGCGCTCTAAGGCAGCCCGATGTCGCTTCAAACAATAAAGCGCTTCCTCTTGAATTATCATAAAATGCCTCCCTCTTTATTTCGTTTTTGCACTCTCGGTAGTTATTCAGAGTCGGCTTTTTTAAAGACGAAAGTCTTTCTTGGGATACTTCAACACAGAAATTTTGGTCTGTCTGTCTGTGTGTGTGTGTGGGTTTGTGTGTCTGTCCTGCTGCGAAAGGTGAACCCCTTCCTCAACGACCACCCAGCTTGAACTGGTGGCTACCTTCATACTTCTGAACACAGTCGGCCAAAAAGCAAATATTACGCATATCTGAGGCGCAACATCAATACGTATGTATTGGACGGTGTGTTCCTTTAGTAGAAAATACATATATGCGTAATTCTAAAGACCCTAGTGCTTGTTAGGATGCGCAAAAGCGGACGTTTCCTGTACTAGGCAAGCTTCTTGCGTTTCCCGTAACCATGGCCAGATGGCGCCCTTATCCCGCGCTCGTGCCGAACGGAAGGCAGGGAACGGCCGCCCGCCACTCCGGCCGGTCCCTTTCCCTCCTCGCGTCTCTTCGTTTTCCCTCTCGCTTGCGCAACTCCTCGGGGGGAATAGAAACGCGCGAAACGGGACTCATGTAGTACGGCCGGTAGAAGGCTATCGTCTTTCGACGGCATTTGCAGCGAAGCACGGAGATACGCGGCCAATTTTTTCCATCGCTGCCCTCCAGTAAATCTTCTCCGCCTCTCTGACTTTTTCCTTTACGGTCTTTGTTGTCAGTTCTCTTAGAGCCGCATATTTACTGGTGAGCCTCCTAGTTCTCTTTCTCCACTGCGTGTCAACGCTCTTTCTATATAAATAGCGGAACACCTTCACTGCCCACCTATTCTTTCATATTCCTTAGCCTTTCTTCAAACCTTATTTTGCTCTGCGCTTCCCTTGCCTCAAAACTCGCCCATCCCATATCGCCCTTTACAGCCTCGTTTGTCGTTCTCCCGTGAGCACCCAACGCGAGGCGTCCCACAGTTCTTTGATTCACATCCATTCGAGATTGTATTTCTGGCCTCATGCACACCACTGAGTTCCCAAATGTAAGCCCCGGTACCATTACCCCTTTCCACAGACCCCTAAGCACCTCGTACCTATTGTGTCCCCATAACGCTCTGTGCTTCATTATTGCTGCGTTCCTCTTTCCCTTTGCTGCCAAGGCTTTTTCGTGTACCTTCGTGTATCTATCATTCTAATTTACCCATACGCCAAGGTACTTGTATTCGCTTACTCTCGGTATTTCTTGGCCCTGTATGGATACCGCCTCTCCGCATTTTGTTACACTAAATCCTAGCCCTAGACCTCGCCTTCCTTCCCGCATATATTAACCAGCCGTTGTACATCATCTCGACTGTCCGCGAATAAGACAATATCATCAGCATAAAATAAACCCGGAAGCATCTGCTAAATCATCACGCCGCCCTGTTTGTGTGACAGATTAAAACCAATGTTGCTGTCTCCTGGCGCTTTTTCCATTCTAACCATGTACAGCATGAATAACAGTGGCGACAAAGGACATCCCTGTCTCAGCCCCTTGCTAATATCAACATTCTCGCTGCTACTTATTCCTTCCCATTCTATGCAAACTGTATTTTCTCGATATATTTCCCTCAAAAGCTGTACACAATCGTCGCCTATGCCCATTCCTTCCAAAATTTCCCACAATATTTCCTGATTAACATTGTCATACGCCCCAGTGATGTCTAGAAAACCCACATACAACGGCCTCCTTTCTATTTTAGATATTTCAATACACTGAGTCAGAACAAATAGGTTATCGTCTAAACGTCTGTCTACTCGAAATCCATTCTAAAGTTCTCCCAAAATATTGTACGTACGTTCTGCCCAGGCTTCAATTTTTAATTTTACTGCTTGCATATCCATCCTGTATAGTACCGACGTAATGGTTAGCGGTCTATACGAGCGAATGTTATTCTTTTCCCGCTTGCCTTTATAGATTAAGTTCATTTTGCTTTTTCGCCAACATTTCGGTATTTCCCTCTCCTGTAAGCATTTTTCTACGGCTTTCAATAGTGCTTCTTTAGTGTTCTGTCCTAATTCGTTAATGAAGCTAACGGGGACCCCATCTAAACCCATAGCAGTGCGCTTTGGAATTTTTCCTTCGGCCTTCTTCCAGTTGAAATTCTCAAGTTCTAGCTCTTCCTTAGTTTCGCTCTCCGTCATGGTTTTATCGACGGGGGAATCTCTTCGACGATCTTTTAAAACGAACCGGCTGTTACCTTCTGGATATTACCCAACGCTTCGTACCCTTCAAATTGATTTCCTCTTTCATCAACAATATGCTGTTGCAATGTGGCAGACTTTTTACCTAGCGCTTTTATGTGGTTCCAAAATATCCTAGGCGCGCCCTTCTTTTTGTCATGAATTTCTCTAACCCAGCGTTCGCTTTCACCTTTAATTTTTGCCTCAACCAATTTCTGTACAATAGATTTTTTCTCTAAATATATTTCCCATCTATGCGTGACTTCGACTTGCGGCCGCTTCTCCCTTTTTGCCTGTCTGTGCTCCCTCGGTGCTTTACGTCGCTTTTCGATCGCTTCCCGGGTTTCACTGTTCCACCATCTTTTTGGCGTTCTCTTTCCTTTCCAGCAAACAGTTTGCTTCTCTTTACTTATTTCTTTCGTCATTACATGAACTAGCTCATTATACCCCCAGTCCCTGCCTCGCATTTTGCCTACTTCTACCTCTACTCTTGCGGCTATATCTTTTATTTGTTTGTCATTTAAATACGAGCTGCCAAACTTCGACTGTACGTTATTATTTTCAGATTTATAGCCCAGTTTTAACGTTATGCGTTTATGATCACTACCCAAGCTGTTAATTCCGTCCTCGTCTATTCTCATTTCTCTCAGTTTTTCATAGATTCCTTCCATCATTAAACAATAATCAATGTTCGATTGTCTGTTTCTGACCTCCCACGTGGTCTGTCCATCACACTTGGGCCCTATGTTAACTATCACAAGACTATGGTGCTCGCAATGATCGAGCAATGACCTCCCATTGGTGTCTGTATATCCGTCAAGGTCGTGGATGTGGGCATTCATATCCCCTAGGAGGATGATTTCGGCCCCATGACCAAATTCTTTAATATCGGTGTTTATGCAATGCTTTATCTCCAGATTCTTTTCCTTACAGTTATTTCCCGTCCACATGTAAGCTACACCTAGCCACGTTTTCTTTCCACCTACCATGCCCGAAACCCAGAGGTGCTCTGAACACGTTTGTTTTACTCTCTCCCATTTGGCTCCGCTATGAATAAGCATTCCAACACCCCCACCTTTTCTTTCTGATGCGATCCTGTTGCACCCTTCCCAAACATAATTTTCAATATGTGGTGGCTCTTCCAGATCCCTAAGGTGTGTTTCTGTAACCGCATAAACGCCTATCTTTTCTTTGTATGGATGGATGGATGGATATTAGGAGCGTCCCCTTTATAACGGGGCGGTGGCCGGGCCATCAAGCTCTAGCTTTATTTCTTTTTCGTTTACAACGCGCGAGCGCCACCAACGCCATCTAGTGACCACTTCACGAACTAGACGAGGTGGTTACGACGGACAACTACGGCAGACAAGCCTACGCCTTAAGGAGCTTGGCCCCTAAAAAACTGGGCAGCTTGCGCTGGCGGCGCAAGGCTTGTTTACAGCCGAGCATGTGGCTTTCCTCTCCTCCATTCTCCATCCACACTTTCACTTCTGTTTCCCACCTCCCTGCTATACGGTACTGTACATGGCAATGCTATGCTTTATCCGCTCCACTCATCACTTCCCTCTTCCTCATTCTGGTGGCCATACTCTTTCACTCCTGCCAGCCCTCACGTCCCTTCCGCACATCCTTGCTGTGCCACACTATACATAGGTATGCTGTAGTTTAACTTTTCCTCTTTTTTCTCCCTCCCTAACCCTCCCATCACTCCTCCACGCCTTGACCGTCCTTTCCCACTCCCTTGGTACACCGTACTATGCAAGGCTATAACATGCTTTGCTCTCCGCCCTCCTCCTTTCCCTGCTCTTCGGCCCACTTCCCTTTCCCATCCCTTTGCTTACTATAGTGTATATGCCTTTTCATTCGCCATTTACAGGCGCTTTTTAAATGCGAAGAATTTCTTAGCGAACTTCGGCGAGTTTGAGCGTATCTATCTATGTCTAGGTCTCACGATGATTCGATGGTGATCTCTTGGGAGGTGAGGAAGTCTCGAGGCAGTGATGATGCGTCTCTTCATCGCAGCTCGCGAGCGACGAGAAAATTCGGCGTCGCCAGGCGCTGAGACGTTTGCGTGCGTCTCGTTCGTGGGCGTAAGCTTCGCACGAAGTTTGCGTTTAGCGATGGCCACAGACCATCCAGGGTCTTGGAGATCATTTTAAGTAATATCCTCCCCGTTGACAGTGACTTGTGTAGACATCTTGCACGTAGAATGCAGGGAAAACCCTTGCGGGAAGGGCCGGCGGCGGCCCCGCCGATGGGCAGGCAACGCCTTACGCGTTCGGAAGAAAAGTCTTCAGAGAGGATCAAAACGTCCACCCACCGTGAAAAACTTGCTGTTGACGAAAGCTTCTTGCCTTTATGCGTCGATTGGCACGAAGAGGCGCTCACAAATGAGCAGAAACTGACCGAAAACATTCCCGAAAGCGGAGGCCACTCGAGGGAATCGTAAAAAAGTTACAGCATATCCACGGAGTGAATGATGATCAGTGGGCGAAGCTCGGGAGGTTCATCGTAGATCATGCCGAGTTCCTGATTAATTTAGTTAACGCGCTTATGGTTGAACTATGCACAAGTGAAATCTCCCACCGGCACTTCATTACAAGTCAAGATCCAGTGCCTATATATATATATATATATATATATATATATATATATATATATATATATATTGCTACGGCATCAGGCGGGCATTTAAGGTATGAGCCACGCAAGGGTGGAAGATGACGAGGACGATCTCTTGTCTAGCGTTTGGACGCCATCTTACCTCGGCTGTACCAGCTACCTAGCGCTCCGCGCTCGCCTGTAAATAAACCTTCGCTCGATCTTTCAACCGTAACAGTTTTGTGGTGGAGGTGCTGGGTACGCTGACCAAGAAGACGGAGTTGCTACCGGGGATCCTACGACGAAGCCGACGCCTCGCTCGACTGCCGCCGCTCGAGATGTCTCATCACGGCAACGACCCGTCAACCCCGTCCTCTCCGGTGCGGTCAACTGGTGTCTGGATGCACACGATGGAGCCACGATCTTTTTCTGGAAAACCTGGTGAGGACATCGAGCAATGGCTCACACATTACAAGCGTGTGAGCAAGTACAACGGATGGAACCAGTCGGCTCAGTTAGAGAACGTCGTTCTCTTTCTCATGGACACTGCACTGCTGTGGTTTGAGAACCACGAGGACACACTTACGACGTGGGAACGCTTTGTCGCCGACATCACCGAGTGCTTCGGAGATTCCACCGCGAAAAGGAAACAGGCGGAGCAGACGTTACTTCAGCGTGCACAAGTCCCAGGTGAGACCTGCACAACGTACATAGAGGCGGTCTTGAAGTTGTGTAAAACGGTAAACCCTCTCATGTCTGAAGAAGATAAAGTTGGGCACCTTCTCAAAGGGATCGCTGAAGACGTATACAGCTACCTGATTGGAAAAGAGAGTCTCAGCTCAGTCACCGACCTCATCAAGCACTGCCGAACGTTCGAAACATTGAAGCTGCGCCGTATTACGCCAAAATTCGGGAGATTGGCCAATGTTACCACAGTTGCAAGCATTGACGACACCTCCGGCTATCAGTTTGATCTTGCGACCACTATAAGGCAGATAGTCCGCGAAGAACTCGAACGGCACACCAAAGGAGCAACGGGTGTCGAGCAGCTGTGTCGTCCCGACCATTACCGTGAACCTGAGTTTGCTTTATCCTCGCTGTCTGCCATGCCAGGAGTTCCAAGCTGTCCTGCTGATCAGCGGCCGCAGCATCGATGTAACTTTCCCGACGAAGTGACGCACGACGAGCGCTCTCATGGACCCGTCGCCACGCATCGGCAACCTGAAAGCCGTGTTCGCTATTATGCGCAGCAACCAACGTTTGACCGCGAAGTCTACAACACGAGTCGCACGTCGCCAGTTTGTTATAGATGTGGAGCCACGGGTCACATCTCTCGATTTTGTCGCAGACGCCGACAGACAAGGTACGGCCAACAACAACCAAGTTGGGCTAATTTTGATCGCAACGGCTATAACAACGACTGGCAACCGGACTTTGGAGCTGCCCGTTCCACAGGCTTGGCGCACAGAAATGATTTCGGACAACACAACAGGAGTGCCTCACCAGCTTCAGATCGCAGCCTGACGCCACCAGCCCGTCGACAACGCCGTTCACCGTCACCACGGCGACGCCTTACGTCACCACCGCCGTCGGGAAACTAGCCGACGCGGCCAATGGAGGTGCGGTCGCCGGACAGCGTGGATCTCTGCGAAATATTCCTCTTGTGATGGTGAAAAACAAAGTGCATGTCTTCGTCGATAGTATACCTACAACCGCGTTAGTTGATACTGGTGCTACCGTATCCGTCACGAGTGCGACGTTCAAAGAGAGGTTGGGGCGGAAAGTTATGTTCCCGTGGAATGGTGGTGTGACCTTTCGTGGTGTCAGTGGAGAGTGCCTTATTCCTTAATCAAAAGAAGAGGCGTGCAGGACACGGACACAAGAAGAGAAGTGAACACCACGAACGCCGACTAGCAACTGATGCACAGCACAGAGGCGAAAAAGAAAGAAGACACACAGCTTATCTGCGCATGCTCGGAATGGTAGCGCCACCTGTCAATCGGTTACACGTGCCCGCCTACGCGATAGACAACTCCCAAGGCATTCTATCTCCTCCCTGTTTAAGCTAATCGACGGTTGACTCACGCATGCACTTCCACTAATACTGATATACCAGGCCTCAACCAATAAAAGCGTATCTTCGTTCTTATGCCTGTACAGGATCTCGGTATTATCTAACTCGGGCATGCAGCTACAGACCTGGCAGTGCAAGGATAGATTGGACGGCGTCCCACCTGATAGCGACCTCCTGTGTTCAATTAATCTTTGATTAATACAACGCGCAGTTTGCCCTACATAAAACCGTCCGCAGCTAAAAGGAATCTTATAAACTACACCCATGCGGCAGTCGGTGAAATTGTTCTTGGCTAGGTGCTTAACCGGACAGATATCGGTTCGCTTCTTACCTTCCTTCTGCTCAATTCTTCTATGCACTGCAGCACAAACCCTTCCTAACTTATTGGGAGCCGTAAACACAACATTAACCCCATATTTACTTCCCACTTTCTTAAGCCGGTGCGAAACTGCGTGGATGTATGGAATACTCACGACCTTTTTCTTGTTAATGTTACTCTCTGCTACCGCTTTTGTTCCGGTCGAAATCGACTTCTTAAGACGCTCAGCTACTGTGGCTATGGCTAGTCTAGGGTAACCTGCATCTAAGAGGCGCTCAACCTGCGCATTAAAGCTAATGGTCAAACGGTGCACGCACGACTTCGATAGGGCTGACTTTAAACAGGACAAGGCTATTCCGTTTTTTACTACTTTCGAATGCTTGGAGTCAAAATGCTTGGAGTCAAAATGCTGAATGCTTGGAGTCAAAATGCTTGGAGCCTTATTCCTCTCGGTGTTTGTGTTGCAAGTGTTTTGTTCTGCGGGGAAGATTTTAAAACAGAATTTTTAGTATTACCGCGTTGCACTCATGATGTCATTCTCGGTATTGACTTCCTTAAGGATTGTGGCGCTTCTGTCAATTGTGGTACGGGTGAAATAAGTCTGGATAGTGCACTTCTTGCCACCCTCGCAGACACATCTCCGAAAGAGGAACAGTACTTCGTTGTTTCCGATGATCTACTGCTACCGCCTTGTTCACTCTCGCGTGTCTGTGTCAAAGTCATTACTGCCGACCCTTCTTCATTCGATGCACAAGTTTTACCCCTAGCTTCGAGCTGCGCCAAGAAGGATGTCCTCATTCCGCGTTCTGTCGTGAGTGTAGTGCAGGGTGCCACGAATCTGTGGGCTTTCAATTGTTCATCTGCCCCTGTAGTTCTCCCGCGCAATATGAAACTCGCCACTTTTGAGGAAATTACTTACAGTTCTATTATGGCTTTCAGCGAAGAGGCGCAGTGTAGAACCTACAACGCCAACCCATCTGTGTCTGAAGAGCACGTCCTCCGAATGATAAACAAGTCTCTTCCCTCAGATGAGCGCCAAGCTCTTGCGCGAGTTCTTCTGGCGCACGCATCTGTGTTCGATTTCGTACAAGGCGACAAGCAGGCCTCACTCCCTCGTTCTCGTGCTCACCACCGCATTGACACCGGCTCGGCACACCCCATTCGACAAAAGCCTTACCGTGTGTCTTCAGCAGAGAGAACAGTTATCGCTGAACAGGTCAAGGACATGCTGCAGAAAGGCGTCATTCAGGAGTCCTCAAGTCCGTGGGCAGCACCGGTGATCCTAGTGAAGAAAAAGGATGGATCATGGCGGTTCTGTGTCGATTACAGAAAGCTAAACGCTGTCACCAAAAAGGGTGTGTATCCGCTTCCTCGGATCGATGATGTTATCGACTGCCTCCATTCTGCCGCTTACTTCACCTCACTGGATTTGAGATCAGGTTATTGGCAGATACCAATGCACCCAGACGACAAAGAGAAAACAGCCTTCGTGACACCTGATGGCCTCTATGAGTTCAACGTCATGCCCTTTGGTCTCTGTAATGCGCCGGCGACGTTTGAACGATTTATGGACACCATCCTCCGTGGAATGAAATGGGAAATTTGCTTATGCTATCTGGATGATGTTGTGATTTTTGGAAGCACTTTGGATGAACATAACCGACGTCTTAGCCTCGTCCTTGATTCTGTCGAGAAAGCCGGTCTGGTATTGAACTCCAAGAAATGTCGCTTTGGAGAGACTGAAACGTTGGTACTTGGACATCTAGTCGACAGAAATGGTGTGAGGCGCGATCCACGGAAGATTGAAGCAGTAAGTTCCTTCGAACCACCGAAGTCACTGCGGGAGCTGCGGAGTTTCTTGGGCTTATGCTCGTATTTTCGTCGCTTCGTACCAAGATTCGCCGATGTGGTGTACCCCCTGACATGCCTTCTCCATACGGATGTTCCTTTCAACTGGACGTCGGCTTGCGACGAGGCCTTCCGCCAACTAAAGTTTCAACTGACATCGGGACCTATATTACGCCACTTCGATGCTTCCTCGCCTACAGAAGTGCACGCTGATGCCAGTGGAATTGGCATCGGAGCTGTGCTAGTACAACGTCATCACGGATCTGAGCACGTTGTGGCTTATGCCAGTCGATCTCTGAGTAAGGCGGAACGAAATTACACAGTCACGGAACAAGAATGCTTGGCAGCAGTTTTCGCGGTTCACAAGTTTCGGTCCTACGTCTACGGGCGCCCGTTCACTATAGTTACGGACCATCACGCTCTATGCTGGTTGGTGAACCTCCGTGATCCGAGTGGTCGACTGGCACGTTGGGCTCTCCGACTTCAGGAGTACGACTTCGTCATCTCTTACAAGTCCGGTCGTCGTCACGCAGATGCCGACTGCCTTTCCCGCCTTCCTCTACCGACTACGGAGTGTGACGAAGACAACTTCGATGACTGCTTTGCTTCTATTTCGGCCACATTCCCGGACTCCACGAGATTTAGGGATGAACAAGCCAGTGATGTTAGCCTGGAGCCCCTTTTCGCTGCTGCGCTGCGTCCTCAAGCCACCGGTCGATTTTGTGTACGAGACGGCCTCCTTTACAAGACGAATTATTCGGGTAAAGGCGCTCGCTTTCTCCTGGTGGTTCCGCAGAGTCTGCGACCTGACGTACTGAGTGCCATGCACGATGACGCAACCTCTGGCCATCTAGGCTTGATAAGAACACTCGACCGAACACAGGAGCGTTTTTACTGGCCCAAAATGCGAGACACTATCAAGCAGTACGTCAGCGGTTGCGATAAATGCCAACGCCATAAGCGTCCTACGATTACTCCGCCGGGTCTTCTCCAGCCTCTGCCACCACCTTGTCTGCCGTTTGAACAAGTAGGCGTTGATCTCTTGGGGCCATTTCCACGATCTTATAACGACAATCGGTGGGTTATCGTATGTGTAGACCACCTGACCCGTTATGCATAAACTGCGGCCATACCATCTTCAACAGCTACATGCGTTGCCCCATTCTTGCTGCGGTTTGTTATCCTCAGGCACGGCTCCCCCCGTGTGATAATTAGTGATCGTGGTCGGCAGTTAGTTGCGGACGCCGTTGAAGAATTACTTCGTCTCTGCAGCTCGAAGTTCCGGCATTCAACACCTTACCATCCTCAAACCAACGGCCTTGTAGAGCGTACAAACAGGACTCTTACCAACATGCTGGCAATGTATGTCTCGTCCGACCACAAAGACTGGGATGACGTGCTCCCATTCATCACATATGCGTATAATACCGCAAGGCATGAGACGACGGATTACAGTCCTTTTTATCTGCTGTACACACGGCTACCGCTAAGGAGTATTGATACAATACTGCCGTTTGGCTCCCGCAGTGAGTACTCGGTTGCCAAGACGCTGTGCCTTGCAGAAGAAGCACGCCGGCTCGCTCGACTTCGTACCGTGGCCTCACAGCACCGTTCTAAGGAGCGCTATGACAGCCGACACCAGTCTGTCTTGTACAGCAAAGGGGACTTGGTATGGGTGTGGACCCCACAGCGTAAACGTGGATTATGCCAAAAGTTTTTGCCCCAGTATGCTGGACCTTTCGTGATTGTGGATCGGTTGAGCGACTTAACGTACGTGGTGGCCCGTTTAACGTCAGCTGGTCGTCGTTCCAGCCGAACGCAGGTTACACACATCGCGCGTCTCAAGCGGTTTCATCCTGCTCTTTTCCGGTGATTTGGACTTGCCCCGCGGGCTTCGTCTGTCAGCCGGGGAGTGCTACGGCATCAGGCGGGCATTTAAGGTATGAGCCAGGCAAGGGTAGAAGACGACAAGGACGATATCTTGTCTAGCGTTTGGACGCCATCTTACCTCGGCTGTACCAGCTACCTAGCGCTCCGCGCTCGCCTGTAAATAAACCTTCGCTCGATCTTTCAACCGTAACAATATATATATATATATGGGTTGCCGGTGAACACTTCTCCAAGGCGAGCAGTCGGCATTTCTCAATCAAGAAACTCGCTAGGAGATGATGATTGGTTGTGGTTTGGTTAGGAAAGGACGCTAATTTCTGCAGCCCATGTAGGGAGCACGGCTAAGCGTCCGTGGGGGTGGAGGAAAGGGATTGAAAGAGATAGAGGAGAGAAAGGCCGTAGTGGAGGGCTCCGGAAATTTAGAGCACCTGGGGTTCTTTAACGTGCACTGACAACGCACAGTACACGGGCCTCTGGCATTTTCGCCTCCATCGAAAATGCGACCACCGCGGCCGGGATCGAACCCGCGTTTTTTGGGTGGCAGCCGAGTACCGTAACCACTACGCCACCGCGGCGGACGCTAGGAGACGCTGCCTGCGCCAACGTTGTATCTCGCCAGTGAGGGCGCGTTCTCCTTAGAAAGAGCGTTCTCCTTAGAAAGAGCGTCTCCTTAGAGCGTTACTCTAAGAAAGAGCGTTTCCATAGCCAACGAGCGGCTTTCGCTCTCTCTCTGTCTCTCTCTCTCTCTCATAAGACAGCAGAGGCACGCGCCGGGAGAGAGAGAGAGAGGCACGCGCCGGGAAGCACGCGCCGAGGGCGAGCGCATGCCTCCCGGCACGCGGGTTACGCCTGATGCCTGACGCGGGACAAGGTTAGACTAAGAGGAGCTTCGCCCCTAAAATACGTTGCAGATAAAGTGTTCTGATCTGGTTGGTGGAATTGTTAAGTGGTGCTAAGGTTTGTTTCATTGTAAGAAATTATCAGAATGATGCTTCGTTCCAGTGGTCCTCTGACGTGTACCCAATATCCCGAGTCTTCAGGTATAGGCAAACATTTTACCTCGGGCTAGAACAGCTTCTCTGCTGAAAAGGTCGAAGCGAAGGGTCCTTTCCTTCCCTTAAGCAGGGATGGCTGAAGGCCTAAAACTTGCTGTGGACAAGGTGGAACGGTTTGGAGCGTATAAACCAGACGCTTTGAGAAGAGCGATCGCCCACACACCCCGCTTCCCCCTATTGATTTCCCACTGTTCTAGAGCGCATTTGTGCTGTATACAAAGCGCCAATAAGCAGCGTTCCGCCACGGAGGTCTATGGCTATGGCAGTCGGCCGCGGTGGTAGCATTTCGATGCTGGCGAAATGTTGAAGACAGCGTACTGTGCCATGCCAGTGCAAGTTAAACAACTTCAGCTGGTTGAAATTTCCGGAGCCGTAAACTAACAGCATCTGCCATAATCAGATCGTGGTACCTGGGACGTTAAACTCCACGAATCAATCCAACTCATGAACTCATGTGCAGGTATGAAATCACAGTGAGACAAATTTGCTTGTCCTTGCTACCGTTATTCATCCAAAGTCAGGCCCCACTTACCGCCTTATGCTGCTCCGCGTAGTCTCCGGGAGAAAATCCATCCAATGCTCGGAAAACGTGTCATACAGCCATTGTGTGGAGAAGTTTGCACCGTTTGAGACAGGAAAGCTGCAAAGAAATAGAACATTTAGCAAGTGCTATTGCGTAGGCAGTTTCTTTCGGCTTTGTAGTTGTTTTGTAATCATACGCGAAATTTTAAGTACACACGCTAAAATCAAATTGTGCGAATATTTAGCAAAAGGAAAGATGACTATACTGAAAGAGCAGTTTCCTAGTCATATTTGTGTAAACTTCACAACAACTACAATCTTACAGAAGTTTTGCATATAGCCGTCATTACAAGATTAGGTGTTGTTGCCTCAGTTCACCAGTGAAAGAAGTTCGTCTGATATGGGTTGCTATAGTGGCGTTGTCATGCCCCTCCGCTGGAAAATAAGCAATCACATCGCCCGCGGCTCCTGCTTCCGTAACACCATATTCAATTATACAGCTGATCATCTCAAATATTTCGTCTTTTTTAGCCGTCTTCGTCATTTAAAACTGTCCCACAAATGTTGTTTTAGGCCCCGCCATAGCATTTCTGCATTGACAACTTTTTTTATCGCAAAGCAGCTGACACAAGGAAGACAGGACACATCGCTACTCTAAACTGGCATGATTGCATTGCGTGACTCCAGATTTATACAGGACAGGCTCCGTAATACGCAATGTCGATCATTACATCATACGCAACACCACAAAGGTAACCAGCAGATCGTAATCATGGGGCAGAATCGAAACGACAAAATTCCGAGCTAAACAAGGTTAAACAAGGAGCATTGATGCACTGAGAACCCAATGAATGTATAACATAGTCCTCCGAGAATTGCGTGGCGGGAGTGATGGCTCTTTTTCAAAATGATAGTTTTTTGGAAACAAAGCTTGATACTTGCAATTTTTGCAACGTTGACCTAAATACCGGGCCCGCGGGTGGGGATCACCAATGTTCCTTCAGGTGCTCACTGACACAGGGCCCCGACTGTCCCACGTACAGCTTTCCACACGAGCGTGGAACCTTGTTAAGCACACCTACTCTATAGTCTCCACATTTGAAGTTGTTTTTATCACGTTCCCGCTTTTTGCTTACCTTGGAATTGCGGCCGCAAAGCATTCAGAGTTTCAAGGGGGCAGAGAAGACTGTGGGGATCTGAAATCTATTAGCCACA
Source organism: Hyalomma asiaticum (assembly GCA_013339685.2). Lineage (NCBI taxonomy): Eukaryota > Metazoa > Arthropoda > Arachnida > Ixodida > Ixodidae > Hyalomma > Hyalomma asiaticum. The sequence continues at coordinate 1,109,083 of CM023486.1, read as the reverse complement.
TTCTTGAGATTATAAGCCACTCTATGGTCATACAAAGCTAGCACACAAGTCCAAAGGGCGTCTTATTGGGGGATCGACGTGTTAGTTCGGGTGGTTGACGTCTCAAAGACGTGGCGAGCGGGAGCGACATCAAAGGGACGCTAAAGCTATCTCCGACACCTCTTAGGGAGACCGAAAGTAAACGTGGAACAATACTGCCAACTTGCTCCCCCCCCCCCCCTCCCTCCCCACCGGAGACGCGAACACTGGGCATGGCTCAAAGCGTCGGCGGGCGCTAGCACAGTGCTCGGCGCCAAGATGTCGCCGGCTACCATGGACACGGGAGGAAGGCGCCAGAATGGCTGGCTCCTTCTGTCACCGGTCGCCGGGTAGAAGAGGCGAGAGGGCGCAGGCTGGCGCAAACGGCGCAAACGTGAAGCAAAGCCAGCGAAGCTCGTATGGCTGGTTGGCGGTGGTGACTGCGTAGATAAGTTGTTGGCGGCTGCCTCTGCCTTTGTTTCTAGAGAAAATTCCGTGAGCGTGCTGCAACTGCTAAGTGTGTTTGTGTGGTGGCATTTTGTTCTTTCTACTTTCGTCCTTGCGTTAGCCCTGGTTCTGTGACTGGATGCCACTTCTGTGTCTGGATCCCGTAACACCAATAACTACGTCTCGCCAAAAATAAATTAAGTGCCACATTTCAACAGCGTAGCAAGACGCCTGTAAGGTCACTCATGCGTTCCGCGGATACGGCAAATCGGTCTGTAGCAGATACAATGAGCATTAAGGCTATGTACGCTCTAAGATAGTTGACGCATCAACTTAAAAACCAAGCAGCGCAACTGTGGGTTTATTATTGAGATCACCTTGTATGAATGCAGTCTGAAACTGTTAGGTCTATGTACGTGTTTATCCCGATTAGTGAGTAAGGAGTGCATTTGCTTCGTTCCTACCATCGTTACAGGTAGTGAGTACAGCGTCTGTACAACTGTGCGGGATAGTACTAGTATTTTACTTCGTGTCTTGCACAGATGAATACATGCATGTGATATCGCGTGTTGTAGGGCAGCCGTTGCCGCGCATTCATTCAATGTGGCATCGCAGTCATGAGATTTCAGTTTACTGCTGTGAAATTTACTTGCATGCTTGAGCGATTGCGCACCATTTGTTGTGGAATGTCAGCAGAACTGCCGCAAGCAATCATGACTTCTTATGTTGGCGGCATCACCTCACGCAGCTCAGTAATCATGTGAGCATGAGTGCCGTTGTGCGCGCTCTCGGTCACATTTAAACTTTTTCAGATGCGTGTGACTGTTTTGCGAATGGTCATTACTATTATTTCTTATTGACCACGCTGTTGCGGTTTTCTGCATTGCGGGGTTCGTCATTCTTGTAGACCGCGAATAGCAAAGCAATTACACGACCTTTTATCTGGTTCCGTAGTATTGTTACAGCCACGCTGTAGTGCACAGCGGATTTATGGTACGCCATAAGCTGTCTATTGCTTCGCGTGGTATGGATTGGGGAGTGCAGACTTCAACCAGTTTACTGGGCGGATAGTACAGGGCGGAAATGATAAGGTGACGAACAACGAACTAAATACGTCAGGCAGTGGGTGAGTGGTGTGTTACGAGGACCTATACATGCACATTTGGATGTTTTTTGTTCATTTTTGTTATATATTACGGCCGCCGCCAGCTCGTCCTGTGCCGGGTTCTAGCGGTGCATGCCCATACCTGCCCTCGCCGCTAAGGCGCCTCCAATGGTGGTGTGTGTGTGTGTGTGTGCGCGCGCGCAGGACAGCTGCTTTTTTTTTTTTTTTTCAAGCTCGGCTTTATCGTCAAATCAAAGGCACGGTGCTATTCAACAGTTTTCTGCGGAACGTTTTCAACTTTCGTGCTACCCCGCTACACACTCGCTAGCCCAAGTGAGCCATATTTCGTCGCATTCTACTAATTTCACTATTACCTGGCCATGGAAGGCACTTTGTGCAGGCTAAATCGACGCCCCAACGAAAATTTCTTCAAGCTTTGCGCAGTCTGTATAGCCTGCCCGTCGATCGCGCAGGATCCCTGTTGCTAAAGTAACCGTGCAACATTTCGAACCTCGATAGCAAACGATGCCGAGCAGTCGTGGAGGTTAGCGTGAACGTGCGAGCTAAATTTTATTCAGCTGCGTGCACGAGTGAATTTTTATTTGGTTTCAAACACAGCTGTAATTCACCGGCTCTTCTCTCCAACAAATGTCACTAGGCCGCCGACTACTTTGCTTGAGGCAGATATAGCCTCGAGCAGTAACATTGCGGCAGTGCTAGCATGAGCAGATGCATCAAGTTTCCCGGGGAGACGACCCGAACACCACTATATATTGTAAGGATACATACACACAGCTCCTTGATGATGATTATGAACCCCTTTTACGGCGCTCACCCAGTGAGGGAAATAGGCCGGCTTGCGCCTTTGCCGCAGGTCGGCTGTTCTATTCTGACTTCTTTCTCTTCCTTTGCTTCGCTGGGTACCTTTCTTCTACTGACATGTACTAAGACATCTCTTCTAGATTTGGACGACTATCGCCACCTTCAGTTTGCATGGAATACGGACAAATGCCTTTCACGTCAATACGAAGTGACTATAGCGAGTCTCCGATGTAGAGCTCCCAGTCTAAATTTCTATCTTAAGAAATCTGGTTTCTCCTTAACTAACCTCTGTTTGGTATGCAATGAGCCAGAAACGATTGATCACTTCCTTCTGTCTTGCCGGCGATTTTCTTCACTCCGCCGAATGTATCTAAATTCATTATTCCATAAACTGCGTTTACCTTTAACAACACCAAATCTTTTATCTTTTGGTGCCTCTCAGGATGGTAGAAGCCGTCACGCTGTTTTGTCAGCATTACATAAATTTATCGAAGCCTCCGGAAGATTACGCTGCTAGTGCTGTCGACCACAGGGTTTCGTTCCCAATGTTTCATTTATTAAATTCTAATTATTAATTTTAATTAGAAGTTCCTCCTTCCTTTTTATTTTTTCTAAGATTTCGGCCTTAGACTTTTAATTTTCCTGCTCTTTACATCATTACTTGTAGTGTGGCCAATCCCCCTCGTGGGTATGTGCCAATTATAGAGGCCACAACAACAACAACCTAGCGCGAGTGTCCAAGCTTCGGTGGAGCTCACTGACCTTCGTATATATGTACGTACAATCCTGGATGGACGGGGCGACGACCGCCTTCGTAGCTCAGCGGTAGAGCATCGGACGCGTTATGCGATGGTCGAGGGTTCGGCTCCCACCGAAGGTAGGTTTGCCTTTTCGTCCGGTTTATTTCCTTTCTACATACTCCACAATTATAATACTACAACTAAGAACCTCAATACCTTCCCCTATGCTTTTCTAGGCTTCGTATATATAGTTTGGTGGTTCATAAAAGTTATCTATATGGTGCAGGCAGCAGTTCAGAGGAAGCAGGCACTCGAGGAAAATTGATTTTCAGTGTTTCTCTGTTTGCATGTTGCAGGATATTATGAGCTCTTCCTGTCAAGGGCGCAATGTCTATGACAGAGATGCATTTCAAACTGCGTTCCTGAAAACCCAGTTGCAGAACAGCATTATAGGAAATATAGACCCTATATTTCATTTTTCCTTTGCACGAATACATGCGGTTTAATCGGTTGCGTGCATAATCTAATCCGGCGTACCAACTGCGTTCTACCACGGCCAGACTGCGGTTCTACTTTGAACGCATTTTCGTTACGGCGGTTTTAGTATGTCATGTGATGCCAGTAGGAGTGTATTCATCAGATGAACTAAGCCTGGACACTACAACTATTTTTTGAAGACTGAACGTGAACTAGTTGCGCGTTTGGTAGAGGTTTCATGCTCAAAGTAGTTGGCCATTCGAAGTGTTTTGTTCAATGAATAGGTATAAGGTGACAGTTTTTTTTTTAATGTTAGACAGGGTAAAATTAGGAGACTCTCAGCTTGATCCTACGCATGTTGACCTGATGGTTATTTCAAGTGCTTTTTAGGAGTAGCTCCATGCGCTGTGTCAAAATCATTTCTTTTATTTTGTTTCCAAATGATGCTTGCCGGGCTGATATCCGTTCATGTCAGGTTTGCATAGGTGTGCTTAATGTAGTGCTTTGTAGAGAGCCATATTAGTATTTTGTGTATGTAAGTCAGAATATTCTCTCTTTTTTCTTCGCTCGCCCCAACACTGCCTCCAGTGTGTCCGACTTCAAGCACGTGAGGCTTCATTATGAAACTGACCGAGGTTGCTTCGATGTAACGTTCCTCGCTGTGACAGACTGTGCACTGCATTGTGGTCCAGCTCATTATACCGATTTTGTTGATACTTCATACGCTACTTTGTTTGAAGGTCACAGTATTCATTGTCACTTCACAGATGCTTTTAGTTGTCGTTTAAAGCTTGCCTCGTTACGTCAGCTGATGTCCTAGGCAAATTTCGCTTTCATAACTGAGTCATATTTGAGTTGTTTATATTTATTGCTTCATGTGGTGAAGCTACTGCATAACATGATTGAAAGCAGCTATCACACAGTCATCTATTGTTCTGTCTGTGCTCATATAACACGATGCGCTGCTCTCATGCTGACAAGCGGATAGGCTGTTGATTATTGTGTGACTACTAGCGTGCTCTTTGTGTAAGCCTCTAGCCGTTAATATGTTCCAATCTGTTTAAATGATTTCTTCTGCAGTTCCTTTTGACTATTTTTGGTTTTATATTTCTGGCATTTCTCATTTTCTCTTTTTTGAACTTGCACAGGTTAGTTTCTCCATAAAATGCTGATGTAGCAGTGTTTTGACTTCATGATCATTGGCACAGGGGCCCTTTGTTGGGCCGTTTGCCAAGAAACTGTCCGTCCTTCACTGTAGAAAGATATGTCACTACTATTTTTGGTAGATTTGGTTCGTGCTACAGAGAGTACATGATAGAATGATTTTTCTATCCATGGCAACTGATGGTGACTTAAATGCTAAGACTGACGAAACCTTTGAAGACAACTGTGTGCCTACCTTACTGCAGTATTATTATTTGGTGCACTCAATGCTGGTGCTTTCACACCCCCAGAAAAAAAGGAGTTCCAGGCAAGTGCGATGCCAGGACTTCTTCTTAGGATGCAACTACGAAAATATTCAGCTGGCACTACCCCCCACTCTGCAGCACGGAAAAGATTATGGTGCAGATTGTAACATAGCAGGGCGCAGCTACTACCACAAAACAGGGACGGCGTCCGCGGATCGGGGGTGCTCCCCAAAATTATGATCCCACTCACACCTTCAGAACAGCGTAGTTAATGACTTAGGGTTGCAAAAAACGCCTTGAAGTCATTGATAACCTAAGGCGATAGCTCAAACGTCAGATTTTCATTTATATATTCTGAGGGTGTCAACCAAGTCAAAATTTTGGTGAGCGGGCCTTGTTCCCGAGCACCTGCTTCTTTTTCAGGTAACGGCTAACGTTTCAGGAACAGCTTTTTGACGACGTCTTTGGTAAGTCTTTAAACGGATCTAGATATCCCGGGAAATGGGGTTATTGGGGTCTCCTCTAAGCCATGGAAAAGACGAGCTTTTAAATTCGAAGCATTTCTTAGGGAACTTCGGCGAGTTTGAGCGTATCTATCTATCTATCTATCTATCTATCTATCTATCTATCTATCTATCTATCTATCTATCTATCTATCTATCTATCTATCTATCTATCTATCTATCTAGCCGCCTACGATTTTGTGCTCTCCTGGCCGTTTCGCTTATCGGATGTTTACGAAAATTGGTATGCCACATCATGAATACACGACGAACATAAATGACAGGTCATAACATGAAAATCATAATATGCATGTGATGTGCGGCATGATTTACATGACACGGTCCTAGGGCTCTCCTGGCCGTTTCGCTAATCGAATGTGTAGGAAAATTGGTATGCAACAATATGACTGCATGACGAACATAAATGACAGGTCATAACATGAAAAGCATAACATGATTGTCATGGGCAGCATGATTTACATGCCAGGCGTTTCATTAATGGGATGTATACCAAAATTGCTATGGCACAACACGACAGCATGGCGAACGTTAATGACAGGTGAGTGAGTGAATAAACGTTTATTCACTCACTCACCTGTCATTCCATAACATTAGAATCATGACACGCCTGTCATGACCGGCATGATTTACATGCCATGGTCTTGGCACTATACTGCCGTTTCGTTAATAGGATGTGTGGGCTCCGTCTACTGATCAGAGGGCGCTACGCAGCTCTCGTCGGACGGCTCAGTCGCGCACGGTGGAAACCGAGGCGACAGTGACGCGCGCGTTTCTTCGCTGCTTTCCGGGCGTGCTGCGAACCACACGAACGCCCGCGGCGTCGCCCTTTGGAATTGTTTGCCGCAGGTTAGGAGCGCGCGTCTCAAAGGAAATAAAAAACGAAAGAAGGTGGGACGGGCGGTCGCTGCTCCTATAGAGTTGGAGACGCGCATCGCTTTCGCGTACTTCCCTGTCAGTCTGCCCAATTTTGCTTCTTCTCTCCGCCAGGCAGTGCATCCTGGCGCTGATGTCGCACATGGAAAACTCGACTGCACGAGCCTGTACGAAAATTGGTTTGGCACAACATGACTGCATGGCGATCATAAATGACAGTTCATAACATGAAAATCGTGACATGCATGTCATTAGCGGCATGATCTACATGCCACTCGTTTCCTTAAAGGGATGTATACCAAAATTGCTATGGCACAACACGACTGCATGACGAACGTAAATGACAAGTCATAACGTTAGAATCATGAGCGGCATGGTTTACATGCCACAGTCATGGTGCTCTTGCGGCCGTTTCGTTAACTTCATATGTACCAAACTCGCTATAGCGAGAACACAATGCAAATCCATTTTACTTTCCTTATGCGTGCTTCGCATTTCCTTGATTCCCACTGCACGTGGGATCTGCCAATTTTTTTTATGACGTTTCGAAGACATTAACGAAACGTCCCTTTTATGTGCAACAAGCCGGACATCAGACGAGATACACGACGCATCCTACACTAACGCTTCTTACGCTTGCCGTTTCTTCGACGTCGTCAACCTCTCGAATATACGTTTCGAAGACGCCATAAATCCTTTATGTGCTAGCTGGTTAGGGCAACACTTTATAATTCTTGCGCGAGACAGTTATTTTTCTGCCGCTTGCTCTTAAAGGGGCCCTGCGACACAAATTGAGTAGGCCGTTTTTATCACTGATTCTAGAACTGTTGCACGCGGGGATGTCGCAGCGAGAGTAGAAACGCCGAAAGCAGAGTGGTTATAATTTTATTTCAGCGAACAAACCGCCCAAAATCGCCTTCTGTTTGAACTGAGGCGACACATAACGGAGATTTTTGTTACAGGAAGTGACATAGAGTGACGACATAGGAGGGGCCAGGCCGGGCGTTCTGATTGGCTTGACGCTCCAAGGTGCTTGTAACACACAAGGAGGTTATACATTACTTTTCTGGAGTGGAAGCGTGCCGCCGAAAGTGAAGCCGTCGCCGACATCTTGCTCAAGGAAACAGTAGCAGACGACCACGCAGACGGCGGAGCGCGTAGACAACGCGACGCTGTTTCGTGGTGTTTAAACACTGTGTCCTGTTTTTCCTAAGCATCTAAATATCTGAGAAGGCAACGGTGACATCGCGCGTCACGTTCGGCTGCACAAATCGCGTTGAGAAGAAGCCTGGAAGGACATTTCACGTGTAGGTTTTTCTCACTTTCTTGACGTACGGCTGCCCGTTTTCAGTGCATTTTGCTAAATAGAGGGCAATTTTAAACATTGGCATCCATATATTACCTCCCTACGCCTGTATGAAAGATAACTGTAAGCTTTAAATACTTGCTAGTGCTTCGTTTTCAGATGCGTGCATACAGGATTTGCTACGGGCTCGTGTTCTGCTAAAATACACGTCTGATGCACATATTGGATAGTCACTGCAGTGTTTGTATGCGAACTTTAGAGGAAGGGCATCTTTCCGGAGCATAGACGCAGATTTGTTACGCGTACGTGTTGACGAATGCGCAAATGCAGCGAGCACGTACGTATGGCGTGTTTCTCCGTGCTACGAAAGCTTAAAACAGCCGCTCGATCACCTCTGCTCTAGTGATACCGAACAACCCAACCTCTGTCTTCAAGTGCATGCTTTTCGGCGCGTATCCCTTGTAAGAAATCTCCTATGTACGTTTACAGTCAGAACTAAATGAGAAAGTTTTCCGAACGCACCCATCGGGTCTTGACAGACGCGGATCTGAGAAGACTTCGCAAACGCTAAGAGCAACGAACCATTTGGAAAAATGTACGTGAAATACGAAAAAAAAAGAAAATAGAGCGTGCGCGGTTAGTTAAGGCAACATGCAGAAAACATGCGCTGTACTCAATCGGTTGGATACATGCTTAAATAAAGGGCACGAATGCATTTCACGTCAGCTGGCAGTCGCACAATGCCGCATATTTGCGCTATATCGCATCACCACATCACAAAAACCTAGTTTCTACTAACAGACAGAGTAAGACAGCAGGTACGATTTGCATAGAACCTCTCAGTCAGCGGTGTTCTTTTGTTTTCCTCAACGCCTGCAGCTAAGTACGGACGCGGGAAAATTTTTTTCTCAACTAGAAAACACCGTTGGTAATTGGCATAAGCATAAAGTTCGTTTCTGTCTCAATGTTTTATCGTGAGGTTGCTAAACAAGTCGAGCGCCTATCTTAATACATTGCCCGCGTACTTTTTGCTCTAGTAACATGGCCGCCGCCGGCTTCACTTGGCCCCGTAGGCAGCTGCAGGGACTTCCACTCCGGAAGTTTAATGGAACCTCCTTGGTTACACACGTGTGGTGTCTGCTTGATCACGCTATTCAGTACCAAAATATACTAAAATAGTTTTTATGCTTCGTAAGATAGAGAGAAAGTATCTGACATTACTTGCAAAACGACACCAGGTGTGTTGACGGCCGGACGCTATCTGCGCGCGCGCGCTCTGCTCCCGGCGTCTTCCGGTGTCGCTCTATAAGACGCGCATTGCTATTGGACGCCTCCACCTACGTCAGCGGGAGAGCGAAATACGAAAGGGAATGTTGGTTTCATGCTGTCTGGTCGTGTTTTGAACTTCGAGGGCTAATAACCCCAGTTCTAGACCACCGATTTGCATAATTCTTTTTGCGTTCATAGCATTCGATCCTACACACACTGCAGTACTGCAGACGGCAGTTGAAAAAGTGTCGCAGGGCGGCTTTAAGCTTCTGAAGTAATCGGTCAGAGACAGACGTAACCACCACGCATGAGTAACCCGCAACCTGCAGGCTATTCAACTGTATATTCAAACTCTCGTTAGCAGCGTAATCTCATCATGGAAGATTCAAGGCACATCAGTGCAATGGCGTGTTTCACAAACTTAGAACACAGTCTGTTACCGTTTTCGCAGGCGCATAAGATAGCAGACATTTATGTGCACATGGTGAGTACTACCAGCAAGTGTGACCTGCATTTAAGAATGCGAATCTAGAAACAGTGGTTTCCTGTCCCGTGGAAGCTCATGTGCGAAAGCTATACCTTTGCCGTTGTCAGATAACAGACTTAAAATATCAGCTACTGCGGCAGAGATTTCGTTGTTAGTTTGTTTTATCAAAACAAGAAAATCGTCAACATATAAAAAATTTGAACCCTGTCATCGTGCAAAGCGCTGTTAAGAGTGCAGTTAACAAAGGAAATTGTACAGGGAATAGACGCCGCACACAGACCAATGCACACACCTTTCTTTGAATAAAAAGCTTGTTGTCAAAACAAGTCGAGGTAACCCTAAGAAAAAACTAAAGAAGGGACAAGAAGCTTTCTATCGAGAACCCTGTTCCAATGTGGAAATCTACCTCGCTATTTTCCTGGATGCACGTCATCGCACTATACTCTCGTTGTGCGGTATCGAGTAATAAATACCTTCAACGTTCGCGGTATAGGTACTAGCTACTAAGCGATTATACTTGAGATGGAAGACTACTGCCGAAGAATATTTTATCCTGTAAGCATTATCAATGGCAATCAATGGCTAGCAGATTTAACTGTTTCTGAAAAAGGCGACGAATCAAAATCTGTCAACAGCCGCTTATATTGACGCATTTCGCGAGATGACAGGCCTATATCTTCTTACAAAGAAACGGCTTCGCTTTTTATTTCCAAGCCTTCTCTGAAGTCAGAATGAAGCCTGGATGGCTTTATCATTGAGCACAGTAGCCGGACATGCGACAAAATGCCCCTCCTTGTCAATCGTCTCTGAAGAATGATATCGCTTTCTTGACCGCAGCTTGCGAAGGTGAAGCGTTCTTGGTGACGGTCCTGCGAAGGCAATCCAACCCATCCAGCAGACACCGCTCCTGGTCTTCCGGTCCTGCTTTCCTTGCGATCAAGACCAGCAGGTCGTACGCAGGCATACTTCGTTCCATGATGCAGTTTGGCCCTTTCTTCATCAGTGTTGCCCTATGGCCATAGAGTGGCTCATAATCTCAAGAATATGGCCAATAGATATCAGATTCCCATGGTCTTCTCTGCCCCTTGACACTCTCGATGCCTTGCGCCCGCACTTCCAAGGTAAGCAAAAAGCGGGAACTTGATAAAAACCACTTCAATTTTGGAGACTGTAGAGTAGGTGTGCTTCACAAGGTTCCACACTCGCGTGGAAAACTGTATGTGGGACAGCCGGGCGCTGTATCAGTGAGCACGTGAAGGAACATGAGTGATCCCCACCCACGGGCCCGGTATTTAGCTCAGCGTTGCAAAAATTGCAAGTGTAATGCTTTGTTTCGAAAAAAAAAATTACAGCATATCCACGGAGTGAATGACGATGAGTGGGCGAAGCTCGGGAGGTTCATAGTAGATCGTGCCGAGTTCTGGATTAATTTAGTTAACGCGCACGCTACGAATCCTTATGGTTGAACTATGCACAATTGAAATCTCCCACCGGCACTTCATTGCAAGTCAAGATCCAGTGCCTATATATATGTATGTGACGAACCGCACAGGGACAGTTTGGAGTAGTGACGGAGGAAGAGGTAGACGAAGAGTGAAATAAACAGGGTTCATACGACCGCCATGTCTTCTGCGTTACACGAGTCGACAGGATGGAGACCTGGCAGCCACCACATCAGCCTCACATCGACAACGACAGCCCCAACACCATGCCTTGACCGAGAGTCGATCTCAGACACTGACATCTGCTGCATGCTGTGACCACCTTCATGGCAGCATCATCGGCAGACCTAAGCATTCCTAAGTACGCCGGATCAGCGGAGGATGGACCCGTGGAGGACTTGTTCGACCTCTTCGAACTCCACGCTATCGCTGCATCGTGGTCGGAACGGGACATGGTCGCCAAGTTCAATGACTACGTAACCGGTGAGGCCTTCCGATATTATCTGACGTTCATATTCCAAAACGATGAAACGTGGGAAAAGATCAAAGAGGATATGATCACCAGATTTAAAGAATACCATCAAGATTCATCTGCAACTCACCCGACAGAGACATTTAAGTCCAGTCGACACAATCACAAGTAGCCTTCACGCGGCAATCGGGTTTGCGGAACATGGCCTCTTATTAGGAATTTGTCGACGGTTGTGCCATGTTATAATTCGCCTGAGTATATGAAACGCATTCGAACGCCGAGCACGAATCTACAATTCCCAACAGTGAACCGAAACCCTGCTCCACCTGAAACACATTGAAGCCATATCCCCAAAAGGCCCAACCTCCAACCAGCCTTCCGTCCTGCTGAAAAGTCCCCAACGTCTACCTCTTCGCTTGGCTGTAGTGCTGGAGTCATTACTCAACCATCGCATACACTTGGTTTGTCGTCTCGCACACGTAGGCGACCACCTGGCTTTGCAACAAATGCCTCTTCTGTGGCTCTCAATGACCCCCGCATGCCTCGCAGGGTTACTACGTCCATGGTAGACGAGCTGATCCAGCGGGAAAATGCTGGGCCAAACCACGGCCCTTTCACCGAGGCTCACGAGAAAAAAGGGTTCAGCACAATGATTTTGCAAGACGACACGTAGTTTCAATCAACACACGCTCAAGCCATGCATGCTGCAATGTCATCCAGCGCCCAGCCACCTGAAGGTACAACCGATGCTGAAGTATCCGTAAGTACAAGCCTCAGCGACGAAAGCAAGAAGACACTGTACGGTGTCGAAGAAGCCTCTGGAGACCATTCTACCAATTATGGTACACTATCATCACTACCCGTCAAGCCTCAAAATACTCCACCGGGTAACAGCTTTGCACTGACCACCAAGTCCACATGTGACGAATTTCAGACGTTTGACCTGAAAAGAGCGCCACATCAACAGTCTCCGAAGCAACATCAGGCAGCCAAACACGGGCAAGCCGAAGAGCCTCTGCGACAGCCAGAGAGACATCACCAAACGAAAATGCTATCAAAACCCCATTTGCGGCTTAAAGAAGGTCGTCTGGAGCGAAGACAAGTTCGCAATGAACGATACCTTCACCGAAACAAATGCCATGAAAAACGCCTTTTATACCAGTGGTCCAGGCAGTGCCTACAGTCAAAACAGGTGGAACGATGTCACAGAACGCGACAAAGGATCAAGCCGACCCTATGCATTCCGAAAGAATATGGACGTCGCCCCATTAGCTTCATGTAACGCACGCACAACTTGGAAGCATTACGTGTCTACGGGCCACGACAAAGACTTCGGCGCTCACGACATCCGATGTGCGGATACTACAACATGCACATGTCTCTGTCTCATGCGGTTATGACGTGGTCGCGAACTGCATCCCCATCAGTATCGACGCTCAGGGCATGCTTACGTTGTCCGGACTGGAACAGCCAGCCCCGGCCGCCAGAGATCTAGATTTCTCCGGACTGCACCACCCTCCACTCTGAAGCTTTTGCAAGTTTACGGGAACCAACTTGGGACACGTGGAAGTGTCTGCGCATTGTGACTTTTCCTTTCTTTGTGTGTTTCCACTCCTTAGTCTGTTTTTTGATACTTTTACTGCTTTTACTTCTTTTTTCGGGGGGAGGGGGAATCCTGTGACGTACGTAGCAAGCAACAGATGGAAGGAGAAGGCGACGAAGAAGAAGAGGCGCGTGCAGTGGAATAAAGCATGGCGCTGGAACCACGGCACGGCTTCCGTCTATAGCGTTACATATATATATGGGTGGCCGGTTAACGGTTCTCCAACGCGAGCAGTCGGTATTTCTCAATCCAGAAACTCGCTAGGAGACGTTGCCTGCGCCAACGTTGTCTCTCGCGGGTGAGGGCGCGTTCTCCTTCTTTGCGAGCTGGTAGAGCGTTCATCTAAGAAAGAGCGTTTCCATAATCAACGCGCGCCTTTCGCTCTCTCTCTTTCTCTCTGTCTCTCTCTCTCTCTCACAAGACAGCAGATGGAAGAGTGAGAGAGAGAGAGGCACGCGCCGGGAGGCACGCGCCGGGAGAGAGAGAGAGGCACGCGCCGAGGGCGAGCGCGTGCCTCCCGGCACGCCGGTCACGCCTGACCCTGATGCAGGACAAGGTTAGACTAACAGAAGCTTCGCCCCTAAAAAATATCATTTCGAAAAAGAGCCGTCACTACCGCCACGCAATTATCGGAAGCCTATGTTATACACTCATTGGGTTCTCAGCTCTGCTGACCAACTGACCTTAAGGGTCCGTCTTGCATAAAGTTGGGGTGACGCCACAAAATCATGCCAGTTGAGAGTAGCGCTGTCTCCTGTCTTGTGCTTGTTGTTTGGCGCTAAAAGTAGTTATGGATTCTCACCAACTAGCCCGCCAATGCAATGTCCTGAGTGTGTAGCAATATCGCGATTAATGCTGCTACGTCGCTTGTCAAACACTTACCTCTGTTTTCTAGCTTCCTTACAATTCCACTTGGTCACGTCAGGGTGAAGAAATTTTACACGATATCCGCAGTATGGTTACCAGCCAGGTACGGTGGCTGCCCTGTGTGCCCTGGCAACAAACTGCCAACCCTGTCGCTGCCAACCCGGTCGCTTACCATGTATCCCGCAACCCTGCTGCAACTGGAAGCACCGCCCGGACCATTCAGGGACGGCGTCCAGGCCTCCTCGCCTTCCCAAGGTCAGCATTACACCGGCGTCGCCCCACCGCATCCACCCACAGCGCGGAGGCGCGTGTTCCCAGGGAACGCCGTTCGCACTTCCCGTGGTAGCGAACCCCCTACGAGGACTAGATAGGAACATGAGCCCCGCAGGGATGCATAAATCCATGCCGAGTGCCCTCCGACATGGATCTCCCCATCATCAGGACTGATGCCGCCGTATTCTTCGGGGCCGCCTACCCGTCCTCCTCGGCACCTCACCGGCGTCGTGCGGGTCATATCGTTGATGTCCGAAGAACTTAACATCTTCGCCAACTTCCAGATTATCCTGTGCGGCATCACCATCGCCGAATGCATGTGTGCTTCCGGAGTTCCGTGCATTCCAGGATGACGCCATACTCTGGATCCGCGAAATCAAATCTCTGGGAACTCGTTAGGCGAGGTCGGCCCTACATAAATGGCAGGTGTCCCTAAGCCACATTGCAGGCGTTGGCGTGGCCTGGCATCCATACCAAGGCGTATGGCGGCAGTCCCAGGAGTAGAGCGCTAAATTTATAGCGGCTTTTGGACCACTTCCGATTGCTTCAAGCCATTCTGATCACCATTATAGGCTGGGCGAGCCTGACGAGAGACACCAGACCGACGTTCCAGGTGCACCCACCAGCTCCTCGGCAGAACTTGTCTGGAACTTCCTTGGTGCAAACACCCAGTTGGGTCCGTGTTCACCACTTCAGATGACGGACTCTGCGGCAGCACCCGACACGAGCCCGTTTCAAGTAAACGACACCACATTCCAGCTGCTGAAAACGGTGACAGGGGCCCCAGGCTCATCTCCACTTGGGCGAGTAGTTGTAACGTCAGATTTCAGTAGCCGGATGGAAAATACGACCAGACCTTCCGACGTATCCTAGAAAAGGGAAGCTTGACCGCCAGTCGAGTTATGTCTAGATCGGTAAAGACGAGCTCACAGATTCCGAGCAACCGACTTTTCCTACCGACGGCATAGTTTCATGCATCATCTCGGCACTGAATCAAGCCGAAGAAGCCAAGAAAAATAACCTGGACCGGGTCACACTTATCCGAAGCAAGTGCATGCAGACTGAGTCTCCTATCTGCCACGTGGCCCTTGAACGCATTTCCCAGGACACTCCCGGATCACCTGCACACGGATTGTCGTCAAGGTCCTTCAGAATATCGAAGCGCCTCGGCCGCGCTGTGACGTTGAGAAATCCCATGTTCCGTCGCATAGCACAACGGTGTCTCGGCCTCGTGTCGCGGATATTTGGGATACCATAGCACCGGCTCGCCGCGACCAGTTCCGACGACATCGACAGCGGTGTTCTTTGCAGCATTCAACCGCTTGGTGTCTGTTATCTTCTCTACCTTTTTGCCATGTGCAGCGGGAACATCATCTGCGTCGACTTCAGCCACTTCGGCAGAGCCAATTGGCAGAGCCATGTCGGCTACCAGAAGCTCTCTACCCATCTCTCCAAGCCAAATCGCAGTGAGGCCCAGACCGCCCAGAGCGGCAGAGCGAGTGCCGACAGTTAGAGGAAACTTTTCCAGCTCACAGTGTGGCCGTGTATAATGTGTAACAGGAAAGAGCTCGCCATGGCTACGGCGCTCGTACGTAGGGAAGGTAAAATCGACGAACGATTAATCGATTAAATGTACACCGTTAATCGATTAATCGTCATCGATTCCCCCTTTTCAATTAATCAAATTAATCTATTAAAGCTCTTAGATTAATCGATTACGCCCCCAACCTCAACACCGCCCCTTGGCCGGAGCGCATGATTGCGAGGCGCGCGACGCCGAGACGTAGGTGCCGAGCGCATGTTTCTACGCAAGTAGGAGGAGCCCGGAGCCGCAGGCGGCCATACCCCATAGAGATAGAAATGAACTCCACCCGATCTCCACCGCCTACACCGTTTTACTTAACCCCGAGATTTTACTTGCTTCTTATGTATCACATATGTATCACATTTCTGTTGCACTGGTGGACTCGATTTTCCCAGATCCTTTGTATCGGACACCTTATTTAAGTCGGTCTTATCAGGATGTACTTACAAGGGTTTCAAGAATGTGTGTACCTCGCTGTGTTAAAACATTTTTCTTTAACTTCATTCGGAAACTCTCCCTGTTAAAACCTGGTTGAAATCGAAGGACTGCTTCGTGCCATGGCCCACGAACTGCCGACTCTGTCCACGTGCGGAAGCAATTGATCACTGTTTTATTGATTGTGCAGACGCAATATTTTTTGGGACATTCTCCAGCTGACTCTTAAAAAGGACATCGACATATAATCCGTACACAATTAGGTTTCTACCGTTTAAAACGACTGCCGGTCCACCCTATGATATGATTGTAGTACTTGGTTTGTACAGCCTATTGAGATCGAGACTGTTGATCGCCATGCAGAAAACCGGCGTTCCACTAGACCTATCTACCCAGAAACCTTGGCCTATGTCAGAAGTGTGTACGCTGCCCAGGAAGTACCACCTGACTGGATGCACTTGTTGAACGTCTGTGTGTGTTTGCCCGAGTTTTGAGTGTGTAGGCCTTCTCTCTCCGTGGCGTCAGTTTCCATTTCCATGTAATAAAGAAAAAAAACAGGCGTAGCTCAGTGGTAGAATGGTGGACTGCCACGCAGAGGGTGTGGGTTCGAATCCACGCAGGGGACGAGGTCGAGTACTCCTCGGTACTGGTTATTTTTTCTAAAATTTGCGCGATAGTGGTTACGGACACCGGCGGCGGGGGCGGCGGCGGGCAACTACGGCGCATAAACGGTCCTTGTTGTGATTTCATAACAGCTTACGCTGTAAAACACCTCGAGGAAGACGAAGCAATTGCATTCTGCGGTACAAAAGTAATCGAACGTAGGAGGGATTAGAGAGCGTATCACTGTTCTTGAGGCTGGAACAGCATAATTCTAAAGATGGCTGCAAAATTTCTGTGTTGTTTAGTTCGTTGGAATCATTTTTAGTGCACGATAGAATGACTTAAATTTAAAGCATTTCTTATGGAGGCGGTATTCTGAGTTCATTATTTTGTCGTGTAACGTATCCTGAAAACTCGGGGAGTTCTATCTTGTGAAAGGTCTATCTTGCGAAATAGACATTTTTTACATTGTATGTATATAAAGAACAAGGAAACAACCACACTCTACAGTGCGCCGCCAGAAATCCTCCAGCGGAACAATGTAAAAATCTTGGCGTGAACTATCTTTTCGACAAACTTTCGCCTGAAAAGTAAGAAGATTGAAAATTTGCACCGATACAACGAACGAAATCTGCAGAATATTCGAGGTGGTTTGCCACAATTTATGGACGGCCATTCAAGAGGCCAACAAAAGCTACCCGCCCTATGCAGCACACCAGATTCGCTTCGTCCACTGTGGTGTAGATGAAGGGCGGCAGTTCGTGAAGGGATGAGGGCAATGATCGTAAAACGATGCCTCGAGGGCCACCCCTGCCAACGCTGCGGGATCACGCGGCGACGTTTGTGTCGTCGTTCCTCGGGAAAACTTTCCCGCTTCGGCAGTCGAAAGCGACTGAGTGGTGCCGTCCAAAATTGTGGGCCGCTGCGGCGGACGTACGTTACAGACTCCGCTGTCAGCCTTCATCGGTACCGGGGAGGAAGAAGGCTTCGTGAGAACAGGTAAACAGCCATCGGCTTTGTGTGTCCACCAGATGACACTTCCGCGAGGAGGATTTCGCTACAGCGATGAGTGACCGACGGCGCGTGCACACGCTGTCCGATTCGCACCACAGCGCTGAAGAACTCGCTTCGCAGCTTGTCTGCGTACGCGTCCGGTGGAAAAAGTCATCCCGAGCTACCGCTAGCCATTAAGGCTCCGTTCCCACGATAACCGCACATGGCGAAAAAATTACACCATCTCCCCGAAGGGGACCATGGGGTGATGCAGAGCATCGCTGGGAGTTTCAACGGTGCATTTAACGGCGGTGTTTACAGGTTTGCCGTGTTGTTGCTTCCATCACACAACAACACCAACTTCTTTCATCGGAGAAGGAAGAGATACTACTGAAGCGAAGCGCGCGCGCGCTCTCTACCCGCTTTATTTATTGCAGCGGCTGTTGGAGAGAGGAAAGGGACAGGAAAGTCGCGCATGCGTAGTGCGAGCGCGGACGCCGGACGCGTGACATACCCGCGAGCAAGAGATGCTCCGCATCTAAAAATCAACCGCGGCGCGTTCCATCAAGTTGCGCCCGAAGTGGAGCTACTAAGTCCTCTTGTAGTGGTTGGATCCATTAGTTTACACATACCCTGGTCGTGAGCGTTCGACGTGAGCAAAAATATCACCTAGTAACGTATTGGAAGTGTTTTATAAGCGTGGTCACAGGGCCATTTTTCATAAGGATGTATTTTTCTTGGACATTAAGGATAACGTGCGCTCGAGTCTGAGTTTTAAAATTTCACTGGTGGTATCGAGTGCATATCGGCCGCTTGCTTGAATTCATTTGTAAGGAGGTCATTTCCTCTCGGGTCACTCGTCACCACATCAACCAGTTTTACCGACCATCACAAATACCATTGAAAAAATTCCAAAGCGTTTGTTCAAGTTCAAAACTATTTCTGCTCACTCATTTTTGCTGAAAAAAGTTCTTTTGCGTTTTGTGTTTATTCTTTTTGTTCCGACCGCGCTTAAACGGGTCATTTAGTTCTAAGCACAATGAAGGTGTTAAAATTGTTTTATTGCAACCTATGAAACTGGTATGACTAAAGAAACCATTTTTTCAATTATTCGTAAATTACTAACACTACCGGCACGTTCAAATTTGAAGAAAATTTAAGTTCGAAGTCTCTTTGCGAAAATATTAAAAACTTTAAATGGTAAGAATTAAAAAATACACACAATTTTAGTCAGGTAAACATAGTAGAAGTTAAAAATGTTTGCGCGCATGAAATGTTAGCTGATGGTCTGAAAGGAGCGCAAACATCACTTTTTTGAAAATATCTGAACACTGAAGCTTACAAAGCAGCACCTTGGTGGTCGGGATAAAATTCCGCGTAATACATCACTACAGATACGCGAATCAGATAAATGTTCCTGAACTTAGAAAGGGTTATTGTTTTGGAAACGCGAGAAATATTTTCTGGAAATTCTGTACCAGCACCTATCTTTGTACGACAAATGGAAGCCGCATTCATCAGTGAATGTCGATCTGCACATGATGCCAAATGATCTGAGATGCACACGGCAAACTTGTTATAATCTCCAAAGCATACTACAAAAATGTCAACGGGGCTCCAAAGGACAGAAACCTTAGCGAATTGGTAAGGAATTGTAGTGCAAGTAACAGGCGTGCAATACACGGACAGAAGGGAAGTTCAGCAGTCCACCTCCTGTAAAGCTGGTCGTTTTGGTTCCCTTCTCGCCTTAGGAAGATGGTAGGCACATTTTCGGGCGGCTCCACCCAAGTTTTCCGCACCAAGGCACAGGGGCGCGACGTGAGCGCTACGCCACTAGGCGGCACGCAACATGCCCTTCTCTCAACGCAGCGGAAGGACGAGCCATCAAATCGAAACAACCTTACTGGTGTCGGTACCTAAAGCGACGCGCCTTTTGAGACATCGTGTAAACTTGGCGTCTTGTATACGACTTTCGAAAGAAAGCATCGTCGCACTACGATAGGCTGTTTCGAATAATCAAGCACGGGACGCGGACAGCGACTCCTGTCCGGCGAAATGCTGATGGAAGATCCTGACTCGATGCATGACCAACCACAACGTCGATATGAATTCCGGTGCGGCCGTATATACTCACGCATAATATGCTTCAGTCTGACAATGTCTCGTCGCTGAGTGCACGAACAGCACCGGCTCCTCGCCTCTAGTTCTATACCTCGCTGAAATGACCCCTGAGACTGCAATGGCTGGCCAGTGAGACGATGCGGCACGCTGGTGGAGCGAACCGCAACGAGAGCAGCTAGTAAGAGCAAGAGTTCATTGATTTACCAGATACGATTATGAGAGACGCATAGTGCAATGCTCCGGAAATTTCGACCTGCTGGGGTTTTTTTAACGTGCCATGACATTGCACAGTACACGGGCCTCAACGTGCCGCCTTCTTCGGAATACAGCCGCCGTTGTAGGTATTCGATCCGGAATCTTGGGATCAGCAGCCGTCGTCTGTGTTTATGATGCTCCGGATGCATGTTACGGGGTATGGTGCCAACGTTGATTCGGCTACTCAGTTCTGGCGAAGCTTTGTATACGCAGCCCGGCTCCTGCTTAACTCCGTAGTCCTGTCTCCCGAGTGTGTCCAGTCCCGTACACGTGAGGTTGAGACTCTCGATCTGGCTGGCTTTGTGTAGCGAGGTAGTAAGTGGGGCGAGTTGGTATACTATCATGGCGAAACCGCGCACACAAACAAGGACTGAAGAGAAGGAATAGACGACACGAGGGTTATTTTATTTTATTTATTTACAAAATACTGCGGACCACAAATGGGTCCTTGCAGGAAGGGCACTACAGAGGAAAAATGATGGAAAAACAGTACAAAATACTTAAGTATAAAAATATAATACATTGATACGATAAGTAAACACATACACCGAATAAGTCAAGTATACATGACTGAAAACATATGATTAGCGCTCTTCAAAGAAAATGTTTATATCAGGTCGGGTGTTCCACTCAGACACTGTTCTGGGGAAGAAGGAAAATTTAAATGCGTTTGTCCTGGCGAAATGTGGGGTTAGTGCATATGGGTGATCATGACGGGTACGTCTTGTTGACACGGGGGTGACGTATGCCGGGGGGTCTAACGATAGTTCGTGGTTAAGTAGCTGCTTTAGGAACTTCAGGCGACAATTGAATACTGACAATTGAAGTTTCTATTGAAAAAGATAGCATATATAAAGGAGAACACGTGAAACATAATGTGCGCGTCATGTCAGACAATTCGGATATGCGCATAAGGCTTCGACAGATTGTGTCCTATGTGGCCTCGGAAAAATTACAGCATATCCACGGAGTGAATGATGATGAGTGGGCGAAGCTCGGGAGGTTCATCCTAGATCGTGCCGAGTTCCGGATTGATTTGTTTAACGCGCACGCTACGAATCCTCATGGTTCACTATGCACAAGTGAAATCACCCACCGGCACTTTATTGCAAGTCAAGATCCAGTGCATATATATACACACACATATATATATATATATATATATATATATATATATATATATATATATATATATATATATATATATATATATATATTGTCGCGGTGCTTCTGGAAAACAAGGTGGAGGATACAGAAGAAGAGAAAGAAGAGTTCATTCCCTGGCCTCGCTCCATCCGATTGTTCAGCTCAGAGCATCCTGAATAAACGTCGCCTCTTAAAAAACTTCGGCCTCGAACATCTTGGTGGAACGTGCTGGGTACGACGCCCGAACACGGAAGCCCTGCTGTCTTGCCTTCGCCGCAGCCGTCGCCTTGCCGGTCTTCCGCCGTTGCCACCTGACATGTCCACCACCGCGGACGTTTCGACATCGACGCCTGCTGGCCCGTCACAGCCTCACAGGGAGCCACGCCCCTTCGGAGGAAAACCTGGCGAAGACGTGGACGAATGGCTTAACTCACTACGAACGCGTGAGTAAAAGCAACAAATGGGATTTAGATACACGGCTGACGAATGTTGTATTCTCGCTAACTGACACCGCACTCGTCTGGTATGAGAACCACGAGTACACTTTGACGACCTGGGACACATTTACTGAAGAGCTGAGGAACTCCTTTGGGGCAGATACCTCCGCAAAGAAAAAGCGGGCCGAGGCTGACTCTCGCCCAAAGGGCCCAGCTTGCTGGTGAAACTTGCACAGCCTATATTGAAGAGATACTGAGGCTTACGAAGTTTGGTGAATCCGCGGATGTCCGAAGAGGATAAGGTCGGCCATTTACTGAAGGGGATCGCCGAAGACGTCTACCACTTCTACCACGACGGGACCCTGGAGCACGTTGGCCAGCCGACGCGACACCGGACAATAACTTCTGGCAAAGAAGTTTGCGAAACGCTTCACCCGCCTCCGATCGGAGCTTGACTCCACCGTCAGCGCCTCGGCCCCACCGCTCTCCGTCTCCACAGCGGCGCCTGCCGTCCCCACCTCCGGGAAACTAACAAGCGCGGCCGATGGGGGTGAGGCCGCTGGGAATTCGCTGCACGAAGATATACCTCCTCCCGTTTTTATGATAATGAACAAGGTGCGTGTGCTTGTTGATGGGGTGCCCACAATGGCTTTAGTAGACATTGGTGCGACTATTTCTGTGATGAGTCTCGTCTTTAAACAGGCACTACGTCGCAAAGTAATGTTTCGGTGGGATCAGGCGGGAATGTTTGTAGGAGTAGGTGGTGAATCGCTGTGTCCCGTTGGCACGTGTACTGTTGATGTGCTCTTGGGTGGTCGACATTTTGCTACGGAATTCTTGGTCATCTCTCGATGCACGCACGACGTGATATTAGGTATTGACTTTCTGAAGCAGTGTGGAGTTACAGTTGATTGCCAAAGTGGCGAATTGTTAGTACGCGGCGACCTTCCTTCTGGACTCCTGGAGAACAGCGATCCCTATCACGAGAGCACCTTTTCTGTCTGTGAAGATACCGCCGTGCCTGCCTTATCAGCTGTCTGTTTTCCAGATGCTTGCACCAGCTTTCCAGCGGAAATGTTTGAAGCCACAGTGGAGCCTATTCATTTAACCTGCGCTAAAAAGAACATTGTCATCCCCCACTGCCTTGTCCCAGTGGAACACGGGCACGCTGGTTTGTGGACAGTGTACTCTGCGGAACCTGCGATACTTCCTGACGGCTTGAAACTCGCCACCTTCAGACAAGATGCATTTTTCGCCGTGGCCGCGGTTACAGACGGAGCTGCTCCCAGTAAAGAGACAAGCATTGGGGCTACTGATTCGCGTCTGGTTCGAATGATCAATCAATAGCTTAGCACCAGTGAGCGCAATACTTTGGCCAGTGTGCTTTCAAGGCACCTACCTGTGTTCGACTTCGCGCAAAACGCCAATGCTTCCACGATCCCAGCATCTCGCACGTGCCACAGAATCAATACGGGCACGGCACATCCGATTAGGCAAAAGCCTTATCCGGTTTCTCCACCGGAAAGAAAGATTATTAATGAGCAGGTTCGCGAAATGTTAGAAAAGGGAGTAATTTAGGAATCGAGTAGTCCTTGGGCGGCGCCAGTGACACTCGTGAAGAAGAAAGATGGGACATGGAGGTTCTGCGTGGACTATCGACGCCTCAATGCGGTCACTAAAAAGGACGTCTATCCGCTTCCTCGTATTGACGACGCCATCGACTGCCTGCACTCAGCATCGTATTTTTCGTCGGTGGATTTGCGGTCGGGATATTCATCATCATCATCATCATCATCATCATCAGCCTATTTAGGTCCACTGCAGGACGAAGGCCTCTCCCATCGATTTCCACTCGACCCTCTCCTGAGCGAGTTGGTTCCACTTTACGCCCGCAAACTTTTTAATTTCATCGCTCCATCTAACCCTTTGCCTGCCTCTGTTGCGTTTTTCCTCTCTTGGTATCCATTCCGTCGCTCTTACTGTCCATCTCTGAAGAAAACCAGCTGAACACACACGGACACAGAAGAAGAAGGCGCACAGGACGATGCTGGACTAACAACTGAAATTTTATTTCGGAAAACCGACATATAAAACCTTTCCAATCGCCCGCACCTGCGCGAGAGTCATCAACAGCACAAAAAAAAAATAGATATGCTGGCGCATTACACAGCACTACCAGATAGCGGGCCACAAACACGTATCTCAGAACTGCACCACACATGGAATGCCAGACCCCAGAAAACATTCTTCCTTTCTGCTGAGACTTACTGATGTGGCGCTTACACACGTGTCTTCATTTTTGACAATATGGAATGCTTCTAAAACTTCCCTAGCCGTCTTGCTCTTCCCCCTGCCCAAAATGCTGACTCGGTCAAACCAAGGGGTGCAACCACATTCCCTTACATGTCGCGGCAAGTGCGCGCCGTCACGAGACGAGAGCGAGGCTTGGTGTTCTTTCATGCGAGTATTAATACATCGCCCTGTTTGGCCGATGTATTTGTTGCCACATGAAAAGGGAATACAATACACAACCTTCGGTACACAAGAGGGAAAAAACACACTGTGTTGAGAACCACAACGGTCAGTCATCTGTCCATTCTCGCTAATGCGTCTACATAAGCTAGCTAATTTTCGAGGGGCTGAAAAAACTACGCGCACATCAAATCTGTTTGCCATCTTCTTTAGGTTGTGCGATAGCCCGTGTACATATGGAATCACTTCCACCTTCTTATTCACCACCTTTCTAGTTGTGTCATTGCCCCTCCGAAATGCCCTTTCTTTCACTAATAATGATTCAGCAACAGCCTTCGTCAAGTGCACCGGAAAACCGGCAGCAACCAGTCTGTCCACTTGCATCTGGAAACTAGACATAATTCCGTGGTGGCAGCTTTTTTGTAAGGCATTCTTTAAACACAAGGTAGTTATGCCTCTTTTTATGAGCTTGGAGTGGCAGGAAGTGTACGGTAAAATCGCCTTCTTAGACCTGGGTGAGTACATCCAACAAAGATGGCCGTCCGAATCAAAAGTCAGTTCAAGGTCCAGAAACCTAATGCGATTCTCCACAGGAAGCTCAAAAGTAAACCTGAGGACGCTAGAACATGTCCTAAAAGAATCCATGATATTGTCAACAACTGCATTTAAAGATTCCTTAGGCGACAACCTTAACAAAACCAAATAATCATCCACATAACGGTAGATTTTAATCACCCGGTTATCAATCCTATTCTCTAAAGCTCTGTCTAAATTTGCTAAGTAGATATTAGTTAAAACGGGCGCAACGCTCGAGCCAATGCAGATGCCGTGTCGTTGAACAAAGACTTTACCAGCAAAATCCACCATGGTAGAATCCAGATAGTGGGCGAGCAGTTCCAGAAAACTGTCCACAGAAAACGGTGATAAGACCTGTGACTGGGCAGCACCACTATCCTCCAGGAAGTCCCGCACCACAGGAAGTAACTCGTGATGTGGCACTGAGTAGTACAGCTCTTCGATGTCCACTGAAAAGCCCGAAGACACTGCCAGAATACCCCCCCTGAAGGCGTCAGTCAGTTCACTTGAACCTTTCACGAGGAACGGGTCGTTAATACTAATGGCTGTTAGCTTGGACTTGAGTACCGTTCCCACAGCTTTTTGCCAGGATCCTTCTTCCGTAACAATAGCCCGAAGCGGACATTCCGGTTTGTGCGTCTTTGCCGTGAAGAACACTCTTAACTTGTCAGCTTTACAGGCTTTCACCTCTTTTGCGAGCCAATCCAGGTCTGACCGTCCGAGAAGTTTTATAGCCTTCGCTTTAGCCTTGTTAGGCTTCATGACCGATTCTCGGAAATTCTTGTTTACTGCAGCAGTAGCTTTCTTGTTAAAAATGTCATTCGGGAGGACAACGAAACCGCCCTCCTTATCAGACTGAAGCAAGCTTAGACCATTACTTACGAAGTGTTCCTGAACAGCACGCAGCCCATCTTTTGTGCCAGCATATTCCGGCAGTGTCTTCGGGCTTTTCAGTGGACATCGAAGAGCTGTACTACTCAGTGCCACATCACGAGTTACTTCCTGTGGTGCGGGACTTCCTGGAGGATAGTGGTGCTGCCCAGTCACAGGTCTTATCACCGTTTTCTGTGGACAGTTTTCTGGAACTGCTCGCCCACTATCTGGATTCTACCATGGTGGATTTTGCTGGTAAAGTCTTTGTTCAACGACACGGCATCTGCATTGGCTCGAGCGTTGCGCCCGTTTTAACTAATATCTACTTAGCAAATTTAGACAGAGCTTTAGAGAATAGGATTGATAACCGGGTGATTAAAATCTACCGTTATGTGGATGATTATTTGGTTTTGTTAAGGTTGTCGCCTAAGGAATCTTTAAATGCAGTTGTTGACAATATCATGGATTCTTTTAGGACATGTTCTAGCGTCCTCAGGTTTACTTTTGAGCTTCCTGTGGAGAATCGCATTAGGTTTCTGGACCTTGAACTGACTTTTAATTCGGACGGCCATCTTTGTTGGATGTACTCACCCAGGTCTAAGAAGGCGATTTTACCGTACACTTCCTGCCACTCCAAGCTCATAAAAAGAGGCATAACTACCTTGTGTTTAAAGAATGCCTTACAAAAAAGCTGCCACCACGGAATTATGTCTAGTTTCCAGATGCAAGTGGACAGACTGGTTGCTGCCGGTTTTCCGGTGCACTTGACGAAGGCTGTTGCTGAATCATTATTAGTGAAAGAAAGGGCATTTCGGAGGGGCAATGACACAACTAGAAAGGTGGTGAATAAGAAGGTGGAAGTGATTCCATATGTACACGGGCTATCGCACAACCTAAAGAAGATGGCAAACAGATTTGATGTGCGCGTAGTTTTTTCAGCCCCTCGAAAATTAGCTAGCTTATGTAGACGCATTAGCGAGAATGGACAGATGACTGACCGTTGTGGTTCTCAACACAGTGTGTTTTTTCCCTCTTGTGTACCCAAGGTTGTGTATTGTATTCCCTTTTCATGTGGCAACAAATACATCGGCCAAACAGGGCGATGTATTAATACTCGCATGAAAGAACACCAAGCCTCGCTCTCGTCTCGTGACGGCGCGCACTTGCCGCGACATGTAAGGGAATGTGGTTGCACCCCTTGGTTTGACCGAGTCAGCATTTTGGGCAGGGGGAAGAGCAAGACGGCTAGGGAAGTTTTAGAAGCATTCCATATTGTCAAAAATGAAGACACGTGTGTAAGCGCCACATCAGTAAGTCTCAGCAGAAAGGAAGAATGTTTTCTGGGGTCTGGCATTCCATGTGTGGTGTAGTTCTGAGATACGTGTTTGTGGCCCGCTATCTGGTAGTGCTGTGTAATGCGCCAGCATATCTATTTTTTTTGTGCTGTTAATGACTCTCGCGCAGGTGCGGGCGATTGGAAAGGTTTTATATGTCGGTTTTCCGAAATAAAATTTCAGTTGTTAGTCCAGCATCGTCCTGTGCGCCTTCTTCTTCTTTGTCCGTGTGTGTTCAGCTGGTTTTCTTCAGAAATCATGCACCAACTGGCCCAACTGTCGACGCTCTTACTGTCCATCTGTTATCTGTTCTCCTCATGACATGTCCTGCCCAGGTCCACTTCTTTCTTTTAATTGATATAATAATATCGGCTACTCCTGTCTGTTCTCTGATCCATTCCGCTCGTTTTTTATCTCTTAGCGTTACCCCTATCATTTTTCTTTCCATTGCACGTTGCGCGCTCCTTAGTTTCATCTCTAGTCTTTTAGTTATCCTCCACGTTTCTGCACCGTACGTTAGTACTGGGAGGATACAGTGATTGAATACTTTGCGCTTTAGTGAGAGCGGTAAGTTTCCAGTCATGATTTCGTAATTCCTTCCGAATGCGCTCCAGCCCATCCATATTCTACGGAGAATTTCTTTTTCGTGGTTGGGAGTTCCTGTTATTAACTGTCCCAGGTATACATATTCGTTTACACATTGTAAGGGTTCATTGTCGATTGTAAATTCCTGTTCCTTAGCTAGGCTATTGAGCATAACTTTGGTCTTTTGCCAATTCATTTTTAACCCAATTTGAATACTTTCCCTGTTTAGGTCATTAATCATGTTTTGTAGTTCGTCTCCATCATTGCTAAAGAGTACAATGTCGTCTGCAAATCTTAAATTGCTGAGATATTCTCCATCTATTCGAATGCCCTTTTCTTCCCAGTCTAGACGTTTAAAGATTTCCTCTAAACATGCAGTGAATAGCATCGGGGATATCGTATCTCCCTGTCTCACACCTCTCTCGATCGGGATTTCTCTGCTTTTCTCATGTAGGAGTAGTGTGGTTGTGCAATCTTTGTATATGTTGTTTATGATTTTCACGTATACGCCAGGTACCCCTTGTCGTCGTAGAGCTTCTATAACTGCTTGTATTTCTATGGAGTCAAATGCTTTCTCGTAGTCGATAAACGCCATATAAAGAGGTTTGTTATATTCGGCGTACTTCTCAATTACTAGGTTGATAGCGTGGCTGTGGTCCATTGTCGAGTAACCTTTCCTAATACCAGCTTGTTCTCTCGGTTGGTTAAAGTCGAGGGTTTCTCTTATCCTTGTAGAAATTACTTTTGTAAATAGCTTGTATATTACTGGGAGTAGGCTAATTGGTCTGTAATTCTTTAACTCCTTTATGTCACCTTTCTTGTGGACAAGGATTATATTAGCATTTTTCCAACTGCGTGGTATACTACGTGTCTTGACACATTTCGTGAAGAGCGATGCAAGTTTTTCAAGTACAACATCTCCTCCGTCTTTGATCAAGTCGGCTGTTATACCATCTTCACCGGCTGCTTTACCGCGGGCCATGCCTTGAGCAGCTTTTTTGACTTCGTCAGTGGTTATACATGGAATTTCAGTATCTTCCTCTGATTCTATTTCTTTTAAGGTTGTATGGTCTGTCTGAGAGCTGTACAGTTCCGAGTAGAAATCTTCTGCTATATTGGCAGATCCCAATGGACCCGGCGGACAAAGAAAAAACGGCGTTTGTGACCCCTGATGGACTCTACGAATTTAATGTAATGCCATTCGGGCTTTGCAACGCGCCCGCAACGTTCGAACGGTTCATGGACACGATTCTGCGCAGCATGAAGTGGGAAATTTGTATGTGCTACCTCGACGACCTTGTCATTTTTGGTCGCACATTCAGCGAACAGAATAAGCGTTTGGATGTTGTCCTTACCTGTATCACGAACGCTGGATTAGTCTTGAATTAAAAAAAATGCCATTTCGGTGAGTGGCAAGCTTTAGTTTTAGGTCATCTTGTGGATAAAGACGGTATACGACCTGATCCACAGAAGACGAAGGCAGTCGAGGCGTTCCAACTACCGCGTTCCGTGAAGCAGCTGCGCAGTTTCTTGGGACTGTGTTCATACTTCCTCCGCTTTATTATCGATTTGCTGATGTTGCTTACCCATTGACATGCCTTCTCCGAAAAGATGCACCGTTCCACTGGACTGCCGAGTGCGACGCTTCTTTTCGGCAGCTCAAGTTTCTTTTGACGTCACAACCACTTCTACGACACTTTGACTCCTCAGCACCGACCGAAGTTCACACGGATGCTAGCGGTGTGGGTATCGGTGCCGTACTCGTCCAGCGACACGCTGAGAAACAACACGTTATCGCTTATGCCAGCCGCTCACTAAGCAAGCCTGAGTGTAACTACACCGTAACCGAGCAGGAATGCCTTGCCGTCGTCTTTGCAGTTCAGAGGTTTCGTTCTTATACGGTCGACACTTAAAGATTGTTACGGACCACCACTCCCCCTGCTGGCTTGTAAATCTGCGCGATCCATCTGGCCGACTTGCACGCTGGGCCCTCAGACTACAAGAGTACGACTTTGCTGTATCGCACAAGACTGGTAGGCGTCACGCTGATGCAGATTGTCTTTCGAGGATGCCACTGCCGTCCACAGACTGCGATGCGGACTGTTTTGACAACTGCCTGGCTGCCCTCACACCTGCTTTTCCCGACCTGGACAAGTTCAAAGCTGAGCATCGCAAAGACCCCAGTTTGCAGTCATGCTTTCAAGCCACGGAAAGTTCTACGCCGCCTCGTCCTTTTTGTGTTCGCGACGGCTTACTGTACAAGAAGAACTACACAGCAACTAGTGCACAACTCCTGCTGGTGGTTCCGGAAAGCCTCCGCACTTCTGCCCTGCTAGCCATGCATGATGACTTCGGATCATCTGGGATCAACAAGGACACTGTACCGGGCCAAGGAACGTTTTTATTGGCCGAGGATGCGTCAAACCACCGAACAGTACGTCGCCAGCTGCCCCACTTGTCAGCGTTATAAGCATCCCACGAGAGCTCCCGCCGGTAAACTCCAGCCTGTATCACCTCCTAGTTCCCCCTTTGAGCAAGTTGGCATTGATCTGCTAGGTCCTTTCCCACGATCGACCGCTGGAAACCGTTGAATAGTCGTGTGCGTTGACCATCTCACCCGGTACTGCGAGACGGCCGCCATTCCATCTGCCACGGCCGCCGCCGTCTCCCTTTTCTTGCTGCGTTCTGTAATTCTTAGGCACGGACCACCTCGAGTCATAATCAGCGACCGTGGACGTCAGTTTACTGCGGACGTCGTGGAGCAGCTCCTACGCTTATGCGCTTGTATCTTTCGGCATTCCACTCCTACCACCAGTGTTGTACGGAACGCCGTTCCAAGGAACGACGTTCCTGGAACGAGTTCCTTTTGAGAGGAACGAAGGAACGGCATCGTTCCATTTAGGATTAGTGGAACTGTAACGGTAACGTGTTACATTTACGAAGGAATGACAAAGGGAACGGCGTTCCTTCTATCCACGTTCCGCTCCACGACGATCGCACGTACGCAGCACATAATGCAGGGCGGATATGCTTGGCTACAACAAGCCCTCCCTGGAGTCCCCGTTTTTCTGCCGCCACTATCGCTCCCTCATAGAAAATCATGTACGGAAATGCCATTGTATTGCAGTTTCGATGATTTTACGAAGGCGACGCTTCCCCTTCCCTGTGGTGCACGACGTCAGGGCTCCCTCTACTCTTTGGCGGTGGCCGCTTACTATGACCGCTGGACAAGTAGTTTCCGGCTGTCAGACAGCCCTGCATGGGTTTACGGCAACGCGGGAGGAACTGCGTGCAACAGCGAAGTTCCTTGCGTCCCTTATGATCCCGCCGCCAAGGCTGCCTACGAACTAAAACACTGTGAACGCGTGCTTTACTATATCGCCTCTCCGCGCATTGGTTCTGAGAAGGTGGTTACGGCCATGGTTGTCAATACTCGTAAGACATCCGTGAGTCAATCTCTTCGAGGTATTTTAGTTAAACCAGAACTGTGCTTGAACTGAATGGGCTACACCTTAATTTACCGTCAACAGCCCTATGCCCTCGTCAAAAAGCGGAAAAGAAAGGCTTTTCGAAAAGATATACACACGTTCTAATGCGAACGTGTGCTGAACGTGCATGCGGGCGTGTTTGTGATGCTGAGCCAAGTTAGTATCGCTCTAACCCGGCCATGGTTAA
Source organism: Hyalomma asiaticum (assembly GCA_013339685.2). Lineage (NCBI taxonomy): Eukaryota > Metazoa > Arthropoda > Arachnida > Ixodida > Ixodidae > Hyalomma > Hyalomma asiaticum. Next base: position 1,077,859 of record CM023486.1, on the reverse strand, counting down.
TTATGTTCGGTGATGCCCAGTTTGTGTCTAATAAAAACTATAGTTTCATTGTTATCATTACTACACGACCAAAGGGTTAGCTACACAGGCATAACCAAACATTTTAACGCACCGCACCTTGTCCACTTTACTGTACAGCTTCATTTGCTGTATTCCAATGTCCTGTCAACTATGCTTGTGTGGTGTGCGTCATGTTTGGTTGGGGTCCCGTCAAATTATGCATGTGATGCTACTTATTTTCTTATTTATTTCCTGCACCACGAGAGCCTTTCACCCTTGCCTTAATGTCGTCGTGCCTGCGAATTTATGAGGAAAATAATGCTTATTCCTAATACCACGAAAGAAAGAACACAACAGTCCCACGTTATTTAGCTCTGCGGTGAACGCAAAGGATAGCAAACTAAAAAGTCCTCACACCGACACACATTCAACGCAGCAATAATTAACAACAAAAGTACAGTATTGTATATCACAAACACTTTATTTATTTCTTTCATTACCCACAGCGCCAATTGGCATTACACTGGGGAGGGTTCGCAAAAAATAGAATACCATAGAACTAAGTGAAATCAAACTATCCAGAACTGCCAATTCCAATTAGTTTATTAAAATTCTACAAGGGCCACAAATTTTGAGCAAAATTGTTTAGGCTCAGCAATGCTGACGAAATCGGGGAATCTTGTTCCGGTATTTTCGCGCAATGCCATATGGGTCAGGCAGCAACCTTTCTATACTATCCTAAATCAAGAGGTCTGTTACTAGCCTTTAGTTTTAGACGCGCCGCTGGTTCATGCGTTTGTGCATGTGAGCAACTACATATATTTCCTCGTTGGAGACACAGTATCCTGGCTCTAAATCTGAAGATTGAAGTGGAAAGTGCCATATGTGTCGCACTTGTAAAAAACTAGCGCCAAAGTTGCAGTGGCGTTGTCCGGAGTATGTGCGGTGCACCTTGAATATATTTACCTAGGAGCCTTTCCTTGGATATTTCTTTGTCTCCAGATAATATGCCGCCGATGACGTTGGAATTCCTGAAATATACATAAGTCGATGCGGGATTTAATATGCTCACTTTAGTTGCCCTCACGATGAATTGTAAATTTTAGAAATCAGATGTAACATTAAGGTAACGACACGTTCCAATTTCCGAGATGTAACTGGAACGCGTTCCTGTTCTATTGAGGGAACATGTAACGGGAACTCGTTACAAAATTGTGAAGGAACGAGGAACGAGTTTTCGTTCCTGTCATGGAGGAACGTGTACAACACTGCCTACCACCCGCAAACGAATGGGCTCACAAAGCGTACCAACAGTACATTTACCAATAGGCTTGCGATGTACATTGCATCAGACCACAAAAACTGGGATGAGATTCTACTGTTTATAACGTATGCGTTCAACACAGCGAGGCACGAGACGACTTGCTACAGTCCCTTCTTTCTCCTCTACGCCCGTCCACCGCGTCATACGCTAGACACCATCCTTCCTTTCTCGTCTGCTGATGACTGCTCCATAGCAGAGATTCTCTGTCGTGCCGAAGAGGATCGTCGGCTTGCTCGTCTACGGACACTCGCTGCCCAAGACTCATCAAAGGCCAGATACGACTGCCGACACCGCCCCGTTACCTATGTAGCTGGTGACCTCGTGTTGTTGTGGACCCCAGTGCGGAAACGCGGTCTATGCACGAAACTTTTAGCAACTTATGACGGCCCGTTTGTGATTATTCACCGCCTGAGTGACGTGAATTACACGATCGCCCGCCTCACCGCTACTGGCCGATGTTCGGCCCGGGCTCAGGTAACGCATGTCGCCCGGCTTAAGCCATACACCCAAAGAGGTGCCAACTGACTCGCCCGGCGGGCTTCGTTTGCGCGGGGCGGAATGTCACGGTGCTTCTGGAAAGGAAGGTGGAGGATAGAGAAGAAGAGAAAGAAGAGGAGTTCATTCCCTGGCCTTGCTCCATCCGATTGTTCAGCTCAGAGCCTCCTGAATAAACGTCGCCTCTTAACAATATATATATATATATATATATATATATATATATATATATATATATGGGTTGCCGGTGAACGCTTCTACAACGCGAGCAGTCGGTATTTCTCAGTCAAGAAACTCGCTAGGATACGCTGCCTGCGCCAACGTTGTCTCTCGCGGGTGAGGGCGCGTTCTCCTTTGCGAGCTGGTAGCGTTCCTCTAAGAAAGAGCGTTTCCATAGCCAACGCGCGCCTTTCGCTCTCTCTCTGTCTCTCTCTCTCTCACAAGACAGCAGAGGCACGCGCCGGGAAGCACGCGCCCAGGGCGAGCGCGTGCCTCCCGGCAGGCACGCGGGTTAGCCTGACGACGGACGCGTGACAAGGTTAGACTAAGAGGAACTTCGCCCCTAAAACCTGATCTCTTTCCAAGAGATTAGTGGAGCTTCGCTAACGCAATACTTTCCTCTTTTTTGTTATAAGAAAGGCTTCTACAACCATCCTTATGGTGCGATTTTTATACCTGCATACAACACTTGTGTTAGTAAGAATGGTTGTTGTTATGTGGGGTTTAACGTCCCAAAACCAGCTCTGATTATGAGACACGCCGTAGTGGAGGGCTCCGGAAATTTTGACCACCTGGGGTTCTTTAACGTGCACTGACATCGCACAGTAGACGGGCCTCAACATTTCGCCTCCATCGAAGTAAGAATGCGATTGCATTCACATTTCTTGCAGTAAGTAACAAAGTGAGCATGCCCTTTTTTCTTTATTGCTGACCTGTGCTCATTCAATCTCCTGTTCAGGCATCGGCCTGTTTAGCTTATGTAAGATGCACCACACGACAACGGAATATAAACTACATTGGTGGCAGAGGGAACGACACACTTTTCTTCATGCTTAATCCGACACCCTCCTTCTTTCTTGTTATTTACGCTCTCAAACTTCTATTGCTCAGCTGCGCATATGGTACTGGTCTTGAGGGGCGCCAGAAATGCCACCTTAACCCCACAACTCCTTGCTGTATTCTCAAGACCGTGAGACATGAACGGAAGGAATCACGGCAACTTTCTCATCGTTACTTATCTCTTCATTGTCTAGATCTATCTCTTTCCCTTCAGACTTCACCCATTTAATGAGTTTATGGCGGTCATCTTGAGCATAGAATGCCGACTCCTTGCCTTCGCTTAATCTGTTAACCTGATCTAAAAACCTATGTGACACTGACTCACAGCACAAGTGTGTCCGAGCAGCACGCAAGCAAGCGAAGGCCACACCATTTTTGATTAACTTCGAGTGGCCAGACCCGTAATCAAGGAGAGGCTTCCCTGTCCTAGGCTTATACCGCCAACACAGATGATTACGTCCCAACCTTAATTTTAAATCTATAAATTGCAGTTTATTCTCACAAGGGAACACCATAGTGAATTTTAACCCATAACCACATTCTTCGAAAACCTGCAGAACCAATCCAGTCAACTGACTGTGCAAAGTTTTAAGTGCTTACTACCACTAACTAGTCATCTACACATCTACAAATTAAAGTGACAACATTCTGTAACCTTTCTTTCACAATTAAGTGTATCTACAATACTAAGAAAAATGTTGTTAAGAACAGGAGCAACTTTGGAACGTTTACTGTGTTGCAAAAGCAAAGGCTTCGGGGCGTAGTGGGGCACACGAGAGCAATCCCATAACAAAGAATAATTTGGGGCGGTTATAAGTGAACTTTCAGGTAGACTGACACTCGCAGCGTGACTTCAAATGCGCGTCTGATGTTCCTTGTTCATTTATTGTTGCGCTGCACCCACGTCTGTGCCACAGGCGAACAATGTATATATATATTGTTACGAAGCGGTGCAGTGAGGACAAGTGTGGAACCATACGAAGTGAGAACGACGACGAGTGTTCTTGACGCTTGCGCGCGTGTGTGCCTTCAGCCATTTTTGTCGGTTCCGCCAACCCTGTAAATAATCATTGCATCACTCTTGCGTCTCCGTCACATTTGGTGGAAGTGCTGGGTACGACACGCCTCGCAACGGAACTTCGCAGCGGTCGTCGTTTGGAGGGTCCCTATAACATGGCGGAAGAAACAGCGCCTGAGTCCGCCCCCGCGGCTTCAACGCTCGTACTTACGCATCCTCGGGAGCCGGGCACGTTCAGCGGTTCTGGTGGTTCTGATGAAGTGGACGTCGAGGACTGGGTGGCAGATTACGAACGCGTGAGTACGCTCAACCGATGGGGCCCTACTCTCATGCTGGCCAATCTGATTTTCTACCTGAAAGGAACTGCGAAAGTGTGGTTTGAGAACCACCAAGCCGAACTCGGAAGCTGGGACATCTGCAAAGAAAAGATGCTAGACTTGTTCGGGAAGCCCGTCGGGCGTAGGTTAGCAGCGATGAAAGCTCTCGCGTCTCGTGCGCAAACGTCTACGGAGTCTTACATCTCGTACATAGAAGACGTGTTAGCACTGTGTCGTAAAGCCGACGCCGATATGCCGGAGACCGATAAAGTTGGCCACATTCTAAAGGGGATTGCAGACGACGCCTTCAACCTTTTAATGTGTAAGAACTACTCGATCGTAGACGCCGTCATCAAAGAGTGTCGACGCTTTGAGCAGGCTAAAAGTCGGCGCATTAACACCATGTTCGCCAGGCTTCCCAATACGGCTGCAACTTCCTCCTGCGAAGAATGCACTATGACACAACCGCAAGCTTCAGTTTCATTGGACCAGGTGACTCAGATTGTGCGCCGTGAACTTGAAGCGATGGCCCCTGCTCCAGCTTATGCCGGTTCTGGCGATTCGGCGGCTGTCACCGCTCCGATCGTTCAAGCCATTGTCCGGCAGGAACTGGCCAACGTAGGCATCCATTCTGTGTAAGCCGTAGTTAGTCCACAGCCGACATCGTGGCGTCAGCAGTCGTCCTATTACGAGCAGCGGTTTCCTACACAGTATCGCGACCCTGCCGTGTGGCGAACCACTGACAACCGACCAGTTTGCTTCCGTTGTCGTCGTACCGGCCATGTAGCCCGTTATTGCAACACCTGCTGGTCCTCGCCGCCTCGGGCTTCGTACGCTCCTTACTACCGACAGGGCGACTACCGACAGGCCGGCTACCGCTCTGCCCCTCCAGCCCAGTCGTCCAATCCCGATTCGTACAGAAGCCTAAATAACCGCTCACCGTTGCCGCTTGGTCACCGGTCACGCTCGCCCCCAGGGCGTCGCCAGTCGTCTCGATCGCCGCAGGGTCGCCGACCGTCGTCCCCGTTTAACCTCGCTACCGCTTATCCGGAAAACTAAACAGTGCAGCGCCGGGAGGTGACGCTGCATTGACGACTTCCTCCGCAAATCCTCTCTTCACGCTGCCGACTAACCGAAGCTTGTTAGAAGTTGTTGTGGATGGTGTGACTCTTTCTGCTCTTATAGATACTGGAGCGCAAATTTCCGTAATGAGTGCCAACCTTCGCCGCCGCTTGCATAAAGTGCTCACGCCTGCCTCTTCTCGCACACTCCGTGTCGCTGATGGAGGTACTCCTGCCGTTCTTGGGATGTGCACCGCCCATGTTTGTATTGCTAGTCGTCCTACTTCCGTAGAATTTGCCGTCATAGAGCAGTGCCCACATGATCTGATCCTCGGCTTGGATTTTCTGTCGGCTCACTCTGCGCTCATTGATTGTTCAACCGGCGCTCTTCAACTTGAGTTGCCACAGCTTTCTGACCTTCCGGCCGACCTACCTCCGCGTTTGTGCTCTCGCCATCACGTCCGTTTGCCGCCTCAAGCCGTTAAATACGTCAGTTTGACTTCCTCACGCGACGTGACCGATGGTGACTACCTCTTGTCGCCTATTGTGGACGTACTGTTGGACCGCGACGTCGCTTTTGCGCACACCATTGTTTCCGTGACTAACAATCAAGCGATTGTTCCCATACTCAACGTGAGTCTGCTGACCCAAGTTATTCCGCAAGGCATAGCGTTGGCCACCATCTCTGCGCTGGAGAATTGCGAGGTTGCGATCTTGGACGCCGATGTTATGTTACGTTCCCCGGATGACAACCCCGTCGCTCCTTCGCCAGTCGACGGCATTTCCAAGATGATCGCTCCTGATCTCACCCCAACGCAAGCTGCTGACCTCCATCGCGTGCTTGTGTCCTATCGTGACATCTTTGACTTTGATGGCTGCTCCCTAGACCAAACATCTGTTGTAGCTCACCGCATCCACACTGGTGACGCACATCCTGTACGCCGACGTCCTTACCGCGTCTCTCAAGAAGAACGTCAAGTTATCCAGGGTGAAGTAGATAAAATGCTTGCTAAAGACGTCATAGAGCCTTCATCTAGTCCGTGGGCCTCCCCGGTTGTCCTTGTTAAAAAGAAGGATGGCACATGGCGCTTCTGCGTCGATTATCGCAGTTTAAACAAAGTGACCCATAAAGACGTCTATCCTTTACCTCGCATCGATGACGCCCTCGATTGCCTTCACGGAGCCCAATACTTTTCATCCATCGACCTTTGGTCCGGCTACTGGCAAATCTCAGTCGACCCCATGGACCGCGAGAAAACTGCATTCGTCACGCCCGATGGTCTTTACCAGTTCAAGGTCATGCCGTTTGGACTTTGTAACGCCCCAGCAACTTTCGAACGCATGATGGACTCCTTGCTTCGAGGATATAAGTGGTCCATCTGCTTGTGTTACCTAGATGACGTCATCGTCTACTCACCTACGTTTGACAGCCACCTCCGACGATCCAGTGTTCTTCACCAACTTCACGACGTACCCACAGCTGGCCACCTAGGTGTCTCCCGCACGTACGATCGTGTGCGGCGTCGTTTTTTCTGGTCTGGCATGTATCGCTCTGTGGTACGTTATGTCGCTGCTTGTGACCAGTGCCAACGCCGCAAGCGCCCTTCTGCCCTTCCGTCAGGCCTACTACATCCTATCGACATACCTCTAGAACCGTTCTCGCGTGTTGGCCTGGACCTGCTAGGCCCATTTCCTACGTCCCTTTCAGGAAACAAATGGGTTGCCGTCGCAACAGATTATGCCACCCGCTTTGCCATCACCCGGGCGTTGCCAACAAGTTCTTCCACTGATGTCGCCGACTTTCTCTTGTACGACATCATTCTTCAGCATGGCGCTCCTCGGCAGCTACTTACCGATCGAGGGAGATATTTTCTTTCACGTGTCGTCGATGACATCCTCCGTGCGTGCTCCACTGAACACCAGCTTGCCACCGCTTATCACCCGCAGACGAACGGATTGACCGAGCGCCTGAACGAACGCTCACTGATATGTTATCAATGTACGTTTCACCTGAGCACCGCGACTGGGACAAAGCACTCCCATTCATTACCTTTGCGTACAATTCGTCCCGACATGATACCGCTGGTTTTTCACCGTTTTACCTACTATTCGGCAGGCACCCAAAGTTACCATTTGACACAATCCTTCCTTCACCTGCACCGTTGTTGACTGAGTACGCCAGCGGGGCCATTACTCAAGCCCGTGCCGCTCGTCAACTTGCCCACCATCGCCTTTCCACGTCACAGCAACACCAAAAAGTTCGTTACGACAGCCAGCACATGAGTGTGCAGTTCACGCCGGGCTCTCTCGTTCTCCTCTGGTCACCACGCCGCCACGTCGGGTTGTCCGAAAAGCTACTCTCCCGTTATACAGGGCCCTACGAAATTCTGCGCCAGCTTAGTGACGTCAACTACGAGATAGCGCCACTCGCCCCCGCCTCTTCGACCTCCTCGCAGCGGACCGAGGTTGTTCACGTTTCACGACTCAAGCCGTACTGCTCTGCTAGTTTCTCGTCGTCTTAGCAAGCGCCGTGACGGCGCTTCCGCCGCGGGAGGGTGATGTTACGAAGCGGTGCAGTGAGGACAAGCGTCGAACGATACGAAGTGAGAACGACGACGAGTGTTCTTGACGCTTGCGCGCGTGTGTGCCTTCAGCCATTGTTGTCGGTTCCGCCAACGCTGTAAATAATCATTGCATCACTCTTGCGTCTCCGTCACAATATATATATATATATATATATATATATATATATATATATATATATATATATATATATATATATATATAACAATGAGCGCTTTCCCCATTTTTTTTTGCCAATTCCGAGGGTCTACTACTCAACTCTGTCTTCACGCCTTTGGCCAATTCACCACCATGACTGTTACTTCAACACTGGCCCCCGGCGCACCCTCGGTGGCGAAACGTGTGCGGAAATTCCGGAAGCGTCCACCGATCTCCGCTGTAATCGGGAAGTCGCAGACCCGATGCCTCCATCAGCACTTCGATCCATACGACAGGGCGGCTCCTGCGTTCATAACCGTCCGAGGGGCGTCCACGTTCGACATCGAAGGTGACCTGAGAGCCATCCCAAGAATCGTAACAACACTGGTGTTCCATGTTGGTACAAGAGAACTGCAAAGGTGCGGCTGCGAGGAGACCCTCCGACGCACGCGACGACTAGTGAACAACACCCTGCGGGCCCGCCCGGAGCTCCAGAGACTGATTGTGTCGTGTGTTCTACCGCGACGCGTAAACCGCCGACTGGATCACCCAAACGACGATTTCGTGGGATGGCTCAAGACGGAAGCGCAAGAGTTGAAGGACATGATCAAAAGATAATGCCGTCGCCCCAGCAAAGTGACGTACCTGGACTACGGATTTGAGTCGCTCCCGCCCCGCCGCTTCCTGGCCGCGGATGGACTTCACCCCAGTTTCTCGGAAGTAGCTCTAATGGCGCAAACATTGAAGACCGTCCTCCGCCGACCAAAAGTGGAGACAGCGCCTGGGTGGTCTACCCAAGCTGCTTCGCCCAGAAATACGCCTCCGTCAATTCGGGAGCCGGAAGCAAACATCACCGGGCATCCCACAACTAGCCCGGCCGTTGCAGCATATAGCTCCGAGACCGAACGCGCAACCATTGAGGACACGGTGCGGTCACAGGATTCCGGAGCCCAAACAACGCGCACCGACACAGGGTACCCCACTATCGCCGAAAGCCTCACGTCTAGACCGTACCATCCGCAAAACACCACAGTAAGGCGCTACAACCTGCGCGACTCCGCTGTGCCAAGCCCTCGCCCGAAGGAAGATTGACCTGATATCGGTGATTCCGACTCCCTGCCTGCTACCTACAGTGCCACCTTTTTGAAAGTGACGAAGCTAACGGACAAACGAGTCAGGCACGCATTGTATAAATAGACACTTGAAGTATATCTAAAAACAGGAATAACTCCCAAAGGCATTCACTTTCCTTCGCACCCGTTATTACAAACCTTGATAAATGCGACAGGCCAACGTTCTCCTAAACGCCTCTCAGGAACTAGTAAAAATCGCCCTCAATCATAGCGAGAAACGGGTAAAACAACTAGGTAAGGCAACCACAACCCTTATACGATCTAATGACCCCTTATCAGAAGACGAAATAACAGCCTTTAAAGAATTCGAAAAAACCAAGCACCGTGAGATCGTCGCGACGAAAATTCGTAAACTCCAACCAGACAAGGTTCCAACTCCCGTAATCCCTGAAACCACTCCATACGACTTTACCATCCCACCTGATCCGCCGGCGGACGTAGCTGGCGACCACTCAGTTATGAGCGAACCATCCGGCACCAGCGTAATGAATCTTTCAAACACCACCCTGTCCGATGACGAAACAAAGCTACTGTCGAAACGACTCAGCTTTTGTCCAACTACGCCTTTCTATGACGAATTTAATTTACTTCAAGATCTCGATAACTTTGCAAGAACTTTAAGACTTCGTGAATATTTCTTACATGAACCTTCTACCCCTCAAAACACACAGGTACGCCCAACAAGCGACTGGACACTGAACACTCATCGCGATGAGTGTATTGATCTGTACATAGCCGCTGTTCAAAGGGATATTACGCGTGAATACCAAAAACGGAACAGAAAAATGCAGAACCTTACAAAATCTGAAAAAGCATGCCTGACCAATCTCCGAAACGACCGACATAACAATAAAACCAGCTGATAAAGGAGGGGTATCGTAATTCTTAATACCTCAGACTACATTCAAGAAGGATTTGCGAGCGACTTACGAGCGCCTTCCAGTGGACCCAACAACTCAGTACACGAAAACTGTAACATCGGAACTAAAGATGCTATTAGACAAAGGAAAAACAACGCCCAATGAACATAATTTAATGCGGCCAGCCTACCCCATTCCGCGTCGGTTTTCCATACTCCCCAAGATACACAAAACGGGGAACCCAGAACGCCCACTCGTATCCGGCATTTTTACGATAACGGAACCTATATCAGGCTACATAGACAAACTAATAACAGATATCCCTACAATACTAGGCTCATATGTCAAAGACACGACCCACTTCCTCGGAGAAATTTCAAACATATATGTGCCGGAAGGGTCATACCTGGTAACTCTCGATGTATCCTCCCTTTACACAAATACCCCGCATGAAGACGGAATAGCCGCTCTAATGAGCATGTACGCGCTTCACAGACAACCAGATACTCCAGACCACCACGTGATTGCAAGTTTAGCTAGACTAGTATTGGAACTCAATTCGTTTGAATTCAACAATGAATACTTTAGACACATTAGCGGAACCACTATGGGCACCAAGATGGCACCTAGTTATGCCAATATGTTTATGGGACAACTGGAATCAAAATTTCTCTCTCAATCCCCCCTATGACCACTTTTGTACAAATATATAGATGATATCTTCTATGTGTAGACGCACAGTGAGGATGAACTGAGAAAATTTATAACCTCCTACAACTGCGCACACCCGAATATTAAGTTTACCCATTCCTACTCTCGAACAAATAAAAACTTCCTGGACGTGACTGTGAAAATTGTAAACGGCCGACTATCAACAAAACTGTATCGGAAACCTACCGATCGACAACAATATCTTCACTACGACAGCGACCACCCACGCCTTTTTAAGAACAACATTCCATAGAGCCAACGCACCGTTTCAAACGAATCTGCTGAAAAGATGAAGATTTTCACTCGGCCGCCCTAAATCTAAAAACCGTCCTTCACAAAGAAAAGCATCCACCACGTGCTATCGACGACGCCATCCAGAAAGCCAAAACACTGAACCGACAAGACCTCATTTCGAACCGTCCCGCACAACGCGACTCTCAACGCACAAACCTGTGCTTAACGTACGGCACGAATTTCCCCAATGTGAACGAAATCCTAAGGCGGAACTACAACATTATAGAACAAAGCGAGCGACTTAAGCGTGCATTTCCATCCGCACCTTGTGTTACCTACAGACGATCACGTAACCTCAGGGACACGCTTGTAAACTCGCGATTGAATACATCACGGCCACACAACGAATGCAGGCTATGCCTGAAACCAAGGTGTCTTGTCTGTAAGAGAATGCAGCAGACGGGTACTGCCAACAGCTCCCAATCACTGTACTCTGAAAATTCGCGGTACATTAACATGCGATTCCTCGAATGTTATCTACCTGCTGGAGTGTACTGTATGTAGAAAGCAGTACATACGCCAAACGGAAACCTCATTCAGGCTCCGCTTCAACAACCACAAAGATCATGCCAAATCTATTCCAAATCTAGCTCTCTCGAAACATCTAAACCTCCCAAATCATTCATTCGATAAACTAACAGTGACACTATTAGAAACGAGCTTTAAGTCAAAGCGAGAACGTGAGCAACGAGCATCATATTTAATATACCGGTTCAAATAGCATCGGGGATATCGTATCTACCTGTCTCACACCTCTCCTGATTGGGATTTCTCTGCTTCTCTTATGTAGGAGTAGTGTGGTTGTCCAATCTTTGTATATGTTGTTTATGGTTTTCACGCATACGCCAGGTACCCCTTGGCGACGTAGAGCTTCTAGAACTGCTTGCATTTCTAAGGAGTCAAATACTTTCTCGTAGTCGATAAACGCCATGTAAAGAGGTTTCTTATATTCTGCGTACTTCTCAATTACTAGGTTGATAGCGTGGCTGTGGTCCATTGTCGAGTAACCTTTCCCTAAACCAGCTTGTTCTCTCGGTTGTTTAAAGTCGAGACATTGTCTTATCCTCGTAGAAATTACTTTTGTAAATAGCTTGTATATCACTGGGAGTAGGCTAATTGGTCTGTAACTAACTCCTTTATGCCACCTTTCTTGTGGATTAGGATTATCTTAGCATTTTTCCAACTGCGCGGTACACTACATGTCTTGATACATTTCGTGAAGAGCGATGCAAGTTTTTCAACTGTAATATCTCCGCCGTATTTGATCATGTCCGCTGTTACACCACCTTCACCAGCTGCTTTACCACGCGACATGCCTTTGACATCTTTTTTGACTTCGTCAACGGTTATACATGGAATTTCAGTGTCCTCCTCTGATTCTATTTCTATGAAGGTTGTGTGGTCTGTCTGAGAGCTATACAGTTCAGAGTAGAAATCTTCGGCTACCTTTACTATTTCCTCGAAATTGTTGATAACGTTACCTTGTTTATCTTTTAGCGCATGCATTTTGTTTTGTCCTAAGTCTAGTTTCGTGCTAGTGCTAGTGCCTTTCTCTACTGCTTTCTCTCATGTTAAAGTTTCTTAAATCTCTTTGCCTGGCTTTACTGATCAATTTTGATAATTCTGCGAATTCTATGTTATCTTTTCACGAGGTTAATTTCATTTGTGGGGCGTATTTTTATTAAGTACTTGGTAGATTGGGACAACTTACTTATTGCTTGCTTTGTTGTTTTACCCCCTACTTCTATCGCTGTTTCAAAGATTGTTTTCGTTAAGGTTCTGTTTATTTCTTCTAAATCTTCGTAATTTGCGCCGAAGGCCTCGAACTTGTTGCTTAGGGCGACTTAAAATTATCCGTTCTTTCCTCTAATTACCTCTCGATTTGCATTGTTTCTACTAAATAATTTGGTTCTTGTTTTCTTTAGGTTAAGTACAATCTTTGCCCTTACTAATCTGTGATGGCTGCATTATATCTTCCCCACTATTTCTGCGTCTTGAAATATACATGGTTGTTCGCACATTACAAAGTCAATGCACGTTTAGAGGGGGTCTTTAAACGTCTAGACTGGGAAGAAAAGGGCATTCGAATAAACGGTGAATATCTAAGCAATTTAAGATTTCCAAACGACATTGTGATCTTTAGCAATGATGGAGACGATCTACAAAACATGATTCATGACCTAAACAGGGAAAGTATGAAAATTAGATTAAAAATGAATAGGCAAAAGACAGAAGTTATGCTCAATATCCTAGCTAAGGAACAGGAATTTAAAATCAACAATGAAGCTTTACAATGCGTAAACGAATACGTATACCTGGGACTGTTACTAACAGGAACTCCTACCCATGAAAAAGAAACTCTCCGTAGAATAAGGATTAGCATTCGGAAGGCGTTACGAAGTCATGACTTGAAACTTACCGCTCTCACCAAAGCGAAAATATTCAATCATTGCATTCTCCCAGTAGTAACGTACGGTGTAGAAACGTGGAGGATAACGAAAGAACTAGATATGAAACTAAGGAGCACGCAACGTGCAATGGCAAGGAAAATGATAGGGGTAACGCTAAGAGATAAAAAACGAGCGGAATGGATCAGAGAACAGACAGGAGTAGCCGATGTTATTATATCAATTAAAAGAAACAAGTGGACCTGAGCAGGACATGTCATGAGGAGGAAAGATAACAGATGGACAGTAAGAGTGATGGAATGGATACCAAGAGAGGAAAAACGCAACAGAGGGAGACAAAAGGTTAGATGTAGAGATGACATTAAAAAGTTTGCGGGCATAAAGTGGAACCAACTCGCTCAGGATAGGGTGGATTGGAAATCATTGGGAGAAGCCTTCGTCTTGCAGTGTACCTAAACAGTCTGATGATGATGATGATGATGATGATGATGATGTTGTTGATGATGATACCGGTTCAAAACAATCGAGAAAGGTATAACTGAAAACCCGGGGATCATTACAATAATAAAATCACTGGCAAGTGTTTAACCCACCGTATGTACAGCGGGAACCCGACCATTGAAATATGACGTGTTTTTGCAAAGTGAATCATGTAAACCTATTTGATTATTTTTTTCCTTTCTTTTGCTTCCTGACCATTCATCTTTTGCGTGTCTTATTCTAATTATTTCTCTAAAACTTTTTTCCTTTCCTTTACCTTTTCTCCTGGAGGCCGACAAACGTGCAGGCACGTCAGTGCACGTTTTTGTTCGCCCGGGCGCAGACTTGTAGACGCCATCGGCACTGACGTCATTGCAATTGTACTCACCCACCCCCACCCGTTTTCTTTCTTCCTTAATCTTTTGTGTCTCTTTTTTGACACGTATACACCTGAGGTTGGTCTGAACTAGACACATTGACTGTTGGGTCCGGCCACAAATACCACTTCCTAAAGAGGGGAGGGTTGGAAAGGGGGGGGTGATGGTGCTCGCATATGACGCACGTCGTCTGCGTTTCTTTCACTCTTCGGTCCGTTTCTTTCAGGTCGTCTATGCTTGCTATTTTTTTTTCTTTTTCTTCTTTTCTTATATTCTCTATATTCTTTTCGTTCTTCATGGTTTTTCTTAGGAAAAGGTCTCTCAGACAGGTATAAATAGAACCGGGAATACCACCATAGGCATTCCTGATGAAGGTCGGTCTCTCGCTGAAATGTTGAATAAAGTTTCCCCCCCCCCCCCCCCCCCGTATTTGCTGCCGATTCCGAGGGTCTACTACTCAATTTATTCAGTGGGCAGCTCGGCAACAGCCACGGAATGCCACCTAAATGCTGTTTCTCGCTTCTGCAGCTCGCTGGCTTTTTCCTCGGAACCGCTATTCCTGTAGCCGCCTTCAAGCTATCGAACTCGCCATCACCGGCGCCATGGCACACAAGCGTCATCGACGTGACGAAGCAGGTTCGTGCTGTCGCACGCGTGTGGGATATGTGCGAACCGTCAATCTGCTCATCTGTGCCGCGAGGTAACGCTGTCAGCGGTGCCATTCTCGACAAGCCAACCAGCAACGCTCCCACCCCAATGACATCATCGGACAATGGTTTAAAAGCCGTGTGTGTGGTTCCCCCCAGCAGTGGGCAGCTCGGCAACAGCCACGGAATGCCACCTAAATGCTGTTTCTTGCTTCTGCAGGTATGTTACACCAAAAATGCTCATTGTTGTAAGTCCGACGATCGTTTTTTGCTGTTGCTGTGTTGCCCACAACCACTTGTTTTTCATGATATATGCTCTGTTGCGCTTACGGTTCTCGGCCGCCTTCTCTTGAGTGGTGATATCGAGCTTAATCCTGGACCCACTGTGAAGACCCGGTCGTCCAAAACTTCTAAGGGTACTCGTGTTCCTTCGGGCCAGTCTAGCAGCTCTGATATTTCACTAGACGCTTCCAGTACTGCTCGGGATACGGCGGTTGAGGGACCATTGTCGAACACTGATAATCCTGTGCTTGTACATCTTTTAACGGAAATATTGTCTAACAGTAAGGCCATGGCTCGCGACATAGCAGAGATAAAGAGCTCTGTTAACGTGCGCTTCGAGGCACTTGAATCTCGTATTTCTGCGATTGAGCAGACATTGGCCACACCTGCTTCACGTTCTGATGATTGTCAGTTACGTAGCGAAATAGGTGCATTGAGGCGTACGGTCACTGAGCTGACTGGGAGGAATGAGGACCTTGAAAATCGCTCTAGGCGGAACAACGTCATTTTACATGGCCTATCAGAAAGTTCTGATGAAACACGCGATTCTCTTCTTTCCAGAATTTCAGAGGTATTCCAGCAGAATCTTGACATTCGGTGTCCTCGCATTGAACGGCTTCACCGTTTTGGAAGAGCTCGTGAAAACCACCCACGCCCCGTAGTTATGAAAGTGCTTGATTTGAATGACAAACTTGCTTTATTGAGGAGCAGCTTTAAGCTTAAGGATTCGGGACTTGGACTTACTGAAGATTTTTCTCCCAGAGTTCGTGATGTTAGGAAGAAACTTTGGGAAGCGTCCTGTGTGCATCGGAACAACGGCTCTTCCGTTAAGCTTAGATTTGACCACCTTTTCATTGACAACACTCGGTACAACTGGTGTGATGCCTCTAGTTCTCTTGTTAAAGTTTCTAATGCTCGCCACTTCCCTAAAGCAACAGCCTCAGCACATTCATCCACAGATTGACCCTCTTCTACAGCCCCAAGAGATCTGACCATCATGAACGTCAATGCCAGAAGTATAGTTAATAAATTTCCTCTTTTTCTTGCCCTTGTGTTGTCCTGTTCACCCGACATTATCGGTATTACCGAAACTTGGTTACATGGGGATATTCATGACTCGGAGTTTGTACCGCCAGGCTACGTCAGCGTGCGAAATGACCGTCTTAATCAAAGAGGTGGTGGTGTTGCATTGCTTTTCCGTTCGGATTTTAAGTTCAAGGTGGTCTTGTCTCCAGAAGACATAGAATTACTCTGTTGCAGACTTTACGACGGTAAAGAACACCTAACCATATGTGTTTTCTACCGGCCCCCTAACAACTCATGGGACATTCTTGAGGACATGGACCAGCTTCTACAGCAGCAGAATTTATCTTCCCCAAACTTCGTGCTACTTGGTGATTTTAATGCTCCTGGAATCAACTGGTCCGCACTTTCGTTTTCCAATCATGCCGCTACACTAAACAAGAATCTTGTGCAATTTGCAATGTCTCTTGGCTTAAAGCAGGTTGTTCACTGTCCCACCCGTGGTGACACCGTGCTGGATTTGATATTTCTGAGCACTGATTTAGCCAAGACCGGTTATAAACAAGAAATACTTGATGGTATCTCGGATCATAGTGCTGTTTTTATATCTTTAAACCGGCCGATTCATAATCAAAGCTTCACGCTGTCCACGTTTCGCGATTTTTCGAAAGCTGATGACGTCCGTATCATTGAGCAGTTGTCTAGCAATTATGAGGAATTTTTTGCACTTGGTCGTTTTAGTGACGTCGACGCGCTTGTGGCTCGTTTCGAAAGCATTGTAAAGTCATGCATCGAGCAATTCGTTCCTTTAAAAACCAAGAAAAAAATAATAATCTTCCCTGGATGAACCGTGAACTGCTGCACTTATCGCGCCGTGCCAGCAGACTTCGCTCCAAACGCTCCACCAATCCTCAAGCAAAGGTTCTGTACGCTAAGGTAAAAGAAGAACTTCAGAAAAAAACTATACGGGCGAAAAATTTCTTCTATGCGGTTCAGCTACCGCAACTGCTCAAGTCTAACCCCCGTAAGTTCTGGTCTTTCATCTCTCCTGGATCTTCATCCTCCACATCTGTTAAAGTCAAGAACAGTGTAATTAACGATCCAGTGGTAATTTCTGTAGCATTTAATACATATTTTCAGTCTGTGTTCACTTCGGATGATTCGAGTGTTGTAGCATTTACAACTAAAAATTCTGATGGAAGAGATGATATCAACAGTAGCCTAGAGGGTGTTTTGAACCTGGTACTAAAATTAGATACCAAAAAACCTGCCGGACCAGATGGAATTCCTAACTCCTTTCTGGTCAGATTTGCGCTGTGGACATCTAGGTACCTGTTCACTATATTTGAATGTTCCCTTAATTGCAGCGTCGTTCCATCTTCCTGGAAAAGTGCTAAAGTACTGCCGTTGTATAAATCAGGTGACAGACAACTTTTATCAAATTATAGGCCTATTTCTTTAACGCCAACCTCATGTAAGATGCTAGAACACATAATCTATAAGCACATTATAATGTTCCTTGAAAACAACGACCTCTTGACCAGGTTCCAACACGGCTTCAGGAAAGGTTTCAGTACTGTAACCCAACTTTCAGAATTCACCCATGACCTCTCGCTTCAGTTCGACCTAGGTAATCAGATTGACGCCATTTTCATTGACTTTAGCAAGGCTTTTGACACTGTACTGCATTCTAAATTACTTGTTAAGCTCCGTATTATTTTAAAAAACCCCCCAGTTGGTGTCATGGATTTCCAGTTTTCTATCTCAGCGGTCCCAATTTGTGTGCTATGATTCTGCGGAATCATCTGTAGCCGACGTCTTCTCAGGGGTGCCTCAGGGATCCGTGCTTGGTCCACTTCTATTCTTGTTTATTAATGACCTCCCTGATCACGTTACTTCTAAGATACGCCTCTACGCGGATGACTGTGTTATATATATCATCCAGTTGGCTCCATCACCGATCATCAGTGCCTACACGAAGCATTTGTCTCTTTTTGCGATTGGTGTGCTACATGGAAAATGAATATCAATTTCAATAAAACTGTTATAATGTCTTTTACAAACCGACAATCTCCCATAATTTTTATTATGCTTGCAATGGTGCACATCTAACAAGAGTTTTTCAGTACAAATATTTGGGCATCATATTTACACCCACATTGTCTTGGTCGAATCATATAGATTACATCTGTGGTAAAGCGTTAAAAAAACTGGGTTACATCCGCAGGTCTTTGTCTGATGCTCCGAAGGACACTAAATTAGTGGCGTACAGAACATTGATTCGCCCAATCCTAGAATATGCTTCCCCGGTGTGGAACCCGTATAAGCACTGTGAAATTAATCTTGTCGAATCGGTCCAGCGGAAGGCTATTCGCTTCATATTTCACCGCTTTGACCGACACTTCTCACCGTCAGCTGCTCTTCTAGAAATAAACCTTCAGCCTCTTTCAAAACGACGCACTGTAGAATCCTTGAAGTTTTTGTACTCCTATCAAAACTCCCTTTGTTCCCTCTCTGATCCCTCCCTTTTGATGCCTGCTTGCCCTACATCCACTAGAGCTTATCATGTCTCAAACATTAGACCATTCCATCCACGCACGAATACGTTTAAATACAGTTTTTTTCCACGCACGATTGAAGAATCGAATTTGTTGCCTGCCGAAGTTCGTTGTTTACCCATTTCTGAATTTGTGAATGCCGTTTATGATGTATAGTTCATTTTACCTGTTCATATGTTGTTTCTACTTCTCAGTTGCAATATTCGCATATTCCTGTTTGTATATATATGTATTTTTTTTCATGCATGCCCACTCCTGCCATAGCCCTAACGGGCTGCAGTATGTATGTATAAATAAATAAATAAATTCAATTCAAATTTTTATTCACCAGACAAAACGGGATTGCCAAGGCTAAAAGCCGTCAGAGCGGCTTGACAAAGTCCCTGCTGGTACATATACATCCAGTAGTGCGGAAATGATGCGAGGTACATGACACGCAAGTACAAAAGAAAAACACTAAACAATACATATTTGTCCATTAATGATTTCACAACTGATTATTTGCGAATACATATTACAAAAGTGTTATTAAAAAAAGTTTTCCAGAAGTCAATGTACAGCGTGCATACACTATCTTATACATTGGCATTTGTTATTTGCACACATATATACATTTACGCAAATAAACAATACATACATATCGCTAATATAACACAAGATAACAAAATGTAACGTAATTCAATGTATTTACAGTGCACGAAACTATGAATATATGAAAAGAATATGAAGATAGTATGTTCCGAATGTGGCTATGACGCCAAAGAGCAGATATGCGAGTGTATTTGTTTCTTGTCGAAGGAAATCCTACTTTCATGCGTGTTAAGTGTTGTGGGAACGTTGTAGGCCAAGTCGCGGTATTTATACGTAGTGCGGAAACGTGGTACGAACCAAATGTCTGTATTTCTCGTGGGAACTGTAATGACACGACGCTCTAGGCATGACAGTTATCTAATGAAGTTGGAGAGTTCCTTATTTGAGAAATAAAGTGTGTGCAATAAGCGAAATGTATAAAGGTTGTCTCCTCGCATTATATTGAATTCTTGGAAATACTGACCCGCTCGGAACAACGCGTGAAGCATTCCAATTTGGCGGACTATCTTCTTGTGTAGACTAATGATTTTATTTTTTTCCTTTGCTTGTCATGCCCGAAACAAGGATACAATACATTAGATGTGAACTAAACAGCGCGTAATATATCTGGAGTTTGACCTTGAGCGGTAAAATGTAGCGACAACGAGGTAACACACCAGTCACCGAGGTAAGCTTCTTCAAAATAAGATTTACATGTGTACCCAGCCTAGGTTAGATGAAATATAAACTCCAAGCTTCACCACCATGACTGTTATATATATATATATATATATATATATATATATATATATATATATATATATATATAACAGTCATGGTGGTGAAGCTTGGAGTTTATATTTCATCTATATATATATATATAGATGAAATATATATATATATATATATATATATATATATATATATATACGTTGTAATGTAAAGAGAGAGAGAGAGCGCCTTTGCCGCAGGTGGCTGTTCTATTCTGACCGTCGTCTTCCTCTTTTCTCTAGCCCCGCTTTGCAAGCGCGAGCGTCCAAGCCCCAGTGCAGCTTTTCTCCATTACACTCGGCCACGACTGCGAGCGTCGGTAACGGTCGAAACCGCGTCTGGCGGGCGGCACCGGCTATGCCGATGTGATGGATCTCGGCTCCGCAACGGCTTCTTTTGTCGAGGTATCACTCAAGTCTCTGGTGGGCGAAACTGGCTACAGCGTTGCGGCCGCTGTGTCACGCGTTGCGAGCATGGTCTGCAAAATATGTCCGGCGGGCGGCAGTCGCTGTGCCTCGCTGGTCGATCCTGCGTCCGCGGCGACTTCGGACGAAATTTCGCCGGTGGCGGACCAGGAAGACGAAAATGGCTGTGCCGTGGTGGTAGCGGGCCTCGCCGGCACACGTTTCGTTGCAACTTGTGGCCGGGAGGACTTGAGCCCTGTACGACCATCTGTCGGACTAGCCGGTTACACTGACTAGGATCATTTGCCTTCTTTTGAGTTTCTCTCGGTCGTCTCGGGATTGGGAGTCTGTCTGTGATCCTGACTGCACGACCAGAATCGGAGGCTTTACTCACCAAAGGCAGCTGGTCTGCACAGTCTTTGAACGTGGCCAGTGCAGTCACCGAACATTGGTCCGAATTCTCAGGTCAACTACCAGCGCGATGGGATCCTTTTCTAGGAATCCGCGGTGAGTGGCCTGAATCAACGGACCTTGACGATAACCTTCCTGAAGGAGTGGCGTCCAAGTCACGTGGTGTGTTTGCGACGTTCAAGCCAGGGGTACACTTCGGCTGTAGTGGTGGGTTTTTGATAAAAGTGGCCTCATCCGCGGTATAGACGTTGCCACTTTCTGGAGGGACACCGCAGGGTGAACCGAGATCTTCAGCACACTCGGCCAATGACTGCCTTAGCGGCCAGGGACGTGACTGCGAGTTGCTTTGTGACGTTTCCTGGATGGCATCACCTCTATAGGGGTCAGAGGCAGGTTCCCTGGCAAACAACAACGCGTCTTGAGTTTGACGGTAGCGCACGCGGAACACGGACAAAAGGAAGACACACTTGACACACCACAGCGCTGTGGTGTGTCAAGTGTGCCTTCTTTTGTCCGTGTTCTGCGTGCGCTACCGTCAAACTCAAGATACTCTACCAACAAGCCCACATTGCCACCCTCAACAACGTGTCGTGGTGTGCACAGGCTTCGGGGGGCGCAATGGTAGTTATTATAAATGGCTGGTCCTCGTCATCTGACTCGCACGTCGGCTGGGTAGGATCACTGGTGTAAACGTGGTCCGAGTGACGTGGGTGGAGGTCAAAAGGACAGAAAGTTGAGCGAGTTGGTAACAGTCCATAATCAAAAGAAGAGGCGTGCAGGACACGGACACAAGGAGAGCAGTGAGCGGCGTTCGTGTTGTTCACTGCTCTCCTTGTGTCCGTGACCTGCACGCCTCTTCTTTTGATTGTGGGTGGAGGGTGGTCTGTTCTAACTCGAGTGTTGCGATCTGTGTCGAGGAACAAATCTTGGGGCCGACCGGTATGTCAGGACAGGCTGTGATGCCCTCTGCCGATGAGCTGCATTTCGAAGCTACAGCCTCGAGGTGGCGCTCCTCCTGAGCTGCTTCCTCGGTAGTGCACCGGTCGGAGTCGCTGGTGATAGGATTGTGGTGGCGAATCCGTCCGAAAACAGCGATAAGCCTGGCGCTCCATTCCAGCCAGGAGTGTTGGCTGACTCCCTCGTACCGGTGCCATGCTGCGCCCGCATCACCAATATTGTTGATGGCCACGAGCAGCTTGTAGTGGTGCGGCCAGGTATACCGGGCACCGAGAACGTTCACGGCTTCGATCCACTGACCGGCATCATCTTGGAATCTCCGGAACTCCGGTATTTTCCAAGCGGCCGGTGGAAGCAATGGAGCAGGAGAGGACCCGGAGCTCCCCGACGCCATGGAGTGGGACGTTTCTAAGAGTACGCTGATCACACGCAAGAACTCCGCGGCACTCTCGGAGGAGCCGCTAAGTGTTTTGGCTGAGAGCGCAGGGTACGCGTTAATCAACGTGGTGAGCGTGTCGCGCAGTTGCGCGATGGCATTCGCGTGATCCGCTGCGTTTCGAGAAAGGGAAAATTAGCGTCCACCCCTTTTGTAGCACAAGGCTAGAGGGAAAACAGAAATTCTGAGAAATCCGTATGCATTTCCTTCTAGCCTTGTGCTACAAAAGGGGTGGATGCTAATTTTCCCTTTCTCAAAATGTTACTCCACCTTGCGGGTTTCCGCAGAACTCATTTGCTCCGCTGCGTTGTCGGGTGAGCCGCTTAGAGCACCAGGCGTGGTGTCCGCAGATAAGACGGTGGCCCCGGTGCTCCCGCTGGCGGCATCCGCACCGAAGGGAGGGTTCGCAGCAAATTCGTACATATGGTGGGCTGGTCGGATACCGCACCAGTGCAGGGCTAGAGCCATCTAGAAGGCATGGACATCGTCCTCAGATGGTGCAACCGTGACTAGGAACAGCGGTCTGTTGGCGGGTTCCATCAGCAGTTAGAGTTGTCCGGCATATTCCTCAGCAGTAGTCCGAGTCGGCGACACTCTAGAGGAAATGCCACGTCGAGTTCACAGCTGCGTTCCGCTGATGATTTGCGACTGTCCCATTGTAATGCAGAGAGAGAGAGAGACAGACAGAGCGCCTTTGCCGCAGGCCGGCTGTTGTTGATGATGATGATGATCCTTCAAATATGGCGCATACCCACTACGGGGGATTGGCCAAGACCTGGAGTGCTTAACATTTAGCTGGTATATTGTGCAAATACCACAACATGACGAATAAAATAGAATAATAAATTAATAATAATCGGGAGAAAAGTAAAACAGAGGGAAAAAAACTATGTAGACTATTTGTGCACTTCTACCATCAAAACAGGAAATCTTTTCCTTTTTTCTTAATGTATAGGCTTTACCATAGTTAAGAATTTTGGAATGTGAATAATCACAAACGTAGTCGTTTTGAGGCCTTTATAAATCCGCATACTGCATCAAATATGTCCCTGTGGCTGAAGCCCAATATCATCATCGACATCATCATTATCAGCCTGTTTAGGTCCACTGCAGGACAAAGGCTTCTCCCAACGATTTCCAATCCACCCTATCCTGCGCGAGTTGGTTCCACTTTATGCCCGCAAAGTTTTTAATTTCATCGCTCCATCTAACCTTTTGCCTGCTTCTGTTGCGTTTTCCCTCTCGTGGTATCCATTCCGTCGCTCTTACTGTCCACCTATTATCCTTCCTCGTCATGACATGTCCTGCCCAGGTCCACTTCTTTCTTTTAATTGACAAGATAATATCGGCTACCCCTGTCGGTTCTCTGATCCATTCAGCTCGTTTTTTATCTCTTAGCGTTAACCCTATCATTTTTCTTTCCATTGCACGTTGCGTGCTCCTTAGTTTCATCTCTAGTTTTTCCGTTATTCTCCATGTTTCTGCACCGTACGTTAGTACTGGCAGAATGCAGTGATTGAATAGTTTTCGCTTTAATGAGAACGGTAAGTTTCCGGTCATGATTTCGTAATGCCTTCCGAATGCGCTCCAGCCCAGCCTTATTCTACGGAGAATTTCGTTTTCCTGGGTAGGAGTTCCTGATATTAACTGTCCCAGATATACATATTCCTTTATACATTGTGAGGGTTCATTGTTGATTTTAAATGCCTGTTCCTTAGCTAAGCTATTGAGCATAACTTTGGTCTTTTGCCTATTCATTTTAATCCAACTTTAATGCTTTCCCTGTTTAGGTCATCAATCATGTTTTGTAATTCGTCACCATGAGCAATGATGGTGACGAATTACAAAACAAAATTGTATCGCATATGCCCGATAGCTTAGCGCAGTAGGAAATTCTAATGCTGGAAGAACCGATGCTACTGGTCCGTTAAGCGATGCTCTCGCTAACGAATCGGCCATCTCATTTAGATTTAACCCACTATGGCCAGGAACCCACAATAATTTTACTAGGTTTATCTGTGGAGGAACTAAAGTGAGGAACGTCTGGAGGGCAGCAGACTTAGGAGAAGCTGTTAATGTAGTGGAGACTGAAAGAGAATCTGTTAAGATCACCGCACTGACTGCAGCTGAAGCCCAATACCGAAGCACCAAAAGTAAGAATGACTTCCAATGACAATGTTAGCCCAAATTTAGAAAGCACAATTTCCAGTTGTCTCTTTCTTACTGATGTATACTGGCGGCATTTTAAAAAATAATGGTCAATTGTTTGGATTTCAAGACCGAATGGGCACAGAGGCGATATCACCAGACCAGCCCTGTGCGAGTAAAGATTTAATGGAGGGACTCTGCAGCGTAATCTCGTAATCAGCACTGCAGCTTGTCGCGACGGACACCATTGTCCTTTCCACGGGAATTTTAGATGTCGAAATTCTGTCCATGTTGTTATTGTGTCAACGGCGTCCCAGTGTATCGCATATGCCCGATATCTTAGCGCAGTAGGAAATTCTAATGCTGGAAGAACCGATGCTACTGGTCCGTTTAGCGATGCTCTCGCTAACGAATCGGCCATCTCATTTAGATTTAACCCACTACGGTCAGGAACCCACAATAATTTTACTAGGTTTATCTGTGGGGGGACTAAAGTGAGGAACGTCTGGAGGGCAGCAGACTTAGGAGAAGCTGTTAATGTAGTGCAGACTGAAAGAGAATCTGTTTAGGTCACCGCACTGACTGCATCTGACGGGGGTTTCCGCAAGACTAAGATTATCGCTACAAGCTCAGCTACAAATACAGGGGTGTAATCTGGGAGTCCTAATGCATACGACCAAGTGAGCGACGAGGAGAAAATTCCCACCCCTGCCTTTTCCTCTATCACGGAAGCATCTGTGGCTATTATGTATTTAGTTTGTGCTTGAGCAAGGTAATCTTGCAACAAGTTGTTTAAGAGTTTGTGGCAATGAAATTTAGAATTATTGGGGAAAATATTATCGAAGTCAATATTTATATTCTGATTTGATTCCACTATTGCAATTACCTCTCTAATATTCACGTTTATGCTATCTAACTGTTTTTGTACAAAAACAATTTGGTGTGTGTGAAAGCGTGGCCAATAAGCTAAGAAGAATGAATCAGGATCCTTTATAAAGACATATTCGGATCGTCTAAACGGAGCGCTGTAAAATTTTAGAAACGTTTGGACCGTTAAGATGCGGAATCGGCAGGGCAATGTTGGCAGGCGCGCTTCTTGGTACAGAACATTGTCTGCGACAAACTTAGGGAGTCCCAGAACAGACGCAAGGCTTCACGCTCTAATACAACCAGAGGCTTAATTTTATAAGCAGGGCAGCCAGAGAATACAATACAACCAAATTCTAGAATCGGGCGCATGTACATTTCATAAATCATTAACATAGTGTCTCTACGAAGACCGTATTTTTTTTTTGCTCAACCGGCGTAGTATACCTAAGGCATGCTGCGCCTTTGAAGTTACGTTTTCGATGTGCGGTCTCCAATTGAGTTTTTCGTTATAATTCCCAAATATTTGAGAGAGGTCACCTGTGGAATGACGTCATGCTTTTACACTAAAGAAATGGAAATAGGGACTGCGAATGGGAACACCAGTAATGCACATTTACTAACATTTAACGTCATGCAAAATTTGTCCAACCAGATCTCGAGCATACCCATGTATCTTTGCAAATTTCGGTAAAGCGCCGAAATGTCACTGTCTGCCGCAAAAAATGCAATATCATCTGCATATACATAAACTTGAACGCCGCGCCATTTGGGGATTGAGCTCATTAATACATTAAATAGTACTGGTGATAAAACTGCTCCTTGTAGAACACCTCGGGTCTGTTTAAACTTAGTCGAGCAGCATCCGTCCTTAAAACAAAAAATTCTCTGAACCTCAAAAATTCTGCTACTCACGCGATCATCTATTTAGGAAAGTTGTAACCTTGCAGAGTACTGAGCAAAACGGAATGTTCTACGATGTCATATGCTTTAGCAATGTCCAGTGTCACTAAGGCTGCATACTGTCTTCTTTTCTGAGCAAGTTGGATTCGGCTTTCTAAATCAGCATGAGCACACCAGATGGAGCAGTTAACTCTGAAACCTATTTGATTTGGATTTAGTATCAGATTGTCCGTCATCCAGGTAGTTATTCTGCCGTGCAATACTCTCTCTATCAACTTGACCATATTCGACGTAAGAGAAATAGGTCTGATGTTGTCCATGTTATACCCTAATTCTTGTTTTTCAAGTAAGGGGATTACCTTAGCTACTTTCCACTCATAGGGTACCCAAGCATTTTTCAACGAATAGTTTATAGTGTTGAGAAGATCGCCAGGAGACACATTAAATAAGATTTCTATCATCGATACCTTTATGCCATCAGGACCAGGAGCTGAAGAGGGTAATAATCTGATCACTTGATCTAACTCAGATAATGAGATTTCAGTAAAGTCAGTCGCTGGGGCTGGCTTTTCCAGCACTTTAGATTCTGACCGTCGTCTTCCTCTGCTTCTCTAGCCCCGTTTTGCAAGCGCGAGTGTCCGAGCCTCCAGTAGCGAAGAAGAGTGGCGCATCCTATGGACGCACTATCACCACCGTCTCACCGACGAAGAGGGGCTCGCGCTCTCGGTGTCTGACGCTCGCCTGAGACGATCGCCTTTCCTGCTTCGGCAATAAACCGCCTTACATATTTGGTGGAGCTGTGCTGGGTCTTTCCCCCAACCCTGGAACTACGCACTCGGAGGCTGCCAGCCATCATGCCTGACGACGCCAGCCAAACACCACCCCCGGCATCGCCAACATTGATTTGCCCTGGCTGCATTCGTGAGCGAGATCCTCCCATGTTCAGTGGCTCCGACGAATATGACGTCGAAGATTGGCTGTCATTGTACGAGCGGGTGAGTGCGCACAATAATTGAGACGATCCTCGGAAGCACAGCTACGTGAACCTCTACCTCAAGGGTTTTGCTAGCGTGATAACCACGAATCTGAGCTTCGAAACTGGTCGGATTTCAAGGCGCGCATTACGCAAGTTTTCGGTCGCCCCGCGGTAAGGAAGCTCCGTGCCGAAGAGCGCTTGCGCAGCCGTTCGCAGCTATCACGAGAAAGCTTCACGAACTACATCGAAGACATGGTGGCCTTTGCAAGCGCGTTGATCCATACATGACAGAGTCTCACAAGATCCGCCATGTCATGAAGGGCATTGAAGACGATGCTTTTCAAATTCTCCTATCTAAAAGCCCACGGACCGTCGTCGAGGTTGCTGAGCTTTGTCAGACCTATGACGAACTCAAGAGGCTATGTAATGCGGTTTATTGCCGAAGCAGGAAAGGCGATCGTCTCAGGCGAGCGTCAGACACCGAGAGCGCGAGCCCCTCTTCGTCGGTGAGACGGTGATGATAGTGCGTCCATAGGGTGCGCCACTCTTCTTCGCTACAATATATATATATATATATATATATATATATAAGCAGTGAAAGAACCGACGAACGGGCAAGAACTTTTTACGTTCCAACGTTTCGGCCGGTGGTCCGGCCTTCATCAGGAAAAATATGTATATATTTCATATCAGGAAAAATCAGAATATATATATATATATATATATATATATATATATATATATATATATATATATATATATATATATTGTTGCAAGAGCGCGCATGTGAAAATTGTTACCGCGGAAACGGGCACTGCGGGCGGGATGAAAGAAGAGAAGAACGACGTTCGGCAGGCTGCCTAGGGACGGCTCTCGCACCACGCCAGCATCGAGACTGGCCTGTTCACCGTCACTCTTCAAGTGTGACATTTGGTGGAGCTGTGCTGGGTACTTCCCACAGCCTACGACGGAGCCATCCGCACAGGGACTACCCAGAAGCCGTCGTCTTGCCGGACTTTCGCCAGTCTGCCCCGTTATGGCTCCAGACCAAGATGCCCCCACCGGCGGTGCTTCGGCAAGCCCTGCTCCGTTCCAGCACTACCGAGAGCCACGTACCTTCTCGGCGAAGGCAGAGGAAGATGTGGAGGAGTGGCTAACCCATTACGAAAGGGTAAGCCGATACGACAACTGGAACGCTGCCAACCAGCTCAGGAACGTCGTTTTTTTCTTGGTGGGCACGGCGCTGGTTTGGTTTGAGAACCACGCTGACGCACTAACTACGTGGGCACGTTTCGTTGACGAAATTAGGAAAAGTTTCGGTGACACGGACGCGAAGACAAAGCGAGCGGAACAAACGCTGGCTCAGAGAGCTCAGGTACCAGGCGAGACGCGCACTACCTATATCGAGGAGATACTGAAACTGTGCAGGACCGTGAACTCTCGAATGCCTGAGGAGGGTAAGGTGGGGCATGTGTTAAAAGGAATTGCGGAAGACGTGTACAACTTCCTCATTGGAAAAGACAACTTGAACGTCGTTTCCGATGTCATACAACACTGCCGCAGATTCGAGGCACTGAAGAACCGCTGAATCGCACCCAAGTTTGGACGGCTGGCCAATGTGACGACCGTAGCCAGTGTTGACACCACCCTCACCAGACCTATCGTCGACCATCCGACAAATTGTCCGCGAAGAGCTCCAGTGGCATGAAGAGCAAGCACGTTATGCGGCGCCACCTTTCAAGTCCTCCGGCTCCGGAGATACTGCTTGGGGACCCCTGCTGCTCCTTGGAGGCACTCAGTAAATGCCGCGGATTTTAACGGCTACCGTGACCAGCCACCTTACGTCACGACTGAACCACCACGCAATGCCTCATCTGTACCACGTTATGATCAACACCCACGCAGCTTTCGCCCACGAAGATTTGGCGGTGCTTACGAGTTTCAAGGGGAGGAGCTCCGTTACTCGGAGCCTATGTCTTCGGCGGAATACTTCAATCCGCATCCTGAAGTTCGCCCTCTGCCCGTGTGTTATGCGTGTGGAATCCCTGGCCACATAGCTAGGTACTGTGGCCGACGTCGGGCAGCGGGCTATGGACAGTCGGCGCCGTCCACGCAGTCTAGCAGGCGTATTCGGGACGTGCAGTGGCCAAGACACTCCATGTCAGAAGGCCACTTCTGAGAAGACAGATGCTCTGCTCCGGAAACCTACCCTGAAGAAGGAAGAACCCGGAACCGTTACCGCTCCCCTGCATCCGATCGCACTCTTACGCCGCCACCTGCCTTCCGGGCGCCCCGATCACCATCTCCCCGGCCGCGATTGACGTGACCATCACCTCGGCGCCGCTTCGCGTCGCCCCCGCCGGGAAACTAGCCAGCGCGGCCGATGGAGGTGAGGCCGCTGGGAAATATGCGCTGCCGACTGATATGCCTCCAACTCTCCTGATGCTAAGGAATAAGGTTCACGTGTTTATTGATGGGGTTTCTACGATGGCGTTAGTCGACACGGGAGCGACAATTTCTGTCATGAGTGTGGCATTCAAAAGCCTCCTGGGAGGCAACGTTATGTTTCGCTGGTACCAGAAGAGCAGTTTTCGTGGTGTGAGTGGTGACTCTTTGTACCCGGTGGGCGTGTGTAATGTGAGTGTGTCTTTGGGTGGCAAAGCTTTTACGCGGAGTTTACTGTTCTTCCTCGCTCCACCCACGACGTTATCCTAGGGATCGACTTTTTGCAACTGTGTGGTCCCAACGTTGACTGCCGGACGGGAGAACTCATTGTCAGTGGAAATGTTTCGCCTGTGCTCTTAGAAGACCCCACTTGTCAGGAAAGTGTGTTTTGTGTGCCTCAAGATACAGTTGTACCTGGTTTATCTGCAATTCGTGTTCCTGTCGTCGCTTCGTGCCCTACTCGCATCTCTTTCGACGCTGCAGTGGAACCTGTGCACAGCAACTGCCTCAAGAAAAACGTGTTTGTCCCGTATTGTATGGTTTCTGTAATCGATGGATGTACGGGGCTATGGGCGATAAATGGTTCTGCTGAAGCGGCGGTGCTGCCTCAAGGGCTCAAGCTTGCCACATTACTGGTATATTCACCTGAAGTAATGGCAGTGCTTACAGGCCCACCGGATGCAGAGGATAATAGTGTGTCGTGCCCTGAGGAGGCAAAAATACTTGCCATGGTCGCTAAGTCACTAAGTGATCATGAGCGCAGTGTACTGCCCTATTGAAAATCCGCCTGCCACCCATCACCATAGTCCACCATAACCACCAACTCAATGGTGGTTTTTATGGTGGACATGATGGTTACATGGTGATTGATGTTACGTGCCTCGCTGAATGCACATTTATTTGGCTGAGCCCGTCCAGGCCTCTCATGCACCTCCGTACAGCTGTTTATTATTGTGTGGACAAAAAAGCACAGAAAAGCGAGAGTAATGTACAAGGTAGGCGTCTTCTCTGATTAAGAGAAGAAACCTTCAGTATTCGTTTGCTGTTGTGATTTGATGGTTTATTTGCGTCGCCATAACTGCGACGTAACTGGGCGCAGGTGTAAAAGAGGATGGGGCGCGTTCATCCAATTAGGTGTGCATTTAATGAAGCAGAAAATATCACCTACCATGTAACCACCATGTCAACCACAAAAACCACCATGCCAATGGTGGTTATGATGGATTATGGTGATGGACGACCAGCGTATTTTCAATAGGGTGGTGACCCTCCTTTCGAAGCATTCCTCAGTATTTGACTTCGCGCAACACGACGGCCCGCCATTCATTCCTCCTTCCAGAACTCGCCATCGCGTCAACACATGATCAGCCCAACCGATCCGACAAAAGCCTTATCGCGTGTCTCCAGCGGAGCGCAAGATAATCAGCGACCAAGTTCAGGAGATGCGAGCAAGGGAGTTATTCAAGAATCGTCGAGCCGTTGGGCAGCCCCGGTCATATTGGTGAAAAAGAAGGATGGCACATGGCGATTCTGTGTTGATTACCGTCGTCTAAATACTGTTACGAAGAAAGATGTATACCGGTTACCACAAATTGACGACGCTATCGATTGCCTGTTTGCAGCATCTTACTTTTCGTCAGTTGATTTACGGTCAGGGTACTGGCAAATTCCCATGCACGACAACGACAAAGAAAAGACGGCATTCGTAACGCCGGACGGACTCTTCGAATTTAACGTGATGCCTTTCGGGCTGTGTAATGCGCCCGCAACATTCGAAAGGTTCATGGACACCGTACTGCGCGGCTTGAAATGGGAAATTCGCATGTGCTACCTGGACGACGTTGTCATTTTCGGACGAACATTCAGTGACCCCGCCACGGTGGTCTAGTGGTTATGGCACTCGGCTGCAGATCCGAAGGTCGCGGGATCGAATCCCGGCCGCGGCGGCTGCATTTCGATGGAGGCGAAATGTTGAGGCCCGTGTGCTGTGCGATGTCAGTGCACGTTAATGAACCCCAGGTGGTCGAAATTTCCGGAGCCCTCCACTACGGCGTCTCTCATAATCAGAACTGGTTTTGGGACGTTAAACCCCACAAATCAATCAACATTCCGTGAGCACAACAAGCGCCTAGACCTAGTACTGAACTGCTTGGGGATGCCGGCCTTGTGCTCAATGCAAAGAAGTGCCACTTTGGTGAACGACAGACGCTTGTGCTTGGACACTTGGTTGACAAAGATGGCATACGACCAGACCTCCAGAAGACCGCTGCTGTAGAAGCATTCAAGGCGCCTCAATCTGTCAAGCAGTTGCGAAGTTTCTTAGGTCTATGCTCTTACTTCCGGTGATTCATTCCCAGATTTGCTGACTTGGCTCATCCTCTCACACGCCTTCTCCACAAAGGTGTTCCCTTTGAGTGGACCCCAGAGTGCGACTCATCGTTCCGCCGGCTGAAGTTTCTATTGACGTCCGAGCCCATTCTCCGTCACTTCGATCCCTCGTCACCAACTGAGGTTCACACCGACGCAAGTAGTGTCGGCATCGGGGCCGTACTAGTCAAGCGTGTTGGTGACAACGAGCACGTGATCTCGTATGGCAGCCGCTCCTTAAGTCGCTGCGAACGGAATTATACAGTGACAGAACAAGAGCGTTTGGCCGTCATCGTCGCCGTGCAGCGGTTTCGTTCGTACCTCTATGGACACCCCTTGACAGTGGTTACAGATCATCATTCACTATGCTGGCTCGTAAATCTTCGGGATCCCTCTGGTCGACTAGCGCGCTGGGCCCTCCGTCTACCGGAATACGATTTTGTCGTTTGCTACAAGAGCGGCCGGCGACATGCTGATGCTGATTGCCTCTCCCGGATGCCGCTTCCGACGACTGAGTGCGACGCTGACAACTTTGACCAGTATATCGCTTTTGTTTCCCCGGAATTTCCTGATATGGGCACCTTCATGTCCGAACAAAAGAAGGATGAGAGCTTAGAGCCGCTCTTCGCGGCAGCGCAAGAGCCTTCTGCTGGCACTCATTTTCGCCTGGGCGACGGCGTCCTGTATAAGAAGAGCTACGCGACCACCGCTGCGCGCTGCCTATTAGTAGTTCCGAAAAGTCTTCGTGCACAAGTTTTATCTGCTATGCACGATGAACCAACTTCAGGGCATCTTGGCTTCACGCGAACATTCTACCGTGTTAAAAACGCTTTTACTAGCCCAAGATGCGCATCGATACCGAACGGTACGTCGCCAGTTGTATCCAATGTCAGCGCCACAAGCGACCCCAAAACGCGCCGCTTGGCCGCCTTCAGCCAGTTCCGCCTTCCAGTGCGCCTTTTGAACAAGTTGGAATGGATCTTCTTGGGCCTTTCCACGTTTTTCGAAGGGCAACCGTTGGGTTGTCATTTGTGTCGACTACCTGACCCGTTACTGTGAGACGCCAGCACTGCCATCGGCCACAGCATCGGAAGTTGCCGTGTTTTTGCTGTCTTCCGTCATACTCCGACATGGACCTCCTCGGGTCGTCATCGGACCATGGGCGACAATTTACCGCGGATGTAGTCAAAGAGACCCTTCTACTGTGGTCCTTGAGCTTGCGCCATTCCACGTCCTACCATCCGCAAACTAATGGTCTTGTAGAGCGCACGAACAGAACACTTGCGAACATGATGTCCATGTATGTCGATTCTGCCCACAGGAACTGGGACGCTGTTCTGCCTTTTGTCACCTATGCCTTCAATACAGTTCGACACAAGACAACGGGTTATTCACCTTTCTATCTTCTCTATGTACGTCCGCCACGCTACACACCGACACTTTACTTCCGTATTTCTCTCATGACAATGAGTCAATCAACGAGATCCTCTGTCGAGCTGAAGAAGCGCGACGCCTCGCTCGGCTACGCACCTTGGCCTCTCAGGACCGGTCAAAAATCCGCTACGACGGTTGTCACCGACACGTCTACTTTGATCCTGGCGATCTTGTGTTACTCTGGACGCCCTTGCGACAACGTGGCATGTGCCAGAAGTTTCTCGCTCGTTATGTCGGGCTATTTGTCATTCTGGAGCGGCTCAGCGAAGTTAACTACCACGTAGCACGACCCACGACCAGCGGACGACCTTCGGCCAAAACAGAGGTATTGCAGCAAGACGGAGCTGGGCTAGTTGGTAGTTATCCATATTTAAACTTCTTTAGCGCGCACGAAAGACACAGACACAGAAAAGAAGGACACACGAGCGCTAAATCTCAACTGTTTATTTTTTGGAAGAAGCAAACATATAAACACTGAACAAGTGGCGCAGAACATGTGCCACAGAGCATGGGGCACAGAGCACAGCTCAAGTCATGTGACATATTCTGGAGTGCTAAACAGAATAATAAAAAACTAACTCCTTGTCAGTTAGTGCCACCGAAGGGTGACTAATGCATTTTTCAGCACACCTGTTTATATGAAAGGCCTCAGCAACCTCACGTGTTTTTCTGAGACTGATATTTTGTTTAAAGATAAAGATAAACTAACACGTGAGGTTAGAAAAAGAAATCGATATCAGCGGTGGACACAATTCTCCTCGAATCAGCCAATGACTGCGCTGGCAATCGGGGATGTTGTCCCGACGGTTAGGGCGCATTTTCTTTCTAGGATCCATGAGCGGGTCATTGTCCTGGCATGACTGCACGTCAAGTACAGTCGGACTCGCGACTGTCGTCACCTCCGTGATCGGAGCCGTGCTGGTCTTGGCGATGATTTGTCCAGCTCTGTTGGATACCTTGTGACCTGGGCCTCTGGTGGCCTTCTGGAATCGCATACCAACTCAGAGGAAGAGACCTGCGGACATTGACAGGACATATAACCTGCTGCTATGAGAGGGAAGCCGAAGGCTTTCTGTTGGGCTGTAGAGAGCATTTTCAGCGTCCATGCTGTGCCCTTCATCAGCTAGGCCCACAGAACAGGCCTTGTTGGAGATGCCGCAGGCGCTTGGAATCCAGCCATAAACGGCACTCAAAGACGCACATCACACGTTTCAGGAGGATTGCCTCATGACCTTATATCTATGGCCCTCCTTAGCGCCATCCTTGAGGTTGGCTATGACGATGATTGTGGTTCGGTTAGGAAAGGACGCTGATTTGTGCAGCCCATGTAGAGAGCACGGCTAAGCGTCCGTGGGGGTGGCGTAAAGGGAGTGAAAGAGATAGAGAGGAGAGAAAGGCCGTATGGAGGGCTCCAGAAATTTTGACCATCAACGCACAGTATACGGGCCTCTGGCATTTTCGCCTCCATCGAAAATGCGACCGCCGCGGCCGGCGCTCGATCCCTGATAGTCGGTACACGCGGGGAGAGAACCGATCGCGTTGATACTCCTAACCCACGCGACGGCGTCATCGCTGATTCCGCGGAACTCGGGTACTAAAGAAATGGCCAGCGATGGTGGAGCGGCAGGCACGAAAGCGGCGTTCCAGGCCGTCAAACAGTGGAGTTTGCATGGGGGATACTCGAAAGCTCCCATGAGCTCCGGGCGGTGTCGTGCTTGCTGCTGCAAGAACCCGTAGCGACGCTTGAGGAGTACGCGGCGTTCGCGGCATCCACGGCAGCAATGTCCTTCAACAGGGATGCTGTGACAGCGTCCCGCGCGTCTGGTGTTGACATACTCGTGCTCACGGGCTCCATAACGTAGTAAGGGTAGGATGGGAGCAGGAAGAATGTTCCCGCGCGCTGCCTCGTTGAAGAAAGGTGTGGTTCCGCTGAAGAAGACCCCTGAGCCTTCGAGGAGGCCTTGGACGCCGTCCCCTAGGCGGTGTGCGAGGCTCTTGCGGCGCCAGGAAGTTTCTGGGTTGCGTGAAAAAAATATCTTTTGGTCGTATTGCTTTGTCAGCGTGAACTAAATATCTTTGGCCGTATTGCTATGCCAGCGTGAACTAGAGCAAAAAAATGGTGAAAAATGGCAGATCCCACGTGCAGTGGGAATCAACGAAATGCGAAGCACACATCAGGAACGCACAATAGATTTGCATTGTTCTCTCGATATACCGATTTTCAAACGTATGAAGTTAACGAAATGGCCGCAACAGCACCAAGACTGCGGCATGTAAACCACATCCCTCATACACCCATGTCCTCACCTCAAGAGCGCTCCGAAACACGTAAGATTACTTGCCTACACATCACTTGTACGACCGAAGTTAGAATATGCATCCGCTATCTGGGACCCGCATCAAGCATATCTCATCAACGCAATAGAATCGGTTCAGAACCGTGCAGCTCGCTTCATTCATTCTTCGTATTCATACGGCATCAGCGTCACGTCATTAAAATCGTTATCCAATCTTCCATCGCTCGCTCAGCGTCGGCGCATTTATTCACTTTGTCTTTACCATAAATTCTTTCACAGTTCCTATCTGCGTGATCCACGTTACATCAAACCCGCAACGCGCATATCGCTCAGGACAAGCCACCCTCTGCAGGTTTCACTAACGCGTGCTCGAACATCAACATTTTCAGCGTCATTTTTCTCCGCACGGCGAAAGACTGGAACGACCTCCCTCCTGCCATCGTCGACATAACATGCCCATCATTATTTGCACAACATGTAACCGACCATCTTCATCCCAATAGCCTCTGAGTATACTTTTGTCCTCAATATTTCTGTATATCTTAGTATATTTTTTAGTACATTTTTCTCTTCAATAATGCTTACGTGTGTTAATTTACATGTTTGGTTATAACATGAACAAATTGTAACCTATGTAACGATTACTTTATTGTTATGGGAACATATGAATCCTACCCCTTATGTAATACCCCCACTGGGGGTCTTTAAGGGAAATAAACTGACTGACTGACTGACTGACTGACTGACTGACTGACTGACTGACTGACTGACTGACTGACTGACTGACTGACTAATGTTATGACCTGTCATTTACGTTCGTCATGCAGTCGTGTTTTGCCATAGCATTTTTGGTATACATCCCATTAACGAAACGCGTGGCATGCAAATCATGCCGCTCATGACATGCATGTCACGATTTTCATTGCCGTTTATGTTCGTCACGCAGTCATGTTGTGCCATAGGAATTTTCTCATACACCCCATTAACGAAACCGTTAGAACTACAAGACCGCGGCATGTAAATCATGCTGTTCATGACACGCATGTCATGATTGTAATGTTATGATCTGTCAGTTGTGTTCGTCATGCAGTCATGTAGTTGGATACCAATTTTCGTATAAATCCCATTAACGAAATCTCCAGGCGAGCACCAAGACCGTGGCATGGAAATCATGCCGCTCATGACATGCATGTCATAATTTTCATGTTATGAGCTGTCATTTGTGTTCGTCATGCAGTCATGTTGTGGTATACCAAATTTCGTATACATCCCATTAGCGAAACGGCCAGGAGAGCACGAAATCGTAGGCGGATAGATAGATAGATACATAGATAGATAGATACGCTCCAAGTGGCCCAAGTTCTCTAAGAAATGCTTCGCATTTTAAAACATTGTACGGCTAACCTACGCTATAATGAGCTTCTCATCCAAATGCTGTAGTCATCCCGCGAAGCGTAGCGCTCATGTGCGGAACACAAATTTTCCACTTACTCAGGAGCCACCAGCTCAAAAAGAGGCTTCTCCTCACGCCCCTCGTATATGCTTGTTTCGTCATAGAGCACATGCATGCAGCTTCTCTGCTATTGGCCGATGGCAGACACGGCCTCCGTGCCTGAGTGTGGGCCCTTCGCAGTGCGCGTTTATTAAAACCGAAAGCGCGCGGGTGCCGTGCGCTCGCTTTTGTTCGCGTTGTGAACACCTAGGCGAAATAATTCCGGGAATTATGGAAAAACCTTTTTGTTGATGCGGAAGTCTCATAGGCGCCATTGGAAGGTGTTGGTGAACTACCGCGGTATCGAGTCGAAGAGTGCGGTGCAAAATTCATTGTAGTTTCCCAAGAATCAAATGCATGCTAGCAGCAGCCTGTAAGAAACGATACATGATTCGCACACGTTAATCAATCATTGATCAGTGATTGCAGATGGGTTTATACACTATGGTACTGAATGCGCCACCTTCTATTACTCGAACTCAATAACATGGTTTAGTAGGACAGACTGCCGGGCTAGTTGGTTATGCATCATGAAAAGTTCAACTCATCGCGATTTACACAGAGACACAGCGCCCCTCCTGTCTGCTTCGTCTCTTCTTGTGTGTCTGTGTAAATAGCGCTGAGCTCAAATTTTCGTGATCAGTAACATGACTGGAGCCGTACACAGTCTTTCATGGATAAGGTGGATGAAAGGACTAGCACGGATTATAGTGGATTTGAGCGGATTAGAGAAGGCGCATTAGGTTGTATTAAGATGGAAGACGGCATATTAGAGCGGATTACGGTAGATTAAGAGAGATTAGGGTGGATGAAGGATTAGTGCACATAAGAATTGAAGGAGGTGAATTAGCGTCATTTAAAATGGATTACGCCTTTCTTGTATGGCTTAATTATGCATAGTCTAATAGTCTGGGCTCGTAGAGGCTTGACTTAGTCTCAACTAAATTAAGCATAAGCTAATTAACTTCAGATTTTTTGTGCGTCTAACTAACATAGACCTAATTAGGCATGACTTAATAAGCTGGGCTCCATTATTCATGACAATTATTTTTGAGGCAATTAGTCCTAACTTAATAAATATGGTAGAGTAATGCTAGACCTTTTATATTAGCGTAATTAGGCGTCGCTAATGAGCTAGATCACTTTAATTGGGCTTCACTTGAGCAGTCCTAACCTAACTAACATTGGATTCATTGTTTATTAAGATTTGAGCTTATTAGTGATCACAGTTCTGTGTTGTTCACTTAGTGCTAGCCTAATTAGAATCGACCTAATTAGTTCAAGCTTGCTTACAGACATTCCAAGTTGATCAAGAGAGGAATAGCGAAGACTTGCTTGCTCAGCACCCTAGGCAAGTCATGCCCTGAGCGCATGAGCGAAAGTTTGTGTGAACAAATTGGCCGTTTCGGGTCCGTGGGTTACCCAACGCATGTGCTTGTCAGTGTTTCTGGGGGCCTTGTGAAGATGAACGCGCCAAAGAACATTCCTGCCAGCCCGCTTCTAGCTAACACGAGGAAGGTCGCGCTCATTCCATATACGCACGGCTTATCACACCGACTCAAAAAAAGGTAATACAACGCGCGAACGTCAAAGTCTTGTGTTCGGCTCCCATAAAATTGCAGTTTGTGCAGACCTGCAGCATCAGAGAACCACGGGTGCAAAAAGATGCATGAAAACCAAAGCAAGTTCATAGAATATAAGGATGCAGTAGTGTAGAGGCTCCCATTAACATGTGGCAATAATTATGTAGGCCAGAGCGGACGGTGCATCAACGAGCGCTTAAAGGAACACCAGAACAACGTGGACAATAAAAGGGACGGGTTCCTCGATGCTCACTGCAGGCACTGCAGTAATTCAGATACACGTGATGATGCCCATAGCATGCCCATTTTTTAGGGAATGGTCAACGATGAGTACTAGCAGAAGTGAGCTAACAAGCGAAATTATTGAAGCTGAATCGATTGATGTGGTGGGAGATATGTGCATTTCCAAACCGTCGATTGCTCTTTCTTCTAAGGAGTTAGCCTATCTACGCAAACATAGCTGAATGTACAAAGTGCGTATAAGGATGATGGTTGAAAAGCGATGTTTGTTGCCTATATGTGTGGTTCCCTGTTTTCCAAATAAACATTGTTACAAGTAGCGCCCGTGCGTGTCACGTATTTCTCAGTCCGTGCTTTTTGTGCGCTAAAACCTTCAAGTATGCAATACCTACACGCCCAAAACGCGAAGCTACTTAGTTATATATGCCTTATTTGTCATACCCTAAATAAGCATGAATTAGTTCATTGTGGCTTGCTTGGGTTAGCCCTACCTGAAGTAGGCTTCAGTTAATTAGACTTAGGCTCCACTGAATTAGACAGTTCGATTAAGCATTTCGTAAGTAGTGTTAGGAAGCTTTAATTGGCTTTACTATAGCTTTACATGGTTACGCTAGCATTACATAGCCTAGCGCGTAATTTTCTGCAGATGTCTCTGTTTCATCAATAGCCTAAACAACTTCGCTGTTAAAATCGATCTAGTGTATATTAGGGTGTGTTCTCCCTTTAAATTAATCAGTCCGTCTTACCGCATCTGAACGCATTTTATTCCTCATTATTCTGTCGAAGGTCGTTCGAGTCGTGAAGGTCCTCCTTTCGAGTAATAGTAGTCGCGCGTTCGAGCTCGACAGGTTCATTAACCCGTCTACAATCACTAATGAGCCATTAACTAACTTGGGCTTAAGCGAAACAAGGTGGATCAGCGTTCGTAGTTGCACAGTTCATTCTGACGCTGTCGTATGCGCAGCATCGAAGACAAGCAGCGCACTGACAATGTAAGCGCGCACACCACCCAGCCTAAACGTGTGTGATGAACTAAAACAAAGCTTCAGAGGGTCGAAAAATACAGTGATCGCGAGGGCAGGGCACGTGGCCGAGCCTAGGCGCGGAGTGAGGCGGCGCGTGCCCCCATCTGTCGCGCGCTTTTAATCTCTGATAAGACTTTGAAGCCTCGTGACGTAACGCAGTGACCTCCTTCGACAAGAGCGCTATTCGCAACTCCAGAAAAAGTCGTTCATCTGGCAACATTGCACATATAAACAAAGATGGCTTCTACATCCAGGGTCACGGCCGCGCTTTCGCTAGAGTGTACTAGAATATTTTGAGTGGCGCGACCGGAGCGGGCGCGCCGTGCAAACCGGTGTCCCCTCTCGCATGGAAAGCAGCGGTGGCGCTGGCGTGCCTAACCATTGGGGCAGCCGACGCGCGGCGGGCACGGCCAGCGTGGCCCGAGCTGTGGTGCTCATTCTAATTCTATTTTTTTTCGCGTGTGCGTGCGTGCTGTGCCATGCACATTGCAATAAATATTGTATAAAGATAGGTGCGGCAGCACAGTCACGCTGGCCGGCGTTTCCACAGATACATCTAATAAAATAAAATAAAGATCCGTTCGGTGCGCCTTGCAAGCATCTGATGCGCTCGCAGCTTTGTTGCACGATCCCCTCTCGCGGGGCGCGATGGAGGCGTTAATTTTATTTAAAATAAAGCAGTTTTTAATCAGAACTTCCTTATACATGATTGGTGTGCAGGAAAACGTCAGGCAGTGAATTACTTTGTGGGATATATTGCAAAAATCTGGCATATATAGGTGACGACGGCACACAGTTTAGGATGGGGATAACATCGCAAAAACGCAGCCTGCACAAAATAAGAAGAATAAGAAAAAAAAACAAGGAAAACGTCGTAAGAGTGCAGGCACGGATGTCCGTCATTCCCGATGTTTTGCATAAATATTTGGAGAGTACGGGAAGAGAGCTCGAAATGAGCAACATTAGTTTCAATCTGCTCGAGCAGGCCAATGTTGAAAACGGCAAGACCTTCTAGGTCTGTTTTATGCTGAGTACAGGGTCCCGTTTGGCTAATACTGAACTGTTACAAGTTACTGCCCGGAATTACCAACTTCCTTATTCTCATCCTGTAAAATTAATGAATACGTCTCACAATTATTTAGCTAGTTCGTTACCGATAGTTATGTTCATATCGCAGCCATATCTTTCGTAAAGATTTCTTGAAAATGACCCAACTAAATACCTCTGTAATTTCTGTTTTTGTATAGTTTTGCTGCCGTAATTGCTCTCGTTATGTCAGGCGAAGTCGACATCATTTTTTATATTTTAAGAGAGCAGTTTAACTGGTTCAGTGCCGCACCGACGGGGAGGGGGGTTATGGGGGTTGTAACCCCCCATATGGTGCTAACTGTAACCCCCCTGAGGCCGACCTAACCCCCTCCTACTCCATAACTGCATCTGTGTCCTAGAAGAATGTGGCGCTAATGTCTCAGCAAAACGCCGAAAAAATAATAAAATAATCATCATAATTGATGTTACTATTATTTGGCATTTTATTTACCTTTTTTTACACACGCAACAACTGTGTAATCGCATGCCCGGCCCATCGTGAAAGATTGAACCCCCTCCCCCTGGCAGAGATCCTGGGTGCGCTACTGAACTGGTGCCACATGTATAATACTCATTCATAGGGTCTCAACCCGTCTAGCTACTTTCTTTGTAATAGATGACCTTTTACGTATCTATAGATGCGTTCGCATTGACAGCATTACAGTGATTGTTCTCGTGAGCTACTCGTTACTTCTGAGTACTTTGGACTAGCGTTCGGAATCCGCTGTTATGGAAGTTATAACATATTAGGGCACCATTTGAGATCGAATTATTAGCAGACTATTGCGTCCATCTTAACGAAATCAACAACTATGAGGAATGGACACATTTCTCCCTGGTGCTCTCATTACGGCATGTAGCTGAATGGAGATAAAGCAGTGTCTATAAGAACAAAAGAAAGCAACACGATACAAGGCCTTCTTTACTTATGGTTTTCAAACGGAATCGCTCCCTGATATATCTGAATGCAAGTAGGCGTCGCATTACTCACTCTCTCATTTGGAAAGGTCACACTATTCTCGCCAGA
This sequence comes from Hyalomma asiaticum, assembly GCA_013339685.2. Lineage (NCBI taxonomy): Eukaryota > Metazoa > Arthropoda > Arachnida > Ixodida > Ixodidae > Hyalomma > Hyalomma asiaticum. The sequence goes on along the minus strand of CM023486.1, from coordinate 1,035,649 downwards.
GCGTCACCAGTCCGTAATTTTGGTTCCATTAGATAATAACTAAAAGAAACATTTGCAAAACCTAATTTGTCAGTATATACATATCGTTTTTCAGACCAGGACCTGGACATGCATGCGCACTTTGGGACTCCTGCATAAATCGTAGAACAAAGACCGGAGAAGATTTAAAGCGCTACGCCGTTCGCTACTTATATTCTAAGTAGTAGCGGAACTGACCTTTCAGACCTAATTAAAGAGCACAATGTATGAAGATTTTGAGTGTGCCAGAAAATGCAGACTAATTAAAATGTCTTTCCCTGAGCTGTATGCTTTACCACTGCGGTCGCAGCTGAGGAGACATCACCATACTAAATCTTTAATCCCTTTTAGTACCAAAACAAATTCTTCGGACTATCTATTTTTCCCTCGCGTCATCTCTGAATGGAATAGTTTATCTCTCACGACTTCGCACAGCACGGACCTAATTTTTCATAGAATACCTTAATTGATCCTTAAAGTTTCTTCACCACACTTGAACGTTAGTACCTAAACGTAACATTGTCACACCACACCCTTTTCATTACTCAAAATTCTAAGATTTATGAGCTATAGTGAGTGTATGGTTTCTTCAGTTTACCTATATTTATAGGAAACGAAAGTAACAGTGTGAATAATTATGCTTGTTACAGCATGCTTATATCAGGTACGTCACACCGAAAGGGTGATGTGGACACGCAGCAAAACAATATCTGACTTTTCACAAGTAGGCGATAGGTAGAACCTTCTTTGTGTTTGAGTAAAAATGCCCATACCAAAAATGAGCACCGATATATAGCGTGCAGTAGAACTGCGGGCTGATTTAAAACTATATTTGATGATTGCAATGCTCGCACGCTCGCCGTGTTCATAGGTAATAACATTGCGTTTTGAGCAGAAACCTCGGAAGTAAGCAGGCAAGCAATATGAAAAGACATCGATCGCCTAGTTAAAAGTTGATGAAGCTGCATGTGGCGCATCGCTGCTCAAGTGATCCATTCGCGCTTCATTATAAAACCAAAATAAACCTATCTACACCTGCCAGGCGCTCTCCCGGCGCAAATTAATTGCCATCAGGGTGGTAATGCAGTTCAGGTGTGATGAAACGGTCCGTTTTTACGTTCCTTTCGTATAAACTCGCGCCACTTTTGCGAAAATTTTTGTGAGCGCGCCGGCAAGCAGATGCCCGCGAGGCGGGCCGGCAGGAGCAACCAAGGTCTGACGACTGCAGCAGCCGCCGCTGCGTTCCATGCGGAGAGGGCCCCTCTCCGGCCGGGGGTCGCGCCACTCAAAATATTCTAGTACACTCTACTTTCGCTTAGCGCTGTGCTAAAGTTTCTTGATTGCGGGGTCGAGTCACGATGCTTCGCCGAAGGCTAAAGGGTTCTTGCTGTCGAACATCTGATATTAATCGGCCTAAAGGGTTTGAGCGGCGAAACAGCGGAAATAATTGCGCTGTGCGTTCAAACGTCGCACTTGTTCGGAGACCCGCATCAAATATTTTTTTTTTGTCAGGATAAAGAGCCTTTCCAGTGATCCTGAAGTTGAAGAAGGCAGGTGTTCATGCGTAGCAGGCCTCTCCGAAAGATGCAAGCACTTGTGCGCGGCGCTGCTCCATTGAGTACAAATGCGTCACTTATAAATGTGTTAAAAGAGTTCATTTCTATGCGCAGTGCCGGAAAACAAACTTATAGGCGCGGTGAACAGGTCGAGGGCTGAAAAGCTGGAACGAGCGCAATAAATTGTGAATTTCCATCAGATGAACTCGAAATGGAAACGCGCTATGTTAAACGATCACACATTACCTCCATAACCCACCAAACAAATGACGAGGCGCAGAACGCGTGCGGGACGAAGAAGGCGGGCGAAGGCAAGCGCTCGCTTTATGTCTACTTACTAGAATGCATGCGGGCAAAAGTACGCCAACAATAATATTACCGCGGTTCAAGTTGAGCATTGACACGTTCAAAAAACGTTGCCAGATATACACGCATAAGCAATGTCGCTATTTTGTTCACGCGCTTGCCTAAACTAAACTACACTCCGGCTCTCGAAAGGCGCGCATGATAATAATTAAACGCACAAATAAAATCTGTGTACTCACCAGGGAGGAAGAAATGGTCGCGAGCGAAGTGACTGGAACAAACTAGCATAGTTCCCGTCACCTTCTTGCCGATGCGCAAGTTCCTAATCCATGTTGCCCTGTGCGAAGCGTCGTCTTCTTCTTTGGGGAACCGATGAAAGGACGTGTTGCTGTCTTTGCACCGCGATGACACGCAATGAGGCAAGCCACAAAAGTCTTCTGATGAGGATTATTTTCTTTTTCGCGCTGCTTCGAGGCGGCATGGCGTCCATTAAGGAACTATACAGGGTGTTTTTTTTTAGTTGCAACACATCTTTAAAATGAGAAAAAACATAAATCGCGGGAATGTCTTCTGTACCATTAGAGTATACGGATTGTCGGCCTCTAGATACAGAACAATTTCCGCACTTGTATACATAATTAGCGATATTACGCTAATTAACCTTTTAATTATCGGTAATTGGTGGCTACAGCCAATGAGTATTTTGGAGCCCGTCCTCGACATTACCCATCCCAGCGATCAAATTTTGAATAGCGGAGTGCATGTCGGAGCTACGCGAACAATTATTTCCCCGTGGCAGGCTCCTTGAAAGCGAAACTGGACGGGGAAAAGAGCGTCTGTGACGTCGATGTCGCGCCTCCACGGCTTTCGTCACTCGCCACTCGACCGTGGTAACCGCCGCTCCGGCCGCGCAAGCAGCTTGCGTTATCTCCTTGTTATCTGCGGCGTTGGGCCCCGCAGGCGAGTGACGAAATGCGCGGAGGCGGCGACATCAACGTCACAGACGCTGCCATGGGGAATTAATTGTTCGCGTAGCTCCGACATGCACTCCGCTATTCAAAATTTATTCGTTGGGATAGGTAGTGTCGAGGACGGGCTCCAAAGTACTCATTTGCTATAGCCACCAATTACTGATAATTAAAATGTTAATTAGCGTAATTTCGCTAATTATGCATACAAGTGCGGGAATTGTTCTGTATCTACAGGCCGCCAATCGGTATACTCGAATGGTGCACAAGAAATTCCCGCGATTTATGTTTTTCTAATTTTAAAAATGTGTTGCAACTAAAAAAAAACAGCCTGTAGAGCTGTTTTACAGCGCGCGGTAATGCGATAACATGCCGCGTCTCGAGATAGATCTTGCATCGACTGGTTCCAGGAGCGTCCGCTAGGTGTCGAGCATTTAGATGAAATCGCGAATTGGCCTCGAGATCAACATGTAGATGGCAGCACCTGCACCACGTCTGTGTTGATGGGCGTTCGCCGACGCGCATTGAAAAGTACACAGCGGCGCTATATTGGGAGCGGTCTGAGGCAGTTGTTAGCTAAATAAAAGCATTAATTGCATTCAAAGGGTAATATATGCGTCCTTAACTGTCACGCCTGTGCAAGACGTACGCAAAATGTTTTTATTGCGCGTGAAGGAAGCGTGATATGTCACTCAACAGGGCGCTGACATCACTCAGCCTTAAAGTTTGACTTCCTCAGCGGGTCTCTCCATCTATTTGTCATTCACCATACTTACGTTCTCTTGTGTCGACAATGTTGCCGTTGCTGTTACGCGACTGGAAGAGTTCGGTATTGTCGTTCTCGCCCATTTTTCACTACTGGTTACAACAGCAACTAAAAAAAGACTGTTACTGCTCATTCAGTTGAAGAAGTAGCTTGTGTACTGCGCTGTATCACTTACACGCACACTTGTGTTTAAATACTTGCATGTCGTGTTACATGAAACAAGGCAGTTAACTGACGCGGTTAGTCAAACGTGACTGTATACGCTGCTTGAGTACCCCCACGATATTTGACACATGTCTATATTAAGTAAACGCTTTAATACTCAAACGCACCGCCTTCTTCGTATGACTACTTACGCGACCGTTACACGGAAAGGTTTATTCTTTATGCGCATAAAAAACGGATGTTTTCTTGAAGCGAAAAACGTCTATTTCCCGTCATATGCTCACAGTCGCATATCTCGAGACCATATCGCTCCTGTACTGCTTTTAGACGTTGATGTTTCCCGCTTCACTTGTTCAGAAGGACGCTAAGTGTTGCCGTATACATGAGATCGACAGCAGCAGCCAAAGTGAAATAACTGTGCCAAACCGGTGGTGCGACGATGACATAGCATCCTCACGACAAAGGTTAAGTGATTTTAAGAAACAGCAAAGACTGCAGTGCAATGCCAAATAATACTGTCACTAATACTCTTTCATCATCATCATCATCATCATCATCATCCTTTTTAGGTCCACTGCAGGACGAAGGCCTCTCACAATGACTTCCAATCCACCCTATCCTGAGCGAGTTGGTTCCACTTTACGCCCGCAAACTTTTTAATTTCATCGCGCCATCTAACCTTTCGCCTACCTCTGTTGCGTTTTCCCTCTCTTGGTATCCATTCCGTCGCTCTCACTGTCCACCTGTTATCCTTCCCCCTCAGGACATGTCCTGCTCAGGTCCACTTGTTTTCTTTAATTGATATAATAACATCGGCTACTCCTGTCTGTTCTCTGATCCATTCCGTTCGTTCTTAAATGCGGAGCATTTCTTAGTCGCACGATGTCGCGCTTCGGCGTCTCCGTCGCTCTTAATGTCCACCTGTTATCCTTCCTCCTCATGACATGTCCTGCTCAGGTCCACTTTTTTTTCCTTTAATTTATATAATAACATCGGCTACTCCTGTCTGTTCTCTGATCCATTCCGCTCGTTCTTAAATGCGGAGTATTAGTCGCACGATGTCGCGCTTCGGGGTCGGCGGCCGGCGGCGCCGTCAACAACCCCTCTGCGCATGCTCGGCTCGTCTCGTGCCGGCCCAGAGAGACACCCGCAAAACTGTCGCTCCAGGCGGGCGTTCAGCAAGCCGAGCATGCGCAGTGGGGGTGCGGACCTCTCCCCCGTACTCCTCTCCCTCGAGCGCGGGCGGTGTGTATATAAGCGGCGGAGCGCGTTCGGAATTCAGTCAAGGGCGGATTTACTTGGCTTTCGCTTGACTTGACGCTTTGCTCAAGACTAATAAAGACGAAATAAGAATTAAGCATTCCTAAACCATACCCAAATACGCAACATTCACGCGATAACCCCCCCCCCCCCCACTCTGCGACGCATTTACTCGAATTCCCCCCGTGGGAAGATGCGGGCGTAATTTTTTATCTCTTAGCGTTACCCCTATCATTTTTCTTTCCATTGCACGTTGCGTGCTCCTTAGTTTCATCTCTAGTTTTTTTTCGTTATCCTCCACGATTCCGCACCGTACGTTAGTACTGGGATAATGCACTGATTGAATACTTTTCGCTTTGGTGAGAGCGGTAAGTTTGCAGTCATGATTTCGTAATGCCTTCCGAATGCGCTCCAGCCCATCCTTATTCTACGGAGAATTTCTTTTTCCTGGGTAAGCAAACAGACAATGAAGCCTAGGAAAGCATACGGGAGTTACTTGTGGTATTGTAATTGTGGAGAAAGTAGAAAGGAATTAAAGTGGACGAAAAGACAAACCTGCCTTCGGTGGGAACTGAACCCACGACCTTCGGATGTCGCGTCCGATGTTCTGCCAACTGAGCTACGAAGGCGGTCGTCCCCCCACGCACTTTATTGTGTATTTATGTACGTATTATCCTGGGAGTGTTAGGCAGCGCCACTCATGGCCAAGGCGGCGTGTGTGGAACACACTTACTTGCCAGGAGGCGTCACGTAAAACGTGAACTTAGATGAGATGGCTGCTGCCCAATAAGCCCTCGCATGCTACCTAAGGCAACAAGTCTGCCGCAACGAGGCCCAAGCTATGAAATAGCGAAAGGGAAGGGGTCAAGGGCTCGTTCTTTGTTAGAAACAACTTAAGGCACCAAGACTTGGTGCCTTAGGTAGCATGCGAGGGCTTATTGGACCAAGAAGGAAAATACGGAGCGCTAAAAATACAACACACAAAGAAGGAGGCAACACACAGGAATGGCGCTCACTTTCAACTGACAATTATTGAGACAACATCGAATTTATGCACACAGCCGCCAAACATTATCTCTGTCATGATAAAACCTGACAACAAACATCCGCGTCCCCGCCATGATCACCGCATCTTGCCCAGGTGCCCGCCAATACGCAAGCAGCATTGCCACAGAAGGCGAGGGGGATAGCCATAACCCCGCGCACCACATTTCAGAATCTCATGTTTGTAAAGGATCATAAAACTGTCGCGTACGAACAATCATGAATCGTCGGAAAAAAAGAAACAAATAAACGACTAAAAATTTCTTAAACAACAAAGAAGCTGCTTCAAAAACAAAGGTAAAACTAAACAATAAAAACAATAACAAGGCTTGAACAGCAAAGCGCAGCGTCAAAAACAAGGAACAAACGAAGAGTGAAAAACAAGATGAGCAACAATGTGAAACAATGGAAGAAGAGCGAAAAGCCTCGTCAAGAAAGATAAAACCATTAAAAATTAAAAGCTAAAAAACAAACACTAGGATTGCAAAAAAAAAATTACTACACATATCCTTCCAAAAAAGCTACCTCCTTCTCAGAAAGCGCGACAGAGGGCGCACTGACACGTTTGTCCGCAAACTTAAGAATGTGGTACGCTTCAATTCTTTCTTTTTCGTAACGGTCACCTGAGCGCTTGAGGAAAGTGGTACGCGCGAATTCTGGAATGCACCCGCACCTTTTGCAGTGTTCAGCCAGGTGGCCACCCGAGTTATTCTTGATAGACAAGGAATGCTCATTCGCCCTGACATTGACACATCTTCCGGTCTGCCCTATATACACTTTATCGCAACTCAGTGGGATCTTGTATACGACGTTCTTTGCGCAGTCAGTAACGGCGCTGACATGTTTCTTGTTGCACTGCTTGAGGTTCCTTTTTGTAGTGAGGAGACAAATTTTTGATAACTTACTTGGGGCAGTAAACACGATATTCCCATTGTATTTGTTTATCACTTTCTTCAGGTTGTGGGAAATGCGGTGAATATAAGGAATGGCTACGGCAGACCGTCTGTCACGTTCAATAGTGCCCGAGTCACAGGAACGTTTTAACTTCTGCAAAAGGGATTCGCACACACTGTGTATTAACTGAGGAGGGTATTTGGCTGCTTTTAAGCGTTGAACTTGGTTGTGAAACCCGACATTCATTTCATGATGGCACGATTTTTCCAGAGCTGCCTTCAAACATGTCAGAGCGATGCCTCTTTTTACGAGCTTAGAGTGAGCGCTCTCGAAGGGTAACAAAGATTTCTTAGACCGAGCATTGTACGACCAACATAAGTGACCGGGCTTGAACAATATTTTTAAATCCAGAAATTGAATTATTAACCGCCTTTTCCCACGTGAAACGAAGTCCAGCTGCCGAGCTTTCAATGACTTTCATTATGGCTGTAGTGATATCATCAGTCACCGGGCTATCTACTTCGTTCAAAATCAGGAGATAGTCATCAACATGCCTGAAAGGTTTTTTAACTTGAAATTCGCAGAGCTTAAGTTCAATACGCTTGTTCACAGAGGATAAGAATATGTCACACAATACCGGTGCTATGGAAGAACCAATACATATTCCAGATTTTTGCAAATAATGCTGTCCATTGAAGCAGATGGCAGTTGACTGAAGATAGAATTCTAAGATTGCAAGGAAATTGTCACTGCTTACCCCCGTGGCATTCTGGAATTTGAGTTCGTCATTCTCACTAATCACATCACGTAAAGCACAGAATAGTTCACCGTGAGGGACGGAATAAAACAAGTCCTCCACATCAATTGACAAGGCAGAGGTTCCGGACAAGACGCCAAGTTCTTTGATGATTTCATGCGAACTTCTCACTAGAAACGGGTCTTCACCGACTAAGGTGCTTAGATGTTGCTGCAAAAACTTGCCCACGGGGAATTGCCAGGAACCCTTCTCAGTGACGATGGTTCGCAAAGGACATTCAGGCTTATGCGTCTTACCGGTGAAGAAGGCTTCCAAGGCAGACGCTTCAGTCTTCTCAACTTTTTTCCTGAGCGATTCCAAGTTGAGGTCCTTCAACAACTTAACCGCCTTCCTTTTCGTGGATCTTGCGTTGAAGTTGCAGGGCTTGAAATTCTTACTTACTTACGCCTCACTGGCTCAACGCTAAACTCGTACTTTCAAGTGGTGGAAGTGCTGGTTCTCTTTTCCATCGTCGAACTCCGTACCCGGACTCTACCTTCACCTTCAGCCATGACCGATGACGTTGCGCAGCAGAATGCTACCCCGCACCTCCACTACTTGAAAGTACGCGTTTAGCGTTGAGCCAGTGAGGCGTTTATTGAAGACAGCAGAGCCGAATCGACCAGCCGTTCAAGCGGAGCAAGCACGAGCAGCAACAACTGTCCTCGTCTTCGTCTATTGCTGGCTCTCCTACATGCGCCTTATTTATACTACAATATATATATATATATATATATATATATATATATATATATATATATATACCGTCGAGCCCGACTATATCGAACCCGTTTATATCAAATTATCCCATATATCGAACAATTTCTAGGCACCGTAAATTTACATTGAGAATATATAGGAAAAGTTACTGTTACATCGAACGGAAATAGCAACGACAACCGATATATAAAACTCCATGTGCCTCAAAAGTGCCCCAGCAAGTTGGCTTTCCCTCGCGGTGGCGGGGAAAACTGCCGGTGCCACCCTAGAAAAAGTGGTTTAGACCCGGCTGTGCACGGGCGAACACGCCCCTGCAAAGAATGATCCTGGCCTGCTCGCAGCACTTACAGCCAACCAGAGGCCGTCGTGCTTTCTCCGAGGCGCGGAGGCGGTACAAGTGAGCGCCATTTTTTTCTTTCTTTATGCTTGTGTGCCTGCTGCTGCCTCTTTTCCTCGAGTCCTCATTCAGCGTGGTCCGTGCCGGTGGTGTTTCATGCCTGGTGATGATACCCCAAATTCCGACGACAGCACTGAAGACACCGCAGGTGTTTCCGCCGAAGTTTGGAGCGAGCAGGCAGAGTTCCCGGGGTGCTATCGACGGATCGACATTCGATGAGTTCGTCAGTGCGGCCGATGATGTCGCCATCATGGGCCAGCTACAAGATGAGGACTACGTTGCGGACGTCGTGCCGACCACGAGCCAAAACGACAGCAATAAGGAAATTGACGATGGCCCGTTGCCTACATCCGCTGAAGTGATTAGTGCACTCGCGTTGGACCGGCGCGTGAATATGGAAGGTTGCGGCCTCAGCTGCTCCGACTGACAACGCGGACAACGACGACAACGTGGAGGCGTGCGTGCTGTCGCAGGCAGCGAAGTCGTTGAAACAGAAGAAAATCCAGGACTACGGTCAACGACCGATTTTTCGGACCCCATCGGGAATGCATAAACATCCGGAAAATCGGGCAGACCGGAAAAACGAATGCATGCAAAAGCGCACTAACTTACCGATATTTTTATTATCAAGGGGGGTCAACGACGAAATGCTACGCTTCAGAAGCACCAAACCGATGCGGCCAGCAGGTGTGACGCGCCTGTAGGCCGTGGTGGAATCGCTACTAAGAGCTCCCACCATGTGTATGACATCGCGCGCATTACACTGAGACAAAACGAAATTACTGCTCGTTGTCACGCTTCCGGCTGTCAGGGGTTACCGATGCGCCGTTTTGACAGCATGGGCGCCGCCAACGCGCGCAACACCCGGGCGGAACCGAATTCTGCCGAAAATCGCGGTCGTGTTGACGAGTTCACAGATGGCGGCAGTCACAAATCACACAGTACATGCGCACTGAAAGCGCTGCACACAAAATCGCGGTCGCCGTGATCACGAACGCCAGCGACGCAACTCTGAAAGTACGCGCGTGGCCAATGCCCGAACAAAGGTAATAACCGTTCGCCCGTTTCAAAACCGCGGTCGCTACCGGCGCGGTCTTGTACGGCCACCACCAGCCTGAAAGTGTGTGCGCGCCCAACGTACTACAGCGAGTCGAAGCAAAGCTGCTTTCCGCAAACGCTGCTGAAGAAACCGTGCTAGTCGCTATCACGGATAGCGGTAACGCAGTTCATGAAGGCACGTACGCGAAAACGGAACTACGGGTTACTGTCCAATGCAGACGAGAAGGCTCTCGCTATCATCGCGATCATCGATAGCGCCTATGTACCTCCCAAACTACGCGGCCAACGCAGCGGTAGTTCCAAGGCAATAGAGCCACAGAAAGGCACGGAACGTTATAGCTTTCCTGTCGATCGCTATCACTACGGCGGGGTGGACTTTGGCACGCCGTTTTCGTTTGGCCTCTGCCGCATGCGATGCGACGTGCAGCCGCAGCGTTCTGCACTCGGAGGCTCCGAGGGTCGTGCGTTCTAACAGCTCATTGTGCGACCGAGTAAGTCCAAATTAGCGAGAGTTCGATGCCAATAAACGAAGCGCATGCTTGCGGGGAACAAGAGGTCAAGTCATAATAATCATATTTTCCGCACTTATCTGGTATTCTAGACAAAATTTCGCAGCCACAAAGTTCCGCGGCCACGAATTTTTCGCGCGTGCTGTCAGTTTCTTCGAAGCGAGATTTGAGCGCACGCAGTTTTGACGACTTTGGACCTTTCGTCGCATCAAAAGGTCCGGAAAATTGGACGGCGGAGGGTTCGAGCGTCCGAAATTTCGGACTCTCTTATACATTGATTCTATGGAGCTTGTGGCGGTGCCGCGAAGACGTCCGAAAAATTGGGCGTCCGGAAAATCGTTAGTTGAATGCATTTTGTTCCAAAGTAGGGCACGCAAGTAAGCCACCGTATTAATAAAGTACTCTTCTTATTCGTATGTGCCCTTGCATCATCAAATCCTATAGCGGGCCTATATCGAATTATGCCATATATCGAACTAATAAACGGTTTTTGGCGAGTTCGACATACCCGGGTTCGACTATATATATATATATATATATATATATATATATATATATATAAGTTCCTGCTGTGGATACCCCTGTCCACAGATACAGCCGCCGACAACGAGGCCTAAGCCCTGAGCTGATTCCCTTGGAACTCCCCCCCGTCAAGGAGCCCTCCTCCGTCTAGAGAAATGGCCACGAAGGCGCCTCACGGGTGACTCTTGAGCACCCGCGAATTCCTGAGACCTTCCACGGTGAAATTTATGAAGACGTTGAGGATTGGCTCGATCAGTACGACAGAGTCGCCCGGGCGAATCGTTAGAATCCAGACCAGAAACTATAGCACGTCTATTTCGCCCTGGCCGACAGCGCTCGCACCTGGTACGAGAACCGGCAAGGCACACTATCTGCCTGGAGCGAATTTAAGCAACAGCTGTTAGATGCGTTTGCTAACAGCGACCGTCGCGATTCGGCTCAGCAGCTCATCGAGTCGCGTATCCAGAAACCGAATGAGAGCGTTGCCATGTATGCGGAGGATATGACCCGCCTTTTTCGCCGAGTGGACCCGGAGATGCCCGAAACCAAGAAAGTCCGACATTTGATGCGAGGCGTAAAGGAGCAACTGTTCGCAGGTCTCCTTCGCTACCCGCCGACAACTGTTGCGGAATTCATAAAGGAGGCTACAACGATCGAACGAGCACTTCAGCAACGGTCCCGCCAGTACGACAGACTACACAACGCGTCCATCGGCGTCTCTGCCGCAAGTGCCAACAGCGAGTGTTCCCTGCGAGAGCTCATCCGAGAGATCATTCGCGAGGAGCTTCGAAACCTTGCGACTCCGCAAGAACTTGTGGCTTCAGTTGCTGAAGTGGTGCGCCAAGAAAAAAATTCACAGCATATCCACGGGGTGAATGATGATGAGTGGGCGAAGCTCCGGAGTGAATCACCGGTAAACCGTTAATCTTCCGTGTAATTCGCCCAGTCGATCATCATGTAAAGACGTGAGAAACACTCTATTCGAACGCTGGGATCTCGCGTTTAAGGGGACGCTAGCACAAGCGCGTTAGAAACATGCAGTACACTCTAGTAAGGGGGGAGAGGCCACAGCGTCTTACGCAGCCCCTTACACAGGCCGGAACGCGCACCGCGTTTGCCGACGCCATCACAGGTCACGCGATCTCTTCGTTGGACTGTGACTGAGGGACCTGATGTCCTCTCGTGCGTGGTGCTGCTCCGATTCCACGTGACGCAACCATGGACGAGTCGGACACCTTCCAGGACGATCCGAGCCTCTCCCTTGACGAGAGCCTGAAAAGGTTCATGGCCTGGCAGAAGCAGAAGCAGCAAGTGCTAGAGCGCCACGCCGAGTCGGCAACCCAGCTCGCCAACGCTCCTGCGCCTACCGAGCCAGCGCATCCCGCGGATGTAGCTGCCACCCCTGCATCGAGCACCGCCGACGCTTCCGCTGTCTTTCCTCTTCCCGCGTCCCCGGATGAAGAGGAGATGGAGTGCACCATAACAAGGAAGCGCCCCCACGAAGCGAGTGACGACGACGGCCCACGGAAGCAAGCCATGAGCGGCGCTACCGTTCCACCGTCGCCCGCAGCCACCACGTGCGTAGCGCACTCGTCTACCACTACAGCCAGCCCCGTCGACGTCGGGGCAGGCCCCCCTAAGGCGGCCGTGTATTTCGTCGGTAGGAAAGCCCGGCGGGCAAGGAAAAAGCGGAAGAGGCAGCCGCGAACGCAGCCCCGCGTCTCCGCGCCCGAAGCAGCTGAGGCCCCGCCACCCACGAGACCTCCTAGCACTCCGGCAGTCCGTCCGCGCCCGAGCCCCCTCCCCGTGCCTGCTGAGGACGACTTCCAAGAGGTCGTCTCCAAAGCTGCACGCCGGCGAGCGAGGGCACTGGTAGCCGCGGCCATTGCGACCGACCCCGCAGCGGTAGCGACCGTGCTCTACCGCCCTTCCTCTCCCGGTGGTTCCTTCGCGGGATCGCCTCGCCTCGCGCTGGCTGCGGCGCTCTCTGTGCGGCCGGGTGTGACGGCGGTGCGTGTCAACCACCGTCGAAACATCGTGGCGGCGGACGCGTCGTCGTCGGTGTACCTGGCGGAGCTCCTCACCATCACGGAGCTCAACGGCATCCCTGTTACCGCCCGGGAACCAACCGATCGTCGCTCCAGCCTCGGCTGCGTCTACGGGGTGGACGGCGACATCACCATCGAGGAGCTGCTTGACGAGATGGACTCGGCCGCACCCGTGCTCTCGGCAACAAGGGAGGGTAGCGCCGTCAAGCTGCGATTCGGAACTTCGGTCCCTCCCGAGTTCGTCAAGCTTCGGGGACTGCGGCTGCGAGTCCGGCACGTAAGGCCGCGCCCATTACAGTGCCGGCAATGCGGGCGCCTCGACCACGTTGCCGAGGCATGCCAGCGAGCCGGCGAATGCATCCGCTGTGGCCGTCGACATCAGGCCAGCGAGCAGTGCAAACCGCGGTGCGTCAACTGCAGCGGGAGCCACGCCGCCGATAATCTTACTTGCCCCAGGTGGCAGGAGGAAAGGCGCGTGGCAACTCTGCTCGCCTCATCGCCTACCCCGCTCTCGAGACGGGCGGTCAAAGCGGCAGTACGGGAAGAGACCCGCGAGGTGCGCTCTTATGCTGCTGCTTTAAAGGCCAGCCCATCCAAGCAACACCGCGACGACCACGGCAGCCGCCGCCCGGTACCTGCGCCGCGCCGTCGCATCACCATCGCAGCAAGCCCAGCAGCTACAGCGTCGCCTGCTGCTCCACCGACCGCGCCCTCAGCGGATCCACGAGATGCCCTCATCGAGCACCTCCTCGTCACCCTGAGGTCCGTTGCCGAAGAACTTCCGGCCGACAACCCGCGGCGCGGCGTGATCCTTGCGCTTACGAGCGCGCTGCCCAGTGCTATGCCGAGCGAGTAGCCACACTTGCCGGCGGCGGAAACGCCATCACTTTGGTGCGGCCACTGTCGAACCACCGGCTGCCTTTGCGCGCGGCGGGACGTGCTTCTTCGTGCTCCTGCTGACACACTCTCTTCTCTTTTCTTTCTACTCCTATACCTTTATGTCCCCTATCCCCTTCCCCTAAGGCGCTTAGCCGTGTCCCCAGTATGGGAGACAGAAATTAGCGCCTTTTTCCTTTCCTTTATAATCTCTACCACCACCACCACCACGCCATCACATGACTGCTGAAAGAGTATAAGGCGGAGAGGCCACAGCGTCTTGCACCAGCTTCTTACACGCGCCGTAACGCGCTAGCACAAACTCATCATCATCGTTAGAAACGGACAGTCTTTCGCTCTCTCTCTCTCTCTCTCTTTCTGTCTCTCTCACACAAGACAGCAGATGGAAGAGTGAGAGCGCTCGCGCGAGCCTCCCGGCGCGCGAGCTATCGAGCGCAATCCTAGAACGAGGTGGTTACGACTACAAGGGACGAACGACCCACGCCTCAAGGAGCTTCGCCCCTAAAAGGCAAGCATTTTCGTTTCCTGAACCATTACAAGACCAGCGGTCTATAAAGTACGCGTCGGCCGTCCGTCATCAACCTACAACGCCGCAGAACTCATCACCCGTCGCCCGTCCTTGCAATGAGACGCTCACGCCGCCTTATGACGTGTCACGGCCGACCCAGCAGGCGAGTGCACCCGTGGAAGCGTCACCTCACTACCCTCCGGCGGCTACTTCAACTTGGTCTGAGAGGACGCCCATCAGTCGACCACCTGTTCGTAAGACAGAGATTTGGCGGGCCGTCGACCGCCGTCCCATTTGCTACCATTGCGGCGAAGTAGGGCACGTGTATCGTTATTGCCCCTATTACGACCCTGGATACTCCTTTACAACCGCCTACCCTCGTGCTCGTTTCGAGACCCGACGTGATGCCGGCGTCCCTGCGCCAGCACAGCCGTTCGCCGTACCTTATCGCCGTCCCCGCACTCCGTCACCTGCTCCCAGTTCTTCACCGAACCGTCGTCTTTACGCATATACAGCCCGAAGCTGTTCCCCGAGCCCTCGCCGGGGAAACTAACAGCAGCGAGCTTTGGGGGGAAGGTTGCTGCCCGTCGAGATGCCACAGCTCCCCCGACACCGACAGGACGACCGAACGATGCGACTTTGCCGACGACAGAGGAAATAGTAACCGCTGAAATAACTGTTTGCATCGGCGGACGCCCAGTGACGGTGCTTGTAGACACTGGAGCGGATTTCTCCATAATGAGCCAGAAGCTCGCCGACTGCTTAAAGAAAGTGAAGACTACCTGGACGGGGCCTCACATAAGAACTGCTGGGGGTCAGATGATGACGCCCACAGGCAAGTGCACAGCTCGAATTACAATTGATAGCTCGGCTTTCGTTGCAAATTTTGTCATTCTGCCGGAGTGCTGTAAGGACTTAATCTTGGGAATGGACTTTTTACGTGAATACGGCGCTGTTATAAACATTCCCAACAGATGTGTCACGTTTTGGATGGGACCAGATGCAGCCGAACCCTGTACGGACCAGTGGTGTCAGTCTTTGCGCATTTCTGATGACGGCGTAACCATCCCACCGAGATCAAGCGTTCTTGTGTCCGTCACGTGCGAAACACAAAACAATTCCGACAGCATCGCCGAAAGTATTCCAGCATTACTCTTCAGCCACGGCGTCTCTGTTGCAAGGGGCGTCGTTAACATAGACCGCGGACGCACGCAAGTTCTGCTAACAAACTTTAGCCCTCAGCGCCGACACCTCACGAGAGGTATGACTGTTGCTTATGTAGAAGAGTTCACTCAGGTGAGAAACTGCATGACTGTGGAAGAAGATGGCACAACTGACCAGCCGCTGACACCCCTATCCGTCGATGTTGGCCGTAATTTGCTGCCTGCACAGAAGGAATGCCTCTTGGAGCTCATTCGTCAGTTCCAGGATTGTTTCTCGTCGTCGTCCAGGGTCGGCCAAACGACGCTGACCAAACATCACATTATCACAGAAGAAACAGCCAGGCCAATTCGACAAAACCCGTACCGCGTGGCCCCGCGGGAACGTGAGGCCATAGAAAATCAAGTACAGCAGATACTACAGGATGACGTTATTCAGCCGTCGAAGAGCCCGTGGGCATCGCCGGTTGTATTAGTAAAGAAAAAAGATGGCAGCTTAAGTTTTTGCGTAGACTATCGGAAGCTCAACCAAATCACAAAAAAGACGTTTACCCGCTCCCTCGTATAGACGCTTCCTTGGACCGACTTCAGCATGCGCGCTGTTTTTCGTCAATGGATTTAAGGAGCGGATATTGGGAAATAGAAGTTGACGAGAGGGATCGAGAGAAGACAGCATTTGTAACGCCTGACGGTCTCTATGAATTCAAGGTGCTTCCTTTCGGCTTGTGCTCCGCACCTGCAACTTTTCAGCGGTTAATGGACACCGTATTGTCAGGCCTCAAGTGGCAAACATGTTTAGTATATTAGGACGACGTGATTGTATTTTCTGCGACATTTGACGAGCACTTGAGGCAATTACGAGCGGTTTTTCAAGCCATACGATCTGCTGGTCTCACGCTAAAGCCTGAGAAGTGCCATTTTGGTTTTGAAGAGCTTCTTTTTCTAGGCCATGTCGTCAGCAACGAAGGTGTGCGGCCTGACCCCGGAAAAATTGCTGCGGTTGCAAATTTTCCGACTCCATCGGACAAAAAGGCAGTCAGACGGTTTTTAGGTCTGAGCGCCTGTTACCGACGCTTCATTCAAAATTTTTCACACCTTGCGTCGCCGTTGCCACGCCTCACCAGAGAAGACGTCACATTCGTGTGGGGTGAAGAACAGCAAAGAGCGTTCAACGAGCTACGGGACCGCCTTCAAAAGCCGCCTGTCCTCGGACACTTTGACGAACACGCCCCGACAGCACTCCACACCGACGGCTTGGGAGCTGTACTGGTGCAGTGGCAAGACGGTGCCGAACGCGTCATTGCTTACGCAAGCAGAACCCTTTCCCGCACGGAAGAGAATTATTCTACGACGGAAAAAGAGTGTCTTGCGGTGGTTTGGGCGGTTATGAAATTTCGCCCTTATCTGCACGGCCGCTCTTTTAATGTTGTCAGTGGCCATCACTCACTTTGTTGGCTGACGAACTTAAAAGATCCATCAGGACGACTGGCACGCTGGAGCATTAAGCTCCAAGAATTCGACATGGCTATAGTCTACAAGTCGGGTAAGCGGCATACGGATGCCGATTGTCTTTCACGCGCCCCACTCGAACCCGCAAATTCAGAGGACGAAGACGATGCCGCGTTTATTGGAGTTGTGGCCACGACTACAATCGCCCAACAGCAACGCGACAACCCGGAATCGGAGCCAGTTATTAGCTTCTTGGAAGGTCGCACTTCCACCGTTCCGAAGATATTTGCAAGAGGACTCTCGTCGTTCCGCGTGCATAACGATGTCCTGTACAAGGTGAACTTTTCTCCTAACGGCAACACTTACTTACTGGTCGTCCCTACGCCTCTCCGACGGGAAATATTACAGGCATCTCATGATGAACTAACGTCCGGTCACTTAGGCTATACCCGAACGCTATGTAGAGTGAGACAGAAGTATTACTGGCCGAGACTCGCAACGAACGTTCGACAGTACGTCCGCACATGCCTTGAATGCCAGCGGCGGAAAATGCCAGCAGCCAAACCAGCAGGGTTCCTTCCGCCTGTTGAAGTACCCCGTAGCTACATTTGCTCAAGCCGGCATGGACCTCCTAGGCCCGTTTCCAACTTCTCCTTCGTGTCGCAAGTGGATTATTGTTGCGACAGACTATCTCACTCGCTACGCCGAAACCAAAGCTCTGGAGCGGGGCACGGCAAGTGAAGCTGCCAGATTCTTTATAGAGAACATAGTACTGAGGCACGGCGCTCCAAAAGTAATAATAACCGACAGGGGAACAGCATTTACAGCCGAGTTATTGAACGCAGTATTAAGACTCAGTGGCACTTCTCATCGCCGAGCGACGGCGTATCATCCCCAGACGAACGGTCTGACGAAGCGCCTGAATAAGACACTCGCCGATATGCTTTGCATGTATGTCGATGTGGAGCATAAGAACTGGGACGAGGTCTTGCCGTATGTCACCTTTGCGTATAATACGGCCCAGCAAGAGACCTCACGAATGACGCCGTTCCGTCTTTTGCATGGCCGCGAAGTCGCCACCATGCTAGATGTAATGCTACCACATGAATGCGATAGCGGCGAAATGGATGCTGTTTACATTACTCAGCCTGCTGCAGAAGCCCGACAGCTTGCGCGCACACGTATTCATCGGCAGCAGGAGTCCGATTCGAGACGCTACAATCTTCGTCACCGACTGGTCTCGTATGAACCGGGAGATGGAGTTTGGGTTTGGACGCCAATTCGCCGCCGCAGCCTCTCCGAGAAGCTGCTGATGCTGTACTTGGCCCTTATAAAGTTCTCCGACGTCTTAGCGATGTTAATTATGAAGTCGTCCCCGAGAGTTCAGATTCCACAAGGCGTCAGCGGCATGTACCGGAGGTTGTTCACGTGGTCCGGATGAAGCCCTATCTATCTGAATGACATCCACTGTACACCAGCGTACACAAGTTCTGTTACTGAGACGACAAAGCATCGGGACGATGCTTTCTCGAAAGGGAAGATATGTTACGACTACACTATGCAAGAAGGCATTCGCAGACCATCAAATGAGAAGCACGAGCTGCGCCCACCGGCATTTGGATGAAGACGAAGTTGCTTAGCTGCTCCAGTAGTCTCTGTAGTAATTTCTGTGGAATACAGATCTAGTTCTGCCTTTTCGCATTGTGGTCCCGTGCCAGTTTATTCTGCGTCGCGACAATATATATTATATATATATATATATATATATATATATATATATATATATATATATATATATATATATATATATATATATATATATATAGAGTGAGGAAGACAGCACTGCCCGGGCTGCAGCGTTGGATCGCTGTGGTAGAGTAAGGAGAAAGAGGAAGAGCACGGGCAGCATAGAACAGCCGGCCTGCGACAGAGGCGCTGTCTCTCTTTCTCTCTCTACGTTACAATGGCTCAGTTGACAAACATGGAGCCGTCTCCCTCCGCGAACCTTCGAAGCGGGCGAGTATCATCGGCTCCACACACGCTACCGACCGGGGACGGCGTACCCACCTCCACGGCGAGTCGACTTCGGGTTGACGAGACCAACATGAACCAGTTCGTGTCCACGCTGTTTCAACACCTCCAGAACATGGCAAACTGCTCTACTTGCGGCATAGGGATAGGGTGCGCCATCACACTCGCTGAGAAGATGATCCCCGAATTTCATGGATTTAAGGACAACCCCACCAGTTAGGTCTCTGCCGTCAGTGTAGCCGCTCGACACACGTGGCGAGACCACATGAAGTCCTTCGCCGAAGGTCGTCTCCGGGGAGCTGCCGAGGCGTGAATCGCTTGAAAGGAAGCGCTTACGCTGCATGGTCGGCTTGGAACGCAGCTTTGACGTCAGCGTTTGCACCTCTTCCAAGTGCTTACGACGCTCGGTTCATGGAGATGCTGTCAGGGCGACAAGCTGAAACGAAGGACATCGCAGCCTATATCTATGACAAACTCTGCCTCGTGCAAAGCTGCAACATGGAATGGACCTCACCGGCAGCCAGACACTATGTCGTCGATGGCCTATACGACCCGACACACGCAGCCATACTGTCGGCACAATCTTTCCAAGACGACTTGGAAACGTTCGTGCGGCGGGCAGTGCTGTTGCAAAACACTACAGGTGGGCGCTTAGACACCCACTCTCAACAAGAGCCGACTGGGTCACGACTTGGATGCCTTACGTGCGGGCGTTTCGGTCACGGATATAAGACCTGCCACAAGTGCCGCGCCAAACCATCCAGTACCAAACCCGGCCGCTTCGCACTGTTGAGGTCCGCGTCGACGGCAGCGGGACGCTTACAGCCCTCGTCGATACTTGAGCGCAGCGCACGGCCTTACCTCGACTCCACGCCCCAGCCAGCCTCCAGCCGTGTACCGAACCGCCCCTAAGAGGTCTCGGTGGTTCCGCAACACCTATCGGTGCGCTCGACCTCAAACTCCACAACGAAGCCGGGAGCAAGTTCCTTGCCGTAGTTCCCGTTTTTCAAGACCTCCTGCCGACATGATTCTGGGAGCAGACTACCTCCTCTCTGGTGAAGTTCAGCTCACCATGGACGGCGGCGGGTCACCTTGCACGCTTTGTTTTGTTTTCTGCGCGCGTTTCTACACTCCTCGTTCCACCATGGAACACGTCGCTTGCAAGTCTTGCCGTTTGTTTGAGGAATGCATTTAGTGGCGGAGTCGATCAAAACAGCTGTTAAGTATTCAACCGCAGCATCTACGCTGAAAGAACACACGTCCTCCTATTTTACGACAGTCATATTTCGGAACTGCTCCCAGTCGGCGGAGTGAATCTTCCAAAGAGGAACGTCTGGAGGATATTCATTTGACTTGGGGACTTTCAGTAGTATTGGGAAGTGATCACTTCCGTATGGGTTTTTAATAACTTCCCATTTAAAATCAGGTAAGAGGGACGGTGAGATGATGCTTAGATCTATGGATGAGTAACTGTTGTTTGGAAAGCTATAGTACGTGGGTTCCTTGCCGTTCAAAATACATGCACCTGACGTAAAAAGAAAATGTTCAATCAAACGGCCTCGCGCATCACAACGAGAGTCCCCCCAAAGGTCACTGTGTGCGTTCAAGTCTCCCAGGATGATGTAAGGTTCCGGTAATTCATATATAAATGCCTCGAATTCTTGTTTGCTCAACGGATAATGTGGGGGAATATAAAGGGAGCAAATAGTTATTAATCTGCCCAATATTACGGCTCTAACGGCCACTGCCTCGAGGGCAGTTTTGAGTTGAAGACGTTGGCAAGCCACACTTTTGTCCGTTATAATGGCTACACCACCAGACGATGTGATAGCATCTTCACGATCCTTTCTGATGATAACATGTTGACGGAGAAAATTTGTGTGCTTGGAGTTTAAGTGTGTTTCTTGCACACACAGCACCTTTGGAGTATGTTCGTGTAGAAGTTCCTGGACATCGTCGAGGTTTCGAAGAAGGCCTCTTACATTCCACTGAATAATTTGTGTGTCCATATTTAATGTAAAGCGGTGTTGTGTGTAAAAGGGATAAAGTGTTTCCTTAAATTACAGAGCCTTTTCTGGCCCTGTAATAGGTGTTTTGCCTTTTTTGGGGCGATCGAGAGAGCCTCGTCGCCCCTTAGACGCATCCTGCGCCTCTTCACCTTGAGTTGTGTCCATAGCTTCTGAGGCAATGGACACTCGCTCTCGTGAGCGTTGTGTGCGACGTTGAGGTTTCGCCTCAGGAGGCGAAGCCTTTGACCCCACCGGTGCGACGGTGGGTGAAGCCTCCATAGCTTCCGACGTGGACTGGTTGCCACGAGAGCTAGTGGAGGACACCGGTTTGGTCGAGTTCAGAGATGGTGGGGCAGCCTGGGCTGCTCCCACCATGGGGGCGGGTGGATGGATGGATGGATGGATGGATGCCATAAGCGTCCCCTTTGTAACGGGGCGGTGACATGTGCGCCACCAGGCTCGTAAGAAGATTTAAGAACTTTTTTTTCTCTCTCTTTAAATTTTCCTCATGCCTTTTAAATCTACTTCAATCAAATCGATCATACTATAGCCAAAAACCGGAAATTCATAGTACAGTTCCCTGCCCCTTACGGCAGAAAGTCCATATTTTTCCCAATAATTATTTTTGTTCGTTCTCTCTAGCTTTCTGCCACCAGTATTCTAACCGTCTCTTACTTATTTCAATCGCGGCTATGTTCAGCTTCCCGTTGTTCGCCCTAAAACCCAAGGCTTCCTGTAGGGTGGTGCCCAAACGTACACCTGGGTGGATATTTCCGCATCAAATCAGAACATGCTCCGTCGTTTCCCTATCTTCCTCACAGCGTGTGCATTTTTCTTCTTTACTGAATTTCGCTTTATAAATACGCGTTCTGAGGTAGCCCGATCTCGCTTCAAACAATAAAGCACTTCCTTTTGAATTATCATAAAATGCCTCCCTGTTTATTTTGTTTTTGCCCTCTCGGTAGTTATTCAGAGTCGGTTTTTTTTCCCAATCGCTTCGGCACGCTGTGCGTTGCTCGGGCGACTGCCAGAGGCCGTTGTGGTGCTGCCCCCTGATGCACCACTTCGGCGAAAGATGGTCTGTTTAAAAATTGTGATACTCGCTGACGAGCTTCTCTAAAACTGATATTTTCCCTGACCTTTATGGTGATTATTTCTTTCTCTTTTTTCCAGACTGCGCAAGATCTCGAATACTCAGGGTGGTCACCGCCGCAGTTGGCGCAGTGGGTCTCAGCGTTACAATCATCAGCGGAGTGGTCATTTCTACCACACTTTGCACAGGTAAGGCGCCCTCGGCAGGTTTGCGATGCATGCCCGAACCTCTGACACTGAAAACAGCGCCGAGGGTTTAGAATGTAAGGTCTTACATGCAGCTTTATGTAGCCTGTTTGTACTGCATCTGGGAGTGTGCTTGTGGCAAAAGTTAGTATTATGTGCCTAGTAGATAATTCTTTGTTGTCGCGCCTGATTTTGATACGTTGCACCTGAACAACATTTTCGTCTTTCCATCCAGATAAGAGTTCTTCATCGGTCAAATCCATCAAATCTTCGTCTGATACGACGCCTTTGACTGTGTTCATGGTTCGATGCGCAGTAATGGATACTGGCTTGTCCCCGATAGTAACAAGGTGGGTTAGCTTCTCATACTGAGACTTGTCTTTCACTTCTATGAGCAGATCACCGCTCGATATTTTCGCGGCTTTGTAGCCACTGCCAATAGTCTCCGTTAGGCACTTGCATACCAAGAATGGGGATAGGTTTCGCGCTTTTTGCTCAGAGTTCTCGCAATGTAGAACATGAAACTTCGGGTAGATGTCAATTTTCTTTGGAAACATTGGAAAGGTTGCTTCGGTGCGCCACTCTTTAGGAGGGCGATCAGCTGCGAAAGGGTTCAATTCAATTCAGTGTTTATTCAATGAACTTAATACAAAAGTGGTTACAAAGTATTTGGACCATTAGCCTGTGTGGCTAGTTACTGGTCCAATCTAATACATGACTATTTTTTACATGTCAGGAGCAGAGGAGCACATGATATGTTTATGAATCTTTATACGAGTTCAATGATTGAGTAGCTTCAAAGGTATATTATATATAATGAAACGCACATGGCAATAAATACGAAATTGCTGCTAAGTCCTAAGTACCCAAGTAATAAAGAAGAACTAATGGCATACATTGTGTAAAAAAGTACAAAAGACAGGGCACCCGAAAAGAATGGGCAGAATTTTTGCATAAGGCTGCGTTTAAGAATAAATAACAGTCGAACTTGCATCAGAACAAAGAAGAAAAAAAAAAGAAACAAGAAAGGGAGAGATATGTACCAGGTGAGACATTATGGACGTGATCTTCCCTGTGGTCAAGAACACGACTGATTGACAAAATGTATTTTGCAAGTCGAATTGAATTTGCGGCCAAGTTTAACTTCAATTGGAATTATGTTCCAAATTTTAGCACCAGTGAACTGAATTAACCGTTCGCCATATACATTTCTGCAATTGGGAAGGTTAAAGTTGCCATTGCCTGCATGCCTTGTGTTGCGGGTAAGTGCATAAAACGTACTCACATGAAGTGTGAAGTTCGGCAACAATGCCAGTCGCCCACCAGCGAGCCCAACAAGGGGACACGGCAGAGGTTGTGTTAAAGCAAGCCTTGCCGTGTCAACTGTACATTATCGCTATAACCAAATATGGTGCAGTCGAGGTTGGCTACCCACACAAGGTTAACCCTTGCCGCCAGGAAACTGGATGTAAATGGAAGAGAGCAGAAGACAGGACAGGTCGAAAGTGAGAGAGAAAGACGAAGATGAGAAGAGAGAGACAGGAAAAGGCGACTGCCGATTTCCCCCGGGGGGTGCCGTCTACGTGAAGCCGGGGCCAAAGGGGTGTGTTGCCTCTTCCGGGGGGCCTTAAAGGTCCAATCACCCGGCGTCGGCTCAACTCCCAGGATCCCCTTTTCCCCGGACACGGCTAAGCCACGCACGGCGACACGTGGATGGGGGTCGCAACCACCCCGTTGGCTCGGGTCCGTGGTGTCGCCACACACCAAACGCCTGCTCACGCAGGCGCCCCTGCCGGGCCCACACGATGTCTACAATTAAACCCTCGCCCTCAGTGTCCAGCAGCTGCAGAACATCTGTCCATGGCGCCGGTCAGCTCTGTGAAGCAGCAGAGGGCAATAATAATCACTGGAACCGGACAGGCCGCCACTGGAAACAAACCTATCCAACACTTATTTCGAGCGCAACCACATGACACATTCACCCACACAAACACACCCACACATCAACCACGTACAGCGCTCACTTCCAACTGATTTATTGATCGCACGAAGGCTTGGCACATGCGCGCATTAACATCATATGAAGCCAATACCCACAATCATGACATTCATTTTCTTCCTCCTCCTTCCATCTCATAATCTAGATCTCATGAACAGCAATTCACTAGGAAAGAGAGATAGCGACGGGGTGCTTACGCATTCGTCCTTGCCTTTTTCTATGCAGAAGGCCTCTAACACTTCACGTGCAGTTTTTCTTTTGCTTCTGCCCAGAATCTTAGTCTCGGAGAATCCAGGTGCGCATACTTGTCATCACGTTTTATTAATTCTTGAGCGTGTTCCCTTAACCGGTCATTAACACACCTTTCAGTTTGACCGATGTACACCTTACAGCAGGATAGGGGTATCGAGTACACGACCCCCGTGGAACACTTTTTAACAAAAGGCCTCTCATGCTTCTTCTCGCAGTCGCGCTTTTTGCTAACGCAAATACGTTGGCACAACTTCCCGATTTTCTCGGGCGGCGAAAAGACCATCGGTACACCATGCCTACCCGCGACTTTCTTGAAATTGTGCGAGAGGTTATGGATATATGGCACAACTTGCGGCCTAATCCTTGAGGGCTCGGTAGCAGTCGACGCTGCCCTTGTTCCACGTTTAAACTTCTGCAGCAGTGTTTCAACAACGGCCGTGATGACCGATCGATGGAAGCCTGCAGCCTCTAATCGGCTAACCTGATTGCGAAAACTACGTACCATGCTGTGTGGGCAGGACTTCCTCAGTGCCGATTCCAAGCAGAGAGAGGCTACGCCCCTCTTGACAATCTTTGAGTGGGCAGAGTCGTACGGCAACAGCTCCTTCTTAACATGGGGATGAAAAAACCAGCAAAAGTGCTCATCGTTCCACGTGAGGCTCAAATCTAAAGATTGTAGACAAGCTTCTTGCGGTAATTCGACCGTGAGAGATAGGCCTCGTCCTAGTCTTTTAAAGACGTTTAAAATAGCTTCAGGGGATGTAAGGTCTCCCTGTAAAGGAATTAAAAAATCGTCTACGTATCTAAAAGATTTTACAACGTCCCCCCCCCCCCTTTAAAAGCATTATCCAAGACCCCATCTACATCAGGCAAAAAGATATTGCAGAGAACCGGCGCGACAGACGAACCAATACAGTTTCCTTGTCGTTGAAGGTAGGGCTTTTCGTCAAACATTATAAGAGTAACATTAAGGTAAAATTCTAAAAGCGATAAGAAATTGTCTACAGTAATTCCCGAGTCATTGATAAAAGGAACGTTGCCATTCTTTTCGATGCAGGATTTTACAGATTCCAGAAGCTTGTCATGCGGAACAGAATAATACAGATCTACTACATCCACTGAAAAGGCGTTGCATGTACCATTACGTGATCGCAAAAATCGCACACATCACTAGATCCCTTAGTTCGGAAGGAAAGGATCATTCACTGCAAGCTTTTTAAGCTTGCTCTGCAGAAATCTAGTAACATTAGTTTGCCAGGACCTCCCTTCACTAACAACAGTTCGAAAGGGTATATCAGGTTTGTGTGTCTTAGCCGAGAAAAAAACGCTAAGGTTCCTCCCTTTGCTACTCTCTATTTCCCTGGCTAACACCGTAAGCCCCAAATTCTTGCAGAAACCAACAAACTTCGACTTAACGCGTGTCTCACCCTTTTTAACTGGACGGAAGTTCTTCTTAATAGTGTCTAGAGCTTTTTCGTTATACGCTCCCTGAGGTATCACAACAAAGCAACCATCTTTGTCTGCTAGCATTAATTTTAATTTGTTGTCTTTGAAATACTACACAACGTTATTTAATCCTGTATCTTTAGGTCGACCTAGATCCTGCGGTGCACATTTTAAAAAACAGTCCATACGACCTTGTAGGCATCTGTCACGATCTTGACTGGCCTTCGCGGACACGTCCCTGTTCAGTCCCACAGGTTCATGGGCAGAAGCTAGGCGGCAAGGCAAACTTAGGTCCCTTCTGGAGCCATCTCTCGACATCTGCCGGAATGTAGGCGTCCTCGAGCACAACGATGCGCCTCCGCTCTTCTCTCCTTTGCTTTCCACACACCTTAAGCAGTGGGGCCAGGATCTGTTTCCACCTTGCTTCCTTGAGTTCGCCCACATGCTGCCTCAGCCTTCGAAGAGATTGAGCAGCCAGCCCTTGTGCAAACAGACTGTAGTGGATCACGCGAAGCCAGTGGTGGAACAAACGCACCTGATGCCATAGTTCCGCCTTGAGAATCTTGCACACTCTTTTGACGTGCCTCCAGGATGGTTGAACAATTCCGAATAAGGCACACACTTCTTCAGGGGTATTGCCCTTGCGTATGCAGAAGGCGCACTTTCTTGCTTGGCAGTATACAAACAGCGCGAAAACAACGAGGACGACAGAAAAAACAGGACTGGCGCTGACTACCAACAACTGCGTTTATTATTGCAATGCAAATATATATACGCTTCTGGAAAGGGAAAAATAACAGAGAGGGGAGGGAGAGGATCCACCAGCACATGCGTACATGCCGTGCGAGGTCAGGGAGCGTGGAACGCTTAACCACGGAGATGGTTAATCTCTTTGTCAGATAGTGTGATAGATGGGGAGCTGATACATGACAGACTTGCAGCATGAATGGCGAAGGCTTCATATATCTCGCCAGCTCGGTTATCACGATACCGGCGCGCAATGCACGTCTGGCAGAAGTATGGGGTGCAACCACGCACAGCACAATGTATTGCCAGATTGCTCCCTGTTTTGTTTTTATTGTAGTTGGCATGTTCACGCAAACGGTCGTTCACACAGCGACTAGTCGTCCAATGTAGGTGCTGCCGCAGGATGCGGACATTTCGTAGATGACGCCCACCTTGCACGGGACGAAGTAGGTGTCGTGCTTCTTCTTGCACTGCTGACTTGCAGGGCTTGAGTTGAGTTTCCTGCACAGCGAGCCGAGTTTTAGGGGTGCCGAATAAACAACGTTGACACTGGCGCGCGCCGCGGCTTTCTTGATGCGATGGGACACACCATGTAGGTAGGGTATCACCACAAGATTCCCTCTTTGATGAAATGGCTGAGATGTATTCGAATACCGCCACAGCTCCCTGAGGATGACTTCCGTTAGCCCAGATAAAAGCTGATCTGGAAAGCCTGCCGTCATCAATCTCGGGACTTGGTGAGAGAAGCTTGTGGCAACTTGGTGAGAGCAGGACCTGGTTAAGGCATTTTTCATTGTATACTATGAAGGAATACCAACAAGCTCAAGTTCGCACGCTTCTCAAGTTCATTTCTAGTACATCGAGCTCTGTTCCCCCCCACACCTTCTTCGACCCTTTTGTATGTTCCGCCCTCCTGGTACGTGCCACGTGCAATGCCCGGCGACTATCATACGCCATCAAGAACTCATACCTGCCTCCATCGCTCGCCCAGTTAGTGGGCTTCTTCCAGCCTTCTTGCGCCTATGCCGAATTCTGAGCTCTGAAACTTGGAGGTAGATTGGACTTATCAAAGAGGCCATCCATCTCACTTGCTTTCAAAGGTCCTCGCCGGACGTGCAAATCGCGACTTCAAGGAGCACCTGAGAACAGCTTCACAAATGAGCGAATTTCTCTGGAGGAATGTCCTCCTCAACCTTCCGAAGATGCCTAGGCCGGCCTGCCATCCACAGAAGGTGCAGAAGGTAGGCGGTGGTGCCATTCCGGAAAGCATCGAATAGGTCTTAGCACTAGGCCCAAAATTTTCGGTTGCCCCAAAAGTCGACAAAACCGAACTACTAGCGCTAGTTCGTTGCACCGCTAGCAGGGCAGCACCAGAGCTAAGCGATCGAATAGTCCTCGAATGCGTAGAGGCTCTGCCGTCTAAACTGAGCGGTATCAAGCGGCCGCCTCTGGCGAGTGTTGTGCAGTGTCTCCGCGAGGGCAACTTCAAGCTACTTCAATCCGACAAAGAGGGCGGGTTCGTGGTCTTGGCGTCTGATGTTTACCACGAAAAAGCACGCAAAGCTCTGCAAGACAACTTCCGAGAAGCCAATGATTTCCACCCTGCGAAAGCAAGGAAAAGGGCTCTTGAAAAATTCACAGAAGCTGGCCTTTCGAAGGTGACAGCTTCCCTGAAAGGCTCCAAAGAACTCTGCCTTTCGGCGTTTTTTACAGTGAAAACACACAAAGACGGTTCACCCTTCCGAGCCATTGTCACCGAAGCAGGAACCTGGCAGAAATGTTTGGGAACATGCCTGCAGAACGGCCTGAACTTACTTGAAGTGAATGACCCTTTCATCATTCGGAAGCCATCAGACACATTACCTGCTTGAAATATGCCCACCAGGAGTACAAGGCTTTTCAGTTGACATTAAGGACCTTTTTTATTCACTACCCCAGGCAGCCATTGCGGACACCGTCCATGAAGGCATCGAAGTGTTTGGGGCAACCCGTTTTCAGAACGCGGTTGGCACAAGTGTCTCCAGGTTCATGGATCTGCTGCAGCTCTACATTTCCTCCACTGTCATCAAACAAGACGATGTCCTGTACGTGCAGCGAGACGGCGTCTGCATTGGGTCCTGCATTGCCCCGATCCTAAGTGACCTACTTTTAGCTCGTTACGACAGGAAGCTGCAAGAAGGTATTGGGCTGTTCGGCGTTGTAAGGACGTTCAGGTACGTGGACGATTTTTTGGTGTTGTTCCGGACGACTCCTGAAATGACCAGGGAAAATATTGACAGGATCTTTGCGCATTTCTCGACGTGCTTCCCCGGGTTCTCTTTCACTAAGGAGCTCCCCACTAATGGTCAGTCGCGTTTTCTTGACCTTCAGTTGTGCTTCGGTGCTGTGCACGCAGTACGCGCCCCGCTCGGAGAAGGGCCTTCTTCCATTCACGTCTCAGCATTACAAGCTTGTCAAGCGTGCCATTGCGCTGTCCGCAATGAAAAATGCCTTAACCAGGTCCTGCTCTCACCAAGTTGCCACAAGCTTCTCTCACCAAGTCCAGAGATTGATGGCGGCAGGCTTTCCAGATCACCTTTTAGTCTGGGCTAGCGGAAGTCATCCCCTGGGAGCTGCGGCGGTGTTTGAATACATCTCAGCCATTTGGTCAAAGAGGGAAACTTGTGGTGATACCCTATCTACATGGTGTCTCCCATCGCATCAAGAAAGCCGCGGCGCGCGCCAGTGTCAACGATGTTTATTCGGCACCCCTAAAACTCCGCCCGCTGTGCAGGAAAGTCAACTCAAGCCCTGCAAGTCAGCAAGAAGAAGCACGACACCTACTTCGTCCCGTGCAAGGTGGGCGTCATCTACGAAATGTCCGCATCCTGCGGCAGCACCTACATTGGACGACTAGTCGCTGTGTGAACGACCGTTTGCGTGAACATGCCAACTACAATAAAAACAAAACAGGGAGCAATCTGGCAATACATTGTGCTGTGTGTGGTTGCACCCCGTACTTCCGCCAGACGGGCATTGCGCGCCGGTATCGCGATAACGGCGCTCGCGAAATATATGAAGCCTTCGCCATTCATGCTGCAGGTCCGTCGTGAATGAGCTCCCCATCTATCACACTATCTGACAAAGAGATTAACTATCTCCGCGGTTAAGCGTTCCACGCTCCCTGACCTCGCACCGCATGTACGCATGTGCTGGTGGATCCTCTCTCTCCCCTCTCTGTTATTTTTCCCTTTCCAGAAGCGTATATATATTTGCATTGCAATAATAAACGCAGTTGTTGGTAGTCAGCGCTAGTCCTGTTTCTTCTGTCGTCCTCGTTGTTTTCGCGCTGTTTGTATACCATGAAGGAATACGAACAAGCTCAAGTTCGCACGCTTCTTGCTTGGCATGTGGCCTCGATGATGTTGCGCACAAGTCCACCAGTACACGACACAGAATTGAACGGGAAATACGACAAGCCCACTGTCCTAGAAATGTACTCTAAAAGAACTTGTTGTTGGGCTAGTTGGCAGAGCATATCCAAAACTTATTTTGAGCGCAACCACACGACACATCCACACACCCACACATCAACCACGTACAGCGCTCATTTCCAACTGATTTATTGATCGCACGAAGGCTTGAATATATACATGTGGCACATGCGCGCATTAACATCATATGAAGCCAATACACACAATCATGCCATACATTTTCTTATGGACTGCTTTTTAAAACGTGCACCGCAGGCTCTAGGTCAACCAAAAGATAAAGAATTAAATAACGTTGTGTCGTATTTCAAAGGCCCCAAATTAAAATTAATGCTAGCAGACAAAGAAGGTTGCTTTGTTGTCATACCTGCGGGAGCGTTTAACGAAAAAGCTCTAGACGCTATTAAGAAGAACTTCCGTCCAGTTAAGAAGGGTGAGACACGCGTTAAGTCGAATTTTGTTGGTTTCTGCAAGAATGTGGGGCTTACGGTGTTAGCCAGGGAAATAGAGAGTAGCAAAGGGAGGAACCTTAACGTTTTTTTCTCGGCTAAGACACACAAACCTGATATACCCTTTCGAACTGTTGTTAGTGAAGGGGGGTCCTGGCAAATTAATGTTAGTAGCTTTCTGCAGAGCAAGCTTAAGAAGCTTGCACTGAATGATCCTTTCCGAACTAAGGGATCTAGTGATGTATTCGATTTTTGCGATCACGTAATGGTACATGCAACACCTTCTCAGTGGATGTAGTAGATCTGTAATATTCTGTTCCGCATGACAAGCTTCTGGCATCTGTAAAATCCTGCATCGAAAAGTATGGCGACCTTCCTTTTATCAATGACTCAGCAATTACTGTAGACAATTTGTTGTCGCTTTTAGAATTTTTCCTTAATGTTACTTTTAGAATGTTTGACGAAAAGCCCTACCTTCAACGACAAGGAAACTGTATTGGTTCGTCTGTCGCGCCGGTTCTCTGCGATATCTTTTTGCCTGAAGTAGATGGGGACTTGGATAATGCTTTAAAGGGGGGGGGGACGTTGTAAAAGTTTTTAGATACGTAGACGATTTTTTAATTCCTTTACAGGGAGACCTTACATCCCCTGAAGCTATTTTAAACGTCTTTAAAAGACTAGGACAAGGCCCATCTTTCACGGTCGAATTACCGCACGAAGCTTGTCTGCAATTTTTAGATTTGAGCCTCACGTGGAACGATGAGCACCTTTGCTGGTTTTTTCATCCCCATGTTAAGAAGGAGCAGTTGCCGTACGACTCTGCCCACTCAAAGATTGTCAAGAGGGGCGTAGCCTCTCTCTGCTTGGAATCGGCGCTGAGGAACTCCTGCCCACACAGCATGGTACGTAGTTTTCGCAATCAGGTTAGCCGATTAGAGGCTGCAGGCTTCCCTCGATCGGTCATCACGGCCGTTGTTGAAACACTGCTCCAGAAGTTTAAACGTGCAACAAGGGCAGCGTCGACTGCTACCCAGCCCTCAAGGATTAGGCCACAAGTTGTGCCATATATCCATAACCTCTCGCACAATTTCAAGAAAGTCGCGGGTAGGCACGTTGTACCGATGGTCCTTTCGGCGCCCGAGAAAATCGGGAAGTTGTGACAACGTATTTGCGTCAGCAGAAAGCGCGACTGCGAGAAGAAGCATGAGAGACCTTTTGTTAAAAAGTGTTCCACGGGGGTCGTGTACTCGATACCCCTATCCTGCGGTAAGGTGTACATCGGTCAAACTGAAAGGTGTGTTAATGACCGGTTAAGGTAACACGCTCAAAAATTAATAAAACGTGATGACACGTATGCGCACCTGTTTGCGCATTGTGTAATGTGTGGCTGTGACACAGGATTCTCGGAGGACTAAGATTCTAGGCAGAAGCAAAAGAATAACTGCACGTGAAGTGTTAGAGGTCTTCTACATAGAAAAAGACAAGGACCAATGTGTAAGCATCCCGTCGCTATCTCTGTTTCCTACTGAATTGCAGTTCATGAGATCTAGATTATCAGATGGAAGGAGCAGGAAGAAAATGTATGTCATGATTGTGTGTATTAGCTTCATATGATGTTAATGCGCGCATGCGCCACTTGTGTATATCCAAGCCTTCGTGCGACCAATAAATCAGTTGATAGTGAGCGCTGTACGTGGTTGATGTGTGGGTGTGTGGGTGTGTGTGTGTGGGTGGATGTGTCGTGTGATTGCGCTCAAAAAAAAAAAGTTTTGGATGTGTTCTACCAACTAGCCCAACAACAAGTTCTTTTATTGTAGGAAACTAAACATTGGAACGTTCAATGCAAGATCCCTTTCCAGCGAAGCTAGATTAGCGGAACTACTCGAGGAACTGGAGGTAGTTAGTTGGGACGTTATTGGCCTTAGCGAAGTTAGGAGAGCAGGTGAAGCTTACATAGTCTTAAACAATGGACATGTCCTCTGCTATAGAGGATTACCCGAAAAGTGGGAATATGGCGTTGGGTTGCTAATTCACAATGATATAGCGGGCAACGTAGATGAATTCTACAGCATTAACGAAAGGGTTGCATGCGTCGTAATAAAACTAAATAAGCGGTATAAACTAAAGATATTCCAGGCATATGCGCCAGCAACGAGCTAGGACGACGAACGAGTAGAGCAGTTCTACGAGGATATCGAATTAGCAATAACGAAAGTACGGACACAATACACAGTACTCATGGGGGATTTCAACGCCAAAGTAGGGACAAAAAGTGGAGAGCAGGCGATTGGCAAATACGGCACCAGCTGTAGGAATGACCATGGGGATATGCTCGTACAATTTGCCGAAAGAAACCGACTCCGAATAATCAACACGTTTTTCAAGAAACACAAGGATAGGAAGTGGACGTGGAAAAGCCCTATCGGGGAAAAAAAGAATGAAATCGACTTTATAATGTGCGAACAACCAGGTATAATTCAAGACACAAAAGTAGTGGGGAAGATAAAATGCAGCGATCACAGATTAGTAAGAGCAAAGATTGTACTTAACCTAAAGCAAACACGAACTTAATTATTTACTAGAAAAAAATGTAATCTAGAGGTGATCAGAACGAAGAACGAAGAACTTCAAGTCGCCCAAGCAACAAGTTCCAGGCTTTTGGCGAAAATGGTGACGATGTAGAAGAAATAAACAAAACTTTAACGGAAACAATCCTTGAAACAGCGATAGAACTCGGGGGTAAAACAGCAAAGCAAACAAGTAAGTTGTCCCAATCCACCAAGGACTTAATAAAAAAACGCCAACAAACGAAAGTAACTTCGCCAAAAGATAAGACTGAATTCGCAGAACTATCAAAGTTGATCAGTAAAGCCAGGCAAAGTGATGTAAGACACTTTAACACGAGGGAAATAGAGAAAGCAGTCGAAAAAGGCACCAGCATTAAATCGGTCAAAAAGAACCTGCACTTAGGACAAAACAAAATGCATGCGCTAAAAGATAAACAAGGTAACGCTATCAATAATTTCAACGAAATAGTACAGATAGCAGAAGAATTCTACTCTGAACTGTACAGTTCTCAGACAGATCATACAACCTTAAAAGAAATAGAATCAGAGGAAGACACTGAAATTCCATATATAACCGCTGACGAAGTGAAAAAAGCTGCCAAAGGCATGTCCCGCGGTAAAGCAGCCGGTGAAGATGGTATAACAGCCGACTTGATCAAAGAGGGGGGAGATATTGTACTTGAAAAACTTGCATCGCTCTTCATGAAATGTGTCAAGACATGTAGTGTACCCCGCAGTTGGAAAAATGCTAATATAATCCTTATCAAACAAGAAAGGTGACATGAAGGAGTTAAAGAATTACAGACCAATTAGCCTACTCCCTGTAATATACAAGATATTTACAAAAGTAATTTCTATGAGGGTAAGAGAAACCCTCGACTTTGTTGTTGTTTTGTGGGGTTTTACGTCCCAAAACCTATTCTGATTGTGAGAGACGCCGTAATGGAGGGCTCCGGAAATTTCGACCACCTGGGGTTCTTTAACGTGCACTGACATCGCACAGCACAGGGGCCTCAACATTTCGCCTCCATCGAAATGCAGCCGCCGCGGCCGGGATTCGATCCCGCGACCCTCGGATCAGCAGCCTAGTACCTTAGACACTAGACCACCGTAGCGGGGCCCCTCGACTTTAACCAACCGAGAGAACAAGCTGGTTTTAGGAAAGGTCACTCGACAATGGACCACAGCCACGCTATCAACCTAGTAATTGAGAAGTACACCGAATATAACAAACCTCTTTATATGGCGTTTATCGACTACGAGAAAGCATTTGACTCCATAGAAATACAAGCAGTTATAGAAGCTCTCCGACGACAAGGGGTACCTGGCGTATACGTGAAAACCATAAACAACATATACAAAAATTGCACAGCCACACTACTCCTACATGAGAGAAGCAGAGAAATCGTATCTCCCTGTCTCACACCTCTCCCGATCGGGAGAGGTGTGAGACAGGGAGATACGATATCCCCGATGCTATTCACTGCATGTTTAGAGGAAATCTTTAAACGTCTAGACTGGGAAGACAAGGGAATTCGAATAGATGGAGAACATCTAAGCAATTTAAGATTTGCAGACGACATTGTACTCTGTAGCAATCATGGAGACGTACTACAAAACATGATTGTATGACCTAAACAGGGAAAGTATTAAATTTGGGTTAAAAATGAATAGGCAAGAAACCAAAGTTATGCTCAATAGGCTAGCTAAGGAACAGGAATTTAAAATCGACAATGAACCCTTACAATGTGTAAGCGAAACATATACCTGGGACAGTTAATAACAGGACCTCCTAACCATGAAAAAGAAATTCTCCGTAGAATAAGGATGGGCTGGAGCACATTCGGAAGGAATTACGAAATCATGCCTGGAAACTTACCGCTCTCACTAAAGCGAAAAGTATTCAATCTCTGCATTCTCCCACTACTAACGTACGGTGGAGAAACGTGGAGGATAACGAAAACACTAGAGATGAAACTAAGGAGCGCGCAACATGCAATGGAAAGAAAAATGATAGGGGTAACGCCAAGAGATAAAAAAAACGAGCAGAATGGATCAGAAAACAGACAGGAGTAGCCGATATTATTATATCAATTAAAATAAAGTGGACCTGGGCAGGACATGTCATGAGGAGGAAAGATAACAGATGGACTGTAAGAGCGACGGAATGGATACCAAGAGAGGGAAAACGCAACAGAGGCGTGCGAAAGGTTAGATGGAGCGATGAAATTAAAACGTTTGCGCGCATAAAGTGGAACCAACTCGCTCAGGATAGGGTGGAGTGGAAATCGTTGGGAGAGGCCTTCGTCCTGCAGTGGACCTAAACAGGATGATGATGATGATGATGATGATGATGATGTCTGGGCATGTCTTGTAGAGTGTGTTCTTTATCATCAAACGGCCATTTATGTTTTGCCTCAGACAGCGCCCCTTCTATGTTGAATCAGCCGCATTTAGCTGGCATTCATGAAATGGAAGCAGCGCTGCGTGAGATATGGACGCCATCTGGCAATGATATCGGGAAACGCAAGAAGCTCGCATAGTACGCAGAGCTACTGGTAGGTGGCAGCACCGTGTCGTTTTACCGAAGCGTAGGAAACGTTTGCTTTTTCGTTCATACGTGTCGCATTTTCAGCGCATGCATCCTAACAAGCACGAGGGTGTTTTAGAATTACGCATCTATGTATTTTCTACTAAAGGAATACACGATCTAATACTTACGCATTGATGTTGCTCCACAGATGTGCGTGATAATTGCTTTTTCGTCGACTGTGTTCACAAGTATGAGCGCAGCTACCAGTTCAAGATGGGTGGTCGTTGAGGAAGGGGTTAAACTTTCGCCATTCTACTGAATCGAAAAGGAGGACACACACACACACACACACACACATGCACACAGACAGACAGACAGGCCAAAATTTCTGCTTTGAAGTATCCCAAGAAAGACTATCGTCTTTAATAAAGAACGAGCCCGTGACCCCCTTGCCTTTCGTTATTTCATAGCTTGGGCCTCGTTGCGGCAGACTTGGTGCCTTAGGTAGCACGCGAGGGCTTATTGGGCAGCAGCCTTCTCATCCCTTCTAGAATGCAAATTGCTCGTGTATCTGTGATTTTCAAGAAAGGCGACAAGAACGACCTTGACAACTACTGCCCATATCCGTACTTCCAGTTTTTTCTAAAATGTTTGAAAAGATTATTTATGCCCGGTTAAATAAATTTGAGAGAAAACATAACATCTTGACAAATTCTCAATACGGTTTCCGCAAACATCTTTCAACAGAATCTGCGCTTTTAGAACAAAAAGAATATATTTAAAAAAAACTTGAAGAAAATGAAATAATAATTGGTATTTTCGTTGATTTTACAAAAGCATTCGACCTCCTTGATGACAGACTGTTAATTAAAAAACTCAACTGTTATGGTTTCCGTGGGCACGCGGGAGGTTTACTAAAATCCTATTTAGAGAATCGAAGGCAGGCGGTCAACATTAATGGCTTCACATCAGAAATGCAGAAAGTTAAATGCGGAGTCCCTCAAGGAAGTATATTGGGCCCTTTTCTTTTTAACATTTTTATTAATGACATAGTACAAACTTCATCTGCGAAATTCATAATATATGCCGACGATATAAGCGTGTTCTTCTCCGGCAACGATTTAGACCTTATAATGGACACCGCAAATCACGCACTACAGAAACTATATGAATGGAGTGAGAGAAATGGATTACGTGTGAATGTCGCGAAAACAAAAGTTGTTATATTTAGAGCAAGGAGAAAAAATGTTCAACCAAATAAACAAATTACATTTAACTCCACCCCATTAGAAATTGTTCCTACGTTTAGAAGTTTGGGTGTCCTGTTTAACGAATCGATGACTTGGAATAACGACGTTAGTCATGTCATCTCCAAGCTATCTCAAGTAATTGGTGTTATTTTCCGAAATCAGCATGTTCTTCCCTCAAGCACCATGATGTTGTTATATCACTCGCTTTTTGAATCCCAACTTAATTACTGCCACCTTATTTGGGGTAAGACATCAAAAGAAAACCTAAAGAAGTTAAGTATTCTGCAAAAAAAAAATTCTTAGGATTGTTGCAAATGTCCCTAGACTACAGCATACTGAAGAACTTTTTCACAAATATAAGGTACTTCCGGTTGAAAAACTATATGCATATCGTTTATCTGTAGCGTTCAAACGCGAAATAACCCAAAACACATCCCTTTTGCGGCAGGTTTCTAACCTATCAAAACGCGAGCGCGCCCACACAACTCGGCAAACTGATGAATGGAATGTTCAAACGTATAAAAAACAGTATGGTTGGCAATTACTAGAAAATGAATTGCCAAGACTTCTAAATAACTTATGCAGAAAGAACATCACTCTAGAAAATATTACAAAAAAAGCAATTTTTGAACATTTCTTTTACGAAAAGCCTTAATAGTCCCAAACAAATGCATTGTTTCTTCGTTGATTAAAATATGTACCTAATGTCGTTACGTCAGTTTTTTTATAACATGATGACCACGTATGCTGATTACTTTGTGCATGAGATCTCATTTTGCCGTCTTTCATTTTTTGTATCCGTGACGTAAATCATGGAGTTGTAAAATGATGCCTTCTTTGTTGTTGTTGTTGCTGTTGGTTATTGTTGCATTTGCTTGTATTCTTTCAGCTTATATTGTATAACCGCTTTCCACTGTCTAAAATGTTTATGCCTTCTTTTTCATGCGCCTAAGATACCGCCAAGGTGTTTGTTTGTTGTAGGTGTCCACGGCGTTGTCAAACTATCGAGAGATAGTTCTTACCGCGGGCTCCTCGGCTATCACGTTTTGTTTTGATGGCGAAAATAAACTGAATTGAATTCAATTGAATCTAACCACGTTCTACGTGACGCCTCCTGGCAAGAAAGTGTGTTCCACACACGCCGCCTTGGCCTTGAGTGGCGCTGCCTAACACTGCCAGGGTACTACGTGCATAAATACACAATAAAGTGGACGGGGGGACGAGCGCCTTCGTAGCTCAGTTGGTAGAGCATCGGACGCGACATCCGAAGGTCGTGGGTTCGGGTCCCACCGAGGGCAGGTTTGTCTTTTCGTCCACTTTAATTTCTTTCTACTTTCTCCACAATTGCAATACAACAAGTAACTTCCCCTATGCTTTCCTAGGCTTCATTGTCTGTTTGCTCATTAAGTTGTTTCTAACAAATAAAGAACGAGCCCTTGACCCCTTCCCTTTCGTTGTTTAGCAAAGAAGATAATTCAAACATCCCACATGTACCTGATTTTGATTACCCCTATATGGCGCCTGATGACGTTACACATAATGGCATTTAAAGGTGAACATTTGACAGAGATCTGTCTGGTTGGGACGAAATTAAAGGTGAAAACAGGGGGACACCAACCCAATTATAATCATTTAAAAGTAAAATTTACTTCTAAACATGAAAAAACCCGACGTTTCGGGTCCCACTCGGACCCTTCTTCAGGGGTGAATGGAGGGCACCAGACAGCAGCAGTGCTTATAAGGCCTTCTTTCTTCTCTCTTCCTTCCTTTCTCACTTTCTCTTTCTTTCCGGTTCTTCAAGCCGAGGGGGGTCATGCTACTGTTGAATCAGGTGCCGGAGTCCGCTAAAATAGACACTTGGCATTGCACCTGCAGACCGGTTCACGTTTCCAGGTGTCGCCTGAATGTGCCATGATTCCACAAAGAGCCGCTTGTGAAAACTGGTTTCCAAGTCGAGGACGCGGGAATTGTCAAAATCGATGCGGTGGTCGTGAACCTCGCTGTGCTCAGCTAATGCGCTCCTTCGTCTGTCGAACTTGCGGACATCGTTCCTGTGCTGTCGTAGCCTCTCTGGGAAGTTCTTGGTCTCTCCCACGTACGACGCGCCGCAATCTGAACAAGGAATGGAGTAAATCACACCTTGCGCTCTCTCCCTCGGCAGCCTGTCTTTCGGGCGCGGAAAGAAACGGCCAAGCGTGGAAATTCTTTATTCTTTATTCTTTATTCATGAGATACCCCGCAGCGCCCGAAGGCGTTATAGCGGGGGGGGGGGGGGTGTTACATCTTCGTTCGCCCACATAATACAACTTTGTACATACATCAATAACTGAAATACATCTTTGTTCACACACATAATACAATTTTGCTCACACATAAATACATCTTCGTTCAGGTTACAACACGGGATTATAGC
Source organism: Hyalomma asiaticum (assembly GCA_013339685.2). Lineage (NCBI taxonomy): Eukaryota > Metazoa > Arthropoda > Arachnida > Ixodida > Ixodidae > Hyalomma > Hyalomma asiaticum. Next base: position 996,163 of record CM023486.1, on the reverse strand, counting down.
ATTAAATAGAATACATCTTCGTTCACACTATGTACTTGCTTTTCAGTTAGCTTATTCCACTGTTTAATTGTTTGGGGAAAAAATGAATTGGTATACATGTTCGTTTTAGCTTGGTATTCCAGGATTTTACAACTATGATCAAAACGTTTTGATATGTAATGAGGTTTGTGTAGGTAAGTTTCTCGGTTAATTCCAGTTTTGTTATTGTAAATCAAATAAAGAAACTTCAATCTCTGTTTACGGCGACGGTCAGAAAGACACTCCCATCCTAGTTCAGCCTTCATTGTAGTACAGCTCTCCCTCCTTCCGTACCGTCCCAATACGAATCTGGCCGCGCGATTTTGAATTTGTTCAAGAGCAGCAATGAAGGTTACCTCGGCGGGGTCCCACACAACACAACCATATTCCAAGATAGGTCTGATACAAGTAGTGTATGCCATGCGTTTTAAATTCACATGTGGACATCGCAGACTTCTTTGAATAAAATTTAAAGCGTTACCAGCTTTCGCTATGAGAGTGTCCACCTGAGGCCTCCATGAACATTCAGATGATAGCAGCACACCTAGATACTTATATGTACTATCTTGTTTTAACTGTACATTGTTCAGGTGGTACCGTGACTGAAATGGTTTCATCTTTTTAGTAAATGATATATGTACACACTTTGTTATATTCAAATTCATTTTCCATTTGGTACACCAGCTATGAATGAGTGATAAGTCCTTCTGAAGTTCTGATGCATCATTGGGATCGAAAATTTTTCTGTACACAACACAGTCATCCGCAAACAACCGTATAGAAGATTGTGTGCTACTCTTATTCCCTGCTCAGAGAGCACACGTGCGAGCGCTTCGCTGGTACCCTGAACGTAGGGAATACACACGCGTATGGGCTTGGAACGCGGCGGGTCAGTGTCCTTTCGAAGGGGTCGGCGGGGATTAGTCGGGCGGCGAGCAACCTTTCCAACGAAGGCTTTCGTGTAGCCGTTCTTCAGAAGGTCGCTTTTGACCACCTGTTCTTTTATCCGCTTATTCTCCGAAGAGCGAACCATCCGTTCACGGGTGAGCAGAACCGAAACCACCGCCGCTTTATGGTGGAAAGGGTGGTTAGAGCTGGCGTCGAGATAGCGACCGGTGTGAGTCGGCTTTCGGTACACCGAGAACTGGAGCATGCCATCCACCTTTGTCACAAGGACATCAAGGAACGGCAAGCAGTTGTTCTTTTCCCGTTCCACGATGAACTGAATCGCCGGCTCTATCGAGTTTAGGTGGGCCGTGAATGCGTCTACGGCAGAAGTTTTAAGAATGCAGAACCAGTCGTCGACATACCGCAAAAAAATCTTCGGAGTGATGTCGGCCGACTGCAATGCTCTTCCTTCCACCGCTTCCATAACGAGGTTCGCAGTTGTGACAGACACACCCCCGTATTCACAAACGCACCTTCACTCAACGCTCCTCCTCGACTTCACCGAGTCGAGGCGCAGCGCCTTCCTCTCCTCAAGGAGCCGCTGGGTTTCAAGAACGCCACTCGAGCGCTCCTCCGCCAAGAGGCTGCTCGAGAAACATTCCTTCACTTGAGTTACGAAAGACGCGTCTGGTAGCGAGGGTGTACAGCCCAATACTACAACAATAAGTACGAGAATTTTCGGATGAAATGCTAGCCAACGAATTAAAAATTATCACCTATTATTAAATACATGTTGCATTGGAAGTTATAAGTAAAATTTGAAACATTATCAGCTAGTTTCGACAGCAGGCGATGCTACGTTCATCCAAGCCACGCCAGAGCCGAATCCGCTGGGATAGCATGCCCGGACATGTCCGGATGTGCGACTGTTGTTCGCGTATTGTGTGCGCGTGCCAGATTTTATCTTGATGTTTCGTGGTGCGCTGTGCAAGCTGCTTGTTGCATCGTGTCGTACCGACTCCAAAGAAGCGCTGCAAACATTGTACAACTACCTGAAGAAAACTAATCATCAACCCGTTTCTGCCGACATTGCCTATTTACACCACCTAGCTTTTACCGTAGGACACTTCAATGGGTACCAGTTCATTACATTTCATTACAGTTCATTACATTTCAATTGATACCAGTTCACTGCGGCATTCTGCCCAACGAAAAAGCCGACGAAGCAGCACGTAACGGTCTTCGATATCAAAACTATAAGCGAATCTCTTTCACCAAATCTGATGCTTCCCATATGGCTAAACGATCCGCTTACGAATAAAGCAACCGGCTATGAAAGTTACCGACACATCATCATCCTTTCTCATACTCAGTCGACCCATATCCCAAATCAAAACTACAATCCAACATTCCTCGATACCTGGAAACTTTGTATCATTGACTACGGCTGAACATTGCATATTCAAACGACTTACGGTACCGCTTCCATCAGGAGACAAGCCCACACTGCAGCAACTGTGGCTCTACTGAAACCGTAGAACATATTTTATTTGAATGCAGAGAGAACAGTGATGAGCGTGCGCTCTATGAACATTGCATGCAGTCACTTACACAACTCCCTTTATCACCTCATTGTGTTTTAGGCCCTCTAGCTTGCCCCACACAACAGAGACGTGCGATGGACTTTTTGTTTACATATTTAAAAAGTATAGGTCAACTCGATAGACTCTAACTTTATATCCGTCGTCACCATCACTCACCCATCATGCAACACATCCTATCACATCACTGCGGGTTGGTGCAAACGTGATATATCATTGGACGCAATTAGGTATCATAGTCGGAAACACAAAGCCCAAGTTTCTTTCTCTTTTCTTTTTCACTGTCTCTTGCACTTCTTTCTCTCCCCAAACTCCCTCCCCACGCAGAGTAGCATGCCAGCGATATTTCAACGCCGGCTAAATTCTCTGCCTTTCAATAAAGAGCTCTCTCTCTCTCTCTCTCTCTCTCTCGTGGCGTCCTGCTTGCCCTGACAGACGGCGACATGAGCACGGACGACAGCGTCACGCGCGACGGCGGTAAGACGACCGCACGGAGGTTAGTTTACACGCGCGAAGAGTGCGAATTACTGTGTAATTTGGTGACGCGCCACAGATGGGTAATTGAAAACAGAAACACCGACAACGTGTCCAAGCGCGCTAAGGACACTACCTGGGAGAAACTTTTATACGGATGTTGGTGCACTCTATGCACCCTTTCACCCCCGGGAACTTGGCAATTCGGTGGAATTCGACCATCGTCTCACGGAACCCGTCATCGGTGTCGGGGAACTTCACGACGGCTGGGAACAAATGCTTCGCGATCACCCTCGACACACGTTCGATGATGCGGCTCACTGTCGGCTGAGACACATTCACCAGGCCGCCGCCACTTGAAGCGTGCCTGCTCCAAAAAGCGCAACGCAATCAGAAGCTGCGTCATTGGTGGAGGAGGGTGGCCACGGTTGCTGCAGCTCTCCTCAAAGGGCAGTCAGTCAGGCAGCTTCTTCACGCTGCACTTCGTGAAGCGGTAGCGCTCCAGAAATTCGCTGTCTGTGTAGTGCTCCTTTGGATTTATCCGGTCCCTCAACCGTCGTCGTGGTATGCCTACGCAGTTTTCTACGTCGTCAAACAGCTCGTCGACGCGGAGCACATAGTCGACAAATCGAAGCGTAATCCGCCATGATACTTCACTCAAGGAACGGTTCAAGGTAGCTCTGGCCCTACCTCGACTATCTCGAGTAAAACGCTCGAGATTTCCTCCAGTCGAGGAACGCTTCGAGTGGAGGGCGATCTGTGAACTTGAAAACCGCCCTCAAGAAGCGTTTCGAGTGAAGGGTCAAGTCGAGGAGCGTTTATGAATACGGGGGACAGACGCACCCATTGCGTCCTCGACTTGGAAACCAGTTTTCACAAGCGGCTCTTTGTGGAATCGTGGCACATTCAGGCGACACCTGGAAACGTGAACCGGTCTGCAGGTGCAATGCCAAGTGTCTATTTTAGCGGACTCCGGCACCTGATTCAACAGTAGCATGAACCCCTCGGCTTGAAGAACCGGAAAGAAAGAGAAAGTAAGAAAGGAAGGAAGAGAGAAGAAAGAAGGCCTTATAAGCACTGCTGCTGTCTGGTGCCCTCCAGTCACCCCTGAAGAAGGGTCCGAGTGGGACCCGAAACGTAGGGTTTTTTCATGTTTAGAAGTAAATTTTACTTTTAAATGATTATAATTTGGTTGGTGTCCCCCTGTTTTCACCATAATGGGAACGTACAACTGATAAAGGATCTTAAGGTGTCCTCTTCCTCCGGTGTTGACAATATTAATTCAAAGATATTAAAAAAAAACCAGCGCTGTTTCCAGCATAATTTGACTGTATATCTTTAGGCAGTCCTTATCAAAAGGTGAGCTACCCCCTGATTGGAAAATAAAAAAAGAGGGACCGGTTTTCAAAAGTGGCAATAAACATTCATATGAAAATTATCGCCCCATCTCGCTAACGTGCACCTGTTGCAAAATGCTTGAACACATCATCGCATCACATGTCTACAATCATTTCGAATCCAACCACTTCTTTTCCCATAATCAGCACGGATGTAGATAAGGATTTGCTGTGAGTCACAGTTATTTGAATTCACTACTGACTTGCATCAGAACATGAACATTAATCTACAAACCGATTGCATCTTCCTCGACTTTTCTAAAGCATTTGATGGTGTAGCACATTGCCGACTAATATCTAAGCTTTCTGCGCTTTAACTGGGTTGTGATTACTTGGATCCGCAGCTTTCTTTCTCATCGCCAGCAGTTCACCCTTGTTAACAATCATTGCTCTCCTCCCTCGGACTGGTGTGCCGCAAGATAGTGTTCTCGGTCCATTACTCTTTTTAATTCATACTAATGACCTGCCATGTAACGTCTCATTCTGTATACGCAAAGTTACCGATGACTGCGTAGTGTATCGCTCGGTAAAGAGTACCGATGATCACCTCTCACTAGAGAATGACCTGGATCGCATTGGCATTTGGTGCAAAACTTGGTTAATGACACTCAACATCTCGAAGTGCAACATTATGACTTACCACAAAAAAAGTTCCTTCCTTGTTTGCCTACAACATCAACAGCAATCAGTTGGCTAGAACCACACGATATAAGTATCTAGGCGTTCACCTTACGCCTCAACTTTCCTGCGTCGATCACATTACCACCATCCCTGCAAATGCCTCAAGATCACCGGGGTTTCTTCGCCGCAACCTTCATTGCACCACCCCTCGCGTACGTAAAGAAGCCTATCAAACATTTGTCAGACCACAGTTAGAATACGCTTCATACATCTGGTCACCTCGTCAGAATTACTTAATAGACAAGTTGGAAGCAATCCAGAACAAAGCTGGTCGTTTTATCACGCGGAATTACAGACATAACGTCAGTGTTGCCCAGTTGAAATGTGATATTTCACTCCACCCACTAAAGATTCGTCGGGATGTAGCACTTTTATCGCTTCTTCATAAAAACGTCCATGCTACTCGGTCACCCCTAGCACAGTTACAACGTCCCCGATGTTTATCGCACAGATTACACAATATGTACAGCTACAGTCGCATTTACGGCACTACGAATTCTTTTAACTCCTCTTCACTCCCACGTGCCATCCGCCTAAGGAACGATCTTTCGAACAGCATCGCTCAGCAGCGCAATCCCGACACCTTTCGCGACTACCTGCTCAAACACTTCAAGATCGCTTAAACCCCTCATTCCTGCGTTCTCTTCATTGTTTTCTTTTTTTTTCCCTTTGTTTTCTGCCTAGCAGCTGCAGCTATGGGTTTTCGTATGCGCAGATATCAAGCGTAAACCGGAAGTCCGAGTGTTTTTTTTTTCCATTGTGCCTATGTATACCCACCCATGTAACACTTTCTTCATTACCCGAATTGCATTTGTACTTCACCCTCGCTTATTCATTGTATACCTGCGTTGCGTTTCGGATGTGAAAGTAATGCCTTTGCTGTTGTATAATTTGTTGTTTCTTTCACTGCTGTATTCCGCCCCCCCCCCTACACAATGCCTCGGTTGAGGCCTGTAAGGTATGCGTAAATAAACAAATAAATATATATTGTTACGAAGCGCTGCGAGGAGATGGCTTTATTTACAGGTGACGGAGGAGAGCCGAGGAAAAGAGTTCAGCGCTGGCTTCGTTCTGAGCTCCGGAACGCGCGACACGTTTTCCTCTTCATTCCTTGTCCCAGGCATGACACGTTACACTCCCCGTTTCGCAGACGAAGCCCGCCCTGGGCGGTCAGGGCTGAGTGGTAGGTTGATGCCGCTTGAGGCGCGCAACGTGCACAACTTGGCTAGCGCTAGATCGGCGTCCATGTGGCGTTACGCGTGCGACCACGTAAGTTAGGTCACTAATGCGGTCGATGACTGCGAAGGGACCGGTATACTGGGCCAAGAACTTTTGACACAGCCCGCGTCTGCGTTGGGGGGTCCACAGCCATACCAAATCACCCTTTTCAAATGATACTGCCTCGTGGTGACGGTCATACCGCTCCTTGGAACGATCTTATGACGCTAGCATACTCAGGCTAGCGATTTGGCGGGCTTCTTCAGCACGGCATAATGTTTCGGCGATTGAGTCTTCAGTATGAAGTATGAAGGGCAGAATGGTATCGAGTGAGCTGCGAGAAAGGAGTGAAATCAGTGTTTTCGTGTTTCTCTGTGTTGTAGGCATAGGTTGTATCGTCATCTGGGCTGCCGAAGTGACACACCGTTACAGCAACAGGAGAGTGAACCACGTTATTTATTGCCAGAGGTTAATATACTACGGTGGGGAAAGGGTGCTGTGTGCGCATAAGAAAGTGCACACGTGCTGATATGATACATCTCCCTTCCTCAACGGTGCTTGCTGATGCTAAATCACCGTGTGTTTATTTGTTGAAACTTAGCGTCATACGCTAGCCGCTCGGGTGGTCTCGACTGTCTTTGGGACCTCCTAAGTTCAGGGGGCGGCGGGCTTCTTCCGGCGGCTCCTTGTGTGGGAGCGGTCTCTGATGACGTCGTTGATGAGACTTGCTCATCATCGAGCTCGTCGTCGGTGTCGCTGGATGATGCCTCCGGACTTGGGTTCTCCTTTGTTGCCAAGAGATGGCGTCTGTTTCGCCGCAACGTCGTTTTGTTCTTCGTTCTAACGAAGAAGGACCGTGGACCCGCTGGTGCTGTCACGGTGGCTTTCTGCGACCATGTTTTTCCGCTCACCCGCAGGACATCGTCTCGTTCGAGGGTCGGCAGTGGTCGATGGCTTCGGCTGTACTGACGGTGTTTTTTCACTCGAACCTCTGGATGATGATTGAAGTCGGGAAGCAGGGTGCGCAATCGTCTCCCTTGTAGCAGCTCGCCAGGCAACCGTCCGTCTTCCAACGGGCTTGCGCGGTAATTTAGTAGGCCTAGCCAAAAATCTTCCTTTGCTTCTGTGGTCTTCTTGAGGATCCGTTTTACAACTTGGACGCCTTTTTCAGCTAATCCGTTTGAGCATGGATAACGTGGACTTGACGTCACGTGCTCGAAGTCGTACCGTGTGGAAAACAGGGCGAACTCTTTGCTGGCAAACTGCGGGCCGTTGTCAGTGCATACCTGCGACGGGATGCCGTATCTCGCAAACATAGCACTGAGCGTGTTGATGACGGCCGTGGTGGACAGGTCACGCAGCTCATCCATGTCTGGAAAAGTGGACGTAGCATCATAAACACAGATAGTGCTTGCCACCATAATCAAATATATCAGCTCCCACGCGATGCCATACTTGTGCAGGTGTTGTTCTAAGCATGAGTGGCTCGGCTGGTTGACAGTAGGCGTGCCGCCTACAGACCGCACACTTTTGTACAAGCGATTCTATATCCGAGTTGATGCTCGGCCAGTAGACCAGCTGTCTCGCTCTTGCTTTACATTTTCCCATGCCAAGATGCCCTTCATGAATTCTTTGGAGCATTTCCGCTCTCATTCTGGTTGGTATCACAACCTTCACTCCCTTTAGGATTATGCCATTAACCACAGATAACTCGCCCGCCATTGGAGCTAGTGGTCCTTCCACAGGGCCTCCATGCATTATCTTTTGTAACACTAGTTTGAGGTATGGATCAGAAGCAGTCTCACGTGCAAGGCGTTCCAACGTCTTTTCGGAGACGAGTGATGAGACGACGCTGACAGCGTGAAGGTCGACGTCGGTAGTATCCACGGCGTTGCCGTCTCCAGGACCAGGGGATCTCGACATCATGTCTGCCAGGGTCAACTGCTTGCCAGGAACAAAAACGAGCACGTAATCATAGCGTAATAGCCCAAGAAAAAAAAAACGCTGCACGCGCGGAGGCATTTCCGATATCGACTTTTTTGCGATGTCGATAAGAGGACGATGATCGCTTTCAAGTGTCACTGACCGACCATAAACGAAGTAGTGAAATCTTTCGCAGCCGAAGGCTAAAGCGAGCGCTTCCTTTTCTATTTGCGAGTATCGCTGCTCGGATGCTGTTAAGGCTTTAGAAGCATAGGCTACTGGCCTCCAACCACCATTGTGCAACTGCAACAGAGCTGAACCCACGCCGTCCTTCGAAGCATCTGATGTAACCTTCGTGGCTCTGTTTGGGTCAAAGATTGCCAAAAGTGGGGCTGCACTCAATGATTTGCAGACATCACGCCATTCGCGTTCGTGCTCGGGCGTCCATTCAAACTGTACATCATGCTTCAAAAGAGAGCGCAAAAGTGTCGTTCGCTGCGTTAGACTGGATACATATTTGCCAAAATAGTTAATCACACCGAGCATTCTCTGCACAGCTTGTTTGTTTTGCGGTGCGGGTAAGTCGAATACGCTTGCAAGCAGTGAAGGGTCTGGCTTGATTCCATTACTGCCAATGATGTCGCCCAGAAACTTAATTTCTTGCACTGAAAAAACACACTTTGCAGGATTAAATGTTAGTCCCGCAGTCATAGCCGCTTTCAACGTGTCCTCTAGCCGCTGATCATGCTCTCCTTTTGTGGTTCCCCACACAAGCACATCATCAACATACACCCGTACACCAGGCAGGCCATCAAATATTTCGTTCAATGCTTTCTGGAATACTTCGCTGGCTGATGCTATGCCGAAGGGTAGCCGAAGGAACCGGTACCTGCCGAACGGGGTGGAAAAAGTGCACAACTTTGACGATTCCTCGGTCAGAGGAATTTGATGGAATCCTGCAGTTGCGTCAAGGCGAGAAAAAAATTTAGCGCCTGCCAGTTCTGCTTCAATGTCCTCGCGTCGCGGCATTTGATAATGCTCTCTTTTGATGCTCTCATTGATTTTTCGAGGGTCTAGACAAATTCTGAGCCTACCGTCCTTTTTTCTTACAATAACTAAGGGACTCACCCAGTCCGTTGGGCAGCTGACTCTCTTGATTATGCCCTCTTGTTCCATCCTGGTTAACTCGGCGCGAAGTGGCTGTTGGAGGGAGAGGGGAACTCTTCGTGCCGGTTGAACGATGGGTTGCGCATCGTCGCGAAGCACGATATTGTAGTTCCGCTGGAGGCATCCGGTTCCGCGAAACAGCTCGGGGAACTTTTTGGTCACATCACTTGCAGGGCTTGTAGTTACACTTTCGACGGTGCATTGGATTAGACCAAAGCGCTCACAGGCTTCCAAGCCGAGGATGGCTTGGTGGTCCTTTCGGACGACGAAGAACCGAACTGAGCACTGCTTGTTATTTATCACCACTGGTGTTGAAAATGTTCCGCATTGCTTGATGATGCTTCCTCCGTAGGAACGCAGTAAAGCCCCACTAGGTTGAAGAGCTTCAACGCTTAAGTTTCGATACACAGACAATGGTATCAGATTTGCTTGAGCTCCGGTATCAACCTTGAATGTTACATCCTGGCCACTTACTTTGGTGTTAATCAGCCAGTCGCGGTCGTGACCGATACTGCTTACGACTACGTCCAGGACCTCAAACTCATCTTCCACTTGGTGTATCCCCTTGATGTCCGCTCTACGGTTGCAGCATGAGGCAAAGTGATTTGGCCCTTTGCAGTGGTGACACTTCTTGCCATATGCCGGACAATTCCTTGGAGCGTGACGTCGGTCACATCGGTAACACTTCGACATTGTAGGAACGCGTCTTGTCATTGCGTTTACTTCCGATTCTTCCTTGGTCTCGTTGTACGACTCGGTTTTTCCTTTATCCCGTGACATCTGCGTCATTGTGGGGGCTGCTACTGTGTCTATTTCGTGGCTTTCTTTTCCCTTCTTCCAAACGTCGTTCTGACGAGCTGCCGTCTCTGCCGCCTTGCACATACTAATGGCTTTTTCCACGTTCAGTCCTTTGTCCCTGAGCATTTTCTCCCGCAGTCGTGGCGAATTCGTGCCAAACACGATCTGATCACGCACCATACCATCTGTCAAGGAGCCAAAGTTGCAATGAGCCGCCTGCGTCTTGATATCTCGTAGAAATTGTTCGATAGGTTCCGCCTCCGCTTGTTGACGTGTTCGGAACACATACCTTACGTGTATTTCGTTTTCCTTTTCGACGCAGTATGCCTCAAACTTTTCGACTACCGTCTTGCAGTCGTGCTTGCGCGCTTCTTCAGGAAACGAGAAGTTGTTATACACCTCTATTGCTTCTTCGCCAGGGATGCTCAGCAGGATCGCTGTCTTTGCCTCCTCAGATCTCGGCTTGTCAGGGCAGGTTGCTTTAAGGAACAGCTCAAACCTTTGTATGAAAGATTTCCATTGTCTTCCGCCGTCTCCGGACAAGCGCAGTGGTTCCGGTGGCTTGATGTAGTCCATCTTCAAGACTTCGCAGCTGCTTGTGGCATAGTGGTCATCCATCCCACCGCTGCCACCATGTATGGTCATCCGGGCTGCCGAAGTGACACACCGTTACAGCAACAGGAGAGTGAACCACGTTATTTATTGCCAGGGGTTAATATACTACGGTGGGGAAAGGGTGCTGTGTGCTTTGATAGCACCAAGGGTGCTGTGTGCGCATAAGAAAGTGCACACGTGCTGATATGATACATAGGTAATAAACGGTAGGACCTCATCCCAGTTCTTGTGATTGGATGAGACATACATAGCCAGCATGTTGGTCAGGGTACGGTTGGTGCGTTCAACAAGGCCATTCGTATCAGGATATGGAGTTGAGTGGCGGAACTGCGAAGTACACAGTCGAACCAACTCTTCCACTATGTCGGCAACGAATTGACGCCACGGTCGCTGATAGTGACACGGGGAGGACCGTGGCGAAGAATTACGTGGCGTAGCAAGAAAGTAGCGACACAAGCGGCTGTGGAGGAAAGTAGCCAGCAGTTTCCGCGTACCGAGTAAGGTGATCGACGCACACGATGACCGAGCGGTTGTTGTTCGCCGACCGTGGAAACCGTCCCATCAAGTCGATACCAACTTGTTCGAAAGGTGTGGTAGGCAGCGCTATGGGATAAATTGTCGACCGCTTGTAACGCTGACATTTGGCGCAGCTCGACACATATTGTTTAACAGAATGTCGCATTTTTGGCCAGTAAAACCGCTCCTGTGTTTGATGCAAAGTTCGAATGACTTCAAGGTGTCCTGACGTCGGATCATCGTGCATGACACGAAGAACATCTCTTTGAAGGCTTTCTGGAACAAGGAGTAAATACCGTGCCCCACTTGCCGAGTGATTGGTCTTGTATAAAAGTTCGTCGCGAAGAGCAAAGCGACCACTAGCCTTTGGACCGCAGGCATCGGCAAAGAGGGGATCCAAACTTATGTCACTGCGCTGTTCCCTCTGGAAGACGGTGCCGTCAGGAAACGTGTCCGAGACAGCAGCAAAGCAGGTGTCGAAATTTTCTGCGCCATCCTCGGTCGTGGGCAGGGGAAGGCGAGAAAGGCAGTCAGCATCGGCATGACGTCGTCCACTTTTATACGAGACAGTGAAGTCAAATTCTTGGAGCCGTAACGCCTAACGTACCAGGCCGCCGGTGGGGTCACGAAGGTTAACAAGCCAACATAAGGAATGGTGGTCAGTTACAATGGTGAATGGACGGCCGTATAGGTAGCACCGAAACTTCTGAACGGCAAATACGGCTGCTAAGGACTCTTGCTCCGTCACCGTGTAATTTCGTTCAGCCTTGCTTAGGGACCGACTCGCATATGCAACCACGTACTCCTCCTCATTATGGCGCTGGGCCAGTACTCCACCAATACCTATTCCGCTGGCATCACTATGCACTTCAGCGGGCGCAGACGGATCGAAGTGACGAAGAACAGGTTCAGATGTCAGCAAAAACTTCAGTTGAGAGAAGGCTGCGTCGCATTCCGGCGTCCACTCACACGGGTTGTCTTTTCGCAAGAGCTTTGTCAATGGATACACAACGTCAGCAAATCGGGGCACGAACAGTCGAAAGTACGAGCATAATCGCAGGAAGCTACGAAGTTCTTTCACTGTCTGCGGTGGCTTAAAGGCAATGACTGCTTCTATTTTCCGGGGGTCTGGCCTGACACCGTCTTTGTCAACAAGGTGACCCAAAACTAACGCCTGTCGTTCACCAAACCGGCACTTCCTGGAGTTTAAAACTAAGCCGGCCTTTTCGAGGCAGTCCAAAGCGTGGCTTAAACGTTTGTTATGCTCTTCGAACGCACGTCCAATTATGATGACGTCATCCAGATAGCGTAGGTATACTTCCAATTTAAGACCCCGAAGAATGGAGTCCATAAATCTTTCAAAAGTTGCGGGAGCGTTGCATAGGCCAAACGACATAACATTAAATTGGTACAGCCCATCGGGTGTCACGAAGGTGGTTTTCTCCTTGTCAGCAGGGTGCATGGGGATCTGCCAATACCCTGATCGTAGGTCGAGCGACGAAAAGTAGGACGCGGAATGCAGGCAGTCAATAACATCGTCTATCCGAGGCAGGGGATATACATCTTTTTTGGTCAGGGCGCTTAGTCGTCGATAATGAACAGAAAACCTCCAAGAGCCGTCTTTCTTCTTAACTAAAATAACGGGTGCGGCCCAAGGACTACACGACTCTTCAATAACGCCTTTCTGAAGCATAACGGCAATAACTTTCCGCTCTGACGACGACAATCGGTAAGGTTTTTGCCGGACCGGGTGCGCAGAGCACGTATCAATCCTGTGATGAGCTCGAGAACAGGGTAGAGATCGGCGTTTCTCCTGCTCGCAGAAGTCGAATATAGAAGCATGTCGTTCCAATAGCTCAGCCAATCTTTGTCGCCCATGGGACCGTAGGTCCTTGCTAACCATATTGGTAATCTGTCTCGTAGGAGCAACTGCATTTTGAAACGGCCAAACGTTGCTCACCTTCTTCGTCATCAACGGCGGCGACGTAATTTCCCACGGCGACGTCGCACACGGCGAGCTTCATTCCACAAGGTAGTATAACTGGCAATGGGGAACAGTTGAGCGCCCACAGAGACGTGACTTGGCTGTTAATCAACACAACACAACGAAGCACTTCTGGGTCTTTCTTAGCACAAGGAAGGGCGAGGGGTAGCACGACGGCATCAAAGCGAGAAGCGGCAGAGACAGAAGCAGACACAGCGACTCAGCTCATGGACAGTGGTGGCAGTGTAACTTCAGCGGAAGACAACTAACGTGTTTTGGGCGGGCGGAGGCTCGCCAGCAAGGGCAGGAACATTTTCACCACTGACTGAAAGTTCACCAGTGCCACAGTCAACAAAAGCACCGCACTCTTGGAGAAAGTCAATCCCTAAGATAACATCGTGTGTACATCTCTGCAAAACAAGGAACTCAGTCGGGAACACCCTTTCGGCCAACAACATGTTCACGGTACAAATTCCCAGAGGATGAAGTATTTCGCCGCCGACACCAAGAAATCGTGTAGACTCGTGCCACGGAAACATAACTTTGCGGCCAATGCGATCTTTGAAAAAATTGCTCATAACGGAAATGGTTGCACCAGTGCCCACTAAAGCTGTCGCACATAATCCATCTATTACTACGATTATTTTTTTGCGGAACATCGTAACTGGCGGAGGCATCTAAGGTAAATACTTCCACCACAACTGTTACGAAGAGTTGCGAGGAGATGGCTTTATTTACACATGGCGGATGAGAGCCGAGGAAAAAGAGTTCAGCGCTGGCTTCGTTCAGAGCTCCGGAACGCGCGACACGTCGTCCCCCTCTTCATTCCTTGTCCCAGCCATGACGCGTTACAATATATATATATATATATCTTAGAAACAACTTGTAAAGGCTAGAAAAGTCAAGAAACAAGCTATGGTGCTATGCACAGACCTCAACCTTATGACACTAACCAAGACAATAAGTGAAAGAAGAAGAGACTGGTTAAAGTTGTTTTGTTAAGACTGGTTAAAGCGCCGGCTTATGTCGGCGAAACTAACGACACTTTCAATGGCGTAGCTTATGTGGTTTGGCCTCTGTGGTGCCGCTGCACAGCAACGCGCCCCAGGAGGGAAGTACGGGGGACGTCTTCGGGCATGAAAGGCGCAGCGCTCGTGCTCCCGATTGCAGCCCCATTTGCAACGCGCACTCGGCGCTACCGCGCCGCGGGGTGGGGTAAGCAAGGGTGAAGAAAGGGCGACATGAAGGAAAAGAGCCGCACAGAAAGACGAAGTTCTGAAGCAGTCAAATTATGTGTACACCACAATGACGTATTGTCCCCTCCTGTCGTAGGATCTCGGGAGCCACTTTGCGTGTCGGCTTGCACTGCACGGGTTATGCCAACAGGGCCAGACCGAAAGAATCGGGCGCCCACAGCTTTTTTAAAGAAAAGACAAAAACAACAAACGTTCGAATGAGGTAATGATAATTGGCGGGAATGGCCGATCTTGTAATTGAGGATACAAAGTTTATCAATTCGAATGTTCACTTCCTAACGATCGTAACGCCGAGAGAGCGCCATGATGTTCATTTATGCCGTGCTTAATTGTGCCAAATTTGTAGATAAAGTAGGATTCCCTTTGCTCACGTTCTCTGGTGCTCCGAAAGTCACTTTCCAGTAGTGTGACCCTGACATCCTCAAAGCTGTGACCTTTCAAGTTGATGTGTTGAGAGAGCGGAAGGCCAGGTAATGCGCGCATATGGGAACGATGGTTGTTGAACCTTATCCTGAATGGTGTGTCCGTCTGTCCTATGTACTGCATGTTACATATACCACACTCTAAGATATAAGTAACATTGTTTGAGTCGAAGCCGAGCCGTCCTTTTATTCTTTGCTTAAAATTCGAATGTGTACTTCCTGAAACTTTCGTTTTCTGGATGTGTTTGCACACGCCGCATCTGGATTTCCCACAGGGTCGACACCCGTCTAGAGGCACTGTTCCTATTTTTGAATGTACAACGTGATCCCTTATGCTTTTCGGTCGCCTATATACCACACACGGAGGATCGGTAAAAAATTTGGAGAGTCGCTCGCTTTGTTCCAATATGTTATAATGTTTTTTCAAGAATTTATTAAGGTTCGGTGGATTGCTAGTAAAGGTTAGGACAAGGATTTTTCCGCGTTCGTGGTCGGTGTCCTCTTGGTCATACAGGAGCGCCTGGCGGTCGAGATTTTTAGCTTTCACAATCGCACCCTCAATGATAGATGGTGGGTACTTTCGATCGACAAGGACTGCACGCATCCGTGCGGCGCTTTTGTGGAAGTCTTCCGTGCGGGAGCATGTTCTTTTGAATCTGTGTGCCTGAAAATAAGGAATGCTAGTTTTACAGTGGCGCGGGTGGCACCTACTGAAGTGCAGATACTGTTGCCTATCCGTAGGTTTTTAAATGCGAAGCATTTCTTAGCGAACTTCGGCGAGTTTGAGCATATTTATCTATCTATCTATCTA
The DNA here is from genome assembly GCA_013339685.2 of Hyalomma asiaticum. Taxonomy (NCBI): domain Eukaryota; kingdom Metazoa; phylum Arthropoda; class Arachnida; order Ixodida; family Ixodidae; genus Hyalomma; species Hyalomma asiaticum. Next base: position 980,394 of record CM023486.1, on the reverse strand, counting down.
TCTATCTATCTATCTATCTATCTATCTATCTATCTATCTATCTATCTATCTATCTATCTATCTAGCCGCCTACGATTTTGTGCACTCCTGGACGCTTCGCTAATCGGATGTTTACGAAAATTGGTATGCCACATCATGACTACATGACGAACATAAATGACAAGTCATAACATGACAATCATGATATGCATATCATGAGCGGCATGATTTACATGCCACGGGGTTGGTGCTCTCCTGGCCGATTCGCTAATGGGATGTATGCGAAAATTGGTATGCCACAACATGACTGCCTAACGAACATAGATGGCAGGTCACAACATGAAAATCATGATATGCATGTCATGAGTGGCGTGATTTACATGCCACGGTCTTAGTGCTCTCCTGGCCGTTTCGCTAATGGGATGTATGCGAAAACTGGTATGGCACCACATGACTGCCTGACGAACATAAATGGCAGGTCGTAGCATGAAAATCATGACATGCGTGTCATGAGCGGCATGATTTACATGTCACAGTCTTGGTGCTCTCCTGGTCGTCTCGTTAATGGGATGTATACAAAAATTGGTATGCCAAAACATGACTGCATGGCGAACCCAAATGACAGGTCATAACACGACAATCATGACATGCATGTCATGGTCAACATGATTTACATGCCACGCGTTTTGTTAACGGGATGTATACAAAAATTGGCATGCCACCACGTGACTGCATCACGAATGTAAATGACAGCTCATAACATGAAAATCATGACATCCACGTCATGAGCGACATGATCTACATGCCACGGTCTTGGTGCTCTCTTGGCCGTTTCGCTAGTGGGATGTGTAGGAAAATTGGTATGCAACAATATGACTGCGTGACGAACATAAATGGCAGGTCATAACATGAAAAGCATAACATGCATGTCATGGGCGGCATGATTTACATGCCAGGCGTTTCGTTAGTGGGACGCATACCAAAGTTGCTATGGCACAACACGACAGCATGACGAACGTAAATGACAGGTCATAACATTATAATCATGACACGCGTGTCAGGACCGGCATGATTTACATGCCATGGTCCTGGCGCTATACTGCCATTTCGTTAATGGGATGTATGGGCTCCGTCTACTGACCACAGGGCGCTACGTAGCTCTCGTCGGTTGGCTCAGTCGCGCACGGTGGAAACCGAGGCGACAGCGACGCGCGCGTTTCTTCGCTGCTTTCCAAGCGTGCTGCGAACCACACGAACGCTCGCGGCGTCGCCCTTTGGAACAGTTTGCCGCAGGTTTGGAGAGCGCGTCTCAAAGGAAATAAAACGAAACAAGGTGGGACGGGCGGTCGGTGCTGACGCGCATCGCGTTCGCGTATTTTCCTGTCACAGTCTGCCCAATTTTGCTTCTTCTCTGCGCCAGGCAGTGCATTCTGGCGCTGATGTCGCACATGGAAAACTCGACTACACGGACCCTATACGAAACTTGGTTTGGCACACGATCATGAATGACAGGTGATTACATGAAAATCGTGACATGCATGTCATTAGCGGCTTGATCTACATGCCACTCGTTTCCTTAAAGGGATGTATACCAAAATTGCTATGGCACAACACGACTGCACGACGAACGTAAATGACTAGTCATAACGTTAGAACCATGGCATGCGTGTATGAGCGGCATGGTTTACATGCCACAGTCTTGGTGCTCTTGCGGCCGTTTCATTACCTTCATATGTACCAAACTCGGTGTAGCGAGAAAACAATGCAAATCCATTTTACGTTTCTTATGCGTGCTTCGCATTTCCTTGACTCCCACTGCACGTGGGATCTGCCAATTTTCTGTATACGCTCGTGACTAGTGCACCGTCTTCTATCGGTAGGTGAACATCAAGAAAATTTATTTCGGTGTTAAAACAAGTGTGCGTAAAAGAAATACTTGGGTGCACTTGGTTGAAGACCTGCGTGAACTTGAGAAGTTCGTTCTCTGAATGAGTCCAAATCAAGAATATGTCGTCCAGGTAGCGTTTATAGAACATCGGCCTAATCTTATAAGACGATAGGAAATTGGATTCTATGTGGTGCATAAATATGTTAGCGTAATTTGGTGCCATTTTGGTGCCCATTGCCGTCCCGCTGGTTTGAAGGTAGTAACGATCATTAAATTCAAAGCTGTTTAATTCCAGGACAGGCCTCGTCAGGATTCCAATTACTTTTTGGTCCGGATATGCGGTAGGGTTGTGGTTCCTATAGGACTCCACGAGGGCCCTTATGCCGCCGTCATGCGGAATATTCGTGGAGAGTGAGCTAACGTCCAATGTCACAAGGAAGGCGCCACCTGGGATTTTTAGGTCCGATATTTCGCGGAGGAAATGGTTTGTGTCGCGTAAGAAAGATTCATGTGTAGGCGGTATATCTCTGATTAATGAGTCAATGTAACGGCAGGGCTAGGCGAGCGGCGTCTAGGAGTGCCGTGGGAGAAGGCTGGGCTCGGCGATCTGTAACGAGCAGGAGACGACGAACGGGGCTCGTGCCACCGCTGATTGACGATTGGACGATTCGCGACGAAATTCTCTATTTCCGGCGGTCGCTCACCAGGCCGTGGACGAGGTGCATTCGGCGAGAACCCACAGAGCCCCACACGTCGGTAAGGACACATTCTGTACACGTGTCCGGCTTCGCCACAGTGAGAACAAAGAGGCCTGTAGTCGGGGGTGCGTCAGACGTCGCACTTCCGAGGTCTTGCTTGGGCGACGAACGGTGGACTGCGGGACCCGAAGCTTACTTCCATTTGCCGTGCTGGGGGTACCGTGCTGTAAGCATTAGGGGGCGGCGGACGGTGCACGGCTTCAGTGTAATTCCTTTCGACTCGCTGTCCCTGCATCTGTGGCCCCTCGTATGCATTAATGGGTGGAGGACGGCGCACGGCTTCGGCGTAATTCAGTTCAACTCGCTGGCCCTGCGTCTGTGGCCCCTCGTACTGTCCAGGAACGTGGACGGCCTGTCTCACCTCGGCGCGCACTATTTCCGCAATGGAAAGTGGCTCTACAGGGGCAGTAGCGGTCGCCTGCATCTTATGCAGTTCTTCCTTGACAACAGCCCTGATGAGCTCTCGCAAGGCGCAGACATCGTTGCCCATGGTAACGGATGACAGCTCCCTCGGAATCAAGGCGTCGCGGTTGAATTGTCTAGCGCGCTGCTGAAGGGCCTTCTCCATGGCAGTGGCTTGTGATGTGTGATGTGCGCGGTTCAAAAAGTGCGCTTGAAAAACAAAAGAAGTGACGCAAAAGAAAAGAAGACGACGTGAGAAGACGCTCGCGGACCGGGAGGATGCCACCTGAAAAACGACGACGAATGAGAAAGGCGTGGCCTTGCAAAACTAAATAGGATCAGAAAACAACGCAGCCAACCACGAACATCCACGGAGTTCCTAGGGGCCACTGGCTGAATAACACGGTGGCACAGTGGTGGCCAATCAGACAGGAACAAATAAGCAAAGGCGAAAGAAAAGCGAGCGGCATCGGATTCTTCGGGGGTTCCACGAAAGGGTTCCACGAAAGAGAGTGTCGGAAGAGTTCCGGGCAGGAGAGTTCGAGGAAGGCAGCGGATCGTCCACGGGGCCGGGCGTTGAAGACGGCAGTCGGGTTCCGGACCCGAGCCACCAGGGCTTCACCCGACCGGGACCTCCTGCTGACCAGACCTGTCTCCAGCCAAAGGAACCCCAGCAGCTCGCAAGCTCCAGGCGAGGACTTGATCTTGTGCCCGTAGGCATAGCCGGAACAGTCGGGCTGCGGGTCCGAGTTCCACATTCAGATGCCTGGCCAAGATGCCGGTACCACCTCATCGAGCCGCCTAGCCGCCCACGTCCTCCGTCGCAACGAGACATCCGTTGTCATCGTTCCGAACCGGCTGCACTTCGCTAACTTATTCATGAAGCTCATCGACGATTCGGTGAGCCATGCGTTTCTCCCGCGTCGACTTCACGCATCACTGTCGAAACCTTAGAGAGTAAATCGCCAGGACTTTCCCGCAGCGTCTATAGAGACTTATTAGAACTTTACTCAATTCTATCATGCTTTCGTTTCTCTTTCAAGTGTTTGTCGGTTAGTTTTTCTCTATTTTCAACAGTTTGATTAAAAGCTTGTGTGTGTGTGTGTCGTGTTGTGTGAAAAACGGCTTTGTCCTCGATTAGACTCTCGGAGGCTTCGCCTGGGAGAGTCGTCCGAAAACGAACCTATAAAAGAACCTGCTTTAAATATCATCACAAAATTGGCGTCCGCTACGACAGGACAGGACAAAGCCGTTTATTTTTCGCAGATATTGTATCTTCCAAAATGACTTCAGAATTAAGGGAAGTGTTAGAGAAACTGGCACGGCGCATGGGTCTTGAGGGCGATGAGTTAAAGGCGTGGTGTGACGAACACGAAGCAGCAGAACTAGAGGAGGAAAGAGTGCAGATGATGATGATGATGATTGAAAGGGAAATGGAAAAGAAGGAAAGGGAAATTGAAGAATTGAAGTTAGGAACGCTTCAGTTGCGGCTTCAGCTGGCAGAGCAGACGAGGCTCTTGGGAGAGAGGCGCGAATTGGCGTTAGGCGGGAGCTCCAGGGAGCCGGCGTTTGAGGTGTTCTCTAGAAGCATTGGTCAGGAGAATGAACCTCTTGTGAGTGGCGATTCTGAGCATCGCTATGGCGTTTCGCCAGATGTGCAGCTAAATGCTAGTATAAAACATGGTAGAGAGATAGTCACCAGAGGAACTAAGTTTAGCTTTGGTGTGCTCGACGAAACAGATTGCAAGGTGGAGACGGAGGAACATCGAAGTTCCGCAAAGCAAGAGTTCTCTTGTAGAGCCTCTTGGAGGCCTAGCAAGTTTGAGGAGGTAAGAGAACCTCCAAAGCATGACGGTCAGTGCCGTCCAGAAATCTCCGAATCGTTTGTCGCCACTTATTCGGGTGAACCGCTGGCTGAGGTTACACTCGTCAACGGCGTGGTACAGGACCATTTGAGTGACCCCGTTGTAATTGGAGGAAGGTTGAGCTCTGAGGACAGCAAAGATGTGATCTGTTCGGGAACAGTCGGAGACGTTGTGAAAGGGCTTAAGGCAGGGACAATAGAATCCCTAGGAGAACCAGCAGTAGGCGATAGCGTAAGCTGGCAAAATGATCCTGATGGACAGATCGACAAAGTGCAAGAATGCACTACGAAATCTGTTGAAACTGGTCGAGAACTATGTAGCCGTCTAGGTGAAAGGCAAGAGGGGACTTTTGGAGGGGTCGGTGCGGAAAGTGAGCCCATAGAAACAAAGACGCCTGAGCTCGATCCGTTGAATATACAACCTAACTGTGCCCCAGTGGTTCCACAAGCATTCATCGAGAGAAACGCTCATACAACTTCTTGGGCGTTCCTGAAGTCAGAAAGTGTTGCTGTTGAGACGTCGGGTATGTTGCCAGGTGATCCAGTGATCTTCCGAACGCGTCAGACGCGTTGCGCGTGCGGTCAACACCTCGGGCCTGCAGAGAATCTCACGTGCGGAGCATGTAGCGCGACAGAGCGTCCGATTCTTTTGTGGTGTAAAGGAAAAGACACGTCTCAATGGAAGCATCTACAAGCGTCTGTCATAATTTCTTTTAAGTGTGTGAAATGTGCCGCGCGTCTTGTGTGGGACGCAATTACATAGAGACACTTTGACAACCGGAGGCTCTCTTGTTTTTGAATTTTGGACTGGTGATGGACATTTCTTTGTGTACGGTCCTGTCGCGGACGCCAATTTGTCATGCAGGTTCTATTGTGGATATTGCTTAGATGGAGACAAAGCCTCAAATCAGGAACAGCGAAGCCATTTTTTGTACACAACAACAAAAACCAATAACAGACTAATATGGAGTTTAAGATAAAAACAGAAAGGGAAAAACGAAAGCAGTAACCAAAACAGAGATAAGTTAATAATATGTCCACAATACTGCGAGCGGCGACTGGCTAAACGGCGAAGGTTCAGCGGAACGTTGAAAAGGAAGGAAAAACACTTCACCAGCTGTGGCGACGCTTGAGTGGAGTGGAGCGGTGGAGTCGCTGGCAGGTGGTTGCGTTGGCGGAGAGGCTGCTCGCCGAGTGGACGAGCAGACGGGTCGGCGCACGGTTGTAGAAGGCGGCGAGGCTGCTCGCCGAGTGGACAAACAGACGAGTTGGCGCACGGTTGTAGAAGGCGGCGCCCTCAGGCACAGCCGGTCGGTGGCCTCCCTGCGCACATACACAGCGTGGAGGATGGCGGTATGCGCTTGGGCTCGTCCCGTGGCTGACACTCGGCAGTAGAACTCCGATAGCCACCCGAGGTGGCGAAGCTTGCTTCTCGCAGACGTTCAGCTGCCCGGACCGTCGGGGCGTCTCTTCCCCATGATCACCTGCTCCCGAGGACGTCTGGAAGCTTGGACACTGTCGGGCCCTTCGTGCTCGAGTCCGCAACCCGACGACACGGACCCTGACACCAGCGTCCCTTCCTTCGAGTTCTCAGAGTCCGACTGCCGCCTTCCCCTCTTCGTCATCGTCCTTGCCTTGGTTTGCTACGTGTCCTCTTTGAATTGGTCGTAGCCGGTATTCTTCTCCGCGCGCACGTGCCATGTGGTGGTGGTAGAGATTCTAAAGGAAAGGAAAAAGGCGCTAATTTCTGTCTCCCATACTGGGGACACGGCTAAGCGCCTTAGCGGAAGGGGATAGGGGACATAAAGGTATGCCATGTCCCGCCGACGTCTTCCTTTTTCATGCGCCGCACGTGTCCGTTGCGCGGTGTCTCGCTCGCGTCACGCCACCGCGTTTGCGTCACTGGCGACACCAGCACCACCACACAGCATCGAGCACACCACACATGCACTGGTCGCGCACTCACTCATCACATGGCTTCATCATGAAACTCCGAAAGTGTCGACGGTGGGTTTCGAATGAGGCCAGCAAAGATTTCTTGTTTGACGCCTCGCATTAGGTGGCGCACTTTCTTACTCTCAGGCATCGAAGGGTCCGCACGTCTGAAGAGCCTGCTCATGTCTTCTACGTACGCTGTCACTCTTTCGTTCGGACCTTGAATTCTAGCCTCCATTGCCAACTCCGCCCTTTCCTTTCTGTCCACTCTCGCAAAGGCATTCAAGAACTGCCGGCGGAATTCATCCCACGACGTCAGCGTCGCCTCGTGGTTCTCAAACCACGTTTTCGCGGCATCTTCAAGAGCGAAGTACACATAGCGTAGCTTACGCTCTTGGTTCCAGTCGTTGAGGTTGGCAACACGTTCCAAGTGGTCGAGCCAATCGCCGGCGTCTTCAGAAGCGTCTCCGTGAAACGGGTTCGGCGTCCTGGTATGATTGACGACCAGGTGCGATGATGTTGTAGTCACAGGAGGTGGTTGGCTCGTCATCCTGGTGCATTCGGGTAGACGACCGTGTTGTGGCTGGAGCCCCTGGAGACAACGACTGGTACGTGCGTGCACAGGGGTGAGCTCGGTCGAACTACTCGCCGGGCTCTGGTCTGGGGTACGCTGCGGAGATCTTAGCATCTAACGCTTACCCAGCACCTCCACCAGAAAAATGTCACGAAGCTACTACACACAAGAGCTGCCTACAAGCAAGGAATCGGCCGATGTCCAAGCTACAGCCAGGAAGAAGCGTTCGTAAGCGCGAGCTTGGCAACGAGCGTCTGGCTTCAGCAAAGGCTGATCGTCCGAGAGCACGTGCGCGTCCAAGAACTTCGTCGTTCTCGCTTCAAGGGGCCGTTGGCACAGCGTTCCAATCTACCTCACGTCAATATATATATATATATATATATATATATAACGAAAGGGAAGGGGTCAAGGGCTCGTTCTTTATTTGTTAGAAACAAGTTAATGAGCAAACAGACAATGAAGCCTAGGAAAGCATAGGGGAAGTTACTTGTGGTATTTTAATTGTGGAGAAAGTAGAAAGGAATTAAAGTGGACGAAAAGACAAACCTGCCTTCGGTGGGACCCGAACCCACGACCTTCGGATGTCGCGTCCGATGCTCTACCAACTGAGCTACGAAGGCGGCCGTCCCCCCGTCCACTTTATTGTGTATTTATGTACATATTATCCTGGGAGTGTTAGGCAGCGCCACTCATGGCCAAGGCGGCGTGCGTGGAACGCACTCATGGCCACTCATGGCCAAGCAGCGCCACTCAGCAGCGCCACTCATGGCAGCGCCACTCATGGCCAGGAAGCAGCGCCACTCATGGCCAAGGCAGCGTGCGTTCCACGCACGCCGCCTTGGCCATGAGTGGCGCTGCCTAACACTCCCAGGATAATATGTACATAAATACACAATAAAGTGGACGGGGGGACGGCCGCCTTCGTAGCTCAGTTGGTAGAGCATCGGACGCGACATCCGAAGGTCGTGGGTTCGGGTCCCACCGAAGGCAGGTTTGTCTTTTCGTCCACTTTAATTCCTTTCTACTTTCTCCACAATTAAAATACCACAAGTAACTTCCCCTATGCTTTCCTAGGCTTCATTGTCTGTTTGCTCATTAACTTATATATATATATATATATATATAAAGTGCAACATTTTCAGGATGAGGTCGAGGAGGGAAAACTATGGGAGGCCCTCCTATAAAAATTGAACAAGCAGTTGTGTTAACCACAGGGATGAATAAACTATCCACAAAGAAAAGCGTCATGAGTGCACATCACAAAGCCAGTGCAATGACTGAATGATACATTGATAAGACAGCAAGTGAATTTTCAGACAATCTAAAACTACTCGAACGTAACAATGTTAGATCAAGGTTTAGCGTGTTTCACAGAGAAATTGTGCGGGAATGGGCAGTTTGGTTACCGTAACTTGTCGCAACCCTTGGTAAAAGAAGTTATTTGACTGAACAAACCCACTTGGCTTTTTATTAATGAGCGGATGAAGTCAAAACCCTACAAGGGTTACTACAAGGACCGTGAGACTACAAGGGCCATGAGACTAGCTTTATATGTGCAAACAAGAGGAAGTGCCCCTAATTTTAGAAATAGTGGCTTATGTGATGATCGAGGCCATGTAAATGCTAGAATCTTCAATGCGTGTTTTTGGGTGCTAACCAAGCGAGACGTATTAGTGTAATAAGTATTGCCCTAACGCTAAAGCAATATTAGATGTGTTTATGCACGAAAGCGTGATAAAGCGAGAGAACGGTTTGCAGAGAAGAGAATGAATTTTATTTAGAGCTCTTGTGCCGAAGCCGATTTTCTGAACTACTGAATTGATGTGAGCAACAATTTTAGATTCGAATCTACAAGGACTCCTAGGAACTTCGCAAAACTTACTTGTTTAATTTCGACATTGCCCTATTAAAAAAATACAGCCCTAGCACTCCGTACAAATGGTTAACCAGCGAAGCTGAAATGTGCTTATCTGCCACCTATTATGTTTTCAAGTGTAAAATTTCCCCCAGTACTCCCTCACTGCTGGACTTTAGCTACGTAGGCTCGTCAGCTTCCCTTGAGTAGCTTTTACCTACAGCCCCTCCATCTGTGCTATAAAATGGGAAAATAAAATTGAATTGAATCTCGGAGGTGCATCAGCGAGGCAGAGTCTTGACTCTAACCCGCGAGATGACGCAAAGGGCCCACGGCACCTAGGGTGCATCGATACACACGCTACAGGGTGGTGGCAACCTCCGGCATATTGAAACATATTCCAAACATCGCAGCGATGTTTGGAAGCCGCATGAACTGTGTTATGTTGCCGCTCATAAGGCGATCGTACAGAAGGGACGGCGTAGCACCGTACGCTATATACAAAGCTTCTTTGTCGGCTCTCTCTCTGCATGGCCTTTGACAGCAGTTATCAATGGAAAGCAAACTCCTTCCATTGAGCGGCTGGTCTCTCACGCTGGCCCCCAGGGGTTCCTGGTACGAGACCCTTCCCTTTCGCTGAACGTCGCTCGGGGGGGTCGCGGCTGCGCGACCGTACTTGTCCTCTCAGTGGCCGTTTCGGGGAAGAGCAGCTCGGACGCGTAGGAGGAGAATGCATGAAAAGTGCGCCGTCGCTTGAAGCGACAATGCGCTTGGCCCAACCAATTCTTTAACGACCAGCATCGCTTTCGGCGCGCCGACTGGAACGAAGGGGTGAGTCGCAGCAGTGCACGGTCCGAACTGCGGGAAAGGCGAAGACACGCTGTGTTTCCTGGAACGACAGTGTTCGACTGGATGAGCGTGGGAGATGACCCGAATGCCGCAGGGCTGCTACGATACCGATATTTCGATTGTGAGAATATCTGAGAGCGTGGGATAAGGAGAGGGAGAGCCATGATGGGAAAGAATGACAAAATGCCTGTTTAAACTGTAAAGACGCTGCTGTCAAGATTAGGGACAGCCCACTAGGGAGTGGCTTAATCTGAGGATAAACAGATTGGATGACAGAAGGTTGAGGCGGACCAGCAGTGGCCACCTCCCCTTTTTCTTTGTTACCGCAAGGTACTAAAGACTGGACAGGATTCGTTTCCCTTCAGTCTAGGCTGTAATCACTTAACTGATCGATCAGTAAGACTCCGTACGATGCAACTTCTGTCTGGGCCGTAACCACTCGGTGGTCGAACAGTGAGACTAGGTTCGTTGTATGTAGTAACAGTGTTCTAGGCTCTAACTTAAGAAAAGTTAAGTAGAAGAGTAAGACGCTGTTGATGTCTATGTTATCATCAGTGTGCTTCGGCAAGATGTACATATGACTGTAAATATTTCGCTCCAATATACCTTCAAGTTCATTACCTCAGACCTGCCTCCTGCTTCATCGACGTCGATCATCTCCTTGACGGGACTTCAATCCACATCAAGGAGAAAACGAACAAGAAAAACATAACTGGCGCAGTCGGACAGGGATCGGCGAGTTCTACAGCACCAGACACTGGACCAGTGCCGAGGAGACCGAGGGGCAAGGCATCCGTCAGCCACCAGCGGCAACGTCGAGACGATCCCACAGCAGCCAACCCCGGCACCGTGGAAGAGGTCCAGGAACGACAGTGCATACAGGAAGGGGTGAGCAGGATTTCTTGCGTTTTTCTCTAGTTGGCATGGCAGTTTATGTGTAGAGCACATGGTGAGAACACGCGGGGGTGCTGAAACAATGGAGTCTAATGGAGATGAAGGTGCGAGTGCGGTAGCAATGGATCGGAGTCGAGAGCCATCAAACCATGGTATTCTAAATTCTGATCAGTCAAATGAGGCGAGAGTGCCTACTCAGAGACAAGAATCGATGCAGCAGGCATCTCAGGTTTTGCCGAATTCAAGTGAAACGAGAACGCTCGAACTTGAAATTCAAAGGCTCAATCTCCAGATTGAGTACTAAAGCTATTGCAAGATAGAATGAGCGCAGAACGTCTCAATGGCACGTTGTCCAACTCTGGGTCGGAGACGGGTGATCGGGGGCGACGGTGTTTCGATTCTGTCCTGCAATGTGCAAAAGTGCTGAAAGGGTTCCGCCTGCCGAGTGACGCGGATGTGCCATTATGGTTTGAGGAGGTAGAAAAACTATTTGCTACTTACCAAGTACCGTATGAGAGTCGCGTGCATTTGGTTATACCAGCACTAACTGAACGAGTTCGTTACCTACTGCGTAACCTCAACTCTGAAGAGAGTGCAGATTACGAGGCAGTTAAAGCAGCAGTACTGACGGAACTAAAGCTTTCTCCGGCAGAGTATCTGCAGAGGTTCGAAAGAGCGGTAAAACGGAAGGAAGAAACGTGGGCGCAGTTCGCGTCCCGCGTGAAAACTTATTTCTCCTACTACCTTCAAGTGAGAGAGGCCGACAGAGTAAAAGTGATGGCAGAACTCATGGTTGCTGACCGTATAAAATCGGGCCTTAGCACGGAGGGTCTTGAGTATGTGAGACTAAGAGAAGGCGAGGGATGGCTTAGGCCAACTGAGATCGCTAAAGTGCTGCAAACTTTCGAACAAGCGAAAGGAAAAGGGCGTGCTTCAAAGCAACCAACTGTAGAAATGGGGCAGAAGCCGGCGACACGCGTAGAGAAAGGGGCTCTGAAGTGCCACTTATGTCACGGCTCAGGCCATTTCGCTAAAGAGTGCCCGAAGTCTAGTGATAAGGAGAGCAACCCGAAGAAGGCTACCGAGCCAAAGCGGAAGGTCCAAAAGGTAGCGTTATCCCACGAGACGGAAACTGAAATACCTGATGGAGTACTTAGCGCAAAGGTGAAGTCTCTGAAACACGAGGGTGAAGGCACAAATAAACTGCAGTTAATTCCCGTATCATGTGCAGGTATATCCGCAGATGCAATTTTGGATACAGGGAGTGAAATAACTGTCTTTCGGGAGAGTCTGCTTCCGAGAAGTTTAGTAGAGCCGTCTGGCAAGGTGAGATTGGTGTCTGCTTTTGGTAAAACTATCGAGGCAAGGCTAGTTACGTTGCCGGTCAAATTAAATAGCCCGCGAGAGGTTACGGAGCCTCAGAGCGTCGACCTACTCTGCGCGTTAACTGATGAGCTCGTCGAGGGCAAAGACGGTTTGTTGACCGAGGAAGATTGGAAACTTTTGTCGAAGGCCAGCAGCCCTCTGGCACCCTGTCGAGCACCAGCGGAGCCTGCTCCCGAGGCAGAACAAGCAGTAGAGAAACCAAAGGTCGTGGCATGCAATCTTACTTTGGAGAAGAAAGACGTTTCCGGCGAAGATGCGCAAATTGATGAAGAAAGGGAGGCATCATTAGGCCAGAGAGAAGAGTTCCGCAAAGTGCAGTTGGGTGACACGACGCTAAAGAAATGTTGGGAAGGTGCGCGTAGTGGGACATCCGGCATGTTCATTTCAGACGGACTGTTATATCACTGCGACTCAATAGCAGGCACTCGAGTGAGTCAGCTAGTTGTCCCCAAAGATAAGCGCACTGAGGTGATGCACTTAGCCCATGAGTCGCTATGCCGGGGGCACCTGGGGCCAAAGAAAACAAGAGCTCGCATTAGGTATAATTTTTTTTGGCCAGGTATGGCGAAGGAGATATTAGGGCATTGTCGTTCGTGCCATGAATGTCAAATTCGGTCAGACAGGCGTCGCACAGATAAAGTGCCTATAACTCCGCTCACTAGACCCGAGCACCCTTTCCAAGTTGTCAATGTAGATGTGATCGGACCCCTCGACACACCGTCAGCGAGAGGGCATAAGTACGCGCTGTGCTTAGTGGACCTTTGCACGAGGTGGCCGGAGGTGGTTCCACTGCGCTCTTTGACCGCTAAGGCGACTTGCGATGCACTGATTGAGATATTCAGTCGCACAGGCGTTCCGGAGATGATCTGCTCCGATCAGGGCACTAATTTCAAATCTCAGCTCACGCAAACGATGATGGAGAAATTAGGTTGCACGCCAAGATTCTCAACCCCAGAACACCCAGAGAGTAATGGAGTTGTAGAGAGGTGGAACCGAGTACTGAAAAACATGTTGTATCATGTCATTCAGAGAGACTCCAAGAATTGGGACAAATTGATCCCAATGGTTTTATGGGCTTATCGGGAAGTTCCCCATGAGGTAACCGGAGTAGCTCCGTTTCGTCTATTGTATGGAAGGAATCCCACGGGACCGCTTCTAATACTGCAGAGGACGTGGACGGGAGAAATGCCGGTGCCCGCAACATTGAGAGAAAGCCCCGCTAAGTATTTACAGCAACTTAAGGAGCAGCTCGAGACGGCCGCTAATATTGCTGAGCTAACTAGTGCAACTCATCAGGAGAGTTACACCAGTGCCTATAATCGCAGCACCAGGCTCAAAGCTTTTAACGTTGGCGACCAGGTTGTGGTTTTCGACAATGATCGGAATTGTAAGATGTAACCTAAATGGCTAGGCCCATTCACAGTGGTTGGACGTGAGCGCGAACACTCTTACCGCGTTGAAACATCTGAGGGAAAGGTGAAAAGTGTCCACGCCAACAACATTCGACCTTACTATACAAGGGTCAGTCATATTGGGGTAGTCTTCGATGAGGACCATGATTTTGGGGAGGTGGAATATGCTCCACAACCAACCACTATAAAGCGGGAAGAGCTAGTGCTAACGAGCGAGAGGGTTGCTCACCTTGATGCTGACGCGCAGGCGGAAATACAGGCGGTGTTCCAAAGACATTGCACACTCTTTGACGGCACTCCGGGTATAGCGAAGGTAGACGAACATAGGATAGAAATAGAACCGGGCCACCAGCCAAAAAAGGTGTTTCCTTATCGGGTGCCGGAACTATTAAAGAAGGAAGTCAGCCGGCAAGTTGACGAACTTTTGACTTGGAAGTTTATCTACCCCACGGAGAGTGAGTTTGCACACCCGGTAGTATGCGTCGGAAAAAAGGATGGGACTATCCGCATGTGTGTGGACTACAGGGCGTTGAATGCCGTCACCAAAGCGGATGCGTTCCCTATGATGAATCCTCAGGAATTGATTTTCCGAGTAGGCAGAGCGCAGTTCATTACGGTAGTGGACCTTAGACGCGGGTACTGGCAGGTACCGATGGAAGAGAAGAGTCAGAAATTCACCGCGTTTGTAACGCACGAGGGTCAGTACGCATGGAAAGTGATGCCTTTCGGGCTAAAAAATTCCGCGGCAACCTTTCAAAGAATGGTGAATAAACTCTTGTCGCAACATCAAATGTATGCCACGGCATACCTTGATGACTTTGCTATTTTTTCTAGCACTTGGGAGGAGCACTTAAAGCATCTCGACGTTATTCTTAGTGTCTTAGAGAAGGCGGGACTGAAAGCCAGTCCGGAGAAGTGTCAGATTGCGCGTTCCCATATACATTACCTGGGACATATTGTCGGTTCAGGGACACACGCACCAGACCCTGAAAAAATAGCAGCGATTAAGAACCTGGTACCACCGCGCACCAAAATAGAACTACGCAGCCTGTTAGGACTGTGCGGTTACTATCGCGAGTACGTCCGAGGATATGCAGAGGTGACGAGCCCGCTCACGCTGTTAACAAAGAAAGCGGTACCTAATAAGATACCCTGGCCGGAGGAAGCTCAGGCAGCATTTGAGATTCTCAAACAATCTTTGTGCGAGGCAGTGGCGCTAAACAACCCAGAGCCATCTCAGCCCTACTGGCTTTTCACAGACGCCTCAGCTACGGCGGCGGGAGCATGTTTGGCGCAAATGTCAGCCGAGGGAGAAGAGAGGCCTGTCGACTTTGCAAGCCACCGCTTCTCACCGACCCAGATGCGTTGGTCGACAATTGAGAGGGAAGCGTTCGCAATAATATGGGCCTTAAAGAAGTTTGACTACTGGCTTTTCGGTGCCATAGTAAACGTCGTTTCCGACCACAATCCGCTGTCGTACCTTACAACTTCTACTCCGCATGGGGCGAAATTGACAAGATGGGCGCTGGCGTTACAGCGATATCATGTCTCGGTACAACATCGGAAGGGTATATGTAACGGGAATGCGGATGCATTATCGAGGCTCCAGAATAGTGTGTGGAAGCCATCAGAATAACAGTGTCATGCCAACTGAGGGGGGAACGTGAATGTTCCTGCCCACCGGCTGCTGTATATTGTGGACTGTGTGATTGACAATCCAAGAAACAGACACTAGTGATCTTACTGCTTGAAGCAGCAATGGTGTGCTTGATCGTTTAGCATGTATTTGTTTTCGTTTCTTGTATTCTCCTGTCGTGTTGTCTCGCAATTGTGTTTGATGTTTGTGTATACTGTTGCATGCTTAGAAAGTCCAGTGACCTAATCGCGGCAGTGATTTATCGTACCACTGAGCGTAGAACAGCCCAGCGTACTCTTAAGGGGGGACGTGTTATGTTGCCGCTCATAAGGCGATCGTACAGAAGGGACGGCGTAGCACCGTACGCTATATACAAAGCTTCTTTGTCGGCTCTCTCTCTGCATGGCCTTTGACAGCAATTATCAATGGAAAGCGAACTCCTTCCATTGAGCGGCTGGTCTCTCACGGTGGCCCCCAGGAGTTCCTGGTACGAGACCCTTCCCTTTCGCTGAACGTCGCTCGGGGGGGGGTCGCGGCTGCGCGACCGTACTTGTCCTCTCAGTGGCCGTTTGGGGGAAGAGCAGCTCGGACGCGTAGGAGCAGAATGCATGAAAAGTGCGCCGTCGCTTGAAGCGACAATGCGCTTGGCCCAACCAATTCTTTAACGACCAGCATGCGCTTTCGGCGCGCCGACTGGAACGAAGGGGTGAGTCGCAGCAGTGCACGGTCCGAACTGCGGGAAAGCCGAAGACACGCTGTGTTTCCTGGAACGACAGGGTTCGACTGGATGAGCGTGGGAGATGGCCCGAATGCCGCAGGGCTGCTACGATACCGATATTTCGATTGTGAGAATATCTGAGAGCGTGGGATAAGGAGAGGGAGAGCCATGATGGGAAAGAATGCCAAAATGCCTGTTTAAACTGCAAAGACGCTGCTGTCAAGATTAGGGACAGCCCACTAGGGAGTGGCTTAATCTGAGGATAAACAGATTGGATGACAGAAGGTTGAGGCGGACCAGCAGTGGCCACCTCCCCTTTTTCTTTGTTACCGCAAGGTACTAAAGACTGGACGGGATTCGTTTCCCTTCAGTCTAGGCTGTAATCACTTAACTGATCGATCAGTAAGACTCCGTACGATGCAACTTCTGTCTGGGCCGTAACCACTCGGTGGTCGAACAGTGAGACTAGGTTCGTTGTATGTAGTAACAGTGCTCTAGGCTCTAACTTAAGAAAAGTTAAGTAGAAGAGTAAGACGCTGTTGATGTCTATGTTATCAGTGTGCTTCGGCAAGATGTACATATGACTGTAAATATTTCGCTCCAATATACCTTCAAGTTCATTACCTCCAACCTGCCTCCTGCTTCATCGACGTCGATCATCTCCTTGACGGGACTTCAATCCACATCAAGGAGAAAACGAACAAGAAAAACATAACTAACTGTTGGGTGAGGCGACGGCTCTTTCCGGAAAATCGATACTGGCGGAGGCATCTGAGGTAAATCCTTTGCTGCGACCTCACCTCCATCGGTCGCACCGGCTAGTTTCCCGGCGATGGCGGGGGTGACAGCTGCCGTCGCGGTGAAGGCGAGCGGCGCAGTCGGGCAGGCGGAGGTGTCAAACTACGGTCTGAAGCTGGCGAACTACTGCGCCGGATCACTTGACGTAAAGTGCTTCTCAGGTGAGTGGACCAAGTGTCGTTGTTGTGACCATAGCCGGCGCGACGAAACGTTGGTGGCGGATCATATCGTGATATGTCTCTGCGCCGGCGACAGAACCGAGCTATGTGACCGATGGCGCCACAGCGGTAACACACAGGAGATTGGCGATACGCGTTGTACTGTAGGAAATCTTCGTCTCGACGCGGTGGCAGAAATGCGTCTTCACTCAGGTCCGGGTATATTGCGGCTGACTGACGAGGATAGCTGAAGCGGGGCTAGTACCGTGACTCTAGGTAGTGATACCTCTGGGGCCTATGTGGTGAGCAAGGACTGTAGTTGTAGCCCTCGGCGCCAGTTGCAGCAATATCCACATGGCGAGTTGGGACCGGTATCGGGGGAGCATCATGAGGTAGCGAGTGTTCGTGCCTGGTGAGCTCTTCCCGTAGAATTTCGCGTACCGTCGAAGCGAGGTCAAAGCACGCACAATCATCAACACTTGCGATTGTGGTCACATTCGGCAGCCTACCGAACTTAGGCTTGATGCGCCGCATCTTCAGAGTCTCGAACGTGCGGCAATGTCGTATTACATCAGCCCCAGGACCAAGATTCTCTTGCCGATGAGGAAATGGTAGACATCCTCGGCAATGCCCTTTAAAAGGTGGCCGACCTTTTCGTCCTCTGACATGCGGGGGCTCACTGTCTTGCACAGCTTCAGTACAGCTTCTATGTACGTAGTGCAAGTCTCGCCTGGTACTTGAGCTCTTTGCAGCAGCGTGTGTTCGGCCTGCTTCCTCTTCCCAATAGAGACCCCAAAACACTGCGTTATCTCAGACACGAACTGAGCCAAGAACAATTTCACCAACTGTCGCATGGGTGTGGTTTACAAGATTCCTTTTAGCTGCGGACGTTTTTATGTAGGGCAAACTGCGCGTTGTATTAATCAAAGATTAATTGAAAACAGAAGGTCGCTATCAGGTGGGACGCCGTCCAATCTATCCTTGCACTGCCAGGTCTGTAGCTGCATGCCCGAGTTAGACAAAACCGAGATCCTGTACAGGCATAAGAACGAAGATACGCGTTTATTGGTTGAGGCCTGGCATATCAGTATTAGTGGAAGTGCATGCGTGAGTCAGCCGTCGATTAGCTTAAACAGAGAGGAGATAGAATGCCTTAGGAGTTGTCTATCGCGAAGACCGGCACGTGTAACCAATTGACAGGTGGCGCTACCATTCCGAACATGCGCAGATAAGCTGTGTGTCCTTTCTTTTTCGCCTCTGTGCTGTGCATCAGTTGTTAGTCGGCGTTCGTGGTATTCACTGCTCTCCTTGTGTCCGTGTCCTGCACGCCTCTTCTTTTGATTATGGACTGTACCAACTTGCTCAACTTTCTGTCCTTTTGAGCTTCATTTCTAGTACCCTGAGCCCTTTTCCATGTTCTCCTACTTATCTGCGCAATCCTGCTTCTTTAGCCTCTTTAATTGCTATTTGTATGTTTCGCCCTAAACTATGTCATGGTTCAAATGCAATAATGGAAATTCAGATGTTGTGCGGTTTTTTTCTTCCTTCTACGGGACACGCGAACAGGATTTGCGCGATTATTTCAGCCGAAGCATGGCGGCAAGTCAGATTTTTTCGCCAATGTTTAGAAGCCAGCTGCGCCACCCGGGGAGACCGTCAAAGGAACCGCACTTGCGCCAATTGGTTGAGAGTTTCCGAGCAGCACACGGATTTTTTGTGCAGGACGAAGCTACCGGATCTACTGCAATGTAAGAGGAATTCTTTTTCTACTAAACCGCCGTCGGAAAAGGTAATGATTCTCGGAGACGCTGTTGTCGAGAACCACAAGAAAATTCTAGCATTGGCCCTAAGTACTGTTTCCATCCTAACCTAAAGGAAGTTGACGTTTTAGGCTTACCTCGATCTATAACTAAGGTTATTCCGGAAGTTGAACGGCCTCGCTGTATTTCAGATTGCTTCGCCAGCATCAAGCATTCGAACGATCTCGTTAAGGCCTCTGACCCTATCCGACCGGTGGTAAATTACTGTGTGGAACATAAGCTTCGGCCTGTTTTATCTGATAAGGAAGGTTGTCTTGTAATAATGCCGAATAGCACTTTCTCAGATAAAGCCTCAGCAGCTGTTAAAAAGAATTTTAGACCTGTGAAACTGAAACCTTCTGTAATAACACAACGAGCTGTCGATCTCCTGTTGAAATATAATCTAGATAAGGTAGCTTCCAGTGTTAAAAAGCAAAATTGCTCACTTTAGAATTATTTTTCTCGGCGAAAACCCATAAGCCAGAAATTCCGTTTCGCTCGATTGTATAAGAGTCAGGGACTTGGCAAGTTTGTGTAGCTAGCTATTTGCAGAAGTGCTTAACAACCTTAAGTTTTCTGACCCCTTCCGTGTACATAATTCTCAGGCTCTAGTTCAGTTGTTAACGGAGGAAAATCCTGGCGCCTGCACAGCGTTTAGCATGGATGTAGAAGATTTGTATTACTCGTTGCCGCATGAAGGTTTATTAAATTGCGTGAAAGAATGTATTCAAGAACAAGGACAAGAGTCAGGTTTCATAGATAGATGCGGAGTTTCCACAGGTACCTTTCTAGAAATTCTTTCCATGTACTTAACGTCAACCTTAGATGGATACAGAGAAGGCGTGTTGGTGCAGAAATCAGGGATTTGTATAGGTTCAAAGGTAGCCCCTATTCTATGTGATCTATACTTGAGCAAGTTTGACTGCCGTTTAAAAAAGGCTTTAGGGGACCGCATCATCAGGGTATTTCGGTATGCGGACGATTACTTGGTACTCTGTAGAAAGGATGATTTTGAATCCGTCGTCACCTATGTAAGCGATCAATTTAAGGTTAATGGAGATGGTCTAAGGTTTACGAAAGAACTACCGGAGAGAAACGTAATGCAATTTTTAGATATCTCGTTGTTATTTGAGCAGAATCACGTGTGTTGGCAGTATTCCCCTAGAGCATCTAAGCCGTTGTTAAACTTTGACTCCAAGCATTCGAAAGTAGTAAAAAACGGAATAGCCTTGTCCTGTTTAATGTCAGCCCTATCGAAGTCGTGCGTGCACCGTTTGACCATTAGCTTTAATGCGCAGGTCGAGCGCCTCTTAGATGCAGGTTACCCTAGACTAGCCATAGCCACAGTAGCTGAGCGTCTTAAGAAGTCAATTTCGACCGGAACGAAAGCTGTAGCAGAGAGTAACATTAACAAGAAAAACGTCATGAGTATTCCGTATATCCAAGCAGTTTCGCACAGGCTTAAGAAAGTGGGAAGTAAATATGGGGTTAATGTTGTGTTTACGGCTCCCAATAAGTTAGGAAGGGTTTGTGCTGCCGTGCATAGAAGAAATGAGCAGATGGAAGGCAAGAAGCGAACGGATATCTGTCCGGTTAAGCACTTAGCCAAGAACAATTTCACCGACTGTCGCATGGGTGTGGTTTATAAGATTCCTTTTAGCTGCGGACGTTTTTATGTAGGGCAAACTGCGCGTTGTATTAATCAAAGATTAATTGAAAACAGAAGGTCGCTATCAGGTGGGACGCCGTCCAATCTATCCTTGCACTGCCAGGTCTGTAGCTGCATGCCCGAGTTAGACAAAACCGAGATCCTGTACAGGCATAAGAACGAAGATACGCGTTTATTGTTTGAGGCCTGGCATATCAGTATTAGTGGAAGTGCATGCGTGAGTCAGCCGTCGATTAGCTTAAACAGAGAGGAGATAGAATGCCTTAGGAGTTGTCTATCGCGAAGACCGGCACGTGTAACCGTTTGACAGGTGGCGCTACCATTCCGAGCATGCGCAGATAAGCTGTGTCTCTTCTTTCTTTTTCGCCTCTGTGCTGTGCATCAGTTGTTAGGTGGCGTTCGTGGTGTTTACTGCTCTCCTTGTGTCCGTGTCCTGCACGCCTCTTCTTTTGATTATGGATTCCACTCTTTAGCGTTACCAATGGGTATCGTTACCCGGCCATGCCGCCAGGTCTTTGCTAACGCTACGTATATCCTGGCATGGCCGAGCTAAGCCACTGCAACATTTTTTTTATCAGCATTTTGCCGGACAGGACTTGCTGTCCGCGCCCCGTGCTTGATTATTCGAAAAAGCCTATCGTAGTGCGAGTATGCATTCTTTCGAAAGTAGCATGCAAGGAACGCCAAGTTTTTACATTGTTCCGCAAGGCGCATCGGTTTAGGTAACGAAACCATAAATGCTCTTTCGATTTGATGCCTCGTCGCTCCGCTGCTTTGAGATAAGGACGCGTTGCTCGGCGGCTAGTGACGCAGCGCTCACGACAGGCCCCTGTGCGTTGGTGCCGAAAACTTGGGTCGAGCCGTCCAGAAATGTGCACCTAACATCTCCCAAAGGGGAGGAGTGAAACAAAAACACAAGTTTTCCAGGTGGATTGCTGCACTTCCAAAAAATCACCCAAAAGAAGACCGGGTGCAAGAGGCGCAACGCTGAACCTAGGATCGATTCCGGCGGCGGAGCATAGACAAGGAGCAACGCCCGGAGCCTGGCGCTGATGAAATGAGGAGCAAAACAGTTAATGGACGTAACGAATGCGTTGGGTGAGCGTTCTGTAATCATTTATTCTCAGTCACTGAGAATACACAAAGGGTACACCATCGTCTAGGAAGTACAGTGGCAGCCGCCAAGCTCAGCCTCGCCCATGAGCGTCTCGGAAGATCATGGAGTAGGCCGTAGCAGACGAGGACATCGACCCAGGCGTAGTTGGTAGACGGCACTTGGCTCAACGCAAATACGACACAGGGCGGCTTAGACCCCCTAGATCTGCAAGAGAAAGGCCACGCCAAAGCCCGCAGAAACCAAACATGAACTTGCCAACACCCCAGAGCTCCACGTGCAAGCAAAGCGCCCGCCGCAGTTGCCACGTATGAGGCCTATGCCGCAATGAACATTGCAAACTCGTACTTTATATACATTTCCCATTGCTTCTTTGAGGTGCTTATCAACCGCCTTAATTTTCCAAATAAAGCCAGTTGTTAGTCCGCGCTCGTGTCCTTGTCTCTCTTTCTGTGTCGTCTGGTTACGCCTGTGCCTTTAGGTTTCAAAAATGTACCAACTCGCCCAACAAGACGTTTTGATACATATATAGACTGTATATGGTTGTGCTAGTTAACAACAGAATTGACGATGCGCCTATCAGAGAACGACGGTTTATTACGTCAAGGTCTCGGTCGGAGCCCGACCTTTTTCAAGACATGTTAACCACAGGCCAGTATGGCCTTATATACCACACTTTGTCTTGTAGTGAGGAGAGAAGGATAAGAGTGGGAAATAGAATGAGTGGGTTGAAGATATAAGGAAATATTAAAAATTAAAAAATAAAAGTTATAATAAAAAGATTGCTGGCATCTTCACTGCAACAAAAGATAAGCAGGTCAAGCAAAAGCAACTCGCACACGCACACACACACGCACACACAGATAGAGAGACAGCCAAGGAAAAAAGAAAAGAAAAAAAGAAAGGGGCGAAAATGGTGGAGACAGCGAGAAGGACGAGTGCCTCCCGCCGCGCCAGTGCTGTCCGAGTTCGCAGACATTTTAAAGAGCAATCCATCAATTAGGTATTCTATACCGTGGCGCCGGCTTATGTCTAGCGAAACTAACGACACTTTCAGTGGCGTACCTCATGTGGTTTGGCCTCTGTGGTGCCGCTGCACAGCAACGCGCCCCAGGAGGGAAGTACGGGGGATGTCTTCGGGCATGAAAGGCGCAGCGCTCGTGCTCCCGATTGCAGCCCCATTTGCAACGCGCACTCGGCGCTACCGCGCCGCGGGGTGGGGTAAGCAAGGGTGAAGAAAGGGCGACATGAAGGAAAAGAGCCGCACAGAAAGACGAAGTTCTGAAGCAGTCAAATTATGTGTACACCACAATGACGTATTGTCCCCTCCTGTCGTAGGATCTCGGGAGCCACTTTGCGTGTGTCGGCTTGCACTGCACGGGTTATGCCAACAGGGCCAGACAGAAAGAATCGGGCGCCCACAGCTTTTTTAAAGAAAAGACAAAAACAACAAACGTTCGAATGAGATAATGATAATTGGCGGGAATGGCCGATCTTGTAATTGAGGATACAAAGTTTATCAATTCGAATGTTCACTTCCTAACGATCGTAACGCCGAGAGAGCACCATGATGTTCATTTATGCCGTGCTTAATTGTGCCAAATTTGTAGATAAAGTAGGATTCCCTTTGCTCACGTTCTCTGGTGCTCCGAAAGTCACTTTCCAGTAGTGTGACCCTGACATCCTCAAAGCTGTGACCTTTCAAGTTGATGTGTTGAGAGAGCGGAAGGCCAGGTAATGCGCGCATATGGGAACGATGGTTGTTGAACCTTATCCTGAATGGTGTGTCCGTCTGTCCTATGTACTGCATGTTACATATACCACACTCTAAGATATAAGTAACATTGTTTGAGTCGAAGCCGAGTCGTCCTTTTATTCTTTGCTTAAAATTCGAATGTGTACTTCCTGCAACTTTCGTTTTCTGGATGTGTTTGCACACGCCGCATCTGGATTTCCCACAGGGTCGACACCCGTCTAGAGGCACTGTTCCTATTTTTGAATGTACAACGTGATCCCTTATGCTTTTCGGTCGCCTATATACCACACACGGAGGATCGGTAAAAAATTTGGAGAGTCGCTCGCTTTGTTCCAATATGTTATAATGTTTTTTCAAGAATTTATTAAGGTTCGGTGGATTGCTAGTAAAGGTTAGGACAAGGATTTTTCCGCGTTCGTAGTCGGTGTCCTCTTGGTCATACAGGAGCGCCTGGCGGTCGAGATTTTTAGCTTTCACAATCGCACCCTCAATGATAGATGGTGGGTACTTTCGATCGACAAGGACTGCACGCATCCGTGCGGCGCTTTTGTGGAAGTCTTCCGTGCGGGAGCATGTTCTTTTGAATCTGTGTGCCTGAAAATAAGGAATGCTAGTTTTACAGTGGCGCGGGTGGCACCTACTGAAGTGCAGATACTGTTGCCTATCCGTAGGTTTTTAAATGCGAAGCATTTCTTAGAGAACTTCGGCGAGTTTGAGCGTATCTATCTATCTATCTATCTATCTATCTATCTATCTATCTATCTATCTATCTATCTATCTATCTATCTATCTATCTATCTAGCCGCCTACGATTTTGTGCACTCCTGGACGCTTCGCTAATCGGATGTTTACGAAAATTGGTATGCCACATCATGACTACATGACGAACATAAATGACAAGTCATAACATGACAATCATGATATGCATGTCATGAGCAGCATGATTTACATGCCACGGTCTTGGTGCTCTCCTGGCCGATTCGCTAATGGGATGTATGCGAAAATTGGTATGCCACAACATGATTGCCTAACGAACATAGATGGCAGGTCACAACATGAAAATCATGATATGCATGTCATGAGTGGCGTGATTTACATGCCACGCTCTTAGTGCTCTCCTGGCCGTTTCGCTAATGGGATGTATGCGAAAATTGGTATGGCACAACATGACTGCCTGACGAACATAAATGGCAGGTCGTAACATGAAAATCATGACATGCGTGTCATGAGCGGCATGATTTACATGTCACAGTCTTGGTGCTCTCCTGGTCGTCTCGTTAATGGGATGTATACAAAAATTGGTATGCCAAAATATGACTGCGTGGCGAACACAAATGACAGGTCATAACACGAAAATCATGGCATGCATGTCATGGTCGACATGATTTACATGCCACGCATTTTGTTAACGGGATGTATACGAAAATTGGCATGCCACCACGTGGCTGCATCACGAATGTAAATGACAGCTCATAACATGAAAATCATGACATGCATTTCATGAGCGACATGATCTACATGCCACGGTCTTGGTGCTCTCTTGGCCGTTTCGCTAGTGGGATGTGTAGGAAAATTGGTATGCAACAATATGACTGCGTGACGAACATAAATGGCAGGTCATAACATGAAAAGCATAACATGCATGTCATGGGCGGCATGATTTACATGCCAGGCGTTTCGTTAGTGGGACGCATACCAAAGTTGCTATGGCACAACACGACAGCATGACGAACGTAAATGACAGGTGATAACATTATAATCATGACACGCGTGTCATGACCGGCATGATTTACATGCCATGGTCCTGGCGCTATACTGCCATTTCGTTAATGGGATGTATGGGCTCCGTCTACTGACCACAGGGCGCTACGTAGCTCTCGTCGGTTGGCTCAGTCGCGCACGGTGGAAACCGAGGCGACAGCGACGCGCGCGTTTCTTCGCTGCTTTCCAAGCGTGCTACGAACCACACGAACGCTCGCGGCGTCGCCCTTTGGAACAGTTTGCCGCAGGTTTGGAGCGCGCGTCTCAAAGGAAATAAAACGAAACAAGGTGGGACGGGCGGTCGGTGCTGACGCGCATCGCGTTCGCGTATTTTCCTGTCACAGTCTGCCCAGTTTTGCTTCTTCTCTGCGCCAGGCAGTGCATTCTGGCGCTGATGTCGCACATGGAAAACTCGACTACACGGACCCTATACGAAACTTGGTTTGGCACACGATCATGAATGACAGGTGATTACATGAAAATCGTGACATGCATGTCATTAGCGGCTTGATCTACATGCCACTCGTTTCCTTAAAGGGATGTATACCAAAATTGCTATGGCACAACACGACTGCACGACGAACGTAAATGACTAGTCATAACGTTAGAACCATGGCATGCGTGTATGAGCGGCATGGTTTACATGCCACAGTCTTGGTGCTCTTGCGGCCGTTTCATTACCTTGATATGTACCAAACTCGGTGTAGCGAGACAACAATGGAAATCCATTTTACGTTTCTTATGCGTGCTTCGCATTTCCTTGATTCCCACTGCACGTGGGATCTGCCAATTTTCTGTATACGCTCGTGACTAGTGCACCGTCTTCTATATCGGTAGGTGAACATCAAGAAAATTTATTTCGGTGTTAAAACAAGTGTGCGTAAAAGAAATACTTCGGTGCACTTGGTTGAAGACCTGCGTGAACTTGAGAAGTTCGTTCTCTGAATGAGTCCAAATCAAGAATATGTCATCCAGGTAGCGTTTATAGAACATCGGCCTAATCTTATAAGACGATAGGAAATTGGATTCTATGTGGTGCATAAATATGTTAGCGTAATTTGGTGCCATTTTGGTGCCCATTGCCGTGCCGCTGGTTAGAAGGTAGTAACGATCATTAAATTCAAAGCTGTTTAATTCCAGGACAGGCCTCGTTAGGATTCCATTTACTTTTTGGTCCGGATATGCGGTAGGGTTGTGGTTCCTATAGGACTCCACGAGGGCCCTTATGCCGCCGTCATGCGGAATATTCGTGTAGAGTGAGCTAACGTCCAATGTCACAAGGAAGGCGCCACCTGGGATTTTTAGGTCCGATATTTCGCGGAGGAAATGGTTTGTGTCGCGTAAGAAAGATTCATGTGTAGGCGGTATATCTCTGATTAATGAGTCAATGTAACGGCAGGGCTAGGCGAGCGGCGTCTAGGAGTGCCGCGGGAGAAGGCTGGGCTCGGCGATCTGTAACGAGCAGGAGACGACGAACGGGGCTCGTGCCACCGCTGATTGACGATTGGACGATTCGCGACGAAATTCTCTATTTCCGGCGGTCGCTCACCATGCCGTGGACGAGGTGCATTCGGCGAGAACCCACAGAGCCCCACACGTCGGTAAGGACACATTCTGTACACGTGTCCGGCTTCGCCACAGTGAGAACAAAGAGGCCTGTAGTCGGGGGTGCGCCAGACGTCGCACTTCCGAGGTCTTGCTTGGGCGACGAACGGTGGACTGCGGGACCCGAAGCTTACTTCCATTTGCCGTGCTGGGGGTACCGTGCTGTAAGCATTAGGGGGCGGCGGACGGTGCACGGCTTCAGTGTAATTCCTTTCGACTCGCTGTCCCTGCATCTGTGGCCCCTCGTACGCATTAATGGGTGGAGGACGGCGCACGGCTTCGGCGTAATTCAGTTCAACTCGCTGGCCCTGCGTCTGTGGCCCCTCGTACTGTCCAGGAACGTGGACGGCCTGTCTCACCTCGGCGCGCACTATTTCCGCAATGGAAAGTGGCTCTACAGGGGCAGTAGCGGTCGCCTGCATCTTATGCAGTTCCTCCTTGACAACTGCCCTGATGAGCTCTCGCAAGGCGCAGACATCGTTGCCCATGGTAACGGATGACAGCTCCCTCGGAATCAAGGCGTCGCGGTTGAATTGTCTAGCGCGCTGCTGAAGGGCCTTCTCCATGGCAGTGGCTTCATCATGAAACTCCGAAAGTGTCGACGGTGGGTTTCGAATGAGGCCGGCAAAGATTTCTTGTTTGACGCCTCGCATTAGGTGGCGCACTTTCTTACTCTCTGGCATCGAAGGGTCCGCACGTCTGAAGAGCCGGCTCATGTCTTCTACGTACGCTGTTACTCTTTCGTTCGGACCTTGAATTCTAGCCTCCATTGCCAACTCCGCCCTTTCCTTTCTGTCCTGCTCTCGCAAAGGCATTCAAGAACTGCCGGCGGAATTCATCCCACGACGTCAGCGTCGCCTCGTGGTTCTCAAACCACGTTTTCGCGGCATCTTCAAGAGCGAAGTACACATAGCGTAGCTTACGCTCTTGGTTCCAGTCGTTGAGGTTGGCAACACGTTCCAAGTGGTCGAGCCAATCGCCGGCGTCTTCAGAAGCGTCTCCGTGAAACGGGTTCGGCGTCCTGGTATGATTGACGACCAGGTGCGATGATGTTGTAGTCACAGGAGGTGGTTGGCTCGTCATCCTGGTGCATTCGGGTAGACGACCGTGTTGTGGCTGGAGCCCCTGGAGACAACGACTGGTACGTGCGTGCACAGGGGTGAGCTCGGTCGAACTACTCGCCGGGCTCTGGTCTGGGGTACGCTGCGGAGATCTTAGCATCTAACGCTTACCCAGCACCTCCACCAGAAAAATGTCACGAAGCTACTACACACAAGAGCTGCCTACAAGCAAGGAATCGGCCGATGTCCAAGCTACAGCCAGGAAGAAGCGTTCGTAAGCGCGAGCTTGGCAACGAGCGTCTGGCTTTAGCAAAGGCTGATCGTCCGAGAGCATGTGCGCGTCCAAGAACTTCGTCGTTCTCGCTTCAAGGAGCCGTTGGCACAGCGTTCCAATCTACCTCACGTCAATATATATATATATATATATATATATATATATATATATATATATATATATATATATATATAGTTTCAACGTACGTCGAGCTTCGCTTACTCTGTGTATCAACGGAGCCTGTGCGCTTTTTTTTCACTGCCTCGTATGTCCAAACCACAATGGCTCCTGGAACGACTACGTTGAAACCCATCTTCTGGAAGTTTCCCGAAGCAGAAACGTCCATTGTCGTCATCGGCGACTCACAGATGAAGTATGTTCATGAACAATTCAATCCTTCCTGCCAAGGGACCCCGGTCTTCATCTCGCAGCCCGGAGCTCGAATCGCCGATATCCAGTCGATTCTCGACTTTGTGCCCCCAAGTGCCAAAACCGTCGTGCTCCACGTCGGAACGAATGACATGGCGTCTCTGAAGGCTACTGAAGCCTTCCACCAGTATCGCAATCTGCTTGATCAAGTTGCGGTCGCCTTACTTCAAGTAACTAGAATCTACGCGACGCTAATTCTCCCTCGAAGCATAAACCGTCGTCGTGGGGCCCGTAACCATATGTTCATCCGTCGCTGCAACAGCGAGGCCTGCCGCTTCAACCGACTGCTACAAGGCTTCTGCCGTCGCTCAAGAAACGTCTTTTATGTGGACCATGGTTTTGAATGGCTGCTCCCGTTCCGTGTGTTGGCAGCAGATGGTCTGCATCCCAGCTTTGAGGGTGTCGCATTAATTGCAGCCCGTATCCGACAACTTTGCATCAAGCGCACGAAAGTGACCTTCTCGTCGTGGCGCGACTTCGCATCAAGTGAGGCTCCACGCTACCCTACACGGACGGCGAACATTTCTGCAAGCCCGACTGCACCTACAAACGCTTCATTAGACACTCCCGTCGTGTGCGCCCCCCAAAGCAAGTGTGTCAACACCGAATGTGCCACGCAGACTTCGCCCAGCCTTGGCCGCCGCTACCCATCGAGGAGAAATGCTGACCGGGACATGGCGTCCAAATGACTTCATGCACCTCTCACTGGTAATTCTGCATGCTGTACACATTCTGAAATATTTTTAGAAGCTAGGAAACTAGCAGATAAAAGGATTCGCGCTGAGCTTCATGCATCCACGTTAACGGCATATGTTGATTTGTCCAAAGTGCCAAAAGGATTACAACTGCATCTAAACGCTGCTACTTCTGAGCTATCCTCGCGTCATAAGTCGAGATGGCAACAAGTTTTACAGAGTGCTTCGCTGGAATTGACGCGAGTTGTTATAGAGCATAATAAATCACGCGCGAAAGAACTGCTTAAGAAAGAAATGCACCTGCTTTCGCAGATCACGCCACTTGAATCTAAGCGTCTGGTAGCATACCAGCAAAAGAGGGTTGCAAAACTGAATGCTATTAAGCACAAGAAGTGCATGCGTGATAACCTGCTCCCTTCATCAAGCCGAAACAACCCACATAGTCCCGTCGGTAACCGAGAACGCGTGCTACATGATAACATTGTCAACCTTTCATCGGCAATCATTACAGATGCACAGAGAGCTTGCTTATCGAAGGGTCTGAGCTTCTGCCCAGCTAACGGCGGGTTCAGTGAATTTCAGCTCATTAAGGACCTTCATAACTTCGCCCGAAACATGCGCCTTAAAGAATATTTTCATGACCGTCCCAGTGTACCAGAAAATCGGCTTGTTCTTCCTCAGCAGAAGCAGTGGACCCCACCGCCACAACGAGATAGGTGCTTAGACCTATATATCCAGGCTGTACAGAAAGATGTCATGAATTCATATAAAACTCGCGCTCCATACCGGCATAATCAATCGGCAGAAGAAAAACGCGCAGTCGACGAGTTAGCCAATAACCCGGACATCGTCATTAAGCCTGCTGATAAGGGTGGCGCTATTGTCATTCTTGACATTGGTGACTATATAAATGAAGCCGAAAGGCAGCTCTCAGACCGGACCTTCTACAAACCCCTCCCTTCTGATCCTACGAATGAGTTCAAAGTTAAATTACAAGATACGCTAGCGGTAATGGTAAAAAACAATAAGATTGATAAGGCGACAGCCAGTTCACTTATTCCGCTAAGCCCAGTAGCGGGCAGGTTTTACCTCCTGCCAAAAATACATAAGGAAAATAACCCCGGACGCCCTATTATTTCTGGCATAGGCACCGTAACTGAAAACCTATCCAGATATGTAGATTGGCTCATAAATAAGATTCCGTCCACTTTCCCTTCATATATAAGAGACACAAATCATTTTCTCAAAGAAATTTTGGATGTAAGTGTTCCGGATGGCAGTATTCTGGTAACGCTTGACGTGTCGTCTCTTTACACAAATATTCCGCACAGCGATGGCATTTCCTCTCTTATAAAAGCTTACGGTGAATGTAATTTTGAAAAACCCCTTGATGGCGAAACTATTGGCACTCTCATGAAGCTCATCTTGGAATTAAACAATTTCGAATTCAATAACTTGCACTACGTTCAGGTCAACGGAACCTCTATGGGCACAAGGGTAGGTCCAAATTATGCCAATATATTTATGGGCATGCTTGAAGGTAATTTTCTGGACAATTCACCTTTAAAGCCATCATTTTATAAGCGCTTCATAGACGACATTTTCTTGATTTGGCCACACGGCGAGACAAGTCTCCTAACTTTCATTGACAACTTCAATGCCGCCCACCCAACCATTAGGTTCTCTCATCATTACTCATTAAAAACGATAAACTTTCTTGATGTCACCGTTACAGCCACAGAAGGACGACTGTGCACAAAGCTTTACCGCAAACCAACCGATAGGCACCAACTCTTGCATTTCAAAAGTAGTCACGTCCGACACTGCAAGACGGGCATACCCTACAGCCAGGCACATAGGTTTAAAAGAATTTGCTCCAACCGCAATGATTTCCTCTCAAACTGTGAAGAATTAAAGCGTTCTCTTGTTCAACGCAAGTACCCGCCGGCTATGGTAGATGATGCCATAATGCGCGCAGACCAGCTAAACCGTGTCGATCTCCTTAATAGCGGTCCGAAGCCTTCCAGCACGTCTCAGGCTAATCTCGTTCTGACTCACTCTGCGTCAGCCCCGAACGTAGCGGCAATATTGAAACGACACTACAACATACTAACACAAAGCCAACGCCTGAAAAATATCTTTGTAGAACCGCCTAAGGCCGTTTACAGACGGTCCAGAAACCTCCGCGATATCCTGTCATCTTCGAAGCTTTCTGTCAATAAATCAAATGGGTGCGCTCCATGTGGGAAGTCGCGGTGCAAGGTGTGTGCGCACATGGTAACCACGCAAACAGTCACCAGCTCTTCCACTGGGTTTCAGGTAACAATAAAAGGTAATCTAAATTGTGATAGTTCCAACGTGGTGTACTTGCTTGAATGCGATACTTGTAACATGCAGTATATAGGCCAGACCGAAACGTCATTCCGAACGCGATTCAATAATCATAAGTCCCATGTCAAAACACTTCCCAATCTGCCCCTATCAAAACATGTCGCAATGCCTGGTCACACTTTGGACAAAATTAAAGCAACAGTAATGGAATTCGGCTTTTCCACGCACCACGAGCGTGAAATCCGTGAGTTTTCCTCATCTATAAGTTTCGCACTACAAAGTCCGGAATAAATGAACACACAGGCGTACTTACCAGTCTGCCTCACACTACCTAAAGTGCTCTTTATTGTGCCAATTGCAGCGCTTTTAATATATATATTTTTTCGAGATGGTTTCGTTCGTTTTTGCCTTTCCTGTTTCTTTTTTACGAAATGCTGCTTTGCTTTGTTACATAGCTACGTTATGTGCATTTTTTTTTTAAATGTATGGTTGCTGGAACGCGTATCTTACGTCTTTCATAAATGCTGTTTCACACACGCTGGCGTCCTCACTCTGATAAAAAGTGGATGTCGTGGACACTGTTACCACGCGCACTGTGCAGATTCCTGTGCCTGGTGCATCTATATTTCATGTATAATGATATCGCTTGTGTACCGATTAATGTGGCGCATGTGCACTAACAATTCAGAAATGTATTTAAAGGCCACAATAATCATGTTACTCGTCACACTGACGAAGGCTGGCCCACCAGCCGAAACGTTTGACGACCATTAAAAAGTTTCAACGTACGTCGAGCTTCGCTTACTCTATATATATATATATATATATATATATATATATATAAAGTGCAACATTTTCAGGATGAGGTCGAGGAGGGAAAACTATGGGAGGCCCTCCTATAAAAATTGAACAAGCAGTTGTGTTAACCACAGGGATGAATAAACTATCCACATAAAGAAAAGCGTCATGAGTGCACATCACAAAGCCAGTGCAATGACTGAATGATACATTGATAAGACAGCAAGTGAATTTTCAGACAATCTAAAACTACTCGAACGTAACAATGTTAGATCAAGGTTTAGCGTGTTTCACAGAGAAATTGTGCGGGAATGGGCAGTTTGGTTACCGTAACTTGTCGCAACCCTTAGTAAAAGAAGTTATTTGACTGAACAAACCCACTTGGCTTTTTATTAATGAGCGGATGAAGTCAAAACCCTACAAGGGTTACTACAAGGACCGTGAGACTACAAGGGCCATGAGACTAGCTTTATATGTGCAAACAAGAGGAAGTGCCCCTAATTTTAGAAATAGTGGCTTATGTGATGATCGAGGCCATGTAAATGCTAGAATCTTCAATGCGTGTTTTTGGGTGCTAACCAAGCGAGACGTATTAGTGTAATAAGTATTGCCCTAACGCTAAAGCAATATTAGATGTGTTTATGCACGAAAGCGTGATAAAGCGAGAGAACGGTTTGCAGAGAAGAGAATGAATTTTATTTAGAGCTCTTATGGCGAAGCCGCTTTTCTGAACTACTGAATTGATGTGAGCAACAATTTTAGATTTGAATCTACAAGGACTCCTAGGAACTTCGCAAAACTTACTTGCTTAATTTCGACATTGCCCTATTAAAAAAATTACAGCCCTAGCACTCCGTACAAATGGTTAACCAGCGAAGCTGAAATGTGCGGCCCCGGTGTTTAGCAGTGGGTTCAATCCGACACAGACGTCGCAGCCGAAGCCAAAGTGCCGCTGGAGAAACTCTCGCTGAAAGCGGGCATACGCCCCGCGAACGCGCTCCCGCAATCATCATGTCGACGCTGTTCTGCCCGCAACGCTGCTTCTTTGGCGCGCCGTCGTTGCAAGCGTTTGACATCGCGAGCTAACATCCGTGGCTTACCCATGCGGAAGCTCTCAGTCGAAGCTTATGCGCGCGTGCTCTGCGCCATGGCTGCGACGGGATGGAAAGGACCGCCCAAGCACTCTACAAATGTTTAAGCAGCGAAGCTGAAATGTACGGCGCCAGTGTTTAGCAGTGGGTTCAACCCGACACAGACGTCGCAGCCGAAGCCAAAGTGCCACTGGAGAAACTCTCGCTGAAAGCGGGCGTTCGCTCTGCGAACGCGCTCCCGCAATCATCACGTCGACGCTGTTCTGCCCGCAACGCTGCTTCTTCGGCGCGCCGTCGTTGCAAGCGTTTGACATCGCGAGCTAACATCCGTGGCTTACCCATGCGGAAGCTCTCAGTCGAAGCTGATGCGTGCGTGCTCGGCGCCACGCCTGCGACGGGATGGACGACGTCACTCACGGGCCAGCCGATGGCACGCGCGCTTTGGTACGGCGCAGAGAACGACGTCACTGGAAGGCGCAGCCAATGGAGACCGCGCGCGCTCCACGGCCGAGCGGTTTTTCGTTTCTCCTCGCGATAAACAGCTTTCGCTGTAAAACACCATTACATTTAGCACACCCGGCAGAACCCAGGCGTAACCAACTACTCGCTAGGAGTCCTATGAAGGCAGAGGCACAACGCGAGTTTCTCTGTGGCTGGCCAAGTACCAGCGCCAGACGACACCCATTGTGGCGTCGTCTGCAAGGCTTACGCAGACACAACAGACTATAAGATTTTCAAGTGGAACTCATGAAGAAATACCCTGACATCGCCATAGAAAGTGCCAGGAGACTGGGAGCATCAAGGCACCTGGTCATCACATTGCAGGACAAAAGCTTTCCGTCACAATCCGCTCGATGTGTTTCTCCTTTTATGTGCACTTCTTCAGAGACAGAACCGTAGCCTGTTTCAAATGTAGGAGGCTGGGCCACCGAACATACGTATGCCCACTGCTCGGTCCAGGAATACCAAAATGCCCCCACATGTACCCCACAGTGCCTCGGGGCATATCCCACTGCCAGCAAAAGCTGCACGCTACGCTTCACGCCGGTCAAACATAACAACAGCAAGAAGACATCAAACCATGACAGGAGAAACAACAGAGGAAGGTCGAGGTCACCTGGCCGTCGAACGACGTAGAGAAGAAGCAAGAGAAGAACGAGGAAGACCCTTTGACTTCTCTGAGGATTCGCAGCTGCCGTCGGGAGAGATCAGCCGCGAAGCTTGCGATACAAAAGAACGCCTTTTTTAACGCAACACTCAAGAACAACTAGGGAAGCAACTGCTGATTCCACCACTTTATCGGGGTGAACAACACTCACAGTGACAATAGGAGACAGGACAAGCGCTCACTTTCATCTGCCTTTATTTGTGGCTACGTCGACAAAGATATACACATACCATACGCATGCTCCGTCTGTCAAGCACATCGCCACCGTCATCCGACATCACATACCATTACACACATTGCCGTAAACATCCGGCAAAGGACCACGATTACTGTTGCATGCATTCTGATTATGACGGATGAACCATGATTCGATGAATTTCCTTGGGCCCCATCGTTGTTCACGTGCCAGCGTCGTCACATTATCTAAATCGAACACGTGTCCTTTCGTCAGGCAGTGGTCGACTAATTCCGTCTTGGCACGTGTTGAATGTGTGGCTTTGGTGACGTCCCTGGCGTGTTCCTTGATGCGAGTACGGCGTCGTCGCCCGGTCTCACCGATGTAGCAGGCATCACAGTCCGTACAGTTAACTTTGTACACAACTCCGCTTTGTTCGTCGGAGGGGGTGCGGTCCTTTGGTTTTGGGAACACGTTAGCCAGTGTGCGCATGGGTCTAAACACAGTCCTAACGCCCAAAGGTCGCAAGGCCCTACGCACAGCTTCTGACACGCCGCAGACATACGGTATGCACACAACAGAATTTTCATTATTAGCCCTGCTCTCGCGAGGTCTTTGCATGCGGCGCCGCGTGTCATCGACAAACCGCTGAGGGTAGCTCCGTTTATTCAAGACAGTGGCAACATTAGTCTCTTCATGCTTCCTCAGGGTCTGTGTCGACGACAGCGCGTCGCAACGTGACAGAAGTGTACGGGCAACAGCATATTTGTGCTCCGCAGGGTGGTGCGAGTCAAAACTCAGCACATTGCCACTGTCGCAAGGTTTGCGGTATACGGATGTCGCCAATGAACCGCCCTCGTTCCGACGCACCAGCACATCTAGAAACGCCAAAGTGTCACCATCTTCTATTTCACAAGTGAATTGAATGGCAGGATGAACACTATTGAGTGCATCATGCATAGCCTGCAGATTGTGCTTTTCTACAATGACGAAAGTGTCATCTACATAACGGCAGTACATTTTCACAGGGAAGGGCAAGGTGGACAGACATATAGTTTCCACGTGTTCCATCAAAAGATCTGCCACGATTACCGACACAGGGCTGCCCATCGGGACACCTTCTATTTGGTGGTAGACAGTTCCGCCAAAAGTGAAATATGTTTGCTTTAAGCAAAACCTCAGTAAAATCATGATGTCATCTACAGTCAGCGAAGTTCGACTTGTCAAAGTACAATCATCTTGTAGGCGTTTCTCGATTACATCGGTAGCCAGTTTTATTGGCACATTGGTGAATAAAGACGTGACATCAAAAGACGCCATAACATCCGCGTCACCAAGCTGCTGCTGACGTATCGCGGTAACAAATTCTTTGGAATTCTTAACCGTGAACGTGTTTCCCTCCGCAAGAGGATTTAAAATTTCAACTAAGAACTTTGACAAGTTGTATGTAGGAGATCCAACAAAAGATACAATAGGTCGCAGGGGACAGCCATCTTTGTGAACTTTTGGCAGTCCGTACGCTCTCGGCGTTGCCCCGTCAGACGAGAAGAGACGGCGGTATAACGACTGGTCGACCATTCCTTTTGTTTTTAGCCTGCGCAAGTAGTCCACCAATTGTCTTTCAAACCTGTTAAGTTCCACGTCCCTGCACAAGGCAGCCATTTTGGACTTCACCTTGGTGCCACTAGGTCTCACAGCCTCGAAATTCTTTCTGATCGCCTCCGTCGCTCTTTTGTTGTAGTCATTTGACCCATGACCACGAATCCTCCTCCTTTATCTGAAAGCAGAAGGCACAACTTACTCCGTTGGGAGCAGTCTACTACGTTCCCCAGGGGATCCTTGCGACTCCTCGAAGTACATCTACTTCTTGCCTTCATGAGCGCATCTACACCATCAAGCAGGCACTCCTCGTGTTTTTCCTCTAGGGGCCTTTCCTGCTATCTACTCGTTGAGAGAGAGCCATTCTTGTCCCTTTACGTCAGTCTCCAATGAAAACTTTGGTCTTTTGTTCAATATCTTTCAAAATTCAAACACCGGACTCAAATCCACTGGCACCGTAAGAAGGCAATGTGGCTTGGTGTGCATGTGAGGCGTACAACGTAGGCAATGTACTTGTTCACTTGGGAGTAACGCGTGGACTGTACACATACAAAAGAGCCCTCGAGCAGCGAAAGATAGGTTAAGACTTGATGCTGGGCGAGATGGTGCGTATTCTTTATCAGGGTAATGTCGGCGCAGGAACAACACTCACAGCGACAAGAGGAAACAGGAAAAGCGCTCACTTTCATCTACTTTTATTTGTGGCTTTGTCAAGAAATATATACACATACCATACGTATCCTCCGTCTCTCAAGAACATCGCCACCGTCATCCGACATCACATACCATTACACACAGCCCTATAGATATTTCATCTCTCCTTTCCTGAGATTAATTGACGTTTCACTAATGCACTCTTTGCAGTCCTTACAAATGAAACATGCTCCTAACAGTTCAAATGCGTCTTGTCAGCTCCCAAACCTAGAATTTCGGTTTCTTTCAAGCTTGACACGCAATGACTACACCTTGCAGAATGCTGTGCCATATTATTTTCACCGTTTTGAATTCCACGTGCGTGTTCCATTGTCCGGTCATTGAAGTAACGACCTGTTTGTCCTGTGTAAGATACGCCGCACGCCATTGGAACCTCGTAAACTAACCTAGTACCACACTTAGTATATTCTATGCCATGTTCCTTCTCGCGTTCTCTCCTTTTTACTCCCTTTCTTGACACGTGTGAACTAAGTTGTCCGAGCTTCTACAGTGCAGCAATAACCACAGGCACACCGTACCGGTTCGCCACCTTTTCCACATGGTGCGTGAGTCTGTGTGCGTACGGCATCACCACCGGTTTTGTTGTGGTCTTTTTTCTTTCCGAGCCACTTCTCCGAACAGTGACTGCTCTGTCTTTCTCAGGAGGCCCTCAGTAACACAATTAATTCCAATGGGTAGTCCGCCAAAACCAGCCGCTGCACTTGTCTAACAAAACTTGCGTGCATGTTGTGCGGGCAATACTTGGCCAACGCCGATCCTAAGAATATTGACACGTGCGGTTGTTTTTGTTTAACTGGAAAGCCGTTATCACTTCCCAGTGACACGCGCGCTCAAATTGATTGTCTGCGGGGAGCGCTCTTATCTCCTTCTGTTACGCGCAACGCAGGCCGCGTTTATCTTGTTCTAACGGGTTATGGACACAGTACTCGCAGGCTTGAGGTGGCAGACTTGCCTCGTCTACTTAGACGACGTAGTCGTATTTGCTTCCAGCTTCGACGAACACCTCCGGCGCCTTGAAGCTGTTCTTCGGGTAATCAAAGTCTCCGGACTTACCCTGAAGCCAGAAAAGTGCCGCTTCGCCTACGAGGAGCTATTGTTCCTTGGCCACATTATCAGCAAGTCGGGAGTACGCTCTGATCCGCAGAAAACAGCTGCGATCGCCGACTTTCCTCCGCCAACCGATAAGAAAGCAGTACGCCGATTTCTTGGCCTTTGCGCTTATTACAGGCGCTTCGTCAAGAACTTTTCGCGGATCGCCGAGCCGCTGACGTACCTCACGAAGGCCGACGTCGACTTCAAATGGGAAACGCCGCAAGTCGAGGCATTTCAAGAATTAAAGCGACGCCTGCAAACGCCGCCAATACTCGCGCACTTCGACAAAGAAGCCGACACCGAAATTCACACGGACGCAAGCAGCACAGGGCTCGGCGCCGTGCTCGTGCAGAGGACCGACGGACTTGAAAGGGTTATCAGTTACGCTAGCCGGTAACTTTCGAAGGTGGAAGCGAATTATTCCACCACGGAAAAAGAATGCCTTGCCATCGTCTGGGCTACATCAAAGTTCCGCCCCTACCTGTAGGGCAGGCCTATCAAAGTCGTGCGTGACCACCACGCCCTGTGTTGGCTAGCAAACTTGAAAGATCCTTCAGGACGCCTCGCACGATGGAGTCGAAGAGCTCAAGAGCCTCATGGACTACCTGATAGGCAAGACCGCCACCGTACCCAATGTATTACGCCGACTACTGTCTTCGTTTTTCTTGCGGAACAACGTTCTCCTGAAGAACTTCTCGCCGCTCCGCGCGACCACCTCCTCGTGGTGTCTTCAACGTTACGTCCAGGGGTTCTGGAAGCTTTACACGACGACCCGACAGCCGGACACCTCGGTTTTTCTCGCACACTATCAAGAATACAAGACAAGTACTATTGGCCTCGCCTCACTGCCGACGTCGCCCATTACCTAAAGACATGCAGAGACTGTCGGCGACGCAGGACGCCGACAACTAGGCCAGCCATACTTCTGCAACCCATCGAACCACCTCGACGGCCGTTCCAGCAAATCGGCATGGTCTTACTGGGACCGTTCTCGACGTCGACTTCCGGCAGTAAATGGATCGTCGTAGCGACTGATTACCTCACCCGCTATGCCGAAACAAAAGCCTTGCCCAAGGGCACTGCCGCCGAGGTCGCCAAGTTTGTCTTCGAGAACATCGTCCTGCGTCACGGAGCCCCGGAGGTCCTCATCACCGACAGAGGTATGTCCGACAGAGGCTGACCTAACTCAGGCGATCTTGAGGTACAGTCAGACAATCACCGTCGAACCACCGCGTACCACCCACAGACGAATGGCCTCACCAAGCATCTAAATAAGACCATCGCCGACATGCTGGCCATGTACGTCGACGTCGAACACAAAACGTGGGACGCCATACTTCCGTATGTGACCTTCATGTAGAACACGGCCATGCAGGAAACGACGCAGTTTACTCCATACAAGCTCGTCTACGGACGGAGCCCAACAACGACGCTTGACGCCATGCTACAGGTCGGCACTGACGAGGAAGACCTCGACGTCGCCAGCTACCTGGATCGCGCCGAAGAAGCTCGACAGGTAGCCCGCGTGCGTATCAAGAGCCAAGAGACGGTCGACAGGCGCCACAACAACCTTCGACGACGCCACACCCAATACCAGCCCGGCGACCTTGTCTGGGTCTGGACGCCGATACGACGGCGGGGATTGTGTGAGAAGCTCTTGCGGCGCTACTTTGGACCCTGCAAGGTAGTCCGACGTCGTGGTGAACTGGACTATGAGGTCGTGCCCGATGGCTTAACACCACCCCAGCGGCGCCGCGCCCGACCTGAAGTTGTACACGTGTGCGACTTAAACCTTATTACGCGTGCTGATTAGCTATGCCATATTATTAACGCAACTCATTGCGTGTACTCTCACTTTCATGTTGTGTCTTCAGCATCGGGACGATGCTTTTTCAGAGGGCGGTAGTGACACGTGCGGTTGTTGTTGTTTAACTGGGGGGCTATCGGAGATCGGCTGTTCGCTCGAGAACGCTTTCCGAACACTGACGTCAAAAAGTGGGTGGTCCGCGATAGCTTTGAGCAATGCTTTGAGAATGGGAGGAGCGCGGCCGGCGCGGCCAATGGAGAAGCGGCGCGC
This sequence comes from Hyalomma asiaticum, assembly GCA_013339685.2. Lineage (NCBI taxonomy): Eukaryota > Metazoa > Arthropoda > Arachnida > Ixodida > Ixodidae > Hyalomma > Hyalomma asiaticum. The sequence goes on along the minus strand of CM023486.1, from coordinate 940,080 downwards.
TCCTCGGATGATGACGTACTCCGTTTGTCGTCCGCTTCTGAAAGCCAAAATGTTTCTCCCGAGAAATTAAGAAATCTGCTCCTTTTAAAAACGGTACTTTCTTCTTCTCAGACGTAAACACGCTCTTAAGCATCAATATCGTTCTCTGCAGGTTCGCTAAGCGGTGTCGCGGGCGCGAAAAACAAGAAGCGTGCGCGTAAGTGGCGTCATATCTAATTTTCGTGTCGTCGTCTGCTGCTGCCATGTCCTCGCACAAAAACGTGCATCTCGGCCCGCGGGTGCTCAGAGGCAGAGGGAGCTCCTTCTCGCATTTTTGGAGGTGCACTCCAACTGTGAAAGCCCGACAAACTCTTCACTACCGACAGCGCGCTGGAAACTTCCAGGAGCAAAGAACATCAACATGCGCAGCTCTTTTCTCTCCGTCGAAATTCCACGGGCTCTTTGGCACCCGATTTCCGATCTCTTGACCATTCCCTCGCCTGGAGCATGGGACACCGTTCACCGCGACTCAAGCCTGGAAAACAACTCCAGCTATCAGACGAGCAGAGGAGGTGGCGGGGAGGATTTTTTTTTCCTAAAATAAAGTTGTTCTCTCTCTCGGGATCAAGTTCGGCGCACAGCCAACGTACTGTTCGCTTCGACAGGCGAAATTGACGCCGGAATTCACTTCCTGTCAAATCCTCAAATACATCGCGAACCTCCAGCTGCTCCGCGTCCTATTTCAGCGACGACAATGCGAGGACTCAGCGCCCAAGTGGACCGCCATTTCCCTCTGTGACGCAACATTGCGCAGCCGCAGCCGCCGTTTCAATCCAAGCGGAGCCGCTGCCGCGGCCGGTGTTCGCAAAGTGTTCGTAAATCGTTCGCAAACCGTTCGCTGAGCGAGCGGCCTCGGGAATCGTTCTCCGCGTAGCAGACGACACGCTCGGTTTGAAAATGATTGACAGGGAACTGACGTCAATTTGACGACACCAAAATCTCGGGGCCCCGGAAGGTTCGACGTTCCACAAGTCGCTACAGGTGGCGAAAAAAACCAGCCGCGGCGCGTTCCATCAAGTTGCGCGTAGAGTGGAACTACTAACCTAGCCCCATATTTTAGTTTGCAATTTTCCCCCTAGGGGCTCTCAATAAGGCCAGAAGGCGTAGGCGTCAAAAAAAAAAAAAAACATGTTGCATCTAAACAATAATGATGATAGTACATGCAGTGCCATCTCTTGATCGCGTATCTTAGTTTAGGACGCCACCGCTACTTTTATTTTTCGTTGCACTGTCAACGGTACAGTTTCTCTTCTCTAATGTGGTTATAGGTAGGTGTCCCGTGGGCACGCCCCGCGGATGACGACAGCGGAGCGGCGCTGGCCAATCATGTGCGGCGATTCCGAACGCTCTCGCTAAAATGCCATCTCCGATAGCCCCCCTGGAAAGCCGTTATCACTTCCCAGTGACACGCGCGCTCATTTTGATTGTTTGCGGGGAGCGCTGTTATCACTTTCTGTTACGCGCAACGCAGGCCGCGTTTATCTTGTATGCCACTTCTGGAACCGTGTCGATCATTCTTGTAACTTTGCCTGCTTGACGCGCACATTTCAGTGAATTCTGGAACTCCAGAGATAATGCGAGAACGCGTTATGAAGCGGATATAAAAGCCGACGCATTACGCAGCTTGTCAGTCTTTCCGTCGACCGACGACTGTTCACGCCGCTGCTGCTGTGAATTGTGATTGGCTTTGTTTTGCTGGGCACAAGTTCGCCCAATAAACAGTTCGCCTGACATCACTTCAGTCCTGCGTCCTTCGCCCTGAGTGCTGTGTGCGTCACTACCACGTGACAATATATGGGTGATCGGCCTCTTCACAGTATCGGACTGCACAGAACGGTAGGGTAACGGCTCTTTACGGGTACGCGGGGCTTACTCCTAACATACGTGGTCATACCTCATTGTCATGTGAAGATCTAAAAACTGTAACGAACCTTTTGATGGTAGCTCGTGTGTAAAAACCAAGCCCCTCCCCTTATCTCGGAAGCTGTCCGAGATGTTACCCACAATATCGGGGTACATCACATTTGTTGGCTTGTCTACACAATTCAGATAATCGTCCACCTACCTACACAATTTCTGCGCACCTCATCCCGGAAAAGAGCGCTGAAGGTGGTGGTCAACATAAGCTTAAAAGATATTGCACAACACTGGAGCCACGCAGGAGCTAATACAAATACCCTTCTTCTGGCGAGAAAAATTTCCCTCAAACGAAACGAACGTGGCGTTCAAGAAAACCTGAAGGACACGCAAAAAACTTATCGACCGATAAACCACAGGAGTGCTGTAAATCAACCACCTCCCCTTCCTCTATTGCATTCCTTGCAGCAACAAAGAGGTGAGCGTGGGGCACAGAATAAAACAAATCTGCAACGTCTACAGAGAACATGAAACCTACCGACGAATTACCATTGAGATACTCGACAACTTCGTCAGAATCCTTTGTAAAAAAGGGGTCCCCAACCAGTAGTCACTTCAAATGTTCCTGCAAATATTCGCTCAGGAGAAGCTGCCACGTACCGCGCTCACTCACAACAGACCTAAACGGCACGTTCAACTTATGTGTTTTTGCCGTAAAAACATATGAAGGTCATTCCCTTAGCATTAACAATATTGTTACGTGGCGCATTTATTGTGCGAGAGACAGCCTACAGTTGTCCATGTAAAACTACACAGAGCGCTCCAGCTGTAAGGGCACTTCCAGCCTGTGCCCCACATCAACGTCTTCGTCGTCATCGCCATAGCTATGCTGTGACATGACCCCCCCCCCCCCCCGCCTGTGATGCACCATCCCGTTGCTGGCGTGGATTAAAATGGCGCATCAGAATTTTACGGCTTGAGGCGCGAAAGATGCGCGATGTCACTCCGTGGTGTAGCAGTTGATGAGAGGGGAGAGACTGGAGAGATCACATAGGTGACATTAGTCACCTGGCGTAGGACGCGGTAAGGCCCGACGTAGCGTGACCTGACCTTTTCGCAGAGACCAACACGACGAGATGGGAGCCACAGGACTACGAGGGAGCCCGAAGGAAAATCGGTGGCTCGGTGCCGACGATCGTAGAGGGCTTTCTGCGTCGTTTGGGAGGATGACAGCCTAGCGCGGGCTAATGTGAGTCTGATGAGCGCACAGGTGACGTCATCATGAACGTAGGGGGTGGTGGACGCCGGATCAGAAGGCAGCAGGGTGTCGAAAGGCAGTAAGGAACTGCGGCCGTAGTGAAGGTAAAAGGGCGAGTAGCTGGCAGTTTCGTGACGCGAGGATTTGTAAGCGAAAGTGACGAATGGCAGAGCAATGTCCCAGTCTTTGTGGTCATCGGAAACACACATTGAAAGCATGTCGGTCAGTGTGCGGTTCAGCAGTTTGGTAAGTCCGTTAGTCTGAGAGTGGTGCGAGGTGGAGAAGTTATGCCGAGTAGCGCATGATTGCAGGAGGTCCTACCACGCGAGAGAGGAAGCAGCGGCCACGGTCTGTGAGTATGTGGCGAGGAGCACCTGGCTGGAGCATGATGTCATATAGCAAGAAATCGGCTACGTCGGTTGCACAACTGGCCAGCAGAGCTCGCGTAATTGCGTATCGTGTGGTCTAGCCAGTAGCAACTGCAATCCATTTCTTTCCTTGCGTGGAAGTTGGGAAAGGGCCGAGCAAGTGAAGACCTATTCGATGTAACGGCTCGGATAGAACTTGAATAGGTTGAAGGAGACCAGCAAGTTGAGTCGTAGGTCTCTTTCGACGTTGACACAGGTCACAAGATGCACCCTTAGCGACGAATGGAACGATAGAGACCCTTCCAGAAAAACGTCGTCGTATGCGCTCGTATGTTCTGGGGACGCCCAAATGTACAGAAGTTGGGGCATCGTGAAATTCAACAAGTACATCCTTGCGCAGATGATGTGGAAAAACGACAAGTTCGGCTCCATCGAGGTGCATGTTGCGACGATACAAGACGTTGCCTTGGAGTAAGAACATCTTGAGTGAAGAATCGGTGGAGCCGGACTCAAGACACTAGATGAGAGAGGACAACGCCGGATCTTTACGTTGTTCATCAGCCACATGAAGGAAGTCTGTTATGACTAAAACACAGCTGCATAGGGGTCTGGGTTGGTGCAGTTCGGCGGATCGACGGGATGGCGTGACAAGCAGTCGGCGTCATTGTGTAGCTTGCCAGATTTGTAGACTGCCGTAAACGTGAACTCCTGCAGCCGCAATGCCCAACGGCTGAGTCTCATGGTGGGGTCCTTCAAGTGTAGACAGCCAGCAGAGCGCATTGTGGTCTGTTATGACTAAAAACGAGCATCCATATAGGTACGGACGAAATTTTGCGACAGCCCACACGAGAGCTAGGCACTCCCGTTCCGTACTAAAATAATTCTGTTCAAATTGTGATAGAAGACGACTAGCATATGCTATCCCACGATTTGCGACGTTCTGTACTTCAGCGAGGATAGCACCAATGCCATGACCACTTCCGTCTGTGGGAAGCTCGGTTCTGGCGTCTGGGTCAAAATGGGAGAGCAATGGTGGCGATGTGAGAGCAGAAATGAGTGACGCGAAGGAAGCCGACTGAGTGCGCTCCAGGTAAACAGCACATCCTTTTTGAGGAGTTACGTGAGGGTCGAGCTATATCTGCAAAGATGAGGACGAAGCGGCGGAAGTAAGAGCATAGCCCAGGAAAGCTGCGTACCTCCTTTGTAGAACGCGGAACCGGAAAATCTCGAACCGCACGGACTTTCTCAGGGTCGCGTTGCACACCAGTAGCGTCAACGAGGTGACCAAGCAGTTTTATCTGACGGCGTCCAAAGGTGAAACTGGACCATTTAGGCAGGAGGTCAGCCCGTCGAAATACGTCGAGAACGTCCGAAAGACGAGGTAGGTGACTTTCAAAAGTGGGCGAGAAAACGAGGACGTCGTCTAGGTAACAAAGGCATGTCGACCATTTAAGACCACGTAGCAGAGAGTCCATCATTCTTTTAAAAGTGGCAGAAGCATTCCACAGCACAAATGTCATGACCTTAAATTGGTAGAGGCCGTCGAGTGTGATGAACGCGGTCTTCTCGCGATCGCGGCCGTCGACAGCAATTTGCCAACACACCGAGCGGACGACGAGCGACGGAAATACAACCGTGGAGGCGGTCCAGTGCATAATCAATGCGGGGAAGAGGGTAGACGTCCTTAGCTATCCGATTGAGGTGGCGATAATCGATGCAAAACCGACAACTGTTGTCCTTTTTCACGAGCACCACGGGTGATGCCCAAGGGCTCTATGACGTGTCTATAATATCTTATCAAGCATTTTCTCGACCTCCTTTTGTATAACTTGGCGCTCCGAGTGAGACACAAGGTAAGGGTGCTGGTGAAAGGGGCTCGCACCTCCACTGTCGATACGGTGGGCCACATTTATTCGGCCCAATGGGTGATCGCCAACGTCAAAAACGTCAAGGTACGAAAAGAATGCCACGGAGCGCTTGATTCTGGGAAGGTAGGAGGTCGGTGTCTATCATTTTGTCTAGAAAAGCCTAAGTTGATGCTGGTATCACAGTTTCGGTCATGGTCCTAGTATCAAGGATGAAAGCCGAAGCAGTACAACCCTTCAACGGCGAAAGCTCTGCAAGTGAAAGTTCTAGGGGAAAAAAATGCCGCCCGCATCTTCCGGCGAAGGGAGCACCGAAGGGAGCAGGCACACCTCACGTCGGCTCCGTCTTCCATCAACGATTTCGCAGCGACAATCACCGAAAATCGACGACATTTTGCTACCACCCACCGCAGCAAGTTACCAGAATTCTGCTGATACCATCTTCAAGGTAGGAATCCTGTTTTTCATAGTATAACGCCAAACTTTATTCCGTGTGACGCCGGCAGACGCGGCGGCTGCAGCTCTGATGTGTACCTAGACGAAAGAGTGCACGTGCAGCGCCCCAGCGCGCGCTTCGCAGAAGAAAGAAATGAACGTTGTTGTGGAAGGACGGAATATTTCCAAAGAATTTGAGGCCGGCGCGGGATGGAGCACCGTCGGCTCGAAAAAGCCAGCTGCAGAGAGACCCGTTACAACCAATATCGCTGCCCACCCAGCCACCGGTGGCCGCGAGCAGCACCAGCAGAAGCTGAAACAGCAGTTAATCAAGGCCAGCCGTATGCCGTATCTACCGAAGGGTGACTTCAAGGTCATCATCCGCCCAAAGGGTGGCCTCAAGATTGGTGAATTAGGCGCCGCCCGAGTAGCCTCGTGCGTCTACCAAGCTGCTTGCATACCCGGGGAGCACAGGGAAGACAACACCGTGTGTCTGATTGTACACCAGAACATTATCGTAGTGAGTACACCCAGTGAAGCCAATGCAGACAGGTACCAAAAAGCGCAGCAACGACCAGGTCTATGCAACAAGAGCATATGAATCAGCACCGGACCTAACTTCAAAGGGAGTCATCAGGGGTATACCTCTCGAAGATTCACCCCGGGACATCACCGCTGAAGTTGTTACCCCCAAGAATCCTACGGCAATTGCTGCGAAACGACTACGCAATACCACAACGGTTCCGGACTGAAAGTTCCTACCTTCGTCCGCTAAGGAGGCGCACCCATCAAGTGCGCGTTATACAAAAAACAACTCGATCTGTGTCACCACTGCGGCAGACTAGGCCACCGCATGGACGTGTGCCCCAGCCCGCAGAACCGCATCTGCAGAGGCTAAAACACAGCCAACCCAGGTCAAGGCCACCAGTGCAATCCACGGTGTCAACTTTGCGGTGGTGAGCACTTAACTGCCGATAAGACATGCAAGGCTCGCTTCAAGACGCGATATATAGTCAAAAGAAGACGATGGGAAAGAAAACGGCAAGAACAAGAATTCCTTGCTTCGGAGGCTACGAGGGAAGAAGCTGGACGCCATTCCCCGGAGAGCAGGCCCCGTTCACGCTCGAGATCTCGCGCCAGGACCAGAAGGTCCAGATGACGGAGCCGTACACCCGAACCTGCCCGACGCAGACCCAGGAGCCACACGCCTGGACCAGCGCCACAACGCTCTCGCTGCAGGGGAGGCGGCCCGTCACAAGAAAAGGCGACCGACAACAAGGTGAGCTGGGCAGACGCGGCCAAAGGTTCGTCGCGCCGCGGCGGATATGAGGAGACCGCAGCTTCTATAGAATTGGCAGAAATGAGACGGGAAAATGCACAATTACGAGAATTAATCTCACATCTCACGAGAGAAGTCCAGGAACTTAAGAATAGTCGCAAGTTAGAGACGTCCGCACCCCTGAGTAGTTCTCCTGGAGAGGCAGCTGCAGAAATTCCCCATACTCGCATGGAGGAGGAGGAGAACGCTCCGCCACCTAAAAGAAAGGCTCCGGCCGTTAGCAGCTACACCGGATCACACCAGGCCGCCCTGGGACAGAAATTAACGGAAATGCAAAATATACTCAAAGAACAAGCAGAAGCCGTCGGTAACCTCACGCTGGCGGTCTCGGCTATAATGTCCGGACTTGACAAATTCGAAAATAACGTGGCCAACATGAGTCTTAGGGTAACGAAACTGCGGTAAGTTATCACCGCCGGGGCTTCCACCAATGGAGTCGCATCTATAGATCAATCCCAAGTTTCCGCTACAAACACTGCCGCAGTATCTGGGGCCATTCAGTCCGCCACTTCCCAGTCTTCCACCACACGACCAGACCAAAATAGGCAAACGCGGTAGAAAAGACGATCTGACAAGCAGTGTAATTGCCGGAGTTACACTACGAAAAAACGGTCTTACAGCAATACCTTCGAAGCGAATCGAAACCCGACGTAATTATGTTACAAGAGACACACGAATTAGCCAAGTTACCCGGTTACTATGCCGTAGGTCCCTTGTCTGGGGAGAGCCGGGCGGTAACTACTTTGGTCAGAAAGGGCTTAGTGGTCGTTCGTCACATCAGCGTAGCGCAGATCGAACAGTTATTCGTGAGAAATCATACCGAAAAGCAAAAGCCAATCCAGTACGTTTATTCTCAATCTATACAGCAACCCAGCACACATACGACAGCGCTTCCTAACCCTATTTAGAAGGGCCGCCGACATTGCGGGCTCCCACCCCCTACTGATTGGCGGCAACTTTAACGCCCCGCACGGAGCGTAGGGTTATGCTTACACGAGATCGAAAGGCAAGAATTTATGGCAGGACATACAGGAGACGGGCCTGACAATTATCACTGATCCCAGCTCCCCCACCAGAGTGGGAACAGGACTAGCGAGAGACACCACGCCCGACTTAACACTAATCAAGAACACGAGAGGAGCCACCTGGAAAAACACGTTCGAAGACCTTGGTAGCGGCCACAGAATTCTTGAAACGAAACTATCGGACGCTATAGAGAGGGAACCAAACAAAAATGGACGGACTGGAATAAGTTCCGTAAAAATAGAGCAGAAAGGACGCACGACCCCATCACAGACATTCAGCAGTGGATCGAAAAAGTGATGGCTGTCACGGGGCTAGCCAATTAACGTGCCCTCGTGTAGGTTCGTGTGTTCAATAGTCGATGGCTTGACAGTCATCGAGAAAGAATAGACGAGACCGTTTGTGCAAAACAAAACAAACAACACTCGCTGTATTTACAGAAACGGATTAAAGAGAGGAAAGGATAAAGACAGGACGAAGCATAAGAAGTAGAGGAAAACTTAACACAACTACGAATGATAGAGAGAATAATTAACGGTGTGTAAGAGATAGTTCAGAAGAAGAGGCTGTCACCGTTCTGGTGGGCACATGAAAGTAGATGGCGAGGTGGTCCAACCAAAATACAAGGCAAGCATCTGGACATCAAGTCAATGAAATCTACAACATGCCGGTATTGCCAGGAGAGGTGTTCGGACAGAAGGTTTCAGTGCTACGGGACACGGGCAGCAACAGTCTGGTCGTACGCAGGTCTTTGGTCCCTGATAGAGCCCTGACCGGCACCAAGGCAAAGCTGTTTCTAGCCGATGGTAGTATGATTGAAGCCTCAGAGGCGGAGGTCACCATATCTTCGCCATACTTCAGTGGTCGCGCCATTGTGAAATGTTTGGAAAACCCCCTGTACGACGTCATAGTCGGCAATGTCCCTGGGGCACGTAACCACACGGATCCCGATCCAGACTGGAAAAACTTCAAGAAAATTTCAGGGGGCGACCACAGATCTCTTAGACAGGATCGCATGGACGCGTCGGTAACGGCAGCCGATCCTGCGGTCGTTGGCGCGAAGGTCGCGAAGATGCACCACAACAGTGATTTAAACCTATTGAAGGTGTCAAGGCAGGTGTTCCAACGGGAACAAGAACAAGATTCAAGTTTGGACATTTGCAGGAAGAAGATTGGCCGGACGTTTCAAGGTTCTGGGTCCACGGCGCAGTCATTTTATATGGATGAAGGGCTCATGTATCGCTCTTACCAATACTGCCCTGGGAAGACGGTGGAGCAAGCGGTGGTGCCCAGAAGTCTTCGGGCCCAAATTTTGGTACTAGCCCATGAAAATCCATTGTCTGGCCATCAGGGAATAAAGAAAACTGCCGAAAAGATACTCAATGCGTTTTACTGGCCGGGCATTCAAGCAGATATTAAAAGATTTGTCCGATCATGTGACTCCTGCCAGAGGACGCTACCGAAAGGCAGACTCGGCAAAGCTCCACTCGGACACATGCCACTCATCGATACGCCGTTCGAGCGAGTTGCAGTGGACCTCATCGGTCCTTTGTCTCCGATCTCGAGCAAAGGAAACCGTTATATTCTGACGCTGGTCGACTTCGCCACGAGATATCCTGATGCCGTACCACTACCGGCGATCGATTCGGCTACAGTGGCTGAAGGGCTGCTGGAAATGTTTTCCAGAATTGGTTTCCCGCGCGAGATCCTTTGTGACAACGCATCCTGTTTCACATCCAGTTTGATGAAGGAGGTGAATGAAATGTTAGCGATAAAACACCTCAGCTGCACTCCTTATCATCCAATGTGCAATGGGATGGTCGAACGCTTTAATGGCACGTTGAAAGCAATGCTTCGCAAGCTGTGCCAAGAACAACCCAAGATGTGGGATCGATATCTCGCCCCACTTTTGTTTGCTTACCGTGAGGTGCCACAGACGAGTCTCGGGTTTTCCCCTTTCGAACTCATATACGGTCGACAAGCAAGGGGTCCACTAAATGTACTCAAAGAGCTGTGGACCAAAAATGAGATCAACGAGGAAACTAAAACAATATATCAGTACGTATTGGACCTGTGGGAGCGGCTTGAAAAAACGTTGCACCTTGCGCATCAAAATCTGAGCAAAGCACAAGCCTCACAAAAGAAATATTACGATAGAAAGTGTTATCGCCGACAACTCAAGGTGGGAGATCGAGCCTTGATACTGCTCCCAGCCGAACATAATAAGTTGTTAATGCATTGGAAGGGACCTTTCATCGTGTCCGGCAAGAAAAATGACTTTGACTTTTGGTTGGATGTTGGGAACGCCAGAAAATTGTTCCACATCAACATGATGAAACGGTACGAAGAAAGAGAGCCGATGGACACGGTTCAAGCGTCGACCTTCGTTGTGGTCGAAGAAGAGGAGACAGACAACCAGGCTGAATGTCTGAAGCCAGGCCCAGCACTCAGAAATGAAGCCATCATAAGATCGAAGGACTTAAATGAGCTCAAGATAAAAGTTCAAGATGTGGTGTTTACGCCTAAGAATATCTTTCCTGAAGTTCCTAGAACTCAAGGTGGAATCCATGCCGGTCCACGATGCGTTCGAAGAAACCGTTTTTCTTCAAGCCCACGGAAGCGTCTTGGACCTCGTTGCCCTTGCAGGCAGTATGTTTCACATGACACTCGATATTAGGCAGCGATGATACCTGGCATTGTTAGGAAATGTGTTGTTTTGTAGAGGTGCCGAGGAGTGAATATCGAGTACTTTGTTTGTAGAAGAGGTGTACTTCTCAAGTCGCCTTATTTTGTATTTGTATGAGATTCCAAGTGTGAATACTCAATCGGTGACTTTTTATTGTGCATGTGTGCATAGCAGGTAACGGTATATGCATGTTTGCCAGTTTACATCACTCATCGAGCTCCAAGTTTTTTTTTATAAAAAAAAAACTTCTCTTCGGGGGGGACTCTTGTGATGAGTGAGTGCGCGAACTGTGCATGTGCGGTGTGCTCGATGCTGTGTGGTGGTGCTGGTGTCGCCAGTGACGCAAACGCGGTGGCGTGACGCGAGAGAGACACCGCGCAACGGACACGTGCGGCGCATGAAGAAGGAAGACGTCGGCGGGACATGGCACGTGCGCGCGGAGAAGAATACAGAAGAATACCGGCTACGACCAATTCAAAGAGGACACGTAGCAAACCAAGGCAAAGACGATGACGAAGAGGGGAAGGCGGCAGTCGGACTCTGAGAACTCGAAGGAAGGGACGCTGGTGTCAGGGTCCGTGTCGTCGGGTTGCGGACTCGAGCACGAAGGGCCCGACAGTGTCCAAGCTTTCAGACGTACTCGGGAGCAGGTGATCGTGGGGAAGAGACGCCCCGACGGTCCGGGCAGCTGACCGACTGCGAGAAGCAAGCTTCGCCACCTCGGGTGGCTATCGGAGTTCTACTGCCGAGTGTCAGCCACGGGACGAGCCCAAGCGCATACCGCCATCCTCCACGCTGTGTATGTGCGCAGGGAGGCCACCGACCGGTTGTGCCTGAGGGCGCCGCCTTCTACAACCGTGCGCCAACTCGTCTGCTTGTCCACTCGGCGAGCAGCCTCGCCGCCTTCTACAACCGTGCGCCGACCCGTCTGCTCGTCCACTCGGCGAGCAGCCTCTCCGCCAACGCAACCACCTGCCAGCGACACCACCGCTCCACTCCACTCAAGCGTCGCCACAGCTGGTGAAGTGTTCTTCCTTCCTTTTCAACGGTCCGCTGAACCTTCGCCGTTTAGCCAGTCGCCGCTCGCAGAATTGTGGACATATTATTAGCTTATCTCTGTTTTGGTTACTTCTTTCGTTTTTCCCTTTCTGTTTTTATCTTAAACTCCATATTAGTCTGTTATTGGTTTTTGTTGTTGTGTACAAAAAATGGCTTCGCTGTTCCTGATTTGAGGCTTTGTCTCCATTTAAGAAATATCCACAATAGAACCTGCATGACAATGTCAAAGACGTAACAAAATCTGTGACGCCAGAACTCCCCATCGACAAGATAGACAGTCGTTTGGGGCACATGTGGGAGGCTAAACAGTTACTGCAGGCCAGGTGGCAGAACCAAAGACATAACAGGCAGCTGAGGAAGTGCATAGCATTGCTCAACAAAGAAATAGAAGAACACTGCAGAACTCTTAGCAAACAGCAATGGGACGAGATCTGGAACACGATGGACGGACAGATTCACACCGGCCATACACGGCGCCTACGCCGACACCTGCTCGACCCCACCAAAAACAACGCAATACATAGGGGAACCATGCGTAAAATAATACACATGTCCGCAAAGGACGAGGAATAAATCCTCTCCGAACTCTGCGACATGTACGCACCGCTGAACCCAGCTGTTCAACACGGTCCATACACGGGAGAACCGAACCCCTCTCTGGGCAGACTTTGACGAGGCGGAAATCTGGGCTGCTGTGCAAAAGTTAAACAACAGGTCCGCCCCGGGACCGGATGGCGTAACTAATAAGACCCTTCGTAACTAGGACAACGAGTCTATCTCCGAATTGGCCAAGTACATCAATCAATGCTGGACCAAAGGATCCCTCCCTGAGCACAGGAAAAAAGCAAAAATGGTTCTTATACCAAAACCCGGCAAAACCCGAGATCTCGCCAACCTTCGGCCGATATCTCTTACGTCGTGAGTCGGCAAGTTGATGGAACATGCCTTCCCCAACCGGATCAACGCCCACTTGGATGAAGTCGAAGCGTACCCAGACACCATGCTCGGGTTTCGAGCTCATCTCTCCATGCAAGACGCAATGTTGCAAATCAAGCATCAGATACTCGACAACAAGACGAGAGGTACAAGGGCTATTCTAGGACTGGACCTCAAGAAAGCCTTCGACAACGCGGCTCACACAGCCATACTACGCAAGATCGCCGCCTTCAATCTAGGAAACCGAGCATACAGTTAGGTTCAGGATTTCCTCACAAATTGGAAGGTCTCCTCAACGCTGGGCAAACTAGCATCCACAGACAGGACCATCGGTAGTGTCGGCACCCCGCAAGGCTCGGTCATCTCACCGATGCTCTTTAACCTCATTATGATTGGCCTCCCGGAGCGCCTCAACGCCATCGAGGGAGTGCATTACACTATATATGCTGATGACATTACGATATGGGTGTGCGATGGAAGCGACGGGGAAATCGAGCAACGGCTACAGAAGGCCGTCGAGGTGGTGGAAGAGTATCTCGTCGGAACCGGTCTTGTGTGCTCGCCAGAGAAATCCAAACTTCTCCTCTACCGCCCAACACTTAGGGGCAGACCCCCCAAGGGATACGTCCAGCATGCTGCGTACGAAGAAATTTGCGTACACACCAAAGACGGCCAAGAAATACCCAAGGTCAAGCAGATTAACGTACTCGGACTCATTATAGAATCCTACGGCACCAACGGAGCTACAGTCAGGAATTTGGAGAATAAGATCACGAACACGTTGAGGCTCATTAGAAGAATAACCAACAGGCATCAGGGTATGAAGGAGGCCAGTGTTCTCAAACTAATACATTCATTTGTCATTAGTCGCATAACGTACGTGACCGCCTGCCACAACTGGTACTCTGCGGAAAAGGCCAAATTGAACACACTCATTAGGAGAGCGCACAAGATGGCACTTGGCCTTCCAGATAGTACTAGCACAGCACTTTTGCTACAGCTCGGCGTTCACAATACGCTCGAAGAGTTAATAGAAGCTCAGCAAATGTCGCAACTCGAGCGACTAACATGAACACGAACGGGCTGGAGCATCCTGGACAAGCTTGGAATAACATACCACAAGCAGCACGGCGACAAGACATCTCTCCAAAGCTCGTTCAGGAGAAAGCTCGACGTCACCAGTATACCCAAGAACATCCACCCAGAATACTATCAGGGTCGAAGACAAAGCAGAGCCAAGGCTTTATTGCACGCTTTCCGTACGGATAAGGAAGCGCTGTTCGTAGAAGCGGCTGAATACCAGGATCGTCGGGCCTTCGCAGTCGCAGTGCTCAGTACCGACAAACAATTGGTAAGTTCGTGTAGTTTGCGCGGCAAGAATTCCGAGGTAGCAGAAGAAGTAGCGAAAGCCTTAGCCATCGTTAGCCCCAGATGCAGATACATACTGAGTGACTCGCAGACGGCGGTAAGAAATTATGCACAAGGCAGAATTTCGCCGGAGGCCGCGGCTATACTTAAAGCCAACGCGACCTACATCACCTTGGAGGAAACAGAGGAAAGGAAAATTATATGGTCCCCGGCTCTCACATCCCCAGACACCCCGTAACCAACCTCAACGAGGAGGTCCACCGCGCAGCGCGAGGTCTTACGTTCCGCGCGCGTGTAGAAGGAACCTCTTCCTTGGGGGATGGGAATCGAAGGGAGGGATGGATAGAGAAGGACAGAATGTCCAGATACTGTGCCATAAAAATTTTATAAAAGATCCAGGCGTGTTTATCCACCCCCTAACCCCAAACTCGACAGGGCCCAAGCGGTAGACTGGCGGCAGTTACAAACCAAGACCTTCCCCAACCCTGTCCATCTCAGGAGGATATATCCGGAATTATATTCATACGACAAATGCAAACTATGCATTATGGCTAACGCATCCCTTAAGCACATTCTTTGGGAATGTGAACTTATTGGCAAGGAAAATGCAGTGTCCTCAGATGAAGCTGCGTCGCGGTGGACGGCCGCGCTGCACAGCTCAAACCTACAGGACCAGTTATGGGCCATCCAGCAAGCCCATGAGGCGGCGAGAAGACAGGGTCTCCGGAGGACAGAAAGTTGAACGAGTTGGTAACAGTCCATAATCAAAAGAAGAGGCGTGCAGGACACGGACACAAGGAGAGGCGTTCGTGTTGTTCACTGCTCTCCTTGTGTCCGTGTCCTGCACGCCTCTTCTTTTGATTAAGGGTCTCCGGACCTCCTCAGGGGCGGCCTAGGCCCATGCCGTGAATTTGCCGGACATGCAAATAAATTGTTGGGTGTCGTTGCGCACCCAACAATTATGCACCAACTCGCCCAAGAAGAAGTTCTTCTGAAATGCAAATAAAGTTGTTACCACCGCATCTTCCCACGGGGGAACTCGAGTAAATGCGTCGCAGAGTGGTGGGGGTATCGCGTGAATGTTGCGTAATTGGGTATGGTTTGGGAATGCTTATTATTTCGTCTTTATTATTCTTATTTATTGAATGAAGGAGAAGCGAAAGGCAAGGAATGTAAAGTTAAAGTGTGTCTTTATTGCTTGGTGACATCGTTGTATTGGACGGCACCAAGGTGGGCGCTTGCGTTCACGAGCAGCGTCCGGAGCCGCGTCTCGTTGACGACGTTTGCACGCCGCTTCTCGCTCACGTACCTGGGGTCTTAAAGCTCGCTGCTCACGTTTCGCCGCTGCTTCTCGTGCACGAAGTTCGGAATCCGCAGCTCGGCGTTGCCGTTTCGCAGAAGCGTCGCGCTGCCCGAGTGATGGACTGAAATCCGAACGCGCGATCTGCCACTTATATACACACCGCCCGCGTTCGAGGGAGAGGAGTACGGGGGAGAGGTCCGCACCCCCACTGCGCATGCTCGGCTTGCTGAACGCCCGGTGGGCCGGCACGAGACGAGCCGAGCATGCGCAGTGGGGGTGTGGACGGCGCCGCCGAAGTGCGACATCGTGCGACTAAGAAATGCTCCGCATTTAAAACATTGGTCGACGTAGAAAAATTGAGCACTCGCAGCAATGTTCTGTTGCTGGCAACGACTACCACGGTGTGAGGAAGCGCGATGTCGCAGGAAAGGATCACATCTATGAGGGGAGCTACGATATAGTCACCATCAGGGACTGGGGGGAACGGCGACATGGGGACGTAGGTCCCAGCCTGACGCAGCAGCCGCAGAAACTCTACGGAGAGCAGACGAGTGCGATTTGGAGTGTCGTCGATGTCAATGAGGGCTGAGTAAGTGGTCAAAAAGTCAATACCAAGAATGAGGTAGGTCGTGCAGCAAGTGTCGAGAACAGCAAAAAGAGCTGATGTGTGGGGGCCGGTGACAGTAACACGAGGAGTACACATACCAAGAATGGTTGGCCGGTTTCCATCGGCTCCTCACACTGTTGGCGACACAGCAGGATTAAGCACTTTTCGTAGGCGTGATCGGAGCGTCGAACTCATGAGAGATATTAGGGTACCGGTATCGATAAGGGCAGTAGCGATCACGCCAACCACAAGAACACCGAGTAAATTGCGTCGTGAAGCAGGAGCTGGTAGAGGTTTTCGGTCCGGGTCGCCAATGCAGCATCACCTCCAAGAGCTGCACTGGTCAGTTTCCCGACACCTGCCCAGAGTAAGCCGGTGATGGAGAGCAGCGACGTTGGGGAGAGCGCGACTGGCGTCCTTGAGGCGGCGGCGGCGATCGGCTGCGCCAGCGTCCTTGTGAGGCAGCGTCGGTATCACAGCCGGACTCGACTCTCTTCTCCTCCGACGCGGAGGAGAGGATAGTCGAGTCCGGCCGTGGTCGGTATATGCCGGAGCAGGGCGTGACGATGGAGGTTCGTGGTCATGAGGGCAGTCATCGGGAATAGGTGCTAGAGAATACAAGCGCCGATCTTGACGGCGGTAAACGGAGAAGCTTGGTCGAGAGTACCAATTATTGCGCCTGTAGCGTGCAATGTGGCCAGCGCGGTGGCATGAAAAACAGATTGGTCGATCGTGCGGAGTGTTCCACTCAGAGGGATTACAGTAGAGTTGTGGGAACTGTGGAACTAAGAGGTAGCAGCAGCGGTTGGGGTGGCGTAGCGTTCAGTGTGAGGCGTGAGAAACTGTGGCACGCATAGGCTGAGGTGGACTTATGATGCCCATATTTGCAACCTCTTGGCGCACGGCGGCTTGAATGAGAGATACCGTAGCCAGATTATCGTGCGCATGGGCTTGATAAGGGGCTGGGGCCATGGCTTGGAGTACTTGGCGCACAATCCTTGTGAGGTTGTTAGGTGTGGAGAACGCACAAGGTGCCATTGCATCTTCGCGTGAGGAAGTCGGAGCTGTGTTTGAAAGTCGGCTAAACCGCTGAGTGATCCGCCTGCTTTTAAATGCGAAGCATTTCTTAGCGAACTTCGGCGAGTTTGAGCGCATCTATCTATCTATCTATCTATCTATCTATCTATCTATCTATCTATCTATCTATCTATCTATCTATCTATCTATCTATCTATCTAGCCGCCTACGATTTTGTGCTCTCCTGGTCGTTTCGCTAATTGGATGTTTACGAAAATTGGTATGCCACATCATGACTACATGACGAACATAAATGACAGGTCATAACATGAAAATCATGATACGCATGTCATGAGCGGCATGAATTACATGCCACGTTGTTAGGGCTCTCCTAGCCGTTTCGCTAATGGGATGTATGCGAAAACTGGTATGCCACAACATGACTGCCTGACGAACATAAATGGCAGGTCATAACATGAAAATCATGACATGCGTGTCATGAGTGGCATGATTTACATGCCACGCGTTTCGTTAACGGGATGTATGCGAAAAATGGCATGGCACAAGATGACTGCATCATGAACGTAAACGACAGGTCATAACATGAAAATCATGACATGCATGTCATGAGCGACATGATTTGCATGCCACGGTCTTGGTGCTCTCTTGGCCGTTTCGTTAATGGGATGTGTAGGAAAATTGGTACGCAACAATATGACTGCATGACGAACATAAATGACAGGTCATAACATGAAAAGCATAACATGCATGTCATGGGCGGCATGATTTACATGCCAGGCGCTTCGTTAATGGGATGTCTACCAAAATTGCTATGGCACAACACAATGACGAATGTAAATGACAGGTAATAACATTAGAATCATGACACGCGTGTCATGACCGGCATGATTTACATGCCATGGTCCTGGCGCTATACTGCCGTTTCGTTAATGGGATGTATAGGCTCCGCCTACTGACCAGAGGGCGCTACGTATCTCTCGTTGGACGTACGGCTCAGTCGCGCACGGTGGAAACCGAGGCGACAGCGACGCGCGCGTTTCTTCGCTGCTTTCCAGGCGTGCTGCAAACCACTCGAACGCTCGCAGGGTCGCGCTTTGGAACAGTTTGCCGCAGGTTTGGAGAGCGCGTCTCAAAGGAAATAAAACGAAAGAAGGTGGGAGTGAGTGAGTAGCAACTTTATTCGTAGAAGGGGCGAGGGGTGATGGAGGCTAAGCCACATAGTCTGCAAGGCTGTGCCTTTCAATGACCTCTTCAGCACGTTCCAGGACCCGTGTCTGGATGTCTCTGTCGGTGCTGGAGAGAAGGGCCTCCCATTGTTCCTCGGTCGGTGGTGAGCGAAAGAGGTCGGCGGGCGGGGGATCGTCCGGGCAGCCCCAGAGGATGTGGTTCAGCGAGGCTATGCCGCCGCAGAGGCAGCAGCGCGGATCGATGACACCTGGGTGTATGTACGAATAAACGAGGGGGCACGGAAACGTCCGGGTCTGTAGGCGCCGCCAGGCGATCTCGGACCTCTTGGGAAGACTGCCGTGAGGCGGAGGATAGGCGTATCGCTCGAGACGGTAGTGCTGGGTGATGTCGTGGTGGGTGACCAGGGGCTCCGGCACAGGGGTGTCCGACTCTGAGGGGCCCACCGCTCGGTCGACGAATCCTCGAGCGTGTTGGTGAGCTGTCTCATTGCCGGGGTGACCCGAGTGGGCGGGGACCCAGATCAGTTCAAAGCTGCACTGCTCGTCGTGCAGCAGTAGTGGGCGAAGGAGTCGTAGGGTGGTAGGCGATACGAGACCACGCGCGAAATTGGAGATGGCTTGTTTAGAGTCGCTGAGTATAACGCCAGCGTCGGTCGAGATCGCAGCCAAAGCGATGGCCGCCTCTTCCGCCTCGACGGCAAAGGGTGTTCTAACGGTGCCTGCCGTGACTGCCGGCCTGGAAGGCGCTGAAGAGGACGACACGGAAACGACTACGAAGGCATCCCTGGGTGAGTTGTATCGGGCTGCATCCACGTACATGACTGCCGGGTGGTCGGCGTACTTGGCGTGAAGCATAGCCGCACGGGCTTGGCGGCGAGCGTCGTGGTGGCCCGCAAGCATATTCTTGGGTAGCGGCTTGATGGAGAAGGCCGCTCGAACGGCGTGAGGTAACGAAACCAGATCCGGTGGGTGGGAGGAGGTGTCATGGCCGATAGAGGAAAGGATATGGCCACCGGTCGGCGAACGGTAAAGGCGTTGCACCTGAGCGGAGCGGTGAGCTTCTATCAACTCGTCAGGGTGTTGTGTACACCTAGACGGAGAAGACGATACGTGGACGCGTTGGTGGGAAGGCCGAGGGCTGTCTTGTATGCCCTGCGGATGAGTGCGTCAATTTTGTCGCGTTCCGCGTTGAGGAGACGAGTATAAGGAAGGCCGTACGTGAGGCGAGAAACGACGAAGGCGTCGACAAGGCGAAGCAGATCGTGTTCTCTCATGCCCGCACGCCGCGCACGGACACGGGCGAGCATACGCGCGGTCTGCTGCACGGAG
This sequence comes from Hyalomma asiaticum, assembly GCA_013339685.2. Taxonomy (NCBI): domain Eukaryota; kingdom Metazoa; phylum Arthropoda; class Arachnida; order Ixodida; family Ixodidae; genus Hyalomma; species Hyalomma asiaticum. Next base: position 920,383 of record CM023486.1, on the reverse strand, counting down.
AGCGAGAGCTTGTCGATGGTGTGCGTGTTGTGGCGGTTGGATTGGAGTATCAGCCCCAACACTCGGAGATGTGAAACGACGGGCACCGCAATGGAGTTGGCGTAAACAGTGATGGTGGGGTGAGGCGTTTTGTAGCGACGCCGATCGGGAGGCCGCATGAGAAGGAGGGCCGATTTGGCCGCCGAGCAAGTGAGACCGGCCGCGTGCACGTGGGACGTGACGATGTCGGTTGCACGTTGCAGCGTCTCCTCGATGTGGCCGCGGCCGGTCGCTGCTGCTATAGAGTTGGAGACGCGCATCGCGTTCGCGCATTTCCCTGTCACAGTCTGCCCAATTTTGCTTCTTCTCTTCGCCAGGCAGTGCTTTGTGGCGCTGATGTCGCACATGGAAAACTCGACTGCACGGAGCCTATACGAAAATTGGTTTGGCACAACACTACACGACGATCATAAATGACAGGTCATAACATGAAAATCGTGACATGCATGTCATTAGCGGCATGATCTACATGCCACTCGTTTCCTTAAAGGGATGTATACCAAAATTGCTATGGCACAACACGCCTGCATGACGAACGTAAATGACAAGTCATTACGTTAGAATCATGACATGCGTGCATGAGCGGCATGGTTTACATGCCACAGTCTTGGTGCTCTTGCGGCCGTTTCGTTAAATTCATATGTAGCAAACTTGGTATAGCGAGACAACAACGCAAATCCATTTTACCTTCCTGATGGGTGCTTCGCATTTCCTTGATTCCCACTGCACGTGGGATCTGCCAATTTTTTTGCCTGTTCAAACCGCCGGCGTTCGGTTATGCTTGCATCAACCGTGCTGAGGTCTTGCACATGAGGATGTTGAACGCATCGTCAGCTATCCCTTTTAAGACATGATAAACTTTGCCTCTCGCATGTCTTTGTCGGTCTTTCGACACAGTGCCAGCACGCCTTGGATGTACGCTACATACGACACCGTTGCCGTCTGAGCTCTAGATGCGAGCTCATTGCGGGCTGCCATTCGGCGCCCCGCCGTTCTACTAAACAGGTCCCGCATCTTCTCTTTACTTCCCAGCTTGTTAGCTCTTCCTTGTGTTTGTTGAACGACACGCGTGCTCTACCCCTGAGGTAGAAGATAATGTGTGCGAGCACGAGTGTTGCGTCCCACCTGTGATGCTTGCTGACGCGCTTGTACAGGACAAACGAATCGTCGACGTCATTGTCCTCGTTACCGCAGAACGTGCCAGGCTCGACAGGATGCGAGGCGACTACCGTTGTCGGAGCTGCTGGTTGAAGCTGCAAGGACTGCGCGCCGTCTTCAGGCATTGTAGCGGGGCAAACGCAGCGTCCGCTGCAAAGTTCCAGAGTCGGGTTGTAGTAGGGCCCGCAACTCCACCAAAAAGATGTTACGGGGAGTATTTATGAGGATGTAGATGCAGTCACTGACCAAGTCAAGGTGAAAATTTATTGTGTATTTATTGTGCGAGGTACAGCCTACAGTGGTCCAGGCAAAATTACACAGAGCACGCCAGCTGTAAGGGCACCTCCAGCCTGTGCCCCACATCAACGTCGTCATTGTCGTCGTAGCTATGCTGTGACTATATTATTCGCTAACCTGTAAAGTTACAAGTCCCTGCACAAGGCAGCCATCTTGCACTTCACCTTGGTGTCGCTAGCCCTCACAGCCTTGAAGTTCTTTCTGATCGCCTCCAACGCTCTTTTGTAGTAGTCGCCTTGATCCATGACCACGAATCCTCGTTCCTTATCGGAAAGGAGAAGGCCCGACTTACTCCGTTGAAAGTAGTCCCCTATCTTCCCCAGGGGATCCTTGCCACTCCTCAAAGCACTTGTATTTCTAGCTTTCATCTGCGCATCTACGCGATCAAGCTGGTACTTCTCGTGTTTTTTCTCCGGGGCCTTTCCTACTAGATGCCAGCGGGCCATTCTTGCATCAGGACCCAATGAAAACTTTGCACCCTTGTTCAAAATTTTGCCCACATCTTCAGGCACGAACACATCCCCAACCATCGTGAAGTTCTTCTTCGGAGGGGGCGCTGCTACCTTGATGCAGAATATGTGTCCACGCTTATAAAAACATGTTGGCCGTAATTAGATTAATGGCATGAAGCCTGGAGTCAGCCATCCAGCCTGTATCCAGCGCATAATACAGCACTCCCAGATGGTCTTGAATTCTTTGAATTCGACGCCACATCTCTGGCCTCAGAAGCTTGTGCAATAAAGAAGGAGGATTCTTGATCATGGATCAAGGTGACCACAACAAAAGAGCGACGGAGGCGATCAAGAAGAACTTCGATGCTCTGAGACCTAGTGACACCAAGGTAAAATGCAAAATGGCTGCCTTGTACAGGCACTTGGAACTTAACAGGTTTGCGAATAATATTGTTAATGATAAGGGGAATGGCCTTAATGTGTTTTTACGGCAGAAATACAATAGGTCAACGTACCGCTTAGGTCTGTTGCGAGTGAGCGCGGTACGTGGCAGCTTGTCCTGAGAACATATTTACAGAAGCATGCGAAGTCCCAAAAGGACAGAAAGTTGAGCGAGTTGGTAACAGTCCATAATCAAAAGAGGCGTGCAGGACACGGACACAAGGAGAGCAGTGAGCACCACGAACGCCGACTAACAAGTGATGCACAGCACAGAGGCGAAAAAGAAAGAAGACACACAGCTTATCTGCGCATGCTCGGAATGGTAGCGCCACCTGTCAAACGGTTACACAGGCCGGTCTTCGCGATAGACAACTCCTAAGGCATTCTATCTCCTCTCTGTTTAAGCTGATCGACGGCTGACTCACGCATGCACATCCACTAATACTGATATGCCAGGCCTCAACCAATAAACGCGTATCTTCGTTCTTATGCCTGTACAGGATCTCGGTTTCGTCTAACTCGGGCATGCAGCTACAGACCTGGCAGTGCAAGGATAGATTGGACGGCGTCCCACCCGATAGCGACCTTCTGTGTTCAATTAATCTTTGATTAATACAACGCACAGTTTGCCCTACATAAAAACGCCCGCAGCTAAAAGCAATCTTATAAACCACACCCACGCGACAGTCGGTGAAATTGTTCTTGGCTAAGTGCTTAACCGGACAGATATCGTCGGTACGTTTTATGTTCTCTGTAGACGTTCAAGTTTTGTTTTATTCTACGCCCCACGCTGGGGCCTAATTATTGCTGTAATGAATGCAATAGAGGAAGAGGAGGTGCCATTGACGAACAGACGTATTCCAGCAAAACGTTTTCTTGGGCTAGTTGGTTCATGACTTCTTTAAAAATTGTAGCGCAAAGGAACACACGGACAGGCAAAGAGCACAGGACGGGCGCTAACTTCCAACTGTGTTTATCGAAAAACGTACGTACACTTATACAAGTCACAAGGGGTGGCAAGGGCATGACACTCGCGTTAATCAGGAAATTACGAGGCATATCATATCTTTAAGCATCATCATCATCATCAGCCTGTTTAGGTCCACTGCAGGACGAAGGCCTCTCCCAACGATTTACACTCCACCCTATCCTGAGCGAGTTGGTTCCACTTTATGCCCGCAAAATTTTCCATTTCATCGCTCCATCTAACCTTTTGCCTGCCTCTGTTTCGTTTTCCCTCTCTTGGTATCCATTCCGTTGCTCTTACTGTCCATCTGTTATCTTTCCTCCTCATGACATGTCCTGCCCAGGTCCACTTCTTTCTTTTAATTGATATAATAATATCAGCTATTCCTGTCTCTGATCCATTTCGCTCGTTTTTTATCTCTTAGCGTTACCCCCAACACTTTTCTTTCCATTGCACTTTGCGTGCTCCTTAGTTTCATCTCTAGTTTTTTCGTTATCCTCCACGTTTCTGCACCGTACGTTAGTACTTGGAGAATGCAGTGATTGAATACTTTTCGCTTTAGTGAGAGCGGTAAGCTTCCAGTCATGATTTCATGAACTAGAGGGAGTTAGTTGGGACGTCATTGGCCTTAGCGAAGTTAGGAGAACAGGTGAAGCTTACATAGTCTTAAACAATGGACACGTCCTCTGCTATAGAGGATTACCCGAAAAGAGGGAATATGGCGTTGGGTTCCTAATTCACAAAGATATAGCGGGCAACGTCGATGAATTCTACAGCATTAACGAAAGGGTTGCATGCGTCGTAATAAAACTAAATAAGCGGTATAAACTTAAGATATTCCAGGGATAAGCGCCAACAACGAGCTACGACGACGAACAAGTAGAGCAGTTCTACGAGGGATATCGAATTTGCAATAAAGTACGGACACAATACACAGTATCATGGGGGATTTCAACGCAAAAGTAGGGGCAAAACAAAGTGGAGAGCAGGCGATTGGCAAATACGGCACCGGCTGTAGGAATTACCGTGGGGAAATGCTAGTACAATTTGCCGAAAGAAACCGACTCCGAATAATGAACACGTTTTTCAAGAAACACAAGAATAGGAAGTGGACGTGGAAAAGCCCAAACGGGGAAACAAAGAATGAAATCGACTTCATAATCTTTAAGCAATGTGGCATTAAATCGTATCTGGACACATTGCATGCTCCATGACTTATTTTTCAGTTTTCGCGCCAGTCCATTTGATTACAAACGTGACGCTGCAGGAGGAAGGAAACAAGGCCAAAGGAAGCAATAAGCGTTGCTAGCAGAAACTTTGAGGATTGGGTCGCACAGAGCGAACACCAACGGCTCTGCATAATGCACACACAATGGAGGACAGCGAACAATACTTAGAGGGCCGAAGGGGTATGTCACAAACAATAAAAACCGGCAAAACGACAACAATTCTTAAAGGCCAATGGGGTGCGTCACAAAACCAGGAAAACTGGAAAAACGACAACAATATGCCACGGGGGTAAGCTGTGATAACTTTATCACCTTGCTTAAGTTCTACCTAGACTCAACGGCCATATGCTTTAATGAACGGTACTATGTACAAAAATCGGGCATATGCATAGGGTCGTCCGTGGCACCTCTGTTATGCGACATCTTTCTATCAGCTGTCGACTAGCGCTTGGCGCCAGAACTACAAACATTTCACGTCACAAAGGCCTATAGATATGTGGATGACCACCTGGTCATCTTAAATTGCGTAGACAGAGCTGCGCCAGATTCAGTCATTTCAGACATACAGCAGGCATTTGACATTGCAGGTGAAGGGCTTCGGTTCACTAGGGAAATGGAAGATGGCAAGAGCATTCAGTTCCTCGATTTAAAACTGTACTTCACGAGCAAGCACATTTGCTGGATGTATAATCGCAGAACAAAGAAGGGTCTGTTGCCCTACGACAGCGCCCACTCAAAACTGGTTAAGAGAGGTATCGCCACGACTTGCCTGAAAGCGTCTCTTGAAAAGTCCTGCAAACACCAATTTCAAGCTAGTTTTCAACACCAAATTGACCGCCTCCACGCTTCCAAGTTCCCTGCCTTATTGGTCTCTAGTGTGTGCGAGTCCCTACTAAAGAAGCTTAACGGTATCGGAAGCAAAGAGTCCGATGAGCGTGAGAGGCAACCTACGGTAGCAATACCGTACGTACACCGTATCTCGCACAATTTGAAAAAGGTACTCTCAAAATACAATGTCAATGTTGTGTTCACGGCTCCATGCAAACTTTCAAAGGTATGCCCCATGACTTCAAAAAGACAGAGCAAGAATTGTGATAAGAAACACGACACTACTTTCACCGAATGTGAAACAAAAGCCTCACTGACTGCTCAATATATTTGGCTTTCGGGAGTACTCGGCGCTTCCTGCATTCCTTTTCGACAGAGGCGCTGCGAAATGGTTAGTGTTACGCCTGTGCAGCCGTGAATGGCTGCCGACGATTTTTTTTCTTCATTGCATCCTTGTACACACCCGGTACAAGAGCGTATTTCGGCAGACATATCCACCAAATAGACTCAGTGCAACTGGAAAAACGTCATCTAGGGTTCCTTGAGTGCTGTCAATGCTACGACCCTCGATAACCACTCAGGTTGGCATTCCCTCGTTTTCTGCAATTCAGCAAATTTTAACATACATTCTCGAAAATATAGTCACGCGGGCTTTGCATCAGGTTCACGATAAAACCCTACCATGCGAGCACGTCATAGGAAGTGGAGGCCAGCTAACATAAATGCAGCGGCAAGCTTTTCACATCAACTGGACGATATAGGATCCTGTAGGAACCTAAAGGTAAACCGTTTTTATTGTTCTTTGATCTACAGTCGCGGCCACTGTTAGAAGGAACACGGAGCGGGTGACCGCGCTCGGCGGAGCGCCACGACGGGCGCCGTGCGAATGATTTGTGAAAGATGTATCGGCTTCAGGTGGGCGGTAACACACTCCGTTTATAACAGGTGGATTAGACGCTTGGCAATGCACGAAAAACATTTCTAAAGGAGAGGGCACATCAACTATGGAGCACTGGACGCTGTTATGGGCGGCCATCAAGACACCACCACCACACTTGTTTTCTCGGTCGCGGCGAAAAATTACAAAATCAGGGAAACAGCACTGTAGTTCGGTGTTGGAAACGGATGAATTTAGCCAAGTTTCGGTTAGAACTACAAAATTACAGTCAGCGGTATCTATTATGTGTGAAAGTGAGTCGCGTTTTGGCAAGATACTTATGTTCGTATATACGAAAGACAGAGCTGAGCGTGAAAATTCTCGCTGAGAAGAGTCATGTGATTGCTACCGTGGCTGTTGAATGACCTTCTGCTCAATCGAATCAAAAAGGATCAAAATCCAGTGGGCTTGTCAGCATGTCAGCAACGCCTCACGCTCACGCAATCCGCTTGCCTTTCGCGCAGTCACTCACCCTGACGTGCCTGCTGACATCCTTCCATGGGCCGCCCTGCATAGCCGATGGAGACCCGATGTTCGTGGGCCACCAGCCGCTGCATCCTTCGACTGCGGCAGTCTTCGTTCAACCAGATCCTGGCTCCGAAAACGAGCGGCGTGATGTTCTTCGCAAGCACACCCCTACCTACGTCATCGCTCAGCTGCCTCGTGCCCTTTCCTTCTGTGGATGCTTCTAGTCGAGGTACAGTTGGTCACGCGACTTTAACATTCCTTATCGACTCGGGATCTTCAGTCTCCATTTTAGCGGGTGATATTTCTGATAGGCATTTTGCGGGAAAGGTGCTGCTGTCTGCGACCCGTGTGAAGCTGTTAGATTATTCGAAGCGAGGGTGCTTTCTTTCGAAAGTTTTATACAAGAAACGCGAAGCGTCGATTTCATTCTACGTTGTCTCGCAAGGCATATCGCTTCTAGGTGTCGACGCCATTATGGTTCTTCCAAATTGATGGCTCGTCCCTCCGCTGCCTTGAGACTACGACATCAGGTATCAGTGCTACCAACGTACAGGTTCCAGATCAAGAACCAGTTTCATCTGCAGTTTTTCCAGCACAGTTGCGAAATCAATTTGCATGCCTTTTGGACTCCACCCTCGGTTTAGCCAATGGTTTTGTGCATCGTGTCAAAGTACGGGTCTCGATTCCGCCCATTGTAGCAAAACTTCGCCGCCTTCCTCTATCATTCCGAGCTCAGCTATCTGAAGAACTTCGTCGGTGAGAGCAGTTGGGCGTGATAGAGCGAATTAACGCTTCAGAATGGGTGTGTCGGATTGTTGTTGTTCAAAAGAAGGATGGAGGCATTCGTGTTTGTGTTGACTTACGACAGCCTAACGAAACTGTTGTGACGGGTAGCTTCCCTCTTCCACACACCGAAGAACTGCTCCACAGTCTCGTTGGGGCAACGCATTTTTCTAAGTTAGATCTCGCATCGGCCAGGTTTTGCTCGATCCTGAAAGCCGTGACTTGACTTTCCATAACGATGGTCTCTTCCGCTTAAAACGCGTCTGCTTCGGGCTGGCATCCGCCCCCGCTGCATTTCCGCAAATGATGTCGAAAGTCCTTCAAGGATGCTCTGGTGTCTTGTTGTATATCGACGACATCATTGTTTTTGGGAAGAGCGAGCAGGAACACTCGACCAACCTGACCGCTGTACTGCGGGGCATGAAGGAAGCAGGGCTTAAGTTGAATGATAAGTGCGTATTTGGCGTACAAGAACTTTCCTTTTTGGGACACAGGATCACACCGCAAGGTGTCCCTCTTTTGCCAGAGAAAATTGCTTCGATTATGAATACTCCAGCGCCCACTGATAGTACCACTCCGCGCTCTTTCCTCGGACTGATCGAGTAGTATGCCAAGTTCGTTCCCATGCTTGCTCTGTTGGGTATCTTGCTTGCCATGCTCTTGCCATGCTTGCGGACGTCATAGAACCAATGCGATCTCTTCTCCGGAAGAACCAGCCATTCATTTCGAATGATGCTGTAGATGCCAGTTTCGCCAAGGTGAAGTTTCTGCTCTCTTCCAGCAGTTCTGCGCATGTTTGATGCGTCCCTTCCAGTTGAAGTGTCCATTGACGTGTCTGACTGCGGACTGGGTCCTGTTCTCCAGCAGGTAAACGGCCACAGGCTGCGACCTGTTGCCTTTGCTTGACGCACACTTTCACCAGCAGAGAAGAAATGTGTAGCAGGAGATCGTGAAGCGCTGGCGTGTGTATGGGCCTGTGAGCATTGGCATACGTACTTGTGGGGACGGCATTTCACGTTGCGCACGGACCACCAAGCTTTGGTCTCGCTACTCTCTTCTGAAAGCACTGGGCGTCGCCCCCTTCGCATTGCACGCTCGTCGGAACGGCTGCTTCGCTACAACTATACTGCAGAGAAGGGGTCTGAAAACCAGGTGGCCGATGCCCTTTCCCGCCTTCCAGTTCCGTCTCCGCAGGAAAATGTCTCATTTGATGAGGTTGTGTCCGTTGTTGAGTTAGCGTGCCTCACTAAAGAGCAGTTTCAACAGGCCCTTCGTGAAGACTGCATGTTAGACAAAGTCAAGACCTATGTCGCCACATCTTGGCCTACGCATAAGAAGCTCTACTAAGAGCAGTTTCAACAGGCCCTTCGTGAAGACTGCATGTTAGACAAAGTCAAGCTCTCGAACGAACTTCAGCCTTTCTTAGTACGTGAAGAATTGTCCGTCGTTGACAACCTGCTCCTGCGCGGCGAACGAATCGCCGTTCCCTTGTCTCTCCCACCGCAAGCAATTGCTGCTGCCCATGAAGCTCACCCTGTATAGTTCGAACAAAGGCTCGGCTACGAGAACGGTTCTTGTGGCCAGGCATGGACAGGCAAGCGGAGCTGTCCATGCAGAACTGCAGCATCTGCCAGATGGCTGACAAAAGTGCGAAGACTGACTGCTACTCCCTTGCAGCCAGCACCCCTGCCAGAACGTCCATGGCAGAAGCTTGCCGTTGACATCGTCGGCGCTATGGAGAGAGCACCACATGAGTGCAGATACGCCATTACGCTCATCGACTATTTTTCTAAATGGCCAGAGGTTCAATTCTGCAGTGAAGTATCATCCCACATCGTCATAAACGTTTTGCTTTCTGTGTTCTCTCCTGAAGGCTATTCGGAAGTGGTAGTCTCTGATAACGGGCCCAGTTCTCATCTGTGGAGTTCACTGAGTTCCTTAAAGTTCGCGCCATCCGCACTGCAAACTGTTCTGTTTACTACCCGCAAGCGAACGGACTTGTCGAGCCGTTTAACCGTGTTTTCAAGACTTTTGTGCAGGTCGCCATGGTGGAACAGCGTCCGCTTCGCCAAGCACTAACCGAGTATTTGGGCATATATCGCTGCACGCCAAATGCCACTGCGGGAGTTGCACCGTCTGTTCTCCTACACGGACGGTGACCGAGAACACGCCTTGACGTTGTGGGTCACCCGTCACCAGTTTTCTTCAGCGTTCCTGTTACCGAATTTCATCGTCTGCGCCAACGAGTTAAGAGCAGGCAAGACTACAGCAAAGAGTACACACCGTCGCAGGGCCCCGAAGAAGAGAACAATGTCCGTCGGTGATTACGTTAGAATTAAGAAACCTGGAATATCTGTTAAGGGAGACCTCACGTTCAGCCAACCGCGAAAGGTAGTCCGCCAGCAAGGCCCACCATCATTTCCTCTTGATGATGGACGAACCTGGAACGCGTCGAAGCTATCCAGAGTACCTGCAGCTTCAGCCACAAAGAATCTGCAGCATAATTCTGTGTCTGAGCCCGCTACTCCGTCGCCGGCATCTCAGAAAATCCAATGCCTACGCCTCGACAACTCGACCCGAAGCCTCGCCAGCTACGGCCACGTTACGAGCTCCAGCTGTGTCAGAGGACTCTGTGTTTCAATGTCGGGTCCAACCACCGAGGAACAGGCCTCCAAATCGATACTAGGTGCTATGTGGTGCGATCGAGTGCTAGGTGCAGACGGGTGCAGTGCCAGAGAACTTGGAGTGCTACATGAACTGTGTGCAGACGGTTTAGTGTCTCTGCGAGCGTTTACTTATTTTTGTTGTTGTTATATTGCTTCTCCTAGGCCTTCTTGTTGTTCCATATAGTGAAGAGCACATGCCATGTATGGTTGCAGATATTTGTAATATTTTGTAAGCACTGTATATGAATACTAATCAACTATTACTGACCTGCTTCCTGGGGGCAGAAAAACCTACCGGTACACTAAACCGATCAGCGACCTTCTTCAGCCTGTGGGAGACCCCCAGGAAGCTGGCTCAGCTGTGCTGTCGCATCTCTTGTGCGTACAATAAGGGTGGCTGCAAGAAGAACCACGAAACACGCTTTGTACAGTGCACCAAAGACGTCGTCTACGAGATTCCCCTGTCCTGCGGCAAAGTGTACATCGGCCAAACGGGGCGTTGCGCTAACGACCGACTCAGGGAGCATGCAAATGACCTAGCTAACAAGGAGAGGACGAATCTTGTTCATTGCATTGCCTGCACTGGTTGTGAACCACGTTTCCGTGGCGTGAGAGTACTAGGCAGAAGTAAGCATAAAAGAGCCCGTGAAACCTTGGAAGCATAGAGTAAATTTTCAGGAAGGCCAAAGGTGGGTAGAGAAGGGGTGACTTTGTCGTGGTGGGGAACTTGTCCTCATCTGCCACCTTCTCCTTCCTGCTTCTCTTCTTCATTTTGGAGCCGAGCTTCTCCAGCTAGCGTTGCTGCTGCGAAGAAGGATGGTCGGAAGCCTTCCTGCTTCCTGTCCGCCGTCGCGTTGTCGACTTGAGGGATGGAGACCAGCCTTTCACACAAGCGCAACGAGACTTTATATACCACACAGACAGTAAATGCACATTGCCAGACAGTAGCTTCGGTTGGTCGGGCACCGCGGTGGGACCGTCGCTCCAATTCGGCAGAGCCGACCGGTGCATAGCACCTCTCCTGCAACCTCAACCACCGCCCGGACTCGTACTAGATGTCCCCTCTAGTACTATCCGCGCCCAAGCCCCGGTTGGGAGGACCTTGGTGGAACGATCGCTTCCATTCGGCAGAGCCGATCCCAGTGCATAGCACTGCTCCTGCGACCGTAACCACCACCCGGACTAGTGCTAGATGTCCTCTCTAGCACTATCCACTCCGTCCTCACCAACCTTCGGGCTACCCTCCAACCTACTGCTTACCTTCAGCCTGCCAACCTCCGCTTCTAAGCTTGCTTCCAGTCTCTCTCTGACAGGGAAAACGGGCCACCTTATATACACCGGTTGCTCCGCCCCGAATCCCTCACAGCCAATCACAAACGCCGAACCTCAGGCGTCTCACTAACAAAAGACAACCGTGAACAATACAGTAGGTACGCTTGCTGCCAACCACGCCCGGGGGGGGGGGGTGAGGGCGCCAAACCAGCTGTACAATACATCCCCACAATGATCGCCTCCTCCCCCACATGTTCACCACGTGGCTGTGCGTCGGCGCCTACTTTACCTCCTCGACGCACCGTATTCTCCGTCTCTTTCCGACGACCCTTACAGCATTGGCGCCTACTTGACCTCCTCGACGCACCGTATTCTCCGTCTCTTTCCGACGACCCTTACACACACTTTATCAGAAAAGCTGGTGAAAAATATGTTAGTGATACATCTGTTCTAATATACAATGCTGAAATGAAATTCCTATCGCGCCTGGTGTGATAACCTTCTGTTTGCCGGTATTCAAATTTCCTTGTTTTGGTACGCCTGCGCATATCTCTGGGTGTATAAAAGCTGTCTTTTCCACCTTCAGTAAATCAGTTGTTAGTAGCGCCTTTGTTGTTTGGGGTCCTTCTTTACTGTGCGTGTTACCTTTGCGCTAAATTACGACGAACGTGAAGTCTGAACAGCAACTAGCGCAACTTTTAACTATTTTAAAGAATAAAGGGCGTCTTCTTCCGTTGCGGCCGTGACTGTGTTTGTGCTTCTTCTCCGCCTTCCGCCGAAACACAACATACATAGTAATAAGTTGTTCAAAATATCTGCCACAGGAGCGAATACCCCACTCAGTCTCAGAACCATTTTTATTGATAGCGGCCATATGACGACGTACAGTGCAGAGCGCGCCCAGCTTCGCAAGAGCAATTTGAGCACACTTACCTGAAACTCTGTGTTGGACGAAGCTAAGTTGGGCGTGGACTTCGTAGAAATATCAGAATTGTTGTTGTACAAAAATATATCTTCCAAGTCGTGAGCACACTTCGTAGCGCAGGAGTCGTGGTCCTTCGACAGCACACGGTCCAAAACACACGAAACGTTTGAAGCCGCAATGCAGCACATATCAGTAGTATTGCTGCTCGGCCGCTTCGCCGGACTAGGAACAAAGCGTCCTAATGTTCAGTCGTCCTAATGGTGCTTTTAAACTGTGCCCTTTGCGGCACAAACCTTGTAGAAAAGAACGGACATCAAGTAGGAGCCGAGATTTCCGTAGGCTTGCGGCGTTACGTTTGGAAATGCAACCTAATCACAGTGGTTCTCACGGACCCTCGTGTATTATGTTACTAAGATATCCTTACTCAGCGGCGCTGCGTGATAGCGCCCCGCGAATTCACGAGAGTCTGAATCGTTCGCAGGCAAGTTAACGCCGTGGTGCTACCGTGCCGAACTCGTAGGCTTCCTCTGGAGTGAAAGTCGTGCCGTAACAGCGCCGGAGTAGTTGGCGTCTACCACGCGCTTACTATGTTGGTTCCCATTAGTCAGAATTGTGGTAATTTCAGCCCTGTAAGGTTCTGCGCCACTGTAATATAATACTGCAGCAGGTCCCCGCACAGGGAACACGTTCTTAGGCTATGCATAAGGGGGTCTTATGCATCTATGCCTAAAGGACTGTCGTCACAATGGTCGCACTGACGGGCCTGTCTCAGGCACCCCTTCTGCACATATAACATCGTAAGGGGAGGTGCCCTAACTGAATGTGTGCGCCACCACTAATGTATCTTGGTCTCCAAATTGGATATGCTCGTTATTGCGCAGATAACAAAAACGAAACCTTAGCAGTTAAGCATGCAGAAAACTGCTAGCTCGGGCTAACGCTTTCAAACTCTTTTTTTTTCTCGTATGTACGCATTGCTTTAGAGGACAGCCTTCTGCAGCAGTACACGCCTCTTCCCGTGAATAGAATGCTGGCCCACAGGGTCCGGCGCAGCAAAGGCGGGGTGCGGCAGTTTCTCACGAGGATGGCGGCTGTTCGGCTACTCTCGCCGTATTTCCAGGTTGTGCTAGATTAGGTGGCGTAGGTGCGCCATCTGGCCAGAATTTGTTCGCCATCGTGGCTAAAATCTATGCCCTTTGCCCGTTGCATAACGAGTGTGTACACGTCATTTTGACGTCATGGCGTTTTGCGCTGCCTTGGACGCCAGACGACGCAAAAATTCTTGAAACATGGCAGACGGCTAATGGCGGCAAAAGGCATCGAAAAACAAATAGAATCGCTACACAGTACCATACCAGATTTCGCTACCGCTTTATGGGTTTCGAAAACCCAATGTATGTTCCCCTGCACATGCACATTCGCATTTTGAGCGTGTTTGACGTGAAGTGGCATGAGTAAACGATCGCCTACATGAACACGCCAACTTGAAGGTAATGTCTGCTGGAAGCGCAGCCTTACTCTTTCAGTTCTTCTCCTTATCAAGATTATTTAGATAACGATGTCTTACTGAAAGCTACATAGTCCAGACTGCCCGATAAACTTCAAAGGCTTCACATATTCGGCAGCTCGGGTCCACTTACGCACGTGTATCTCTTCTTTCGGTCTCGTAGAAGACGCTTAATTTCTCCCCTTTTTGCGAAGCTAACGAAACCTTTCTTTTTTTTTCGAGAATATCAGCTCAGGAAATACCTCAAGAGATAAAGCATGATCTACGAGATCCACAAGTTGAAGCCTTTGTTTATTTCTAGTGGCCTTTTCCTTTGCCAACCTGCTGTACCTTAGCGTTTCCAGTGCATTTGGTACGACACTCTTCTCCCGTAGGTGCCTTTCTTTAGTTCGGTATTCAGCTTCTGTGTGTCTGAAATGTGAATGTGTGTTTCGTTGTTGCGTGCAAACATTAAGAGCGTTTCTGATCTTAGGCAAAAGTATAAAATTTTAAAAAGTGCGCCTTATGTGTCACCAGAATGCGTGTTCGCATTGAAAGATGCATTGAGTGGCACGTTGTAGACATTTCGCAATAGACATTATAGCTAAATGCACCATAATTCCGCTAAGTTTTCATGAACAACACAAGCATCGCACTACGAAAAGCCACTTTTAAAGCCACTTTTTATACTTGGGTTCATACAAATCACAATGCGAATGTCGACGGAGCCATGCTCATTTTCCAAAAGGGTAATGTGTCTCCAGGCCTGTACGATTCAATAAGTGCGCGATTGTTCCTGATGATTGCAGGCAACAACATTTTCGTCTTACCTGTTGATTGGCACAGCCTCGTGGTTCCCGATGGCCGGAAGGACAGTGGCATTCGGGAAGTACCTTCGCATGAGCGCCGACGTTACACGCAGGTTGTCAATCGTGTCCTCACGCGTGGCTTTCCATGGATCGTGCGGTGGCAAGTCTCCCGTCCACAGGACGACGTCGACCTGTATACCACACGCGATTTATTTTGGGGACATCACAATAAAAAGAGGTTTGTTCGATTAAAAGTACATTCTTTGCCCTTTCCAGTTGACTTCATTCGCATGCACGGAAAAGCAATTCTTGCTGGTGGCATAGCAACGTCAAGCAATGAAACTTCGCCCTATGTGGCGCTTTGACTGTAACTATCTCAGAAGCGGACCTAATTTAAGAACTACACCTATTTTGTAGTCTCCCACAGTACGTAACACCAGTGATCTAACCTGACAATGACTTGAGATAATTGACTGCCGCAAAAAAGAAACGGGCGAGGCAGGGGGCAAAACTGTTTTCCGAAGCCCTTTCTCATCGTCACTCCTTGGAATAAAAACAACGCAGGGAACGAAAAAAAATTGTGGCTGAACCCTGCATCAGAGGAATCGGTATAACACCAAAGTGGAATGTGTCTTCACGTAAACATTTTAATGTTTATCGTACTTGGAAACTTCTATCGGTATTCCACTGGTAACGCACCCTTCGACGTGGATGAACCCACGTCCACGCATCGCCTCCATAACTCATCACCAACCCGTTGTACTTGTGGTAACTGAAGTAGTTTACGTAATAACTGGACACAGTCGATGTTTACGTAAATGCCGGGCGACAAAGGCATCAATCATGTTTACTTGCGCCACATTGACACGCCAACGTCGTTGCCGGCCTTGAACGCTTAACGCAGCAGTTTTCTTCTTGCCATCACGCTCGCTCAGCAGGCTGCGGCAGCGGTGAAATGCCAACCACTATGAAAGAGGACAGGCGACGCGGCTCCGGGCACCCGCTTCGAGGTGCACTTTGAAACATGCCTGGAACGGTGTGTCATTCAGGAAAGGCGAAGCCGCACGAGCGCATCCTACTTCACTTCTCCTAGCCTCGATGGCAGCAGCCTTCGAGGCATGCACGTTCCAAAGAACGCCGCGCGCGCGTCAGGTAGCGATAAGAAAGGGCATAAGCTACTTTACAGTGGCTAGAATAGGAAAGTGTGATGAACCCGGCTGCCACCCAAAAAACGCGGGTTCGATCCCGGCCGCGGCGGTCGCATTTTCGATGGAGGCGAAAATGCCAGAGGCCCGTGTACTGTGCGTTGTCAGCGCGCGTTAAAGAACCCCAGGTGGTCTAAATTTCCGGAGCCCTCCACTACGGCCTTTCTCTCCTCTCTATCTCTTTCACTCCCTTTCCCCTACCCCTACGGACGGTTAGCCGTGCTCCCTACATGGGCTGCAGAAATTAGCGTCCTTTCCTAACCGAACCACAATCAATCAATCAATCAATCAATCAAGCGGCGTCCGCCGCGGTGGTGTAGTGGTTACGGTACTCGGCTGCCACCCAAGAAAACGCGCGTTCGAACCCGGCCGCGGCGGTCGCATTTTCGATGGAGGCGAAAATGCCAGAGGTCCATGTGCTGTGTGTTGACGGTGCACGTTCTAGAACCCCAGGTGGTCACAATTTCCGGAGCCATCCTCTAAGGCCTTTCTCTCCTTACTCTATCTCTTTCACTGCCTTTCCCCTACCCCCACGGACTCTTAGTCGTGCTCCCTACATGGGCTGCAGAAGTTAGCGTCCTTTCCTTACCGAACAACAATAATAATGATCAATCAAGCGGCGCCTACAGAGAGCATCGAAGCCGCCGCGAAGGAACCGCGAGGGGGCGCGCGCAGTCGTTTGCACGTTCCTTGCACGTTGACCGGCGGTGTGTCGCGCGCATTCGTCTTCGTTTCTTTTTGTGCGGTAGCAGTCTGGCACCACGCTTCTGTATGTGCACTCATGGCGCGAAAACAAAGTAATCGTTTCGTCCCGGCGTGCACTACAGACTACAAGTGATCCAAAAATAAACTTTCGCTGTTTGGCATTCCGAGGGCGAAGCAGTGGCGGAGAGCGATCGATCCCGCGCGCTAAGCTGCTGCAAGAAAACTCCGCGGTGTGCGAGCTGCACTTTGACGAGAGATACATCTCCCGGCACTTCGAACACACTGTGAACGGCGAGATTGCCCGCATCGATAGAAGCGGGCCTCCCGGGAGCTGTGCCTACGCAGTGTTCTAACCTTCCACATTACCTGTCGAAGAAACTGCCAGCAAGCAGAAAACGCGCTACACACCTTGTAGCTCCACCATGCAAGAAAGCTACGTTGGACTACTGCACGCCTGTGAGTGTTCACACCGAAGATCCTGTTCATTTGAGGACTTGGCCCACGTTGAGTGCCTTGCCCAAGACAATAGCTTACAGCGTGTGTCACATGGTGAACGTGTCTTTTATGCGGGCAAGCTAGTTGTCACAGGGAGAGGACTGTTTGACACACGAAGTTTCTGTCAAAGCAGCGAGATCTTGCGTGTGACGACCCCACATTGCTTCTCAGAAAGGTTGATGCCAAGAACATTTGTCCAGTTGCTGGCACTGTGCACGAGTTTCCACTTGCTCTCGGTAATAAGAAACTCGTGCTTTCAGACATGGCCATATCGAGCCAGAAATGTCTAGGCGTAACCACTGAAGGCAAGCTATGCGTTCCCTAAAAGAATTTACGCAAAACTCTTCTAAACGAAAGGTAGAAAAAACGCCGTAATCTCATTGGAGCAGCACGTGTTTCCATGCGTACGAGAGCGAAGGCGTAAGCTACTCGTCGGCTGAAGGCCACGGTTTCACTGTGCACTCAAACTATCGAACAACTGCAACAACAAAGCGCTGGGCTTGAGGAAGACGTTCTTGCAGACCGGCTACCAGTAGCGCACCCAGGATCTCTGCCAGGGGGGGTTCAATTTTTCACGAAGGGCCGGGATTGCGATTACACAGTTGTTGCGTGTAAAAAAAAGTAAATAAAATGCCAAATAATTATAACATCAATAATGATCACTATTTTTATTATTTTTTCGGCGTTTTGCAGAGACATTAGCTCCACATTCTTCTAGTACATAGGAGCAGTTACGGAGTTGGATGGGGGTTAGGTCGGCCTCAGGGGGGGGGGGCGGGGTTACAACACCCGAACCCCCCCCCCCCCGTCGGTGCGCCACTGCCGGCTACAAGCCCTCCCACCAAAGACTTGCTGTTATGCAATGCTTTCAAGCTGCCCGCCGCAAATCAACGAGAGGCATGCAGTACAACCCTGATCGGCTGCTGAATTGCATAATTATGAGAATGAAGAGCGCGAGGATGTACGAGCATGTCCGACGAGAAGGTATACTGGTACGTCCATGCAAAAGCTGTTTAAAAGACCCACATGCGAATGTATAAGAGTGGGTTTGGGTTCAATCTGGCAATTATCACGGGGATTCGGAGCAAGACGAATTGGATGAATTCAAGTGCCACGGTGGCCTAATCGTGAACGAAATGAAACTTTCGGAGTGTGTGAATGTGGGTGCAGGAAGAAAATTGGAAGAGCTAGTCCACATTGGAAAGTCACAAACACCTTCCTTGTGATCATGGTCTAGTGATTATGTTTCAGCCTTTCTCTTGTTACTGGCACTAGATATAGGCGTATTTGCTTCCAACGAAACGTGAAAGCTCAGCTTCTGTCGAAGGTCTTAATAGAAGCCACTCTCCTCGCAGAAAAGGCTGGACTGAGGGTATATTATGTCACAGCAGACGGAGCTTCATGGAGACGCTTAATGTGGCGCCTTTTCGGTATTTCTGGCTCTGCGACGTCTATAAAGCCATCTGCAGTACATCTCGTCGACCCTGGCGTGCGCCTGTTCTTCATTTCGAACTGTCCACACTTGATAAAATGTGTTAGAAATGGCCTTTTAAAAGCAAGATATGAAACACCTGAAGATTCTGTGTATATTGAACACATCAGAGTAGCGCACAATAAGGACAACTGTCCACTATTTCCTAAAGTAATGCCGAAGATCACTCTTGCTCCTGTGAGCCCCAACAACAGTGAAAAGATGAAGGTGAATCTGGCCTTCCATCTTTTCGGTCCACAGGTAATTCGTGGCCTGTATTTCTACAAGAACGAAAAAGAGGAGGAATGGGGTGACCCTGCACCAACGCAGGCCTGCTCATGTGGAAGCTGGTGGAAGCAGTGACGGCACGCACTCCATCAGAAGGCCTAAAACCTAACTCCGAGCATGAAAGCGCATCAAGTACGTGTTGTGCCATCTAAACCAGTGGGAGGATCATGCTCAAACTTCACCAGCAGGATTTCTTACAGCAAACACTGTTGACGGACGACGAGTGACCGTTCAGGCTACGCTTGATTTGTTGAAGTAGCTTCACGAGAAGCTTGGCTTCAAGTATCTGCTGACATCCCGGCTAAGCCAAGACGGCCTCCAGACGCTGTTTGGCGTCATAACACAATTTGCTGGTTGTAATGACCATCCTACTGCTATACAATTCCTACTCACCGTAAAATGCCTCAGTTTCTACGATTTGGTCAGAGCTCCCGGCAGAGGATAACTGTGAAGGCCGTTAGCTGACATTTCTCCTCGGTACTCAGGATGCAAGACCGGAGCTGGATGCACTGCTTTACAATGGGAAAGTTGAAGAAGCTTCTAACATGAAAAAGAAGTCTGAAGGGCTCCCTCACCATGAATACCCTGAAAAGATGAGCGACTCGCGGCTAGTCTTTTTTATGGCATGTTATGTTGCACACAAAACAATACTGAAGACTGCATGCAAGGAATGCCTTGACGAGCCCCTTGTTCCTTCAGATGAAGCTAAGAGCTGTCAATGTTCACCAAGTTCTGTGACAACGGAGGCTTCTTTTACCCTTCGGTGAAGCTCTTTTCGTTTTAGATGCCCTAGAAATCACTTTTTCAATGTGGCTTAGCTACAATTGTGAGCTGCATAGCGACAGCTTGGAAGAGCTTGTCTCCTGCTTATAAAAAAACGACGTCACACTGGACTGCGCACAATATGGTCCGAGCCTCACTAAGCAGGCGACAAAGTTTTTCTGCTCACTCGTTTACATTTTTACACGAAGGCACTAAACAAGGAGAGAGTGTCTTCCCGTGAAAAGAAGAAGCACCTGAAGCTCAGTCGCGTCACCTTAGTGTACAGCCTGAGGCAGACAAAACCTGTGATGTCCTTGTGTATACTATGAAAATTGTTTTCCTACCGAATGAGAAAAAGGCGCCAGCTGAGATGTAGCGCGCTCAGGAAGCATCAGTGTGTGAGAATGCATTGTCGTGGATAGATGCTGAGTCAGCAGATACTGAATCGGAAATGCGTCGTATTACCACTGTGTAGAGAATAAAACGTTTTCTTCCGAGTCACCGCACATAATTCTCGTAATTGCATTTGATTATGGATTAGCAGAAGTGGCTATAGCAAGCCCTATATCTCGTTACGAAGGATGGGGATTATTTACAAATAACAGCATGAGGAGATGATGTTTCGGCATAGTAGACATCAAGATGTTGCAAATAATTGTTCACAACCTAGCTCGTCGTTCAACGTTTTTGTCACCCGGGCCTTGGTCACGCCGCTAAAATGTTTCAGTGCCGTCCCGCCCTCACTTGGCACCATGAAAATATTTCAGTGCCGTCGTGCGCTCACGCTGGCACCCTGTGATTCAAGAAGCTAGCATAATTACTCCGTCGCCGTTTGTGGCTATGCACGAGCCACAATATATATATAAAAATTTGCGTAGTGCCTGCGCGAACGGCTGATTTCAGTCCCCGCGCAGCCCATTGCCGCCGCAGCCGTCGTGCAAACGGGTGTAAACGCCACCTGGCGGTTTCCTTGCAAGGGGTTACGCGCTAGCCGGCACGTTCATCACACTTCCCCATTCTAGCCACTGTAGTTGCGTTCGTAGGGCCTCGAGCGTGCGCGGCGTTAGCGCAATGGTAGCGCACCGGGCACGATTCGTCGTGGCTCAGGAGGTTCGATTCCCAGCGCATCAATAGAGGTTTTTAAAGACGATAGTCTTTCTTGGGATACTTCAACGCAGAAATTTTGGTCTGTCTGTCTGTCTGTGTGTGCGTGTGTGGGTTAGTGTGTCCGTCCTGCTGCGAAAGGTGAACCCCTTCCTCAACGACCACCCAGCTTGAACTGGCGGGTACCTTCATACTTCTGAACACAGTCGGCCAAAAAGCAAATATTACGCATATCTGAGGCGCAACATCAATACGTATGTATTGGACGGTGTGTTCCTTTAGTAGAAAATACATAGATGCGTAATTCTAAAGACCCTAGTGCTTGTTAGGATGCGCAAAAGCGGACGTTTCCTGTACTAGGCAAGCTTCTTGCGTTTCCCGTAACCATGGCCAGATGGCGCCCTTATCTCGCGCTCTAAAGGGAAAAGTCAGAGAGGCGGAGAAGATTTACTGGAGGACAGCGATGGAAAAAAAACCGACTCTGAATAACTACCGAGAGGGCAAAAACGAAATAAAGAGGGAGGCATTTTATGATAATTCAAGAGGAAGCGCTTTATTGTTTGAAGCGAGATCGGGCTGCCTTAGAACGCGTGTTTATAAAGCGAAATTCAGTAAAGAAGAAGAAAAATGCACATGCTGTGAGGAAGATAGGGAAACGACAGAGCATGTTCTGATTGAATGCGGAAATATCCACCCAGGTGTACGTTTGGGCACCACCCTACATGAAGCCTTGGGTTTTAGGGCGAACAACGGGAAGCTGAACATAGCCGCGATTGAAATAAGTAAGAGACGGTTAGAATACTGGTGGCAGAAAACGAGAGAGAACGGACAAAAAGAATTATAGGGAAAAATATGGAATTTCTGCCATAAGGGGCAGGGAACTGGGATATGAAATTCCGTTTTTGATATGGCATGATCGATTTGATTGAAGTAAATTTAAAAGGCATGAGGAAAATTAAAAGAGAAAAAAAAAGTTCTTAAATCTTCTTACGAGCCTGGTGGCGCACATGTCACCGCCCCGTTACAAAGGGGAAGCTCATAGCATCCATCCATCCATCCGTGCCGAACGGAAGGCAGGGAACGGCCGCCCGCCACTCCGGTCGGTCCCATTCTCTCCTCGCGTCTCTTCGTTTTCCCTCTCGCTTGCGCAACTCCTCGGGGAGAATGGAAACACGCGAAACGGGACTCATGTAGTACGGCCGGTAGAAGGCTATCGTCTTTCGACGGCATTTGCAGCGAAGCACGGAGATACGCGGCCAATTTTCTGAGTGTTTCTCTTTAATGTTCCTACATGTTTACTGCATCATATCCATTACGATAGTGACGTATGATGGAGTGGTGGACCCCGGCGGAAAATACTTTCGTGTTAAAAGGAGAGTACAGTCGTGTTACATTCCTCAGTACAATACCAGCTGAACATCGAGAGCCAATTTGTGCGATCTCCTTGGTTTTGCGCCCCTGCGCCTCATCCTATACCAACCAGACCAACATCGAGTGCTACAACCATGAGCTATCTATTTTGGATTAGTATAGTTGAGGCCAAATGCCTTGTAAAAGCTTTTTACGGGCAGGAAATGTGGCTGATCCCCTTGACACACAAGTGAAATGTGTCTTCACATAAGCAGCTGGATGCTTATTGTATATGGATAGGAACTTGCCCATTGCTATCTGTGTTTCGCTCGTACGGGATCATTTGGCATGGATGATCCCACGTTCACGCATTGCTTTCGTAACATCAATGACCGTGACCATCCTCTTGTAACTAACTGAAGTAGTACATGTAATAAGTTGACACAGTCGGTGGTCAACACCGCTTGACAAAGGCATGCTTACTTGAGCTATGTTGACCCGTCGACATCGTCGCCGCACTTGGGTGCTTAACACAGCACTTGGCACCATACTCGAAGAGTCTTCGGCGATCCGCTTCCCTAAATAGCCAACCTTATCCTCTTCGGACATCCGCGGATTCACCAACTTTGTAAGCCTCAGTATCCCTTCAATATAGACGCTGAAAGTTTCACCAGCAAACTGGGCCCCTTGGGCGAGAGTCAGCTCGGCCCGCTTCTTTTTTGCAGAGGCGCCGCCGCCAAAGCACTTCTGTAGCTCTTCAGTAAATCTGTCCCAGGTCGTCGAAGTGTCCTCGTGGTTCTCGTGCGAGACGAGTGCGAGACGAGTGCGCTGTCATTTAGCGAAAATACAACATTGGTCAGCCGAGTGTCTAAATCCTATTTGGTGCTCTTACTCACGCGTTCATAGTGTATTGATTTATTTGTGGGGTTTAACGTCCAAAAACCAGCTGTGATTATGAGAGACGCCGTAGTGGAGGTCTCCGGAAATTTCGACCACCTGGTGTTTTTTAACGCGCACTGACATCGCACAGCACACGGGCCTCAACATTTCGCCTCCATCGAACTGCAGCCACCGCGGCCGGGATTTGATCTCGCGACCTCCAGATCTGCAGCCGAGTGCCATAACCACTAGACGACCGTGGCGGGCGTTCGTAGTGTATCAGCTATTTGTCTACGTCTTCGCCAGGCTTTCCTCCGAAGGTGCGTGGCTCCCTGTGAGACTGTGACGTGCCAGCCTCGACGTCGGGGCGTCCGCGGTGGTGGACATGTCAAGTGGCAATGGCGGAAGACCGGCAAGGCGACAGCTGCGGCTGTAATATGTGGAGTGCACTAAACCATCAGTTTATATTGGCAACTTATAGGTATGGAGGGGCAAAATTATGGCACAATAATCTACATTTACAAGGCAATCAATGTTTACTGAAGTGGCTTGATGGTTTCTTGTGTTGTCAGCAAACTGAGAAAAACTCGACCTTGTTAGACATGGTTTGTACAGCTTCTTGACTCCTGGACATTGAAGAGTATAGAAAAGGTAGTGTATGAGGAGCAAATATGCAAAGGAGAATTAAAACCCTTATGCAGATAATAAATGCAAATGTGATGTTGTAGTTCGTGCATGCCGGGTACCATTGTAGGGAACTCAAGCATAATGAAACATCCATGTAACTGCAATCGGGTGAATCCTTCAAAATCACGATTACTTTTTTTGTTTCCTGGGCACGCACTCCACTGTGCTAATGGCAGTGTTGGGCAGCCAATATCTGTTCCGCCTTGTTGATGTGGGCGCACCTGGAAGGCTGAGCGACGAAGGAATTTTTCAGGATTACCCTATTGACCAGCGGCTGCATGACGGCAAGCTCAATCTGCCTCGGGCAGCCACCCTACCACTGTCAGAAATAGCGTGCCCTCATGTGTTTGCGACGAGGGCATCTAGCTGCGTCCAGATTCTATTAGACCACTGCCAGGCTCCCGGACCGCACCAGAGGAGGTCATATTTAACTACCGACTCAGCCGTGCCAGGTGTGTACCACATTAAGTTAAAAAAATGCTGCTGTTTACTTGTCCCACATGAGGATACATTAGCAGTAGGGAAAATAGCACACTGCGCAATTAATTCCTGCGTTATTCTGTACTGCCTAGTGGTCTGCTAAGGTGGAGTGCTCCATTTTATTGCACAACTGCATTAATTTTTCTGACAGGGACGTTTTGCTCGTGTTACACGCTACTCTCATATACAGCGTCCTTTCATTGGTTAAATGTACTGCACCCTTGCTCTTACATTATATAACATAGTAATTAGTAATTTTGTGCTTGTTTTTTTTTCCTGTTTGCCTAAACGGAATTATTTTTATGTGTGTTCTGGACGGTGCGTGGAGAATGCCTTTGGCATCCTTGTCTTATGCCGGCGCATCTTCGAGAGGCAAATATGCTGCAGCCCGACAAGGTTGACGAAGTTGTGAAAGCAACATGTGTCCTGCACAAATTTTTGTCAGTGACGGCCAGCGCAGCAGCCAGCCCTCCTGGATATGCTGACTGCCAGGACGTCATTGGGACAGCAGCTGGAGGCAAGGATCAGCAGGCAGTGCGGTCATCGACTAGCAGGGAGCTCGCAATAGTTCTAATGCTGCTCGATCTGTCACGGAGCGATTCATTAATTTCTTTCAGAAAGAGGGGGCAATCTTTGCCAGTGGAACCTAAAAGAACTTGCCGAACTATAATGTATAAATTGGTTAACTCTCTTTTCCCATTAACATTCAAAGACAGTGAATGTCAAAGTCCATATTTGTATTTAATGCCAAAGCTTAGGGAACATGAAGTCACGAACCCTGTTCAGTGTTTTCTCATTCTTCCTACATTGGGACACTGAAAAAATTTTCGGAAACATTCCAATTAAGTCTCTGGCTTTCTAAGGAATCACCAACACAAAAAATATACATCTTGTCTTTTTTCGGTTGCAAAAAAGTTGCCATTGGCCTGCTCATCGTGTGTTGAAACCTCCTTTGCTTTTGCGCATGACTGTTCTTTAATTAGAGAAGTTTTCATAGTGGCCACTTCCAGTTTTTGTTCCAGAGAGCGCCAGAAAGGTTGGACGCAATTGGCCACACAAACCGACAGAACTTAGTGAGCACACTACGCTCTGCAACCCGTGGAAGTGCTTTGCTCTCTGCTGGACAAGAGAAGGTGGGAAGAGAACAAAGGAATGAACGAATGGGGGGTGGCCTCATGCTCCCAACAACAAAACTCCGTGGCAGGGAGAGCAAACAAAAGTGGTAGAGAACACGTCGAGCGAACAGCACACAAACTGGTCGTAGATGGTCGTTGCATGCTTACAGTACAACCTTCCAGATGTGGACTCCTCTAGGTCCTCCACTGGCAGGTCGGCTGCACTTCACACATTTTGAATTGATTTAAAGTATGTTTTAGACTACTATAATCACCACTGATATTTTTCAAATGATACATGTGTCCTCACAAATCTATCCTTCACGTTATCTTGCCTTCAAAATTTTGTGGTAGCGTTGTGTCAGCGTGCATGTTGTGAATTAATTCACAACATGCAGTTTCTTTACCGACAAGTAATTATGTAAGCCTCAGAAGCCATCATCACAAATTTATCATGTCATGTGTTGTTATGTGTGTGCGCCCTGAGTTGGCAAACGGTGCATATATTTTCATTTCGTGCATATTTTCTAGCTTACCAAAAAACTTCTTTCAAGAGTGGTATTTTGATACTGTGAAAACGTAATTCCATTATACAAGAAACACTGTTTTCTGTTTTATTGTTCCTTCAATATAATTGTTGACAAGGTTTACACATTTCTTGTGTTGTACACATTTTGTTTCTGAAACAATGAACTACAAACATCATTAGAGCCTTATCATGTCTACAACATGCTATAATTACACCACCTGGTGGTGTTATCATCATAAGCTGGTTTTATTCAACTTATACATAGTAAAGTTACAGTAGGATACCACTTTAAAAAGGCAGCACTTGGCAGCAAGGAGAGGTGGACTTTGTAGGGGGCTGGCGCCTTGTCAAGCTGCAGTATTTGAAGCTTTTTTCCGTCACCCCCATATTTCTCAATGAGAAAAAAGTTGATTGATTGATTGATTGATTGATTGATTGATTGATTGATTGATTGATTGTGTGAATCAGTGCTACTCTGTCAGCCAGACACAGAAGCAAACAAAAGCGTCGTCTTGCGACCCTTCCAATATGGCACGAAGTCGGCACTAAGGTCTCAAAGGCAAACCTTTGAGAACTCAGGGCATCTGCTGTTCTTGAGTCTTTTTGTCGATAGGAGCAACACGGTGTGCAAAAGGCACGGACAAAATTTATTACATAGGAGTGTTGCCCTCTTCAGTGGGCTGCAGTACAGTTTATTTTACTTCCGAACCCTATTTATCCATCAAACGTCTTCACGGACAGCCGAGTTGAGAAACTTAAGCGGTGGCAGGTGTGGCGTGCGCTGGGTTTTTTCATAGCAAGCGTGTCATTTCAGCTCATTAAAGAATGAGCTTTCTATGTTCCACTCTAGTAAACGAACGAAAACATATCTGTTTATGCACTTATCTTTTATTTTTACCACTACTGCTTTGTTTTCGTCGCATGGAAAGTTCAAAATAGGAACTATTTGTGGGCTTGCGGCCTAACACAGTCTGGCGATTATGAGGGCTTGGGAAGTGCAATCCCTGCAAACTTAAGTTGTATTCAACTATAGCAGAGTAAGCTCTAAGCACATATGAAAGCACAATCTCCCGGAATAAAAAAGCTGCATTTATACACTCATTCTTTTGTTCACATCACAGGTGTGGGCTCGCAGAAAGTGTTCATGGTATTGATGGTGATACTTCAGATGTTTTTTGTAAGAAATTGCTTGAGCTTTGCTATTTTGGTATGCATTTACATTATTTTCTATGACATTGATGTACTCGTACAATTCATTAATGTGAATGGCCTTAACCTTTTATCCACTACAGTATTACCGTACTGAAATGACGTCCCCTCACAGTGACTGTGCAAAAATTTTTCATTACTTAAGCACGCCTCAATTTCATATTGCACAAGAGCATGCATAAACAAAATATTGGTACAGGACAACAACATTGTTCACGTTATCACAGTTTCGCTGAACAGACAGGAAATGAATTGCAAACAGGATACACAGAGGCCAGGTAGTGTATCAATAAAGGTTGTCATAGAAGAGGACTTTTGTCAGGCTAATACAAAATGCAGCATTTGAATTGAATGTTACATAGCATGTATATGCGCTTTCTCGCCACATATAGCACAACTTTTGGCTAGGTAATGAGGTACCTTTTTCTCGTAAATACGTCATTGCGATGCTCAATGGAATGCAAGATAAATTATTATTAATCATAATAAGCGTGTGTGTACATTGTCACCACTAATTAACATTTCAAAGTTAGTTCTCTCCCTACTTGAATATGCATTTGCTCCTGTTTGCACATTTCTTCTGCAAAAAAAAAAAAATATCAGACTAATATTTTGCAGGAAGAACTTAGAAGTTGCATATTATGTCTTCATTGTGGGGATTTGGGCCAGCTGGCGATGTAGGGATTGCCATCTATGATACTGACAGGTGGCAATCCCTATATCGCCAGCGCCCTACACCTGTCATCATTCTACTGAATGTGATTGTGGATGACTGTTTCACAAGTGCACAATTGTGTCAAAGCACCCTGATGTAATTGCACATTTGATTTCGGAGACCTTCAAAATACACAGCTAAAGGGTAAATGCGAATGCAAATTATCTTTTTCATTCCTTTGAAGTAAGATACCCGTATATGAATAAAGAATAGCACATACTGCTGGATATTTCCTCCTCCTTTGTTCACAAATAAATGTAGTTATTTTATATACCGTCGTTCATCAGTGCACTGCAAACAGAATGGGTGACTTATTACGTAAAAAATACAAAATAACCTGCGGTATTATACAATGCTACCAACAAATGGCATGTACCATGAAATGGAAAACGGAATGGAATAGAACTAAAGCATAAACAGATAATCAGCATATTACACTTAAAATACGGAGATTGAAGGCAATAAAATCTCTTGGTTATTACTCTGTTTTGTCTCTTCTTTCCTTATACTGCCACTCCCACAAGGGATCAGAACAGCAATGGCAACTACATGAGCGCCTTGCAGTACAACTACAATAATTACCACAAATTGCCATGTACATAATGTATCAGAAATCAGCAATGACAAACAACATGGCAGGTAGGACAAAGTGATGCATTGTAATCAAGTTACAAGTAAGGAAAAGAAAATTCGGAAAGCGTAAACACCTAGCAATATCATAAATATCTGAATAAAGTAAAAATGAAAAGTAAACAGTTGTGATCAAAATGGTAGCAATTACAAGATATCTGGCAACAAGTTTAAGCAGTGTCCTAAAAGTGTGTCCTAAAACTGTGCAGTTTTATAGACAGAGCTATAACAAACTAGATTTTAACATAAACAAAGATACTTAGTTATTAATAAATACAATGCAAACTCAATACCTAAACTCGTTGCTTATATATCTGTTTACCACTTCCAGCAGATCCATCTGCATAGTGCCAACAAGCCTTGGTGGCAATTCCTTCATTTTTTCGTCAAGAAAACCCCCAAAATGTTCTTGCTCATCACCTTTTTCTCCAATTATTTTTGTGAGGACTTCTATCTCATCGTCATATTTTTCTTTTTTGCTTGTTTTTTCTGGCTCGGACCCTGGCCATCCCTACGCACCTGAAGATTTTCTTGCTGGTTTTCCTGGCCCCCTGTGAATGTCACTTGTACAGCATTCACAACTTCCACTTCATCTCGCTCATTTACTGGCTCATACATTTGGGAGCACAGCTGTTGTGCGGTTAGAAACTGCTCCTCCTGCGTGCCTCACACTGGGAAGATGACAAAGCTTCCAGGTTCCCACTTGTGCTGCAGGATACAAGGTTTAATTCATACCTCAGTTAGGCTTACGAAACTATGCTTTCAATTTGCCGAGTTGTCAGCTATCACTCCTAGAGACCCGTTCACAACCTCGGTGTAAACAAAGGAAAGAAAAAAAGGAAGAGCTGCGGTTTTTCTCTTCTTTGAAGAGGAAGGAGAGGGGGAGGGTACTCACTGAGCATCTTATCTCTGACACAACCGGTTTCGGCGAATAGCTCCCCCAGCTTTCCGTTGAGAACAATACTGAGCCATCTCTTGCCTCAAGCGATGCTCGACAAGGCTGTCTATAGCACCGCTGGGACAAGGGAAATAAAATAACACCAAAACAAATTACAGTAGAGAAAGGCTCGACAAAGGCATATCTGCATTATTACAGGGTCGTAATGTCAGCAACTTTCAACGTACTACGTTCGACTTGCGACTTTTAACATACTCACGGTCTTCCTTCGATCGTGTCCTTCAGAAAATCCACTGTGTCGCCTCGTCTAGGTCGTCGCCGCCCGCGGGCGCGCGGCTTTTCGTAGCCCGATTGCGCTCCTTCAGCGCCCGCCGGAAGGTGTCCCGCAACTTTTTCCACCGGGCTTTAGCCTCATCAACTGCGCAAGGAGATCCATGGTCATCATACAGCATATTGCCTTATTGCACGACAGGCAACATATGATCAGTGCTCACCTGTTACTCCCAACGCTTTAGCAACGCGCCGCCTCGCAAACGGGCAGGTTCTTGTATTGCTTGTAGCGCACGTCCTCCAGGCAGGCTTCCCTTCCGATGGCGTCAATCAAGCTTGAAGCCTGCCTGTCGTCGCCGTTGGCCATGGTCCCGATCTCAGTGGTTCGCTCCAAATATCCGTTGCAATGCGGCGCGGTCTGAGCAAACGAACTCTCAGCAGACGCAGCAGACGGCGATGCGCGAAAACCGGCAGTACTTCACTCACCCATATCCTGTTCCGGTTCCTGGCGATTGGCTGTCGCTCGTATGGCTTCCGGGCGACGAGCGATCGTTTCTAGATTTCGAAAAACCGAGCGATCGATTGAGCGACGCGTCGCGCGGCGGCCCATTTCGTCACATTTCGCGTCGCTCCTCGCCGTCGCGCACAAAATCGCGCACATGCGGTTTCGGCTTCAGTCCCGGCCAGCTGGCCAGTTCAGGGCCGTCGCCAGGGGGAAGGCAATTCCATAGAACCAATGGGGGCGATTTTTGGAAGCCATTGTAGCACCGTCTTGCTCCTGCAGGCACTCGCACAAAGAAATAAAAGTGTTGTTTTGCTAACACTTTGAGCTGTTCTGGCAATTTTATGCTCGCAATTCAAGTTTTAGAACGGTAAATTTTGCTTGCAAAATTTACAACTGCTTACAAGGTTAAATACACTTTAATGCTGCAAGGGCGCTTTCGAAGCGTCAAAATGGCGGCTGGCGATCAGCAAAAAGAGGCGATTGTTATGTTCGGCGAAAGATCGACGGGAAGAGCAGGCGACGGCGGCCGGGAGCATGACTTTTCTTTAGAAACGTCGCGGTATGCACTCAGTACGTAGTAAAATCGGCGGCTTTGTTCCCGCGACGCACGCGGTCAGTAATTGCAGTGACGTACATAGCTGCACGGCAGAGCGGACATGACGGGTGACAGGTCTCTTCACTGCGGCATCGTAGAGCACTTTTCGGAGCAAACGGGGTCCGAGAAAGGAACAAAAGGGGGAGAGTCGCTTGCGAAAACAGCGGTGGCTCCCTGTCAAAAATCTCCTTTGACCTTAGTCAAAAGAAGAGACGTGCCAGACACGGACACAAGGGGAGAAGTGAACAACACGAACTTCTCCCTTGGTCACTTCTCCCCTTGTGTCCTTGTCGGGCACGACTCTTCTTTTGACTATGGATCCTTACCAACTCGCTCAACTTTCTGTCCTTTTGTCCTTTGACCTTTCTGCTCGGTCGAACTGTCGCCAAAGGGTTGCCCGTTCCGCGGAGATGACCCCGCCATGGAAATATACGGAAGTGCTTTTGGGTACAATGGACCTCTCTAGCAGTTCTCTGGAAGTGGTGGCTTGGTTGCATGCCGCCGGGTAAATAGAGTGGCAATGTGGGCCTGCTGCAGAGTGCTAACTCATCACGGGATTAGTGGCCGATGACATCTTTCGGAGAAGCTCGGTGCAGCGAGCAGGTCGAAGTGTGGGAACGCGAAGGCGTAACCGCAGGCTGTGATAGAGAGAGTGAATACGTGTTTTTATTGGTGAAATGCTGCATGTGGGTTGGTCCCGGAAGGTGGTCGCAGAAGCAATTACGTGTATTTAACGAAGAAAACAGAAGAGAGGACAGCTTAGCGCTAATTCGGGACGCAGACGCTGCAAGGTGGTCAGAGGTCGAGCTTGGCGCTGCCTTTGACGAGATATGACGAAGCTTATTCACGTTTGAGTGCAAATGTTAAGGGCTCGGAACGAATCGCTTGGTGTGGTTTCAGCACAGTTGTGTGACAGTATTGGCCGCCCCGGCCAAGTTTTGTAAATAGTGTAAATAAACCTGAGTGTTTTGCTGTGAGGACAACGTGCTCCAGATTCCGTCCTTCAAAGTGTCGCCGCGGTCATCGGAACATCAAGGGAGAAGACGAATTCCCAAATTTAACTGTGCTATGCCGTCGTCATCTGCTACTGTATCGCGGGTGCTTCCTCGGTCGCCAAAATTTCTCTCATTTGCACACACAAACTAGCTGCAAGTAAACTGCTTTATTTTAATGACACCAATGTTTAGCTGAAATGAGGAGAAGTCAGTAGTGTTTTACGAGATGCACCGGCGAGTATCGTTCATAATCGTTGATATGCAAAATGGTACGTACTATGTACAGCCCCACCACAGAAATCCGAAGTACAGCTGTGCACCGCCGAAGGAAAAAAGATACATAGAACTGCACGAATCCGTGTCAACAGATCCCAGGTCCCTGCACTTTTACAATGATGTCGTATGACTCTGTTCACAGTACCAGTATCTTGCAGCTTCATTTGAACACAACCGCATAACTTTCACGGGCGTCGAATGCTGCGTGCGCGACTGTCAGCTTTCTGGTACTCACTGCCCGCTTTGGTTCGTCGTCACCTATTCAAGAAGTTTCATTATTTAAAACATTTCAGCATTCGCGCTCGATACGCTTTTCGTGACATAAATTTAAATGGCAACTTTTTTTTTATGCGAATGGATTTGAAGTGTTACAAATAAAGTAGGCAATTCAAAGGCTTAGGTGGCGTTTCGCTTGCTGATGCCGGCGGTGTGCTGTCGCCTCCTCGATGATGGCACCACCTGATAGCGTGGACGTACATCTCACAACATGTCCTCCCACTTGCAGTTGCGCCCAGCAGCGCGTCTGGCCCAGTCCTGGCCCAGTCTGGAACACCAGCGCGCTCCCCGCACTACACAGGCGCCGTCGTTGTCGTCCAGCCGGAGGTTGGCAATCCCCGCAAACTTCATCGCTCGAGTGGCTTTACCGTGGGCCACAGCGCCATCTTATTAGCGCGTTAAAATTTTCAAAGCCAAATGGCAAACATTGCACTTAAAGGAGTACTGACACGATTTTGCGGCGGCTCAAAACGTGCATTTTTCGTTTTCTGGCCATGTATTGTTAACGCCCTCCGCACACGGAAGCGAGGAAACACGTACAAAATATTTTAATTTGGTTTTAATGTTTTCGTCGCCCAGCACTGCAAGCCAGCCCCAGCGCAATGGACACTACGATGACGTATGAGCACGGTCTATTTAAAATAGCCGAAATCGCTATCAGAGTCACTGGACGACCGTAAAATTGTCGTTGTTTGCGTTCCCAACGTGTAATTGACCACAGACGACGGAGTTGCAGCGACGCTATCACGAATTTCTGTCCCTACGTGACTCAGACTTCGTCCGACTATGTTCATACGTCACTAGGAAACCTCCCCCTCGACATCGAAACCGAAAGCGGGCTTTTATGGAAGCCGTATTAAAAATATGTTCATTGCCTTGCGAGGCACCATGATTCTATTTTTGGGGTTCTGCACGTCAGTGCTTTCACTCACAGCAATAATACGAGGATGCCAAAAATTCGTGTCAGTACTCCTTTAAGGGCAATTATGGTTAACACGAAATAAATGATAGAAATATGTGATTCCGTGTCTCCCTTCGACTTCGTTATAACGAAGTCCGAGTATAAACATATATTGGGGGTTCGGGCTGTCTTGCTGCCAAAAGATGAAGCCTGGAGCTCAAACAGCTGGTAACGCAAAACAGCGTGTATTAGAGCTAAGAACACTACGAACCCGGAATAATAAGAAAACAAAAACACACACATATATATTATAATGGAAAGCCCGGCAACAGATCTGCGCTCGAGCTAGGAGCGCAGAAGATCTGTTGGGGAAGATCTCAGGGTGGATCAGAATAGTGTGGCCGATCCCCCTCGTGGGTATGTGCCAACCAACTAGAGGCCACAACAACAGCCATCCTACTCAACGGGTGCTGTGTCTATCGCTTCCTTTTGTCTTGACAATGGCGCAGTCGACCAACGACACGCGTCAGCGGTACTGTGGGCACTCATCGTAGGAACGCTGTCCACACTTCCATGACCATGGAGCCCGCGACCTTACCACTGCCGGAAGCACCTATGCCGCCATTTGAGGACGGCGCCCAGGCCTGCTCGGTGACCTACATGCAAGAGTGCCCTAGTGCCATGAAGCCAGCGCGCACACTGCTGTTGCCCGGGAGTGCCGTTCACGATTCCCGTTGCAAGACCTCGCTCCACACTTCACCGATACCTCAGCAGGACAGGACTCTTGCTCGAGTCCTGGAGCATTCAACACACACCTGCCAACGTAAGCTGGGAACAATGGCTTCAGTATACGTTCACGGTCACCGAAACGTGAGCGAAAGCGAAAGCAGGAGCCGTGGTGAGAGTACAAGACGCGGCGACACTTCCGTGACCAACACAGTCACCCCCTGAAAAAGGGACCGAGTCGGTCCCGAAACGTCGGGTTCTCTTTAAACTGGGGCTGAAGCAATTTCAACCTCCTAAATTTTCTATCCAGCCAGACAGATTGGTGTCGAAATGTTTAGATTTAACTTAAATACATTCAAACAAAACCAATGAAGTATGTCTTGGGGTTTATACTCCTACGCTTAGTGACATGTTTAATTTGATACATGAGTCGGCTGTTTTTGCAGAATATATGAAACGAAGCAGAGTGATCTATTTCTGTGTATCTGCCTGCTTTTGTTCGAGAAGTATCATCACTGACTGTCCGTTTACTTTTAGGCAAGGACGGTCAGCAGAGACAGCCCTACTGACACTTAAGGGAATTATACTGCGAAATATTGAACAAAACGTTTTCAACTTTGCTACGTTTCTCGATATCAGCCAGGCCTTCGATTGTATTAATCAGAATGCATCGCTGCTTAAGCTAGAGTCATACGGAACTCGCGGCACGGCACTTGAATTGGTATTGCTAAAGTCATACTTGAAGAAGTGACATTAACGCGTACAATTGGGTAATCAAAAATCATCATATCTACCACTATTCGATGGTGTGCGGCAGGGAAGTGTACTGAGACCACTGTTATTTAATACATCAATGATATTGTTCATATTGATGGCAGTGTCAGCTTTCTCCTATATTCAGGCGTACTTTTCTCAGGCCCTGAGGAAAACGAGTTAATTATTCGGTGCAATAAATAATTAGACAAGCTTTCCTTGCTGTCCATCAAAAACGTATTTAAGATTATTCCCCCTAAAAACAAAATCCATCGTATTCCGGGCTAAAAACAAAAGAATTCTTACCAACACAGTCTTTACCTTATGCAGGTGAATACATTCTTTTGGCCAAGGAGCACAAAGTTCTTGTTGTTTCATTTTCTTCAAGCCTCAGCTGAAACCAGCACATTATTAATATCTCTAAAAGACCCCTAGTGTAGCCTGCGTGCTGGCTCGTTGCCGACATATGTTACCCACAACGGTGAAATTACATATATATCATGCTCTTTTTCTCTCACACAAAATTACTGCAGTTTGGTGATGGCCACCACGACAAAAACTAACACAATGAAACTTGACACGTTAAAAAAGAGTTACTAGGATGTGTAGCAAATCTAGATTATTTCTTATCAGCCCATCTCGCTTGTGGTGATATTGGCATTATTATATTTGGAAACATTTACAGCTTTCGCATTCTATGCTCCTGTTATTCCTGTTCCGTTGCTTTTAAACAATTAATTAAGGATACCGCATGTTTAACTGCAAAAGATTTGACGTCAAGAACGAGAAGCACTGAGGTTTCGAAATAACTACAACTCTCAAACAATGCAATACTGCCCGCTGTTGCGACTGGCCTGCTGAATTAGCCGACCAGCGGGTAGCGTGTTGCGGAGCGGCGGAGACGACTCGCAGGCACTTGGGATTCGGGAGCCGAGAACCGAGGGAGAGGTTGAGGAAAACTTAAAAGAGATTTATTTACATATTTACATGTGCGTTCTCTTCAGAGAGTTCTTTCCTCTCCTGGAGTCCTTCTCTGGGTCCCGCGCTTTTTGTTGCCCGGACTTCTCCCCCATTGGCTCCTGGGCGAGGGAGGAGGGAGAGGATGGGAGGTGTCCGTACTTGACCCGCCCATGGCCGTAATTAACGAAAGTCCGGGAAACGACGCCGGAGACGATCACGTCACCCGGCCCGCACCACCGTTATCACGCGTGCACGTGCGGACACATCACACCTGTGAACAGTTTGTGTAGTCTGACGCTGATAAGGGGGGCCCTCGCCGGACGAATCACTTCCAGATCTGCCGGACGGGGTCGACTCTTCGGCTCGGAACCGGACGTTCTTCCCGGCTGGCCTTCCTTTTGTGCTAACTAAAATCGTTCGCACACACGAAGCACACGCGCACGTGCAGCACAGGAACTCATGTCCCCTGGCGGCGCCACACCGTCGCAAGCTCATCTGCAGTAGCTTTGTAACACCGCCCACGATTCTAAATAAATATAGTGATGTAAAAGACTGCTCTTTAAAAGAATTGCAATCGTTTTTAGTAAATATAAGCTGATATCCTTGATATTGCGAAATGTGTTCTTTTTTCTTACAGGGTTTTATTTTCTGCTAGTTTGGCGGTCCATCGCTTATGAAATAGATTGTATAATGAAAACATATAACTACAAACTTAACATTTGTATAGTTCTGTTACTGGCTATTGACGCAAAATGCATGATGCAAACTAGAAGAGAAGCTCAGGGGAAGATGGAGGCTTGAATCGAAGAACTGATCGCAAAATACGATTTAGAACAGGGAATGTCACAGGAGCCAACGTTTCGACAAGCGAACTTGTCTTCGTCAGGGCGGCAACTGCCTTCTCCAGAATTCGTCCGTGTACGCCTTTGCACACTCTCCCCCGCACTCAGAAAGAGAGGAGAAGAGCAGCACGTGTGATCAATAACAAAAAAAAAAAAGAGGGAAGGGGGGTTGGGTGCAGCGGTAGTTGGGTGACAGGTGTTAGCGTGACTAATATAAACGGCAAGAGCGAAAGCTCCCAAAGAATCCGCTCCTTGTACATATCTTGCAAATTTAAAGGTGAACATTTGACAGAGATCTGTCTGGTTGGGACGAAATTAAAGGCGAAAACAGGGGGACACCAACCAAATTATAATCATATAAAAGTAAAATTTACTTCTAAAGATGAAAAAACCCGACGTTTCGGGTCCCACTCGGACCCTTCTTCAGGGGTGACTGGAGGGCACCAGACAAGAACTTCCCATACCTAGAACTTCCTAGAGAGGCTACGACAGCACAGGGACGATGTCCGCAAGTTCGACAGACAAAGGAGTGCATTAGCTGAACACAGCGAGGTGCACGACCACCGCATCGATTTTGACAACTCCCGCGTCCTCGACTTGGAAACCAGTTTTCACAAGTGGCTCTTTGTGGAATCATGGCACATTCAGGCGACACCTGAAAACGTGAACCGGTCTGCAGGTGCAATGCCAAGTGTCTATTTTAGCGGACTCCCGCACCTGGTTCGACACTAGCATGACCCCTCTCGGCTTGAAAAACCTGAAAAAAAGAGAAAGTGAGAAAGGAAGGAAGAGAGAAGAAAGAAGGCCTTATAAGCACTGCTGCTGTCTGTCCACACAGCCCCAACTCACGGTACTGGCAGTAGCGGTAGGTGTGCCGTGAGCTGGGGCTGCGTGGCTTCGACGTGAACGCGCCGCGTTCGCTCCCAGGTGAGCGACCTCGCGACATCGCAGTGGCGGCGACGACGACCATCCCGTTCACCTTCGCCTGTCCGCTACGTCTCCCCCGATCGCCGCCAATACACCGGCCCCAACCGGGGCCGATCTCCAAGCCCCTATCCGGGAAACTAAAGGCAGCAACCGATCAGAACTCTTGTTTGGGCTAGTTGGTGACCATTCATAATGACTTGAAGACGCGAAAAAAAGTACACAGACGACACACAAAAAAACGACAAGGACAAGCGCCGACAAGGACAAGCGACAAGGACAGGTGCTTGTTCTTGTCGTTTTTTTTCTGTGTCGTCTGTCTACATTTTTTCGCGTCTTCAAGTCATTATGAACAGCAACCGATGGAGGTGCGGTTGCTGCAGGACGCAAAACCGAAGATCCTCCGCCGCCGCCGCCGA
The DNA here is from genome assembly GCA_013339685.2 of Hyalomma asiaticum. Taxonomy (NCBI): domain Eukaryota; kingdom Metazoa; phylum Arthropoda; class Arachnida; order Ixodida; family Ixodidae; genus Hyalomma; species Hyalomma asiaticum. The sequence continues at coordinate 882,662 of CM023486.1, read as the reverse complement.
TGACGACGACCACAACGCACGATCCCTGCCGACGTAGTCGCAGCATGCCGCCTGACCAGAGTCTTAACGAGAAATCCTCGCCGCAGACGCGACATAGCAGCGCCGGACCAAGCCGACGCAGCCGTGATCCGACGCCCCGACCTAACCGGAATGCCAGACGACGGGCCACCGACATCGACGTGACCATCGACGGCCACAGCGTCACCGCTTTAGTCGATACCGGCGCCGACTACACTGTCATCAGCGGTCCCTTCGCCGCCAAGCTCAGGAAGGTTAAGACTGCCTGGGAAGGACCAGATATCCGAACAGCATGGGGCCACCCTATAAAACCGACATCTGGGACGGGAGCAAGTTATTACGCAGGCGATGCGCTGAGGGTTTACTTTGGCATATACTAACAGCATCAAAACCTCTTGTTGGGCGAGTTGGTACATTCTTGAAACCTAAAGGCACCGGCGCAACCAGACGACACAGAAGGAGAGACAAGGACACACGAGCGCGGACTATAAACTGGGTTTATTTGGAAAAAATGACGTGGTTTTATAAGTGCCTCAAAGAAGCATGGGAAATGGAGGGGGAGAAAAAAAAGAATAAAAGGGGGGGGGGATGGTGACATGTCAACAACGCAGGCGCAAAAAAACCAGGAAAGTACAAGAAACCAATCCAATATTGCTTAGCAATGTAACCCCCCGATAGCCGCATCAAGAAGATTAAATTCCGCGTCAAACAGAGCGATAGACGGGGTGCTTATGCACTTGTTGCCAAGTTTTCTAATATGGTAGGCTTCCAGACTTAGACGTGCAATTTTGTCACTGCTCTTGCCTAGGATCGTCGTCTCCTTTAACCGCGCCACACAACCAGGACACTTGATGACATGCGCAACCACATGGGCGTACTTGTCATGTAATTTGTTCAGATTTAGAGCGTGTTCCCCCAATCGGTCATTGACGCAGCGGCCAGTTTCGCCGACGTAGAACATCCCACATGACATGGGCATGCAATAGACCACTCCAGTGGAACATTTTACTAACGGCGTTTGATGGTTCTTCCAGCATTCCACGTTTATTTGCATTGCAAATACGTGGGCACAACTTTCCCAGCTTGTTTGGGGCAGAGAAACGAATAGGCACACCGTGCCTGTTTGCCACCTTCTTGAAATTGTAGGAAAGCTTATGGATGTAAGGTACAACCTCAGGCCTAGGGGCCTTCTGGTGAACCTCTGCCGTAGTGCTTCCCGTTCCACGCTTGAATTTTTGAAGGAGTGACTCAGAAACGGCAGTCAAGACCGAGAGGGGGAACCCTGCGGCGGAAAGACGGCTTACCTGATTATAGAAACTGGAAGTGACTTGGTGTGGGCACGATTTCTGGAGAGCTGATTTCATGCACATCAACGCAATTCCTCTCTTAATTGTCTTGGAATGTGCCGAGTCAAACGGTAGCAGCTCCTTCTTGGCTCGTGGGTAGTAACCCCAGCAGACGTGCGCATCAGAAAACTTGATTTTTAGGTCTAAAAACTGTAAAAGAGAGGCGTCCGGAAGTTCATGGGTAAAACGTAACCCAAGTCCATGTTTGCTAAAAACAGATAAAACTTCACCTACTGTAGAGGGGTAGGTGAAGGCGGGAGTCTTTTTTAAAAGCACTAAAAAATCGTTCACATATCTAAAAGCTTTTAAAACCGGCCCCCCATTTAAAACCTGCGCAAGCGTGCCATCTACCTTCGCCAGAAAGATATCGCAAAGGATAGGGGCTACGCATGATCCTATGCAGATACCATCACGCTGCAAGAAGGGCTGCTCGTCAAATACAATAAAAGTTGATTTCAAATAAAACTGCAGCAAAGAGAGGAAGTTGTCAACTGACAGGCCCACAGTGTTCTGGAAGGATACTTCCCCGCTAGCTTCCACGCACTCTTTGGCGGACACCAACATTTGATTTTGCGGGACAGAATAAATCAAGTCTTGTACGTCTATGGAAAAACCAAAACCAACATCATGATTTCCCTCTAAAAATTGCGCTACTGCGGCAGAATTCTTAACAAGAAAGGGGTCCTTAATAACTAGCGACTTAAGATTTTTTAACAAAAATTTGCTGACACAGTTCTGCCACGATCCCTCTTCACTAATAATAGTCCTAAAAGGTACTTCGGGCTTGTGAGTCTTGGCTGTGAAAAACACCCTCAAACTATTGCTCTTGCTGTTAGAAATGTCCTTGGCAAGCCTAAGAAGATCTAAACGCTTATAGAGATTGATGGCTTTACACTTTATGCGCACTTCACTTTTCTTCACAGGGGCAAAGTTCTTGTTGACGGCCGCAAGTGCTTTTTCGTTGTATGTTCCCTTCGGCAAAACGGCGAACCCACCGTCTTTATCGGCTTGCGTGAGCATAAGGTTGTTGCTCTTAAAGAAAGAAACAACATCGTCAAACATTCTGCTGCAGTGGAAGTCCTTGCTTTTTGGAGCGAACTCTTGAAGACATTCCACACCTTCAAGAAGGCAGCGATCGCGATTATCATCTTGGGCCTTGTCAGCAACTTTGCGATTCATTGCGATGAGGTTAGGAGCAGAAAGACTTGCTTCGACCCCGAATTTAGGGCCTTTCTGTAGCAGGCGCATAATCTTCGCTGGTATAAGGACATTGCCCACCACGCTCACATTGCTTGAATTCTGCGTCATTTTTCTGTTACCCGCGCACCGGAGCAACTCACTTAAAATGCACTTCCACCTGCACTCCGTGAGCTGGCCTGCTAGGCGCTTAAAGGAAGCAAGCTTCTTGACCGCCAGCCAGTCAGGGTGATCCCTAAAGCACAGTAGACGCAGCCAGTCATGAAAAAGTCGGACTTGTCGCCAGAGTTCTGAGCGAATTATCCTGCACAGTCTTCTGAGTCACATCGTCCACGCAACATGCCAGGCAAGACGTCTTGCTTTTTGCATCAGGAATGGACTCGTTCCAGATGAAGTAAGTGCTCTATTCGGGTCTGTGAAACCATCGTGGGGGCATGTGAAAAGACTGTGCAGGATAATTCGCTCAGAACTCTGGCGACAAGTCCGACGTTTTCATGACTGGCTGCGTCTACTGTGCTTTAGGGATCACCCTGACTGGCTGGCGGTCAAGAAGCTTGCTTCCTTTAAGCGCCTAGCAGGCCAGCTCACGGAGTGCAGGTGGAAGTGCATTTTAAGTGAGTTGCTCCGGTGCGCGGGTAACAGAAAAATGACGCAGAATTCAAGCAATGTGAGCGTGGTGGGCAATGTCCTTATACCAGCGAAGATTATGCGCCTGCTACAGAAAGGCCCTAAATTCGGGGTCGAAGCAAGTCTTTCTGCTCCTAACCTCATCGCAATGAATCGCAAAGTTGCTGACAAGGCCCAAGATGATAATCGGGATCGCTGCCTTCTTGAAGGTGTGGAATGTCTTCAAAAGTTCGCTCCAAAAAGCAAGGACTTCCACTGCAGCAGAATGTTTGACGATGTTGTTTCTTTCTTTAAGAGCAACAACCTTATGCTCACGCAAGCCGATAAAGACGGTGGGTTCGCCGTTTTGCCGAAGGGAACATACAACGAAAAAGCACTTGCGGCCGTCAACAAGAACTTTGCCCCTGTGAAGAAAAGTGAAGTGCGCATAAAGTGTAAAGCCATCAATCTCTGTAAGCGTTTAGATCTTCTTAAGCTTGCCAAGGACATTTCTAACAGCAAGAGCAATAGTTTGAGGGTGTTTTTCACAGCCAAGACTCACAAGCCCGAAGTACCTTTTAGGACTATTATTAGTGAAGAGGGATCGTGGCAGAACTGTGTCAGCAAATTTTTGTTAAAAAATCTTAAGTCGCTAGTTATTAAGGACCCCTTTCTTGTTAAGAATTCTGCCGCAGTAGCGCAATTTTTAGAGGGAAATCATGATGTTGGTTTTGGTTTTTCCATAGACGTACAAGACTTGTTTTATTCTGTCCCGCAAAATCAAATGTTGGTGTCCGTCAGAGTGCGTGGAAGCTAGCGGGGAAGTATCCTTCCAGAACACTGTGGGCCTGTCAGTTGACAACTTCCTCTCTTTGCTGCAGTTTTATTTGAAATCAACTTTTATTGTATTTGACGAGCAGCCCTTCTTGCAGCGTGATGGTATCTGCATAGGATCATGCGTAGCCCCTATCCTTTGCGATATCTTTCTGGCGAAGGTAGATGGCACGCTTGCGCAGGTTTTAAATGGGGGGCCGGTTTTAAAAGTTTTTAGATATGTTGACGATTTTTTAGTGCTTTTAAAAAAGACTCCCGCCTTCACCTACCCCTCTACAGTAGGTGAAGTTTTATCTGTTTTTAGCAAACATGGACTTGGGTTACGTTTTACCCATGAACTTCCGGACGCTTCTCTTTTACAGTTTTTAGACCTAAAAATCAAGTTTTCTGATGCGCACGTCTGCTGGGGTTACTACCCACGAGCCAAGAAGGAGCTGCTACCGTTTGACTCGGCACATTCCAAGACAATTAAGAGAGGAATTGCGTTGATGTGCATGAAATCAGCTCTCCAGAAATCGTGCCCACACCAAGTCACTTCCAGTTTCTATAATCAGGTAAGCCGTCTTTCGGCCGCAGGGTTCCCCCTCTCGGTCTTGACTGCCGTTTCTGAGTCACTCCTTCAAAAATTCAAGCGTGGAACGGGAAGCACTACGGCAGAGGTTCACCAGAAGGCCCCTAGGCCTGAGGTTGTACCTTACATCCATAAGCTTTCCCACAATTTCAAGAAGGTGGCAAACAGGCACGGTGTGCCTATTCGTTTCTCTGCCCCAAACAAGCTGGGAAAGTTGTGCCCATGTATTTGCAATGCAAATAAACGTGGATGCTGGAAGAACCATCAAACGCCGTTAGTAAAATGTTCCACTGGAGTGGTCTATTGCATCCCCATGTCTTGTGGGATGTTCTACGTCGGCGAAACTGGCCGCTGCGTCAATGACCGATTGGGGGAACACGCTCTAAATCTGAACAAATTACATGACAAGTACGCCCATTTGGTTGCGCATGTCATCAAGTGTCCTGGTTGTGTGGCGCGGTTAAAGGAGACGACGATCCTAGGCAAGAGCAGCGACAAAATTGCACGTCTAAGTCTGGAAGCCTACCATATTAGAAAACTTGGCAGCAAGTGCATAAGCACCCCGTCTATCGCTCTGTTTGACGCGGAATTTACTCTTCTTGATGCGGCTATCGGGGGGTTACATTGCTAAGCAATATTGGATTGGTTTCTTGTACTTTCCTGGTTTTTTTGCGCCTGCGTTGTTGACATGTCACCATCCCCCCCCCCCCCCCCCTTTTATTATTTTTTTTTCTCCCCCTCCATTTCCCATGCTTCTTTGAGGCACTTATAAAACCACGTCATTTTTTCCAAATAAACCCAGTTGATAGTCCGCGCTCGTGTGTCCTTGTCTCTCCTTCTGTGTCGTCTGGTTGCGCCGGTGCCTTTAGGTTTCAAAAAATATACTAACAGGTCCTTAGTTTCTATTACGGCGGTAGGGGACTCCTGGTATTTCCGGAAAAACTTTTCTAAGGCGATCGTTGCTTGTGTTGGATAGTATTTGCGAATATTACTTATGTTTGGAAGCGCATTGGAGTATTTCGTTATGCATGCTAGCAGCTGCTGGGCCTGCGCTTTAGGGGCTCTTTTTTCTAGTGCTCGTGTCCTACCTAGTTTACGCGCGTCATTGTATGCCTTGTCGAGAGCATCGTGCAGGTGGTTTCGTTCTGCTAAGGTTGCCTCTAAATTGCTCAGGTTGTGAACGTAATCCGCGTCGTTGCTAGAAATCCTTCTTATGCGCCTTGCCTGTCCTATAAATATCCCCTATTTGCAGTGTCGCGCGTGATGACTATTAAAGACGATAGTCTTTCTTGGGATACTTAAACGCAGAAATTTTGGTCTGTCTGTCTGTTTGTGTGTGTGTCGGTTTGCGTGTCTGTCTGCTGCGAAAGGTGAACCCCTTCCTCAACGACCACCCAGCTTGAACTGGTGGCTACCTTCATACTTCTGAACACAGTCGGCCAAAAAGCAAATATTACGCATATCTGAGGCGCAACATCAATACGTATGTATTGGACGGTGTGTTCCTTTAGTAGAAAATACATATATGCGTAATTCTAAAGACCCTAGTGCTTGTTAGGATGCGCAAAAGCGGACGTTTCCTGTACTAGGCAAGCTTCTTGCGTTTCCCGTAACCATGGCCAGATGGCGCCCTTATCTCGCGCTCGTTACATTACAGAACGATAATAGATAAAATAAATAGACGAGGAAAAAAAATTAGTTGTGAAAATATGTGTGATTCGGGAAAAGAAATGGTTGTAAACGAAAAAGAAATAAAGCTAGAGCTTGGTGGCCCGGCCACCGCCCCGTTATAAAGAGGACGCTCCTAATATCCATCCATCCATCGTGCCGAACGGAAGGCAGGGAACGGCCGCCCGCCACTCCGGCCGGTCCCTTTCTCTCCTCGCGTCTCTTCGTTTTCCCTCTCGCTTGCGCAACTCCTCGGGGGAATAGAAACACGCGAAACGGGACTCATGTAGTACGGCCGGTAGAAGGCTATCTTCTTTCGACGGCATTTGCAGCGAAGCACGGAGATACGCGGCCAATTTTTTATAATCTAGATACTGCTGGCTGTCGGTTGACTTTCTGTACAGCGTCGTCTTTAGTTTTCCTTTTTCGATGGATACTGTCGTGTCGAGAAAATCAATTTTACTAGAAGAGTGGTGCATGGAAAACCTAATGCTGGGATGAAAGTTGTTAAAATGCTCATGCGACGTGGTTTATTGGCGTCTAGACGTCGAGGAACGTCAAAGGCGAGCTCCGACAAACGGCGAGCGTCAAGCAGGCACAATCCGGGCAAGCGCTCGCTCGAGGCACGAGACTGACGCCAACGCTGAGGCTTGCTTGACTGCCTTCCTCATCTTCTTCATTACACTCAAAAAATTTGCTTAGTCCACTTACACCATATTCCCAAATTATAAAGATATCGTCTATGTAACGGAGGTAGGTACGACGTCTTAGCGGCAACAGTTCCAAAAGTTGTGCTTCTAGTTGCCCCATGAAGATATTGGCGTACGTCGGCGCAAAAGGAGTTCCCATGCTGGTGCCAAAAATTTGTAGGTAGTTGGTCGAGTCAACTTCAAAGTAATTAAGTGCAAGTACTAATTTTAGTAACGCGATGCTTCAGCGGCGTGTGCACGTTCGCTATTCCATATTGCCTTCGAGAGCGCTTCGATTCCTTCTGTGATAGGTATATTCGTGTATAGGGAGGTGACATCCAGCGTTACCAGAATTGCCTGATCCGAAAGTGTTCGTATTTCGTTAGTAGACTCTATAATCCGGAGAAAGTGAGGTGTATCCTGAATAAAGGACGGAAGGTTCGGCGGTATGTCGGATAGATAGTGATTAAGAAACTTCCATAACGACTCCGTCGGGGTGTTGCTGTTAGACACTATGGGTCTGCCCTCTATTTACGTGATAATTGCCTGGTGCTGCTGCTGAGACCGCACTGCAGTTTGGCTATTGCTAGCGAATGTATAAGTGTAATCCGTATATTGTTACTGTGTGCTGGCCACATTGAAGGTAGCCCTCCGATAGTCTACTTCTTCAACTGCAGAGACTGGCACCTGGTCAAACGAAAATGATCGCCGAAATGAGGGATCCGAAAGCGCAACTAGTTATCACTGAAAAAACAATCGCACGCGAAATTGCTAACCTAGAAAGCCACTACCCAGGCAGCACAACAACATTGGACCGACCTTCGCGCAACGTTGGAAAACATTGGATACAATATTGCCGCCATCTATGTTCAAGTTACGCGCGCCAGCTATTTCCTGCGAGCAGCACGTGCCTGCTTCTCTCGGTCCACGGAGGTGCGCGCGAACCGCGCAGGGCAGAAAGAGAAGAAGAGGAGGTGTGGATCTTTGAGTGAGTTGGACAGCGTTCGCATAGGCGCCATCTGAGACGCTTCCAGTTTATTGTTTTTGTGTAAGGCACAAGTTCGCCTACTTTAACTTTTCGAATGAAACACTTTGTTATTGAAGTGTGCGTGACAAATCTGGTGGAGGTGCGGGGTAATGCATCCAAGTCCTCGCATTGGAGCCAGCAGCCCGGAACCTCAGAGAGTTGCACCAAACGAGCTCACTCCTGTGCACCAGCGCAGCAGCCGGCGCCTACGAGGTGAGGCTCCCGAGTTTTCACCTTTGGCAGACTGCAACCGGGCATCACCAGCGTTCGTGAACGGACACGCTACCGAAATGGCAACCCAGGCCCCGTCATCTTATGTAGTGATGAATTCGCCGATGATGCCAGAGCCTTTCCACGGCGACACGTTCGAAGACGCAGAAGACTGGTTAGACCACTTTGAGCGCGTCGCAAGGGTGAACGGATGGGATGAAGATCGCAAGCTGCGGTACGTGTACTTCGCGTTGCGGGATGGCGCACGAACATGGTTCGAAAATCACGAGAGTGCCATTTTGATCTGGGATGATTTCCGACGGGAGCTGCTGGCTACATACCCAAGTACAGATCGCAGGGAGAAAGCCGAAGCAGCCCTCCAAGCAAGATGCCAGCGCACAAATGAAAGTGTGGCAACGTACGTTGAAGACATGTGTCGTCTTTTCCGCCGCGCAGATCCGAACATGTGCGAGGATAACAAGCTTCGCCATCTCATGCGCGGCGTGAAACAGGAGCTGTTTGCCGGTTTGGTTAGGAGCCCACCACGCACCGTCGCCGAGTTTCATGCTGAGGCGACCACAATGGAGAGAACCCTGCAACAGCGGGCGAGGATGTACAACCGCGACATCAACATCGCTTCCGTAGACGCAATGCCAACTGTCTTCGGAAGCAACATGGATGTTTTACGCGAGCTGGTCCGCTCCGTAATGCGAGAAGAGCTGCAGAGGCAGCGACATGACCAAAGCCCCCCAGCCCTCTCGTCACTGGCGGACGTAATACGAGACGAAGTCCGACAGGTAGTTCAGGAACCACTTGCACAGCCGGGTGCACAGCTAGGAGCACCACTACAGCTACCACCGAGAGTCTCATACGCTGAAGCACTGCTACGAGAAACGCCCGCGCGCATGGACGTCGCAGCCGCTACAATGAGACGTGCGATGCCTCCACCTGCTCTCCCACCAACAGAGTGGAGACCAAGGAAGAAAGACATATGGCGCACTCCTGACCAGCGACCTCTGTGCTACCACTGTGGAGAGGCGGGCCACGTCTACCGATTCTGCCAGTATCGTCAGGCGGGACTTCGCGGTTTCCCAGTAAATGCGCCTCGCCCTCAGTACGGTGAACGTCCCATTGAAATTGAGGAGTACCTGGCGAGCCGTCAAGCTTCGCATGACGTTCCGCAGCATCAGCCTCGATCGACGGCGTCGCTGAGACATCGATCACCAAGCCCTCAACCGTCATCGAGCTCCCCGACGCCAAGGCGCCGCTCACAAAGCCCTCGTCGGGAAAACTAGGTTCCGCGACCTGTGGAGGTAAGGCCGCTAACGACGCTGATACAGAAGAGCCTCCATCGCTGACTCCGAACGAGGACGATAAACACAGGAGCCGACACCGTGATGGCGAAATCACTTCCGACTTGCGCGTATTTGTTGACGGCTATGAAGTGGTTGCTCTTGTGGATACAGGTGCAGATTACTCCGTTATCAGCAGCGAGCTAGTCAGAACGCTACGCAAGGTACTGACGCCTTGGAGAGGATCACCAGTTCGCACCGCAGGAGGGCACCTCATAGAACCGACGGGAAGGTGCACCGCTAGAGTCGGCATACGAGGTTTCACCTATGTCGCTAGTTTTATTGTGCTGGCAGAGTGCTCAAGAGACTTGATTATTGGCATGGATTTCCTACTGGATAACGGCGCTGTGATTAATCTGCGGGAAGCATGCGTTTCATTTTCAACGAGGCACGCTATCGCAACGTATATTATGAAGAAAAATTCTATGATTTATGTATCGTGGACGACGACGTCGTGGTGCCTCCGAGGTCCAGCGTAGCTGTCGAAGTAAAGAGCAATGCATTCAGTGACTATAATGGGCTTGCGAACAGCAACACCGAGCTGATGGTTGAAAAAGGAATCTGCATGGCAAGAGGCCTTGTTCAACTGCATGGCGGGTGTGCTAATGTTCTGCTCACCAACTTTGGAAATGAAGTACAGCACGTTGCAAAAGCAACTGTGATTGCAAGGCTTCATGACTTCATCCAAGTAGCGGACCTGAGCGCTTCTGATACCTCGCTATCCGATTCCGAAGATGTGAATTCTATCATCAGGTCCATTGACATCGCGCCAGGACTACTGCCTAACCAAAAGGAACAAATAGAAAACCTCGTAAAGGAATTCGAAGCATGCTTTTCTACGTCATCTAAAGTCCGACGTACTCTATTACGAAACATCGGATAATGGTCGACGAATCAATCAGACCGATATGCCAGCACCCTTACAGGGTGTCACGAAAGGAAAGAGAGGCCATCGGGAATCAAGTTAAAGAAATGCTCCGAGATGACGTCATTCAGCCATCCACAAGTCCATGGGCCTCACCTGTAGTACTTGTAAAGAAAAAAGACCAGTCCTTGCGCTTCTGTATCGATTCCCGAAGGCTGAATTCCGTAACTAAGCGAGACGTTTATCCCCTTCCGAGAATCGATGACACTCTGGATAGACTACGAGACGCGAAGTTCTTTTCCTCCCTCGACTTGAAGAGTGGATACTGGCAGATCGAAGTGGACGAACGAGATCGCGAGAAGACGGCATTCGTGACACCGGACGGACTATACGAGTTCAAGGTACTTCCATTCGGCCTTTGTTCCGCTCCCGCCACGTTCCAGCGGATGATGGACACCGTACTTTCCGGCCTGAAATGGCAGTCCTGTCTGGTTTACCTTGACGATGTTGTAGTTTTTTCTACTACCTTCGAGCAGCATCTCGAACGACTGCGAGCCGCGTTAGAAGCAATTAGCTCAGCAGGCCTGACAATTAAGCCGCAGAAATGTCATTTCGCCTTCCACGAGCTGCTTTTCCTCGGACATGTCATTAGTGCGGAAGGCATTCGACCAGATCCTGAGAAGACGGCGGCCTTGGAAAATTTTCCGAAACCGACGGACAAAAAGGCTGTCAGGCGATTTTTAAGGCTCTGCGCGTATTACAGACGCTTCGTGAAAAATTTCTCGAAGATTGCCGAACCACTCACAATACTGACGAAGGAAGACACATCTTTCATCTGGCAGCATGAACAAGAGAATGCCTTCAATGAACTACGACGGCGCCTTCAAAGCCATCCAGTTCTGGCACACTTTGACGAGGGAGCTGCAACAGATATCCACACCGACGCAAGCAACTTAGGTCTCGGAGCTGTCCTCATTCAATGGCAGAATGGACTGGAGCGAGTCATTGCGTACGCTAGTCGGGCTCTTTCGAAGGCTGAGGTAAACTACTCAGCGACGGAAAAAGAATGTCTCGCGGTGGTATGGGCTATTAGCAAGTTTCGGTCATACTTATACGGTAGACCTTTTCGAGCGATCAGCGACCACCATTCATTGTGCTGGTTAGCGAACCTCAAGGACCCGTCTGGACGCCTTGCAAGATGGAGCCTACGGCTACAAGAATACGACATAACAGTCGTCTACAAGTCCGGGCGTAAACATAGTGATGCTGATTGTTTGTTATGTGCACCACTTGACTCTACTGCTTCCACTTCTGCAGAGGACGGACAAGATTTTCCTTTTGTCGGCGCTGTAACATTATCACAGATGGCACAACATCAGCAATCTGACCCCGAGTTAGTTCTACTCATCAGGCACCTAAACGGGGAACCCGTTGACGTCCCAAGAGTTTTCTCCCGCTCTTTGTCGTCGTTCATCCTCAGAAATGGCGTACTGTACAAGCGGAATTTTGAACACAGTACAGAGACATTCCTGCTTGTCGTCCCTTCAACGTTGAGATCTGAGATCTTAGAAGCGTGCCACGAAGACCCATCCGCCGGACACTTAGGAGTAAGCAGAACTGTAGCACGAATTCGCACGAAATATTACTGGCCGAGATTGCTTAATTCTGTGCAGCACTACGTGAGAACATGCCGGGATTGCCAAAGACGTAAGACACCGCCACTGAAACCTGCGGGCCTCCTCCAACCCGTAGAGCCACCAGAATCCCCCTTTGAACAAGTAGGAATGGACTTGCTGGGGCCATTTCCTACGTCGTCTTCCGGAAAGCGATGGATTGTAGTTGCAACAGACTACCTGACTCGATATGCCGAAGCAGCGTCTCTTGTTCGAGGGACCGCTCTTGAAGTTGCTGAATTCTTCGTCACCAACATAGTGTTGCGACATGGCGCACCAAAAGTGGTCATTACAGACAGAGCAACCGCGTTCACGGCTGATTTAACGCAGTCCATTATGAAGCTGACCCATACCAATCACAGGAAAACCACGGCGTATCATCCACAAACAAATGGATTGACCGAACGTTTGAATAGAACCCTAGCAGATATGCTCTCAATATACGTGGACATAGAGCACCGAACGTGGGATAAGATACTGCCATACGCAACGTTCGCGTATAATACCGCAGTACAGGAGACGACTCGAATAACACCGTTCCAGCTTGTTTTTGGACGTACCGTCACCACACCCTTAGACGCAATGCTGCCGGTGGACGTGAACTCAGACAACGACCACGATATCAGCGACTTCACGCAAAGGGCCGAAGAGGCGAGACAACTAGGACGATATCGAATTCAACAGCAACAGCAACTCGACGCACATCGGTACAACTTACGACGACGTGACGTCAGGTACGCGCCAGGGGACAAAGTGTAGGTGTGGACTCCCATACGGGTACGCGGCCTCTCCGAAAAGCTGCTCCGTCGTTATTTTGGCCCTTACAGAGTACTTCCTCAACTTGGCCCTCTGACTTACGAAGTTGTCCCGGAAGGGCAAGTAACATCATCAAGACGGCGGCATCGCACAGAAACTGTGCACGTAGTCCGTATGAAGCCATATTATGACAGACAGTAACCAGACGAAGGACAACCTTGTTGCACGATGACTATTTTCGCCAGCAACACTACGGCTGGAGTTTTCAAAGGACCTCGCGTCAAGCATCGAGACGATGCACTGTTGGAAGGGGGACAATGCCGCCATCTATGTTCAAGTTACGCGCGCCAGCTATTTCCTGCGAGCAGCACGTGCCTGCTTCTCTCGGTCCACGGAGGTGCGCGCGAACCGCGCAGGGCTGAAAGAGAAGAAGAGGAGGTGTGCATCTTTGAGTGAGTTGGACAGCGTTCGCATAGGCGCCATCTGAGACGCTCCCAGTTGATTGCTTTTGTGTAAGGCACAAGTTCGCCTACTTTAACTTTTCGAATGAAACACTTGTTATTGAAGTGTGCGTGACAATATTGGAACTACATTGGATTTCGGGTCCCATGCTACACTTTTGACTAGATTAGTCCAATGTTGGATACCAGTCGTATAACGTTGGAAAAAATTGGGAAAGAATGGCTTTGGCCAACATTGTCCATCGTTTGTATTTTCAATATTGGTAAGCTTGTATAAACAATGGAAGCTCTAACCGTTCTTTCCAGCCTTTATTGATGGCTGTCCATCATTTTTTGCCAGCGTTCATCGTTGGATGAGGCAGCATTTCTTGCCAGCCTCCTTTATTGGCTGATTCTATATTTTCCCCACCTTTTTTATTGGCTATCATGCATGCACTTAAATTTGTTTTGCCGAGGATTCTGGTTCTAGGCAAAAAGCAAGAATATCCAGTAAATTATGGGAGTAACAATAGCTTCATTTTGTACTTAGTATGCATGTATGTATTGCCAGCTTGGGAAATGAATTTGGTTATGTTCACGATTCGTGGTTATGACGATGGCATAAAACAGACATAACTGGTCTATGCACTCGTATGTTAATGGCGAAACGTATCTTTCGAACACATACACACATACAAATAAGCAAAATGTCTTCTTTGTGACACATTTTATTCGTGAGTATAAGAGACATGAGAAGGGATTGAAAAGAAAGTTCTGATAAAATCAACAAATCAATATTCACTCTGAGTTTGAAGTCCATTGTATATGATCAGCCTCGAGAAAAATAAACGCATAAGCACCATAAGCAAAAAGAAGAGGCACAAGAAAACATACGCCTAAACCTATGCGACACGTTTTAGTTTACGTGTTTACGTGGAGCTGCTGAAGCTTGAAAGGTTCCTGAAACGATTCCACGAAACAGCTGAATTGTAGAAATTTAACACTTCCTCAAATAACACAGCATAAGTGAATGTTAGGATACGGTGATATGTTTCTGCATGCAGTATCCGGAACGGAGGGTATGTGGGGACAAACCGACGACTTCGAAAGAACCGAAAACCAGGAACCAGGAACAAGAAATGACCGGTAAAGAGCATAGGGAAAACACGCGTTTCACGCAAGACAAAAACACAAACATGAAAGTCACACGAACCAAAACAGCTTTGCTAGAACCGATTACTTCATCTGCCGCGGCGTATACAACAAAAGCCCACCACGTGTGTATTTACAAATAGACAAATATAAAGAAAATACGCAGTAATCCATGCTATAATAAACCCGGCACATGCCACAATGAGGGTGCGAGGACAACAGAATGCACAATGAGTAAAATAAACGAATGGCTAAAATCGGTACGAAGCTTTCAGGAAAACCTTTAGAACTGTCGCAACACGTCGAGGCTCATCTGTTCAGTTCACTTAAAATGTCCGGTCCAAAGAAGCGCAGGGTTGCCACTTTTTCACTATGCAGAAGTTTCCAGTTGCAAGTTCCGTGTCCGTAGACTACTCAGGTGTTCTGACTTCGTAAACTCGCCAGTTTCAGCAGATACACGATGCCCGTGCGACACAACCTGTGCGTCCGAAAAACCTCTGCAGAGTGAAAGCTGCTTCGCCTGCCTCACCCCTAGCTCGCTGCAAGAAAACATGTCAAACAGATATGCGAAGCAAAACAGATTAGTGCCGCCCACGCAGCTCCCCCCCTCCGCCCCCCTGCCGTGGTATGCTTCCATGTTCGGCGGGATCCTGTGCCCGCTGCTCGAGGTAGAAAGATAACAAAGGCTTTTCTTTACCTTCCAACGTTTTGCATATACCGTATTTACTCATGCATAACTTATACCGTGCTTACTCGCGCATAACACGTAACTCGTGTTTTTTTTTCTCGATGAATCTAGGAGTTCCAAAAGGTACGTAAATTACACTCAACAGAACGCGTACCTTAACAGCCAAATGCATTCGTGGGCTACATTCAAGCATTAGCGGATGTGCGACTCGGAATCGTAATCACTGGTGCTGTCAGCGGCATCTCTAAACTCCAGTATCAAGGGCGACTAGTATTCACGTGTCCAAATTATCGTGGCGGCACGGTTCTCAGTTAATCGGCAAACACTATGTTGAATTTGTTTTATAGGCTATGGCGAAGCCTGGGCTACCGAACACTCAGTACTGAAAAAGGACAACACTAGCCTGCGCCACGTGGCACTGGATGTCATGGGGAGAGCATGCAAGTAATATTTTTGCGTAAACCGTACATAAAGTTGGGAGTGCAGAAATTACGCGTGGGCACTAATTATGCGAGTGCACACGGTACGTACATATATATTAACGTTGTTTCAAATGAAAAAGCGATCATTCTTGTAATATGTCATGTACTTCCCAATGTGAACAACATAGGCGCGACAGTATTTACGTCTGGACAATATTGTCTCGCAAGCACCATTGGCTGTCCTGTATTGGAGAAACTAGACAGAATGTCAGGACAGTATACACAGCCTACTTCTATTATTTTGGAAATAGTGCAATGACAACCGATAAAGTGACCCGCTATGCCATGCACGTGGGCTCGGAAGCCACTAACATGCGGCTGGGCATTTTGGACCATATGATGGCGTTGTAGATGTAATTTGCTCAACTTCCAATGTGCGCGTTCTAGTCTACTTCACACACGCTTAGCTAGAACTTGCACAAATAAACAATTACGTAAATTAGGAAGATAATTTTTCCTTCTGCACTGAATACATACACCATGACCTTTCTGAACTCATTTGCGGCACCGAGTCGAGCTGGTGGTCCCTTCATATTGGTAAAACAGGAAAACAATCATGTGTACTTGCCACCATGTGTACCTGCCTCCCAATATATCATGTGTACTTGCAAATGTTACCAATATTGATGCTACAACTCTTGTGTGCGGGCAATATTGTCCGACACAGAACATTGGAAGTCCAGCATTGGCTATGTATTGAGATTGATTGGACAATATATACAGCCTACCGCCATTACATAACCAACATTGATAGGACTATGTAGAAACTGACCCATCATTACCATCCTTGTGCACTGGATGCACCAATAATGTATGCTGAGTGGCAACTATGGCCCACATTTGCCTTCTTTACAGGATGGAAGAACCAATGTTGCAAATTGAATGGTTACGACGGGCCATTGTTGGAGACTTTAGTAGATGGCATTTCCAATGCTGGCTTTTGAGTGGTATCACAGGGCCTTCATTGGACCTCCGTAAGCCAACAAAAAAAAACAATATTGGCCCGAGCATCTGTGCTGCCTGGGTATCCTTCCCTTACGATGTGAAGTAGATGACATACGTACCGCTACCTACAATATGACCCGGCGCATTGTTGAGCTAGAAAGTCGATTCGCTGATGCAGAAGAGCGCAGTCAGAGCGATAATCTAAATTTCTATGGTATTTCTGACACTTTCAGCTCAGAAACATTCGCCGAATCTCAACAATTGAACTCTGCCGAGACAAACTATAGATAAATGTTAACGCAACAGATATAGAACGTCTTGGCCGTTGTACCCAGCGCAGGTGTCGCCCTATAATTGTAAAGTTTTCGTCTCACAAGTACAATTATTGCGAATGGTCGAAAACTGAAAGGCACTAGGTTCGGGAGGACGTTTCTCAACCCTGCTTCGTAACGCTAGGAAACATTTGCTTCCATTCGCTAAAGACTCCCACCGATTTAAAACATTGGTTCAAAGCCATACACATACTCAAGTACCGTCAGGGAAATTCCATAGCAACCATTTCGCAGTGGCAGAAAAAGTGAAGCTGCCCTTACCGCACCTCGAAATAAAACCATGATATCTGTCCACTAACATACGCAATTACCTTCCAAAACGCGACATCAGATCAAACCTTGTTTTATCATCAGCTTATAATATATTGACAGTAACTTAAACATGGCTTACTTTTCACATTAGTGATGCTGAAGCCATCATCGACTTACCGAACTTTCAAGTTTACCGGACAGACCGCGCTGATATGCGTGGTGGTTGTGTGCTTCTGGCAATTGATCGCCAACTGCCATACTCAGTAGTTCATATCGCGTCCGTTCTAGAATATCGTGTTTCGAGATTCCTCATCAGAAAACACGATAAAATTGGCGCCATAACCTATTTTTGGGGAACCTGACCCTACGGATCTCTGTACTTTCCATGCACTCACACATGTACACACGCGCTTGTAAGTGTATGTGTAGAGATGTGCGTGTTTGTATGTGTTTCTGCATGTGGGTGTATGCACGTATATAAGTAACAATGTTCTCCACCTAACGGCCTTATTAAAGCTGAAGCCCCTTCCATTTTCTGCGAAAGGAAGCAGTATATTCTTTTTAATCTTCTTTTTCTTCTTTCTTGTCGTTTCAGTTACATAATCTTTCTTTCTTTCTTTTCTGCGTGTACGGCCAACATTTCAGTACAGCCATAATTTCAGTGAACGTGGCGGTCGACTCCGTCGCATACGCGCCGCGGGAACAAGGTTCGCAGAAGTGAACAAAAGAGAGAGTGAGAAGAATGGCAGGCCCCATGTGCAGTGGGAATCAAGGAAATGCGAAGCTCACATCAGCAACGTAAACTGGACCTCCATTGTTGTCTGGATGTAGCGATTTTGGTACATATGAAGTTAACGAAACGGGCGCAAGGGCACCAAGACTGTTGCAGGTAAATCATGCCGCTCATTACGTGCATATCATAATTTTCATTTTATGAGATGTCATTTATGTTCTTCATGCGGTCATGTTTTGGCATACCAATTTTCGTATGCATCTCATTAACGAAACGGCCAGGAGAGCACGAAGTCGTAGGCGGCTAGATAGAGATAGATAGATAGATAGATAGATAGATAGATAGATAGATGCGCTCAAAGTCGCCCAAGTTCGCTAAGAAATACTGCACACTTAAAAAAGGAAGAAAAAAAAAGAAATAAAAACATTTCTTTATTGCATAGAGGTGTCGCCGGACAGACGACACCCAACACAGCACAGCCACCTTTTGTGGGTGCCCTAACCTGTGTGCACTGCAGTACTTCCGGAGCTCAGTTTTATTCCCCACTGTGCACTCCTTGCTTCCACTCTGAGTTGCTAGCGGCGATTTTGTTCTCCCTGCCGTACAACCTTCTCTCCAGCACCCATAGCGCTCACCTGCAGAATGCCTTTTGTACCTCTAGTACCACTCTCTCCCTTTCCCTCTCCCGATCAGCTTCGCAGCTAGCACTTCACTTCTCTATGTGCCTCGAAAAATACGGGACCTGTGGTCGAAACTGTTTGCAATAATCGATAACCGCGAAGTCGTATCTACTATTTTACTCCAAATACGTTTGGCCCATTGAGCACAAATTCACAAATTCTACACACACACACACACACACACACACACACACACACACACATATATATATATATATATATATATATATATATATATATATATATATATATATATATATTGTGTCGAACCACGTAGGTTTCAGGGACTTTTTTAATGCGTAAGCAAATGCCGAGGCACCGAGGCGGTCGCGATCGCATCAACAACGCAACGTCAACGTCGTCTTCCTCTCTTCTCTGCGCGCTTCTCTCGAGCCACTGGCGTTTCTCTCGAAGCACTGACGTGCTGTAACATTTCTCCTCTCCCAGACGAAGCCCCCCGGGCGAGTCACTCCGGTTGCCTGCATGTGCAAGGCTTTAGACGGGCGACGTGCGTCACGTCAGTTTTAGATGATCGTCTTCCACTTGGAGTGAGGCGTGCAATCTTATAGGTCACCTCGCTCAGACGCTCTAGGATTACGAATGGTCCGGCGTATTCCGCGAGTAGCTTTTGGCACAAGCCACGCTTGCGTACGGGAGTCCACAGCCAAAGGAGGTCACCGGGAACATAGGTGACATTCCTGTGGTGACTGTCATGGTGTGCTTTTGAACAGTCCTGTGAGGCCAACGTACGTAAGCGAGCAAGTCGACGGGCCTCCTCCGCACGACACAAAGCCTCTGCGATGGCCGAGCCGTCATGAACAACAAAAGAGAAGATAGCATCCAGCGTATGTCGAGGTGGACGAGCGTAGAGGAGGTAGAAAGGGCTATAGCCGGTGGTCTCGTGTTTCGCAGAGTTGAAAGCGTACGTCACGAATGGCAATACTTCATCCCAGTTCTTGTGGTCTGAAGCGACGTACATCGATAACATGCTAATCAATGTTCGGTTCGCACGCTCAACCAAACCATTTGTCTGTGGGTGATAAGCTGTGGAATTTCGGAACTTGGAGGCACACAAACGAAGTAATTCTTCCACGACATCGGCCGGAAACTGGCGACCACGTTCACTTATTATCACCGTGTCGGAGTATGATCGATCGCAGCATGAACTCAGAAACCCCAGTTGCGGTGGTGGACGGTAGGGCTGCTTTCTCACAGTGGCGTGTCAGGTAGTCGGCGCACACGATTATCTACCGGTTGCCTTTTGAAGAACGCGGAAACAGTCCGATCAGGTCTATAAAAAAATTGTAGCGCAAAGGAACACACGGACAGACAAAGAGCACAGGACGGGCGCTAACTTCCAACTGTGTTTATTGAAAAAAAATTACAGCATATCCACGGAGTGAATGATGATGAGTGGGCGAAGCTCGGGATGATGAGTGGGCGAAGCTCGAAACTAACGTTTCGGCAGGTGGGCCTGCCGAAACGTTAGTAAAGAATTTGTGTTTCGAACGTTTGTCACCCTCTTCCTCAAACATATATATATATATATATATATATGGGTTTTGCCGGTAAACGCTTCTCCAACGCGAGCAGTCGGTATTTCTCAATCAAGAAACTCGCTAGGAGACGCTGCCTGCGCCAACGTTGTCTCTCGCGTTTGCCGGGGCAGTGTCGAGTTTGCCCGGGAGCCACGCGCTCGCCTCGGCGCGTGCGTGCCCTCCGGCAGGCACGCGCCGGTGGCTACCTACTACGACGACTACTACTACTACTACTACATACATCGGGGACGCACGACCCACGCCTTAAGGAACTTCGGCCCTAAAACGTACGTACACTTATACAAGTCACAAGGGGCAGCAAGGGCATGACACTCGCGTTAATCAGGAAACTACGAGGAATATCATATCTTGAAGCAATGTGGCATGAAATCGTATCTGGACACATTGCATGCTCCATGACTTTAGAAGCTTTCTTCGCTGCAAAAACCCACAAGGTTGAATGCCCATTCAGAAGTATCTTAATGCCTGTTTGCTCATTAAGTTGTTTCTAACAAATAAAGAACGAGCCCTTTCGTTAGTTCATTCAGAACTATTGTTACTGAAAAAGGATCCTGGCAAGGCCTCATCGGACAGAAGCACCCATGTTCTCTCCGGATCACAGATCCGTTCCTGGTGCGAAGCTCTCAAGAAATAGCCAAGGACTTACTTGATGGAACAGTCTCTGGCACGCATGCGTTTTCAATGGACGTTGAAGAACTATTTTATTCCATCCCTCATGCAGGCTTGTGTTGTGCAGTGCAAGACTTAATCAAGGAAAACGGTGAAGTCACGTTCCGGAATGCCACGGGGGTAAGCTGTGATAACTTTATCACCTTGGTTAAGTTCTACCTAGACTCAACGGCCATATGCTTTAATGAACACTACTATGTACAAAAATCGGGCATATGCATATATAGGGTCGTCCGTGGCACCTGTGTTATGCGACATCTTTCTATCAGCTGTCGACAAGCGCTTGGCCCCAGAACTACAAAAATTTCACGTCACAAAGGCCTATAGATATGTGGATGACCACCTGGTCACCTTAAATTGCGTAGGCAGAGCTGTGCCAGATTCAGTCATTTCAGACACACAGCAGGAATTTGACATTGCAGGTGAAGGGCTTCGGTTCACTAGGGAAATGACAGATGGCAACAGCATTCAGTTCCTGGATTTAAAACTGTATTTCACGAGCAAGCACATTTGCTGGATGTATACTCCTAGAACAAAGAAAGGTCTGTTGCCCTACGACAGCGCCCACTCGAAACTGGTTAAGAGAGGTATCGCCACGACTTGCCTGAAAGCGTCTCTTGAAAAGTCCTGCAAACACCAATTTTCAAGCTAGTTTTCAACACCAAATTGACCGCCTCCACGCTTCCAAGTTCCCTGCCTTATTGGTCTCTAGTGTGTGCGAGTCCCTACTAAAGAAGCTTAACGGTATCGGAAGCAAAGAGTCCGATGAGCGTGAGAGGCAACCTACGGTAGCAATACCGTACGTACACCGTATCTCGCACAATTTGAAAAAGGTACTCTCAAAATACAATGTCAATGTTGTGTTCACGGCTCCATGCAAACTTTCAAAGGTATGCCCCATGACGTCAAAAAGAAAGAGCAAGAATTGTGATAAGAAACACGACACTACTTTCACCGAATGTGAAACAAAATCCGTTTATAAAATCCCACTCAGCTGCGATAAAGATTACATAGGGCAAACAGGTCGGTGTTTCAATGATAGTGCCAGAGAGCATGCGTTGAATGTCAAGACCAACTCTGGAGGACACCTGGCCGAGCATTGCAAGAGATGCGGGTGCACACCCGAGTTTGCGCGCACTAGTTTCGTAATGAAGCGGGCACCAGAGAGGACGGAAAGAGAGATAGTTGAAGCCTACTACATTTTAAGGGCCGGTGACAACTGCATTAGCACGCCTTCATTAACACTCTTGAACAGTGAAGTGACATTCCTGGAAGGACACGTATAAAAAAAAAATTTCAGGCCATTCGGGAAGTGCATTTTTCTTTTTTTTACCTATTTATCTTTTTACCTATTGTTTTTACTTTTCCCGTTTTATTGACGCCTCATTGTACGTTTAAGACCTGTTACCGTTTTTTAGCTGGTTTTTCTGTTTTGTGACGCGGGGTGCGTCACAAAACAATGCGACGCACCCCAATGGCCTTTAAGTTTTGTTCTCGTTTTTGCCGGTTTTATTGTTTTTATCCTTTGTGACACACCCCACTGGCCTTTAAGTACTGTTGTCGTTTTGCGTATTTTATTTTTTGTTACGCACCCCTTTGTCCCTCTAAGTATTGTTGACTGTCCTCCAGTGTGTGTGTTATGCAGAGCCGTTGGTTTTCGCTCTATGCGACCCAATCCTAGGAAGCGCACGAATGGCGCCTTCTGCAGACAAACACATACCCGCACCTGCGTTTAAAACATGCCATCCACCCAACCACATACGCCGCCACTTGCCTGTGGTGTGGAGGACAGCCAACTCTCGCTCACATCACGTGGGAATGCGAGCTCAGGCCATCTAAAATTAATACACCTCATATTTCGGCGCAAAAATTTCGAACGGAGCAGTGGGAGACCTGGCTTGCCAGCGAGGAAAAGGAGGCCCAAGTGGCACTCCTCGACCAGGCGCGGCGGGCTGCTGAGGCCAGTGGAGCCCTGGACTAGGGGCCCCACCCACCTGCTTCGCCAACCTCCTTTTCTTTTTTTTTAATAAACGTTTGTCAACTCAACTCAACTACAAAGTTTCTGCTAGCAACGCTTATTGCTTCCTTTGGCCTTGTTTCCTTCCTCCTGCAGCGTCACTTTTGTAATGAAATGGACTGGCGCGAAAACTGAAAAATAAGTCATGGAGCATGCAATGTGTCCAGATACGATTTCATGCCACATTGCTTCAAGATATGATATTCCTCGTAGTTTCCTGATTAACGCTAGTGTCATGCCCTTGCCGCCCCTTGTAACTTGTATAAGTGTACGTACGTTTTTTCAATAAACACAGTTGGAAATAGTTAGCGCCCGTCCTGTGCTCTTTGTCTGTCCGTGTGTTCCTTTGCGCTACAATTTTTATAGAAGTCATGAACCAACTAGCCCAAGCGAACGTTTTGCTAAGTCCGATCAGGTCTATGCCAACTTTTTAAAAAGCGGGAGCTGGGGGGCGTAACTGGCTGTAGTTGACCGACTGAAGCAGAAGTTGGTCACTTGTGGCTCTGCCACTGTGTACATAGACATCAATCGTCTTGCGCATTCGAGGCCAGTAAAATCGTTCTGTGGTGCGATGCAGCGTTCGTGCGGCTCCAAGATGACCAGGCGTGGGGTCATCGTGTGTACCATGCAGAACAGACGATCGAAGGGATTCCGGAACCACCAGTAGAAAGCGGGCGCCAGTTAATTCCTCTTGTAAAGAAGGTCATCTCGGATACAGGATGGGTTTTCGGCCATGGAACCTTCTGCTGCTGAGAAAATGCTTTTCAAACTGGGGTCTTTGGGCTGCTCGGCGGCGAAAATCTTTGGTTGCTACCGCGTAGAAATTCCTTTTTTCGTTCCAATGCCTTTCGGCGTTACTGCTGTCGTCATCGGTGGGCGGCGACGTTTGACGTATTTCAAATTGCCCAATTGTAAGCGGCCGCTTTTTCTCCTCTTTCTCCGCCGTCCGCGGGCTTGCATAGTAATTATGTTTGGTAAGCAAGTAGTTAATAAAGTTGTGGTTGCGCGCTTATTAGATGAAAATGGTTTAGTAGCATTAAAACGCAAAAGGGAAGGAAATATGAGGCAAACAAAACGCAAACACACGTGTATTTGTAGTCGTAGCCACACTTGCGCCGTACGTGAATCCAAGCCATATCGCTGAGCGCGAACAAAATGGCAACCGTTGTGGGAAACAGCTGACTGTGTTTTCATCAGTTATTCGTCCGGATCAGCTGCAACATTGGAGCAGAAGCGTAGTACTTTCGCCTGAGAAGAAGTTCTACACTCCACATTTTTTCGGGAGTGACGGAACACTGAATTGAGGTGAGCACAAAGTGTTACTGCCGTGGTCTGTTCCCGCTACGTGCATTGTTTGATGTGCGCGCTTTCTTTTCCTGCAACAGGAAGCTGTTCGGAAGACAACTCGTCATATTATCGGACAGTAAAGTGGAACATCGTGAACTGGCCGCGATCGAGAACTCGCAAGGTAGCAAGCGCCGTTTGACGGGACACCCCCAGGGCACAGCGTAATTTCATGAAATCTGTGATCACCTGCCGTCCGTTGCGGAAGCTACCAGCCACTGTCGTCGTCGATCGAGAAAGCTGCTGCTGAATTCGCAAAAGTAAGTACATGCACTACATTACCTTGTTTAAATGAAAGAAATTGCGAAGCTAGAAATGAGAGCACGAAAACAAAGTGTACTGGCGTGTATGCCATAAGATTTTGACATCAATTTTTTAGCACTGCTTAACTAACGTGTAGTGATGTTCAGTGATGTGTTCTATGCTCCTCACAGACGTGCGAACGTATGAAATGGTGGCTCGGGTTAATGTGTGTAAAAAATACAACTCGGAATATACAAATGGTGCCATTTCTGTTTTTTTATGTAACTACTGCACAATAAGGGGGGCTATTTCTCGAGTTCTTTGGGAAGTAATGGTGTCACGCGTATCTTCTATGCTCATGACATGCAGCTTACCGAGTAGAATATTTGCCTTCTTCGCACCCATGTGCGATTTACTCATTTAACTATTGTCTACCTTGTGAAATTGGAACTTAGTCATTTTGTTTAAAGCTGTGAGCGTAAAGAAAGGAAACAGCCAGAGCTTCGATGTTGAGCTTTCCACGTGAAGTGTTCGCATTTGCTTTGCACACATGCTTCTGTTTGTGCTCTGTGCAATACCAAATTAGCAAAGACACCCCTTCCAGCAGTGCTCGCTAAAGTCTGTCAGTACGTGTATAAGCGCAGATACATAGAGGTACAGTGGCTTACTCATTTTCACACAACCTCTCTATATGAAAACAAGATGTGGATGTTCTGAAAAATGCAAGTGCGTATGTTGGCTAAAGGTAGGCATGCTTTTATTTCTGTATGTCAGTGTGCATGTAAATTTGTGGTGCTTCAGTACAGACTCACACAGCATTTGTGCATGAGCTTACAATTCTGTAAATTGAGATCGAAACAGTAATGCCGTGAGGCCTCGTTAGCATCGCCTTGCACATAAATTGATTTTGATCTTTTTTTTTTCAACCAGCACGAGGAATCCGAGAAGCCGAGCCAGCAGTAGCTGGGTGCACAGCGCCTGGTGCAGGAGTTCAGGGTGCCAGATGACATCGAGTGCCTGCTGAAGCAGCTTGTCTATGCCCTCAGCAAGTTTACTGCCCCCACTCCCCCTCCTTGACCTGCCTCATTAGAGTATGCATGCATAAGAGCGAAAATTTTCATCATGATACTCTTTTTTTTTCTTAAGCTACTTCATGTAATGGTGATTGTTTGAAGACCGAGTATCTGCAACTTATGACAGGAAGTGCTTTTGACAGTGTTTAAGTGAAGCATTAATTCACTGTTTCAATTATACCACTATAGTAGGAGTGTCCAAAACACTAGGCTGTGCCAAGAGCTCACTGTGGAAGCGTAAACTTCCAGGCATCCCATCATTGTCATGTAACATCAGACACGACGGCACACTGCAAATCTGCATGTTCATTGTAAGAAAGCTGTAGGTTGGGATAACTTCAGGTTATGTTGTCGCGACTTACATGCACAAGAATCATTTTACAAAAGAAAACTATCTGACAAAAATTTCTTGCCTATGCACCTGTCTCTGTGGTGTAGTTGCCTGTATTTAGTCTATTTTTTTTACTCCTGTATCTTTATACTTTGATTTATATGTTTAGGTTTATGCTAAAAGTTCTTTGTTGAACTACGGACAATTTCTTGTTCCTTTCTACCATTTTATGTTTATAGGATTCAAACAATAATATATTTATTTACGACATAACACTCATGTGCACGTAGGTCCATATTTCTCACAAGATTAGCGGAACACTTTGTTGGACTAATTGGTATGCAATCATTTGTTTTGTGGCACTGAAAAGTACAAACCACAAGAGAGTATCGGTGACATGTCTCATGTGTGGCGCTCATCCTTTATACTCTCTTGTGGTTTGTGTATTTTGATGCCAAAAAGCGAGAGATGTTCTTGTATTTTATGAATTCCATGCGAGCTGTGATTACTTATTTTTGATCCTGTTTGAAGGCATTTTGTATGCTGCAAGGTTCTTTTAGGTGCAGTATTTTCCTTTCTGGTTTATTTGTACGATCACTGCGCAGTTCAATACGTGGATGCATACTTAGTTTTGCTGGTGAGCAATTTTTTTTTGATGCTATGCGGCTGATCAGAGGTTTCGTGGCGTTACCTGTGATATCTTCTGATGCATACATCCACAATTTTTCATAAGAGTGGAAGGTCAGGGCAATGCCTGTGCACTGCAGAAATTACACACGCTTAGAACACACCTTGTGTCGTGTAGGCAATGTGGTGCTTGATTTTAAACATAATCATCATTTCAATTCTTTCGACGCTGTGTTTCATAAAAAGCAAGTAGGTGCTTTATTTATAATAGCTGAGAGTGTTTCATAATCTCCTACACCACACATTATAGAGCTGGTTAGTTGCTGAGAATTAATGGAAAATTGTGCAACATTGCAAGCAAAGAAATCTCACTGTATTGGTCTACAACTGTAGTAGTCTACACAGTACTTATATTACTGTATGAGCATTTGCAGGAATGTTCTACTTACACAAAAACAAGGACTGTAGATGTATGCCGGAAGGAAGCACAATGATGTTAACTTTGAGCAGATTTATTTACTTGTCATTTCTACATTTATGTTGCAGGCTTGCTTTGTTAACATTGAAGTTGACACACGTTACAGTCCTATTTACACATTCAGCTGCTCTTCATGTACATTGGTCTACAATGAACTATTTGCGTTTCTCACAGCATGGTGCAGTCCCCCGCCTCCCCCTATTTTCATTTGCAGGGCTTGTGAGGACAGAAAAAAATTATGGGTGCTAAATAATGAGTGCTGTTGCAAATGTTTACGTTAGACGTAGCTTGGCCTGTGCACATTTCCACCGGCAGTGGTAACTTGTACAGCACAGAAATAAAATTTTGGAATATCCTGGTTATTGACTACCACTTTTTTTTTTTTGCAAATGCAGGTGGTTTTGCTAATGATCACTCAGCCTTTCTATTCTTCGTTATGTAATCGCACTTCAAAGGTAGCCAGCACAGTATTTGGCATGCCGGGTAATGAATTTCGGGGGCACGTTCACCCTCTCAAGAGAATTGCGTGATGGTTATGTGGAAGAGTGGTGGGGAAAGCGGAGGCACAGTGAATGAGACTCTTGGTCGAACACAAGGTGTTGTGCTAGTTGCACTTTTCTGCAGCTGGTGGCTTCCAAGCTTCCGTTGGAAGTTATGAGATGAGCAGGAAGCTATGCCGAACATTATCCTGTCTTACCGAACCGAAAAATCACGGCCACAACAGCATGTTTGTCATCTGTGTAACAACAGCTTGAGCAGTGAACTCCATTCCCAGACAAATGAGAGTTTGAAAAAAAGAAAAAAGAAAACAGCCGAAATTCGTAGAAGTTACTGAACAATTTGCATGCACATGATGACAGCTGCAACAAGCATTGAAGGGGCTTTCACACTGTGTTGCTGTGCGTGACACTGAATTGAAGCACACTGTTTCATGCATCACGTGCAACGCTCTCAAAGTTGGTGCTCTTTGTGCTGTGTACTTCCACAACCAAAAAGTAGTACATTGATTGAATAGATCGAGAAACAACAAATGCTTTGCTGGCAGCCATCAGCATCACAAAAAAAAGCTTTCATTGTTGGTGAAAAAATCAAAATACATTATTTTGTATTTCATACCAGATGTTCGTTTGTCGGAGCACTATACCCCTGCTTTCTTTTTAATGGACTGCATGTATAGCCTTCCAAGCGTTCCACCTTATGTAGTGGAATATACCATAAAAAGAACTTGAAATTCAAGAACAATTCTCTCCATTCTAACGCAAATCATGCAACAAAAAGCCACATTTGTGCTGTACTATAATGCAAGGTACTCATTAAGTACTGTATTGTTTCACATCGAACATTCTAGAGGTGGCTTTATACATCTTTAATGACAGCATGTAAACACACTAAATGTTGCCTGGTTGTGACCACGCTCCAGTATGCAGCATGTATTCTGTAATTTAGTCTTGTGGTGGAATTACTTGAAAAAGGTAAGTTTCATTTTTGTCAAACATCTGGTAGCACATTTGAACAACGTGATGTATAGTCAGCAGAAATGATATGAATTGATTCTTCGATGCCAGTAAAATGGCCACAATATTGCAGCTACGCTTTGTTGTGCTTAACGATGTCACAGTTGTTGCACTTTTATCTGTACTGTCCTCAAATAATGTGCATGCAGTGCCACACTTTGCAACAACGGTGTCCCACACTGCACAGTGTTCTCATATAAATACAGTGATCTCGATCCTTTGCTTTGGGGCAAGCCCTACGGGACTCTACTCCTGGCTGTTGCTGCTGATATCACCTACGTCCAACTTGAGAAAGCCCTCATTAAGTCTAAGCTTGCACAATATAGCACACGCTGCAGTGAATATTGGCAGCGATGTCTGGCTCATGGAGTGCTTAGAAAGCTGGTCTGTGGGTCTTGGTGAATTTCGCTTGAGCATTGTGTATAAGGGGATGGCCAGGGATCGGGCTCACAAGCCATGGCTGCAGTGGCTGCAATATAATCAGTACCATAGTCAGCTGGCAGCATTTCTTTTCAAGGGGACACACGCATGCACACACACACACACACCTGGAATATATATGCACAGGCATTTGTTTGTGAAAGTGGAAAATATACACATTAGAATTGGAACAATTTCGGGGGCGGGTTGTCCATGGACCCCTCTCCTACTATTCTTGTGGGAGTAGTGCACCAAGCTGTGTGCCATCGCTTTACAAGAACGCTAGTACCACAAGGAATAAAGCTACTTCACTGCAAAAGCTGCGCTGAGCCTGCCTTAATGATGTGATCTATATATTTACTTCTCCCATCAATTTAGTAGCAATGTCCATTAGAAAAAATCCAGTGACTGCACTGACGGGGGCTGCTTGTTCATCTTACAGCAGGCATGTAATAGTGCACTCGTAGTTTTGTTAAAAGCACTGTTGCACAAGGTATGCTGTACAATTTGTCACTACAGTCGTAACTTCGCAACAAAACCGCTTTTCTCTCATTTAAGGAGGCATTCGCCTAGCTCTACCGTGCGCCCCGACGTCGTAGCCGAATTCCGGTCGTATGCAGTCCACAGCGAGGGTGCGCACATCCGAATCGTAGACATAGGAAAATGTGCGCGGTGACAACGCATTGTTAGCAAATGCAATAAACCGGCCAACCGTCATATCTCACACGATCACCTTCAATCGCCGTCAGGTCCGATGGGGATCACGATCGCGATGTGCTCATCGTGATCTCTATCGCACTTCGCTCACATCAGCGCCAGACTTGATCCGGATTAGTTTAGGCCAAATGTGGCAGCGGCAGCGTTGATTACGATCAAGAAATCCAGCCCTGTTTGCCGCGGTTGAGTGTGCTCGTGTGCCACCGGTGTATGAATCTGGTGCAAGCGTACTAAACAAAACACACAAGGCAAAGTACTCACGGACATGGCGTTGAGGCCGTAGAAGTGGTGTCCACACATGAAAGAAGTCTTCCTCTATCCCTTGGGCACATTGACGCCGATGAGAGCGCTGTGCACACATCCGACCACGCCGGGAATGACGCCGCGACGAAGAAAGCACTCCTTCACGGCCGCCTTTTTGATCGGTCGTTGTTGCCATGTTGCCCCAGTGGTTCGTGTCCCGCCGGCGTTCACAAACACAAGCGAAACGCACCAGACGCACTCGCTCACCGTCGCGTGCAACATCCGAATCGTCTCCTCACATCCTCGTGAGAGCTCCCGGTAGCGTAAAAACGCGGCGCGCACAACAGCTTCCGTTCGACCGAGCGACCCATCGGTCGCTTCGTTTCGAGTTCCTACGCGACTTCACCGCTCAAGCATAGCACGGACGCAAATGCCGTCGAAATTCATCACCCGGCAAGTCAAACGCGCCGTCCGATGCCCTGCGTCGACGTAGTCGAGGCTCGCCGGCGCCCGCCGCAACAGCAAAGCCGCCGCCGTTAAGCCCACCGCCACCCCGAACCTAGCAGCCGCCGCCATGTTAGATGCTTTTTTCAATTCCTTTCAAAACGCATCGCTCTCCGGCGATTCTAAAACATGTTCCTTTCGGCCGTGCATAATGAGTGCGTAAACGTCATTTTGACGTCACGGATTCGCCGCCCCCGCCGGCGTCAGCGGCGCGAAATTTGTTTCGACCAATGGCAGGCGGCCAGGACGGGAAGAGGCATGAAAAAATAAATGTAATCGTTAGGCGGTAGGCATCCCGTGATTCTGCGCTCTCGCGGACGTCAGCCGACGTCATGCGGCGCGAAATTTGCTTCGACGAATGGCAGGCGCCAAAACGCATAAAGTGACGTCAAAAAGCATAGAAATTGGAATGGAATCGATACGCGGTAGCACCCCAGGTTTGCTTAAAGAGCGGTTCGCGTAGGCTACATGTCAGCGCGTTGAATGAGGACGGCACCGACGCCAATGCCACTTGCGTCTGTGTGAATCTCCGTTGGTAATGGAGGATCAAAGTGCCGAAGTATTGAAGTCAAGAGTTCGACGAAAGCTCGTCGGATCGGGAATAATCATGGTCAAAAGGTGAAAGCAAGACGCCGACCAAATAAAACTTTTAAAAATAACACGACGTTTCGGCTCCCGTACGGGGGCCTTGTTCACAAATCACATTTGTGAACAAGGCCCCCGTACGGGAGCCGAAACGTCGTGTTATTTTTAAAAGTTTTATTTGGTCGGCGTCTTGCCGAAGTATTGGCCTCGAAGTTAATAAAAACTTCAGTTGGCGAAAAGCGGCGGCGCACTCAGAGGTCCAGTGTTCTTGCGTAAAAGATTCGCCAGGGGGTGTGTGACAATTAAACGAGAACCCACGTATGAACAGCCGGAAATATGAGCAGAGCCCCAGGAAACTGCGTAGCTGCTGCACAGATTTTGGTTGCGCGAATGATTCAACTGCTGCTGTCTTGTGCGGGTCAGGTCTAATTCCGTGTCTATCCACGAGATGTCCTAACACCAGTGTTTGGCGTTCGCCAAAACGGCACTTCTTCGAGTTGAGCACAAGACCGGCCTTCTTAACGCAGTCGAGTACGATATCCAAACGAGTGTGATGTTCGGGAGATGTGCGCCCAAAAATGACGACGTCATCAAGATAGCACATAAAAATCTGCCATTTCAGACCCCGCAGAATGGTGTCCATGAGTCTTTCAAAAGAGCGGACAGTCGGGCCAGTTGGTAAGCATTCATGGTGATAAGTGCGCAAACTCAGCACAAGGACGCAGCAAGGAGACACAAACGAGCGCGGACTGAAACTAACGTCCGTTAGTTTCAGTCTGCGCTCGTTTGTGTCTCCTTGCTGCGTCCTTGTGCTGAGTTTGCGCACTTATCACCATGAGTCTTTCAAATGTCGCAGGGGCATTGCACAGTCCAAACAGCATGACGGCGTAACAGAGGCCGTTTTCTCCTTGTCGTCTGGATGCATAGGGATTTGCCAATATCCGGATCTTAAATCAACAGAAGAAAAGTAGGAAGTGGGATGTAAGCAGTCTATGGCATCATCAATGCGCGCGAGCGGGTAGACGTCTTTCTTAGTAACGGAATTCAATCTGCGATAGTCAACGCAGAATCTCCTCGTACCATATTTCTTTTTCACAAGGATATGACGGGAGCGACCCAGGGACTCGCCCATTCTTGAATTATTCGTTTCGACAGCATCTCTTGCACTGGCTCGTTGATAACCTTGCGTTCGGATGGTGCGACTCTGTAGTGTTTCTGCCGTATGGGGTGTGCTGACGCGGTGTTGATCCGATGACGTATTCGAGACGCTGGAATTGAAGGTGTTTTGCTGCTCTGTGAAAAGAACACTTCCGAGTGCTTGGCGAGAACGTCCAGAAGTACTTGACACTCACTTGCGCTAAGTGACTTGTTGATCATTTGCAAAAGCTGCGAACCGTCGGAACCTTTGGGACGTAAACGCGCATTCTCTTCAGCAGCATCAACAAGGGCAACTAGGGTCGTAGACAATTTGGGTTTAAACAAACCAAGTTTCATGCCTCGGGCCAATACTACAGGTTCCATTGAACTATTAACAGTGCATACTCCTGTGCATCCTTCAACTACAGATACCACGCAATGAGGTACTAAAATGTTCTATTTTATGCATGCTGAATGAATCGGTTCTAGTGTGGCATCGAACATAGCAGGATCGTCACTGCAGCACGTAACTGGAACGCACATGGCAGAAAACGGGGGAACAACTGTGTCCTCAAAGACAAAGAAGATACAGTCGGCCCGGGGTGAATTCTCGAAGAGCATAGCTGGACAACTACAATGAACGGAGATGTTCCCGCTTCTACAGTCAACAGTTGCTCCGCAGTCCCTCAAAAAATCAAGACCCAAAATTACGTCATGCGTGGACCGTTTTATCACTGCAAATTCCGTGGGAAACACATTACCGCAAAAAAAAAAACACCTTTACGGTACAAACACCCACAGGACACAACGTGTCACCACTCACACCACGGAATGTCACACCACGATTTGGAGAAAATATCACTTTGAGACCCAAAATATTCTTAAAACTCGCATCATCACCGAAATGGTCACCCCAGCATCCATAAGTGCCATTGTAGCCACTCCATCAACAAGTACATCAACTTTGTTTTTTAGCAATAACGCTGACGGGGGTATATCTGTCGGAAATGCCTGGTATCCTGCGGCTTCACCCCCAATGGCCGCACCAACTAGTTTTCCGGCGGCGGTGACCGGGAGCGTCGGCGCGGCGACGGAGACCGTGGGACACGTGGAGCTGGTAGCCGCGTTACGCTTCGGCCAGAGGCCGGCGAGAAGTACCGTACACGTGTAGGCATGTGTGGTGGCCGTTGCGGAGGGAACAGGCTGTCGAAAGGCTGGGAGTAAGGGACGAATGAGGGCTCTCGCTGGTATGACGAGCGATTATTGCAAAATCGTGCAATGTGTCCAGTGATGCCACAGCTGTAGCACACTGCAAAAGGTCGAGACGCACGTTGCTGCTCATAATAACCAGTCCTCTCTTTAGGCGTAGGGTAGTAGCACCGATCTCGTACACCGTAGTCAGGAGACGACTGCCGAGACGACTGCCGACGACTGACGAGGAGGGCGAAAGCGCCGTTCGAAATTGGAGAGCGTCCATTTTCAGAACGCAGATCGTAGCCGCCCTCGGCGTTCAGTGGTGTCTGCTACATTAACTGAAGGTTGCCATGGAGCTGCAGTTGCCGGAGCTCTCACACGTTGGATTTCTCTCGCATAGATGTCTACGGAATCGCCGCGACACTGAGAAATCTGCTCATGTCGACGCAACTCTTCTCGTACATTCCGCCGAATGGGCGAGGAAAGATCGTTGGGCGACATTGTGTCGACGCTAGCCACTGCCCCAGGCAGAGCGCAACGTAGGGCCGATATTGGTTTTATGGCGGCAAAGTTCGGCCCATCCACGGCCTAACGTTGCCGACAGCAAGCCAGTATTGGCTAAGCCACCGTCAATGACTGGCAACGTCGGGCTACTATAGCCGCTGCCCCGCCGATATCGGCAGGCCGTCGACTGTAATCGGCAACATGGGGCCGCATATGCCGCGTTACTGCCGACATCGGCTGAGGCGATGGCTTTCAACGGCAACTATGGCGCCGATTTTGCCTTTCTACAGACAATATGGGCTGGCCGACGCCATTTGTCGGCAACACTGTGCCAAGTATGCCACCTTAGAGCCTCCGTCGGCTAGCCGATAACTTTCTCCGGCAAATACGGCGCCGAATTTGCCGCGCATCAGCATCGCCTCAGGAATGGCGAATTTGGCGCGATATTTGCCTAGAAAGATTATTTCA
This sequence comes from Hyalomma asiaticum, assembly GCA_013339685.2. Classification (NCBI taxonomy): domain Eukaryota; kingdom Metazoa; phylum Arthropoda; class Arachnida; order Ixodida; family Ixodidae; genus Hyalomma; species Hyalomma asiaticum. The sequence continues at coordinate 848,519 of CM023486.1, read as the reverse complement.
CAGGAAACATTGAGTCATTTCTGCCGTCCTGGAGGCAACGTCGACTACGCCGCAGCCTTTCATGGTTGATATCGGCCGGGCCTCTTTGGAAGCCTGCTGTATATAACAATTGAGATCCGATCGAGACAAGAATGATCGAAATTCACTTGAGAGATTCGACGTAAGAATCAGATGTTGAGCTTCATATATTCATGTATACGCGTTTCAGTGCCGGAACATAGCGCACGTGCGTTTTGAGCAGCATATATGACATTCTGTTCGCGCGCTTTGTTTTTCATAAACAGGGCACACAAAAAACATGCATATAAACTATTTATATATACATCTATAGGCTGTTTTGCAGGAACTTTGCGAAACAGGCTGGCGCAACAGTTAACATTAGCCAGAAGGATCAACAAGCATGATGGAAAATTATCTGACAGCGCATGTCAGAAAATTTAAATTCAAATTGAACTAGTTCGTGCATACATCGATGGGCATAACCAGCACTCATGTTCAAACAAAGATAAACAGCTGCAAGCGGCGCTATACTACTGAGATTTAGCAACCTATGGAAGGAAAAGGCATATGGAGGTAACAGCGCAACAGCGAGTGGACAAAAAAAAGGTCTAGCGCAGACTTTATGGTGCGCTGAAGCGGAGAAAAACTCGCCACCGGCGTTATACTACTGACATTTAGCAACCTATGCAAAAGAACAGTATACCGAGCTAACAGCGCGACAGCGAGGAGACAATACTGATCTAGTGCTAACCCTATATTGAGAGGACCATGAAATACATAGATCCCTTTGTATTGCAAATTCAAATGAAGTGCTCTTGTCAAGACCACGACATTTGCGAAAAAGGCAAAAACGAAAAATACCAAGCAGTCATATGGCAAGCATTTTTCATCTCAAAGGTGGCAAACAAATGCACACACCTATAATTTATATAGAGAGAGCTTTTCTGGTGAGTTCTACTAGAGTGTATGTGATCACACAGTGTTCTTGTGCAGGCGATCTGCGTATTTTATGTTATATAAAAACAGGAAGCATGCACTGAAGAAAAATCAGTTGAAAATCAAAGCTCTCTTCTGTTCCCTAGTTTCTTCATACGTTTGAGCAGGGTTACAGCATAAACCAACCGTCCTAAGTCAAGCTGTTGTTGACCACGTGCCCCTCCACTACTTCATCAGTGCGTTCGCGAAACTAGTGCATTCCTCTCAAAAACAGCTCCAGTACAGCGCAACGCATGTATCGCAGCTCGCATAAGCTCAGCAAAAGAAAAATAATTGTCTACTGGTCGGGTAGACAATGCACCTCCACTCTCTCTACTACCACGCAGATACAATAGGCTAATAATTCCTTAATATGTCCACGGCATTGCGTATAATTCATGTTTTTTTCCTTTTTTGTGTAACGTCCGTTTGTGCGTTGTTTCCATACATATCGAATTCGTTTACACATCGGCCATCAGTTACGTTGTACTATTTAGATGAGCAGAATATATCGAGCTTGAGAGCATGCTCTGTGGAGTGTGTCGGATTTATCACTGACGTTCGTATGAGACTATGGCGTTCATATAAGCGAACATGTGCGTATTCTGATATTTAACAACTAATTTATTTAAAACCAGTAAGGGCAAAAGTAGGGCGCGTAGAGACAGAGTCATCGCAGTATTTCTTGTCGTGCGGAAAGGCAGCACGTTCATGTCTTTCGTGCGCTGCAGAAAATGGCAGAAATTCAAGCAGAACGCGGCACCGTGCGTCCTCGCTACATTTGTTGCGTGCAGTGCAGCATTTCGCTGTGCAGCATTTCGGGTGGTTCAGCCTCTGCGAAATCCTGTGTTACAAGTAGCTGGCAAGAGAACACATGCGTACCAGCATACGCCACAGGCTGCACCGAACTGGACTTAAGAAATGCAGTCCCGGCTGGTGTCCCCGCCATTGTGCAAAAATGTTTGCCCAGCAGAAATGCTGTCTTCCACGTTTTGAGACAGCTACAAAAAAAATAGAAAGCAAGAAAAACGAGCGTGCTCTGCCGAGAAGCGACCTAGCACGTGCTAAGCCAGCAGCAACTGAACATTAAAAAAAGTGTGTGGGGTGGGGGGCGCGCCCCCCTTCCGAACTGACCACCATTGTCACGGCCCCCTCCATGAACATCCATTGTGCTCATCTGCAGTTTGCAAGGAATGTGGTTCTGAACCTGCTTTTGCTGGCGTTTGCTGCCTTCGGAAGGGGAAACCACGAGGAACGCTCTCCGTGCTCTCTCGTCGCGGCTGCATTGCTACCAACGTGCAAGGTGTACGAACGAGTTTCAAAGGCTGCACGCAGTCTGTCTACGCGTTTATCGTTTATCATGTACCGCATTTATCGATCATTCAAGTTGATTGCGCGATTCCTTGGCGAGTGTACCTCCTAAGACAATGCCCATCCCGACTGGGACATCGGTTGTATATGAACACAAGCCTGTGACTTTTGGTGAGACTACAGTGTCTTCGCCGAATTTGTATTGCGGACTCACAGCTGTAGAGTGCAGAGCGGATGCCAAAATTCGGTAAGTTGCTGGCCAGTTTTCAAAATGGGACGTGGCACATATTGTTGTGATGTTAAAGCACCGGTTCCACTTTATATATTATTTGTGTCGTGAGGTGCGTAGGCTCTTTGTTTTCGAATAAAGAGCCTACGTACATTGTCCCAAAGCAGTTTTACTTCATGTAGTTAATCCTGTGCATGTATCAAACACCCTTTGTGTGGTGACTTGCAGTTCTCGTAACATTATCTTTTCTTGCCCGTATTTTTAAAGGTAACGTGATACCGAACACGCGCTCCTTGGTGCAGGACACGTGCGGCAGTTCGGCACGCGATGGCATTTTTAAAGTAGTCTTGAAAAGAGGTTCCTTCTCTAATATCTGTTCATAATGCACCTTGCGCCCATCATTTAAGGACATTTTTTGCCTAACGACCCCATCCCTGGGGTGTCTCGTGTTAGCTCACGTCTACATGTTTTCCTTTCCGATGTATGCCAAAAACATTAAATTTATTATAATGCAAAATGCACCTATTTCAAGTAATGTGCTTTGCAACAGAACCTTTACTCACGTTTTTTCCCATTGGGTATCTAAAGCGACACGAGACCAAGATCTGGGAGTTGAATATTGAACATAGATTCATTATATTTAAAAGGACAACTTTGTTTTGTTATTTTCTAAAGTAGTGCCCGATTATGAATGTTTCTGACATTTCTTGAATTTTCGCGTTTGTTCGTGAGTCGCACATAAGTTGCATGCAATTATAGGATAGTGCTGATGTGCTTTACAGCTGTGCTAACTTTTCACGCCTTTTCCCGCAGGTTCCGCCCTTGCCGAAGCTTTTCCACTACGACGGTGCAACACGAGAATAGCATATTATCAATGCAGAGTTCACAAAATAAATGAAATAGTGCTTTTCCCTATAAACCTCTCTTGTCGTGTTATTTGTTTTGTTTAGAACGCATTAATAGAAAGTACAGAGGATCCACTTAGCCCCACTTATTACTGTGTTAATAAAGCTTTCGCGTATGCATGACAGGCACATTTATGCAAACTACTGCTGGTCCTTCGAAAATGTCTTCATAGCCCTTCGAAAATGTGAAAACAAAAATAAAATTATCGCAATCCAAACGGCGCGACACACGTGGGGTAAACACTAGAAACACCATAGTGGCTGTGAACGGTCGCGCAAGGGGTTTCCCGATGTCGGCGGGGCCGACAACACGCCAAAAAAGCCTGAATGCCCGCAACATCGGCCAATGCTACCTAGCCAAATCCGACCCATTCTGGCTGGCCAAATTTGACCCATTCTGGCTGGCCAAATTTCGCCCACGCTGGCTGGCCAAGTTCGACCCATGGTGGCTTCGCCACAGTGGCGCCATTCTGGCTGGTCATCATCGCATCGGGCAGATGTGGGTGAAAGTAGCGCGAGCGCGATTTGCCGACTTAGGCCCGATATCGCTGCCGACTTTTGCCGACTTCACACCTACATAAGTCCTGTGTTGGCGTGCTGCCTGGGGCGGGGACTTTAGAAAAACGTCCGAATTTCGTTACTATCCGGCGCGTCTTCAGCGTTTCAAACGTGCGGCAGTGTTGCATCACGTCGGACACGGAGTTCAAGCTCTCTTTCCCAATAAGAAAATTGTACACGGCTATCTCCTTAAGAACGTGCCCAACCTTATCCACCTCCGGCATTCTGGAATTCACTACTTTGCACAGCTTCAAAATATCTTCTATGTACATGTCTCCCCTGGAAGATGTGTGAGCCAATGTCTGCTCTGCTTGTTTCTTCTTTGCATCAGTATCGCCGAAGCATTTTCGGGCCTCTTGAACTAAAGTATCCCAAGTGGTTAACAAGTCTTCGTGGTTCTCATACCACATGAGCGCCGTGTTGGTTAGTGAAAACACAACAATACTGAGCTTCGCTGCGGAATCCCAACCGTTGCTTCTGCTCACCCGGTTATAGTTCTTCAGCCAATCCTCGACGTCTTCTCCTGAGGTCCCACGGAAATTCGGTGGCACTAAGTGCGAACAACCAGGTATAATTCAAGACACAGAAGTAGTGGGGAAGATAAAATGCAGCGATCACAGACTAGTAAGGGCAAAGATTGTACTTAACCTAAAGGAAACAAGAACTAAATTATTTACTAAAAAAATGTAATGTAGAGGTAATCAGAGCGAAAGACGACGAATTTAAAGTCGCCCTAAGCAACAAGTTCGAGGCCTTAGACGAAAACGGTGACGATTTAGAACAAATAAACAAAACCATAACGAAAACAATCCTTGAAACCGCGATAGAAGTCGGGGGTAAAACAGCAAAGCAAACAACAAGTAAATTGTCCCAATCTACCAAGGACTTAATAAAAAAACGCCAACAAATGAAAGTAACTTCATCAAAAGATAAGATAGAATGCGCAGAACTATCGAAATTGATCAGTAAAGCCAGGCAAAGAGATGTAAGAAACTTTAACGTGAGAGAAATAGAGAAAGCAGTGGAGAAAGGCACCAGCATTAAATCGGTCAAAAAGAAACTGCACTTAGGACAAAACAAAATGCATGCGCTAAAAGATAAACAAGGTAACGTTATCAACAGTTTCACCGAAATAGTAAAGGTAGCAGAAGATTTCTACTCGGAACTGTACAGCTCTCAGACAGACCATACAACCTTAATAGAAATAGAACCAGAGGAGAACACCGAAATTCCCTGTATAACCGCTGACGAAGTCAAAAAAGCTGCCAAAGGCATGTCCCGCGGTAAAGCAGCTGGTGACGATGGTATAACAGCCGACTTGATCAAAGACGGAGGAGATATTGTACTTGAAAAACTTGCATCGCTCTTCACGAAATGTATCAAGACATGTAGCGTACCGCGCAGCTGGAAAAATGCCAATATAATCCTTATCCACAAGAAAGGTGACATAAAGGACTTAAAGAATTAGAGACCAATCAGCCTACTCCCAGTAATATACAAGCTATTTACAAAGGTAATTTCTACGAGGATAAGAGAAACACTCGACTTTAACCAACCGAGAGAACAAGCTGGTTTTAGGAAAGGTTACTCGACAATGGACCACAGCCACGCTATCAACCTAGTAATTGAGAAGTACGCGGAATATAACAAACCTCTTTACATGGCGTTTATCGACTACGAGAAAGCATTTGACTCCATAGAAATGCAAGCAGTTCTAGAAGCTCTACATCGTCAAGGGGTACCTGGCGTATACGTGAAAACCATAAACAACATATACAAAGATTGCACAGCCACACTACTCCTACATGAGAGAAGCAGAGAAATGTCGATCAGGAGAGGTGTGAAACAGGGCGATACAATATCACCGATGCTATTCACTGCATGTTTAGAGGAAGTCCTTAAACGTCTAGACTGGGAAGAAAAGGGCATTCGAATAGACGGAGAATATCTAAACAATTTAAGATTTGCAGACGACATTGTGCTCTGTAGCAATGATGGTGACGAATTACAAAACATGATTGATGACCTAAACAGGGAAAGCATTAAAATTGGATTAAAAATGAATAGGCAAAAGACCAAAGTTATGCTCAATTGCTTAGCTAAGGAACAGGAATTTAAAATCAAGAATGAACCCTTACAATGTGTAAACGAATATTTATATCTGGGACAGTTAATATCAGGAACTCCTACCCAGGAAAATGAAATTCTCCGTAGAATAAGGCTGGGCTGGAGCGCATTCGGAAGGCATTACGAAATCATGACCGGACACTTGCCGCTCTCACTAAAGCGAAAAGTATTCAATCACTGCATTCTCCCAGTACTAACGTACGGCGCAGAAACATGGAGAATAACGAAAAAACTAGAGATGAAACTGAGGAGCACGCAACGTGCAATGGAAAGAAAAATGATAGGGGTAACGCTAAGAGATAAAAAACGAGCGGAGTGGATCAGAGAACAGACAGGAGTAGCCGATATTATCTTATCAATTAAAAGAAAGAAGTGGACCTGGGCAGGACATGTCATGAGGAGGAAGGATAATAGGTGGACAGTAAGAGCGACGGAATGGATACCACGAGAGGGAAAACGCAACAGAGGTAGGCAAAAGGTTAGATGGAGCGATGAAATTAAAAAGTTTGCGGGCATAAAGTGGAACCAACTCGCTCATGATAGGGTGGATTGGAAATCGTTGGGAGAGGCCTTCGTCCTGCAGTGGACCTAAACAGGCTGATGATGATGATGATGATGATGACAGCGTCTTCGCCGAATTTGTATTGCGGACTCACAGCTGTAGAGTGCAGAGCGGATGCCAAAATTCGGTAAGTTGCTGGCCAGTTTTCAAAATGGGACGTGGCACATATTGTTTTGATGTTAAAGCACCGGTTCCACTTTATATATTATTTGTGTCGTGAGGTGCGTAGGCTCTTTGTTTTCGAATAAAGAGCCTACGTACATTGTCCCAAAGCAATTTTACTTCATGTAGTTAATCCTGTGCATGTATCAAACACCCTTTGTGTGGTGACTTGCAGTTCTCGTAACATTATCTTTTCTTGCCCGTATTTTTAAAGGGCCCCGCCACGGTGGTCTAGTGGCTAAGGTACTCGGCTGCTGATGCGAGGGTCGCGGGATCGAATCCCGGCCGCGGCGGCTGCATTTCGATGGAGGCGAAATGTTGAGGCCCGTGTGCTGTGCGATGTCAGTGCACGTTAAAGAACCCCAGGTGGTCGAAATTTCCGGAGCCCTCCACTACGGCGTCTCTCATAATCAGAACTGGTTTTGGGACGTTAAACCCCACAAAACAACAAACAAAACAAATATTTTTAAAGGTAACCTGATACCGAACACGCGCTCCTTGGTGCAGGACACGTGCGGGCAGTTCGGCACGCGATGGTATTTTTAAAGTAGCCTTGAAAAGATGTTCCTTCTCTAATGTCTGCTTATAATGCACCTTGCACCTATCATTTAAGGACATTTTTTGCCTAACGACCCCATCCCTGGGGTGTCTCGTGTTAGCTCACGTCTACATGTTTTCCTTTCCGATGTATGCCAAAAATATTAAATTTATTATAATGCAAAATGCACCTATTTCAAGTAATGTGCTTTGCAACAGAACCTTTACTCACGTTTTTTCCCATTGGGTATCTAAAGCGACACGAGACCAAGATCTGGGGGTTGAATATTGAACATACTATACAATACAAGTTTATTTCTCTTTGTGATACAGTTTGAACGCAAAGAGCGGACGCCGAGCAAAAAGCTGCTTTTTGCAGCTTGAGAAACGCCCTGCGCCCGTAGGTCACACGTCATTCAGACAGATGCATTGTAAGCACAAAATGGACAAACAGCAACACCAACGATTGTTTAAGACTACAACTTAAAATTCACTGAGACTGACATACTTGCATCGGTCAAAAAAAAAAAAACAAAATAAACACACAAGCAAACCAAATAAAATGTAAATCACATATCTAACAGACACTTCTACTGAAACGTACTGGTATCAGTAGGCCAAGATTACAAACATTTGTATAAATGAATAAAGAAATGATATGTACAACACTCATCAGCTAAAACAGGTCACAGAAATAATTGCTAAACATTTTCAAACATATAAAGGTGGTTAATCAGCATGCCCTTTGAAATTTGTTCAAGAAAAATGTTATTTGCATGAAGAATATTAAGGTATCTCGGTAAGACATGATGGCGATATGTAGTGCGACAAAAACGTTGGCACCATTGGACAGAATTTCGGGTATTGTAAGCAGGTATGGGACAGTTTAGTTTGAATAAGGACAATAGCATGTCATTATTACCGAGAACTGCGGTTTTGTACATGATCAGTAACTTGAAGGGATACAACTCGGTGACTTTGAGGATATGAAAAGCAGTGAAGTACGAGTTAGTGTGTGTGTACCATGGTACATTCGCGATTAGACGTATTGCTCGTTTTTGAGCAACTAGAATTTTTGTTCATTTTGTTTCGTCATTTTGCCCCATATCGTAAAACAGTAGGAAATAATTGGTAGTATATATGCATTATATATCAATATCTTTGCTTGTTGAGGAAGTACGTGTCTATGACGATTTACTATACCGTTTATTCTGTTTATTCTTAACCTTACGCTATCGACATGCGCATCCCAACTAAGTGATTCAGTAAAAACCACGCCTAGGCTTTTTACAGCTGGTACGATCTCAATTTTACTATTCCCTAAAACAAGATCAAAGTTACAGTGATGTATTCTGTTTTTCGGTCTACACAAAATGCCCTTAGTTTTATTTGTATTAATCTTCAAGCAGTTTTTGAGTGCCCATTGCCGCAAGTATTCCAAAAAATAATTGCCTTTATTAAATACATCTTGTTCTGTTTTACCTGAAATTAACATGGTTAAGTCATCGGCGTATGCTATGATATTTACTGCAACTGGGGCAAAAAATAATATCATTAATATCAAGAAGGAACAGTAGAGGCCCTAAAATGCTTCCTTGTGGTACACCGTATCGGATGGGTGCTAGTCTGGAAAATGCACGGTTGTGAACAACCATCTGTTTTCGGTGTTTCAGGTAGGACTCCAATAATCTTACGCTATTTCCTCTTATTCCATAGCGTTGGAGTTTCTGTATTAGTAGGTCGTGATTTAGGAGATCAAAAGCTTTCGAAAAGTCTACATATATCCCGAGTACTAATTGTTTTGTTTCAAATCCATCAATTATAATGTCCTTTTGCTTCATCAATGCTGCTTCTGTGAACATTTTCTGTCAGAAACCGAATTGACAATCAGATAAGACATCATGTTTCATTAAGAACATGTTAATTCTGATATATATCACTTTTTCTAGGCCTTTTGATAACACTGGAGGAATCGAGATTGGCCGAAAGTTAGACAAGTTTGATGCGTCACCCCCTTTATGGATGACAGTAACTTTCGCTACCTGCATTTGTTTGGGAAAAACTGCTGTACAAAGAGCGAGGTTATAAATGTGCATCATCACTGGAGCTAACAGGTCGATAACATACTTAAAAGGTTTAATTTGAAATCCATCTTTGTCTTCAGCTTTACTTGTTCGAAGATTTGAAAACACTGTAATTATCTCACTTTCTGTTGTGGGAAACATGAAAAGAGAATGTGAAACACCGGGTGCGTGATGGACGTAGTTTGTGGGAGTGCTAGAACAACACAAAGTTTCAGTAATATTAATGAAAAAATTATTAAATTCATTAGAGAGGTCTTCTCCACTAAGTGTAAGCCCATCCTTCGTAAGCGACGTTACAATGTTTTTAGAACTGCAGTTGAGAATTTTATTTAGATGGTCCCATTGATTCTTCACACTTTTGTTAGCTGAATGTGAAAATGCGTTCTTAAAATTGTTTACTTTAGCTACTTTGAGCTCCCGGTTTAACTGGTTACGATATTTTTTGTATGTCTGCCACTTCGAAAGTTCTTTGGATTTCAAAAACTGGGCGAACAATTTATCTTTTGTTTTTATTTTGCGTATCAATTCGTACGTCATCCAAGGCTTTCTGGCTTTTTGCTTCCGACTGCGCTGTAATGGAAAGCATTTGTCATATACAACTTTGATTTTTGTTATGAGTGCATTATATGAATCTTCTACATTGTTCAAAGACAACACGTCGCACCATTCAAGTGCACTAACAGCAGTTCGAAAACGATCTAAAGTAATGGCATCAATGCGCTGATATTGCAAAGGATTACTGGTAGGAGTTTGATGGGGGCTGTGCATAGAAAAAAAACCAAATACAGGAAGGTGATCGCTGATGTCTGACATTATTGTACCGGAAGTCGTTCTGCCGTCAAAATTAGTGATTATAATGTCGATGGTTGTAGAGCTGGAGCATGTAACACGCATAGATTCATTATATTTAAAAGGACAACTTTGTTTTGTTATTTTCTAAAGTAGTGCCCGATTATGAATGTTTCTGACATTTCTTGAATTTTCGCGTTTGTTCGTGAGTCGCACATAAGTTGCATGCAATTATAGGATAGTGCTGATGTGCTCCACAGCTGTGCTAACTTTTCACGCCTTTTCCCGCAGGTTCCACCCTTGCCGAAGCTTTTCCACTACGACGGTGCAACACGAGAATAGCATATTATCAATGCAGAGTTCACAAAATAAATGAAATAGTGCTTTTCCCTATAAACCTCTCTTGTCGTGTTATTTGTTTTGTTTAGAACGCATTAATAGAAAGTACAGAGGATCCACTTAGCCCCACTTATTACTGTGTTAATAAAGCTTTCGCGTATGCATGACAGGCACATTTACGCAAACTACTGTTGGTCCTTCGAAAATGTCTTCATAGCCCTTCGAAATGTGAAAACAAAAATCCAAACGGCGCGACACACGTGGGGTAAACACTAGAAACACCATAGTGGCTGTGAACGGTCGCGCAAGGGGTTTCCCGATGTCGGCGGGGCCGACAACACGCCAAAAAAGCCTGAATGCCCGCAACATCGGCCAATGCTACCTAGCCAAATCCGACCCATTCTGGCTGGCCAAATTTGACCCATTCTGGCTGGCCAAATTTCGCCCACTCTGGCTGGCCAAGTTCGACCCATGGTGGCTTCGCCACAGCGGAGCCATTCTGGCTGGTCATCATCGGGCAGATGTGGGTGAAAGTAGCGCGAGCGCGATTTGCCGACTTAGGCCCGATATCGCTGCCGACTTTTGCCGACTTCACACCTACATAAGTCCTGTGTTGGCGTGCTGCCTGGGGCGGGGACTTTAGAAAAACGTCCGAATTTCGGTACTATCCGGCGCGTCTTCAGCGTTTCAAACGTGCGGAAGTGTTGCATCACGTCGGACACGGAGTTCAAGCTCTCTTTCCCAATAAGAAAATTGTACACGGCTATCTCCTTAAGAACGTGCCTAACCTTATCCACCTCCGGCATTCTGGAATTCACTACTTTGCACAGCTTCAAAATCTCTTCTATGTACATGTCTCCCCTGGAAGATGTGTGAGCCAATGTCTGCTCTGCTTGTTTCTTCTTTGCATCAGTATCGCCGAAGCATTTTCGGGCCTCTTGAACTAAAGTATCCCAAGTGGTTAACAAGTCTTCGTGGTTCTCATACCACATGAGCGCCGTGTTGGTTAGTGAAAACACAACAATTACTGAGCTTCGCTGCGGAATCCCAACCGTTGCTTCTGCTCACCCGGTTATAGTTCTTCAGCCAATCCTCGACGTCTTCTCCTGAGGTCCCACGGAAATTCGGTGGCACTCTGGAGTTCGCCATGGAACCCGCTGGAGCTGCCCTCGAAGCACCGGAGGTGGTCTGGTCCTGGGACATCTCGATTGACGAAGCCGAGAGTCCAGCAAGCGGCGGCTTCGGCGAAGTCCTCGTAGTAGTGCTTCCGTCGTAGGGTTCGTGGTACGCAGCACCTTCCACCAAGTGTGTTACGAACCACGCAGGTTTCAGGGGTTTTTAATGCACAAGCAAATGCCGAGGCACCGAAGCGGTCGCGATCGCATCAACAACGCAACATCGTCTTCCTCTCTTCTCTGCGCTGCTTCTCTCGAACCACTGACGCGCTGTAACAGTATATATATATATATATATATATATATATATATATATATATATATATATATATCGAGGAGCCGGCCTGCGGCAGTAGTGCTGCCGCAGGCCGGCTCCTCGGTTTCCCTCACGTCGTGCAGCGCCGGCGATACTTTGCTGGTAAAGATTACAATATAGATATATACTGAACTTATTTATAAAGAAGTTGAAGGAGAGACGTAATTACTTCGTTAGATCGAATATTTCGTTATAGCTTATACTGCCCTTAAATGCAATATTTGACATTTTGGCGCGAGAATTTCAACGTCCTCATATAAGACGGCGTCTCGGCCCGCAGCAAAGCTGTATCGAACCACGCTTTTAATTATTTTAAAAGCTGTGGAAAATAATTTACCCGCATTACAATGCGGATCGGCAGCCGTCGCCGCACGCCGCGTTCTCTCGCAATGTTTCGATTCCGTTTACCGCGCGGCTTCTCCCCATTACTGCTAAACAGATGAAACGGCAACGCTGTCCAAGAGCCAACAGCAAAAAAAAAAAAAGGGCAGATCCCACTTGCAGTGGGAATCAAGGAAATGCGCAGCACGCATCAGGAACGTAAAATGGATTTGCATTGTTGTCTCGCTATACCGAGTTTGGTACATAAGAAGTTAACGAAACGGCCGCAAGAGCACCAAGACTGTGGCATGTAAACCATGCCGCTCATACACGCATATCATGATTCTAATTTAATGACCTGTCATTTACGTTCGTCATGCAGTTGTGTTGTGCCGTAGCAATTTTGGTAGTCATCCCATTAACGAAACGAGTGGCATGTAGATCATGTCACTCATGACATGCATGCCACGATTTTCGTGCTACGATCTGTCATTTATGGTCGTCATGCAGTCATGTTGTGCCAAACCAATTTCGTATACATCCCATTAACGAAACGGCCGCAAGAGCACCAAGACTGTGGCATGCTGCTCAGGAGACGCATGTCATGATTGTAATGTTGTGATCTGTCAGTTGTGTTCGTGATGCAGTCATGTAGGTGCACACCAGTTTTCGTATACATCCCATTAACGAAACGGCCAAGAGAGCACCAAGACCGTGGCATGTAAATCATGTCGCTCATTACATGCGTTTCCTGATTTTCATGTTGTGACCTGTCATTTATGTTCGCCATGCAGTCATATTGTGGCGTACAAATTTTTGTATATATCCCATCAATGAAATGTCGAGAAGAGCACCAAGACCGTGGCCTGTAAATCATGCCGCTCATGACATGCATGTCATTGTTTTCATGTTATGATCGGTCATTTATGCAGTCATGCAGTCATGTTGTGGCATACCAATTTTCGTAAACGTCACATTACCGAAACGGCCAACAGAACACGAAATCGTAGGTGGCTAGATAGATAGATCTATCTATCTATCTATCTATCTATCTATCTATCTATCTATCTATCTATCTATCTATCTATCTATCTATCTATCTATCTATCTCTTCATGTAAAAGATTGTGATGCTTGCATGCCTTTATTCCGCCAGACCAGCATTCTAGGCAGACGAAGCACAAGAATTGCACGCGAACTGCTCGAGGCGTTTTTTATCAAAACGAATGGCCAGACCTGCATCAGCGAACCTTCTGTGGCTATCACTGAAAAAGAGTGGCGCTTTTTTATCGGTACCTGACTATCAGGTAGCCTAGTCTTCATGTCATAGCTCAGGCGCTTGCGCAGCATGTATGTATAAAAGCTCGTGGTTGCCTCAATAAATTTTGGTTTTTAGTCCGGCGTTGGTGCGTATGCGTGTGTTCTCTCTTGTCCGTGTCCTGGAGTGCTGGCTTATCGTCGAATTGAAGGAGTCCTATCTAGTTTGTTATATATATATATATATATATATATATATATATATATATATATATATATATATTTCAGGAGAGTGTCTTGAGAAACGTCAGGCTCTGACCGAAACGTCGACGAATGAATGACACATTGCTACATCTCATACTTATATATATATAAATATATATATAATGTGTGTGTGTGTAAGATGAGCAGCAATACTTACTCAGACGTCACTCTATATCGCGATACAGAAAGCAAACAAAATAAAAACGCGACAATCATGCGTGCGTGCCGTCGTTTGCCCACAAAAGACGCGCCAGTTCTTTGAGGGTTAAGTCAAGGGACGGCTTACTCACAATGTTTCCTCTGGCAAGAATAAAGTCGCGAGCGATGACACGTGTCAAGTAGTTCCCCGCGTCTCCCCGGAACCATCGTCTAATATACTGAAAGGCGAGTAGGCAAACGGTTTCTGAGCAGGGAAGCCCTCTTTCTGCTTACTTGTGCTCTTGCAATCTGCCACGCCCCATTTGGCCAACGCACCCGAGCCCACAAGAGAGGGGACAGCATTGTCAGTGCAGTCCACAAAATAGTTCTTTCAGTCTTTTTTAATATTTCGCGACGCCTTTCTGATTCTTTCAGATTTTGCGGCCCAGAAACAAGCTGAAAAACAGCCAACAAATGAGAAAACCCTATTAGTGTAGGACGTAATAACCAGACAACCTGCCTTGTGGTTTTCGGCGGCGTGTTTGAGAGCACTCTCCAGCGTGCGCAGTGGTATGTCGCATTTCCCGGTGTGGCCCCATTTGCCAGCACGATGGCTCGCTGATTTCGGAGCCCCGTTGCTCAGTCTGCAGCATACAGGATCGTCGCACACTGCGTTGCTGCCTGGCGAGTACTCGGGATCGTAGTGTGTGTCCGAGATGTGGAGCACCTTCACCGCTTTCCCAACTCTTTCGTCGTCCTTCTGTTGAAAGAGAATCCGACAGAAGTGCAAATACGAGTTTTTCAGGAGTAAACAACTGCCACGCGCATTGACGCTGCTTTCGGTACTATAATATATATCGTAAAGGTATCGCAAATCAAATAAATGATGGTTAACATCATGACATACGGAAAATATATTAGTAGACGTTCCCCGTCCTCGTTAGTGTTACAAAAGCGCAGTAGAGGTACTTAAAACACGCAGAAAGATTAATCGCCTTGTACTGCTGCACAATAATTTGGCTGTGGAAAATAATATGACGTTAGCCTTTTCTGTACGTGGGCCTACTACGAGAAGAACAATACACAGTTACGAATAATTGCTTGCGCCAGTTTTCGCTAGAAAAACGCCTACAAGTACGGTTTCTACTCGTCGAAGGGGGAGCGAGGGGAATGTCCTTTCCGTAGATGTGCTTGAGTCAGCTGATTTCGTGGCTGCCTTGAAAAACCATTTTCCTTTGTGAATTTTACCTGTGTACAAGTGTGAGTTGTGCTTGTTAATTGTCATCCATTGCGTGCATTTCATGCAGCCCTGTTTACACATGCCTGTGTGTTCTTTTTTGTTGCCGCGATGCCCCTCCTGTTTGGGCCAATGTATTGGCCTGCAGTATTGCTAAATATAAATAACAATTAAAAATCTTCGAAGGAAAAGGAATGCCCATGTAGCCAACGTTTCGACAAGGGGACTTATCGTCGTCAGGGCGGCAACTGCCATCGTTCGCGTCCGTGCGCTTTGCACGCTTTCCCCCGTCCTCAGAAAGAGAGGAGCACATTCGAAGGAGAAGGGAAAAAAGCGGGACGTTGGTCCAGATAGATAGATGCGCTCAATGTCGCCGAAGTTCTCTAAGAAATGCTTCGCATTTAAAACTGTGACAATGAATGACGTTCACTAATAAGCAAAACCAATCGCAATTTAGGTATGAGAATACTGACTAGAATTACAGGCAGAGAGACAAAGAACTTTTAATTTCGTCCTGGGGGACTATGTTGGGACCCTGCCTTGGCGAGGGGGATCCTTGATCGCAGAATCCACGCAGGAACAGGAAGACCGTTTACCTCTGCCCTTTCGCTGGCCCTCTGGATATCCCGAAATTGTTCTGAGATCGCCGCTCTTCAGGGCTTTTTCCCGGTATTCACGTCTGTGTAGTTTTGCATCGCATAACGCAGGACACTGCCAGAGCATGTGATGCACATCGCTATAATTTTCTCCGCAATGCGGACACAGTGGTAAGAAGCGATTGAATATGCTCCTGCAAGGGCAATACCCCGTTTGGGAGATTCTGCGTACTGACGACTTAGGTCGAGTAAGTTTTTAGTGGAAATGATATCCGTTAAAAGTGATAATGAGCCATTGTTTTATGAAAGGTGAGAAGAGAGTCCCTCTGTCATCCGCCGCTCTCGTCCGTGATTCCGCTAAGAACGTCGTGGTGGCTCGGTTCTTGCGCTCGGTCGTGCGTAAATTAGGATTGTGCGCCTTTGAGTGGACATCGGCTTCCATGCGGGCCCTCGCCATCGAATATGGCTACCGCCTCTTTCGAGATCGAGCCGGAGCCCGAGGCTCTAGCGGCTGATCTGGAGTTTGGGTAGATATCTGGACGCAAAGGGTCTTTCGCGTCTAAGGCAATGGCGGTCTGTCCGGCGGTGGTTGCCGTCACGTTTCGGACCGAGGCAGCATTTAGGAGCTCGCCTTTGTGGTTGAGTCTGGCCAGTGCAAACCAGTGGGTGCGCCCGTAATCACCAGCATGGACAAATGTAGCGAGGTCCGAGTTGTTTGCGACCGCTTTAAGCAGGCCTTGTTTTTACGACGGCCGACTGTGGGCGGACGTTTCTGGGGCGTAGACGTACCGAGATCGAAGGAAGAAGCATGACGCTACGCTCGTTAGACTACACGAAACCGCAGCCTACGGAGTCTAGGATGCGTTTAGCAAATAATTTGGGCTGTTCTTTGAGCTTCTATTACTTTTGAGAGAGGGTGTGCATGCCGAGTAGGAGTATCACGAAATGATCAACTTAGCGCGAAAACACACGGACACAAGAAGAAACGAAACAGACAGGACGGGGAAGCGCCCGTCCTGTCTGTTTCGTTTCTTCTTGTGTCCGTGTGTTTTCGCGCTAAGTTGATCATTTCGTGATGCATAACCAACTAGCCCAGCAGTCTGTCCTACTAGAGTAGGAGTAGACTCTCGCTGGTGCCATTGAATGGAAGTCCTACGACCCGTTTGATGTTTTTGCGCATTAGCGCGTTTAGTCTGGCCTGTTCCTTTTTTGGACGATTGAAGGGCCGATGGTACGTTTGATGGGCTCATTAAGAGCCAGAGCAAGTTGTTGTCAACAAGACCTGCTCTTCGACTCGATACTCTTATTGCGAGTCTTAGCATACTCTCAGTTTGGAGGCGACGCGCGCTACCGATTGCCAGTTGCTCCCTTTCGACTCCAGTAGGAGTCCGAAGATTCTGATGGTACCTACTCTGGATATTCTTTTCGTCCTTCGCGATGAGTGTAATTCGGATTTGCTGTATAGGTGTAAGCCCTCTCATCCCCACCCTTGAGGGTGTGTACAGTAGTAATTCGGACTAGTTTGCCGAGAGTTCTAAGCCCGATCTTTCAAGAATTTCCACGTGACGTTTAAGAATTCATAAAGTGCCTCCTCCACTTCCGCATTCGACCCTCCCGCGTATTACGCGGCGATGTCACCAGCATAGAGGGCATAGTTCATGCCCTGTATACTTTGGCGAGTCGCTCCGATAGGCTTTTCATCGCTATTTTGAATAGCTGGGCAGAAACAACCACATCCTGTGGGGTGCGTTTGACTCCAAGATAGAACTCTGCAGATTTTATTTGCCCGATTATGACGGTTGCTTTGCGGTCTCTAAGGAAGGAGCTGATGTAAGCGTGCCACATTTATTTCGGAGAATGCCTCCAGCAGAAACATCTGTGAGATATCATGAAATGTTTTTGCTAGGTTCAGGACAAGTATGCCTGTAGTGCCCCTCGTACAGCTGTCGACCTGTTTCTTGATTACCAATATTACATCTTGTGTGCAGAATGCCGGTCTGACCCATACCGTCTTGTGTGGGAAGGGTTCCTTTGATTCTGTGTGACTCAATATACTGCTCTGGCTCACATGCTCCACCACCTCGCCCACGCAGGACGTTAGCCAGATCGGGCAATTATTTTATTCCGGGGCGAGATGTTTTCCCGGTATTGGTATGAGTGACCCATACTGCCTTCTGGGATTCAGGTACAAGGCCAATTTTCCACATTTCCCATTGATCCGCCTTTTCATATTTTCACGGGGTCGTGACGCACGCAGCACTCAAGGTGGAGCACTGTTTATTGGGCGAACTTGTGCCCAGCAAAACAAAGCCAATGATAAGGCACAGGAATAGCGGCGTGAACAGTTGTCGATCGACGGAAAGACTGACCAGCGGCGCGATGTGTCGGCTTTTATACACGTCATAACGCGTTCTCGCATTATCTCTGGAATTCCAGAAACCACTGAAATGCACGCGTCAGGCATGCCAATTTTCAAGAATGATCGACACGGTTCCCGAAGTGACATGAAAGATAAACGCGGCCTGCATAGTGCGTAACTGAATGTGATAACGGCGCTCCCTCAAACAATCACAGCAAGCGCGTGATTCACGGGAAGGGGATAACGGCGTTCTATTTTAAACAAACGAAAAGAACCGCACGTGTCACTACCCCCCTCTGAAAAGCATCGTCCCGTTGCTAAAACATTGTTGTTTTGTGGGGTTTTACGTCCCAAAACCAGTTCTGATTATGAGGGACGCCGTAGTGGAGGGCTCCGGAAATTTCGACCACCTGGGGTTCTTTAACGTGCACTGACATCGCACAGCACACGGGCCTCAACATTTCGCCTCCATCGAAATGCAGCCGCCGCGGCCGGGATTCGATCCCGCGACCCTCGGATCAGCAGCCGAGTACCTTAGCCACTAGACCACCGTGGCGGGGCCCGTTGCTAAAACAAAACGTGCAAGTAAGCACGTGGTGAAAGTGCTGGACCGCTTCGTAGATGGCAAGGAGCTCTCTGTAGTAGGCTGGCCAAGTAGCCTTCGCGGGGGCCGAAGTTGCATCGGCGATGGTGCCAGAGGAAGACGACGTCTTTGGCCGGCAAAGTTTCTTCGAAAAGAATGCCAACATGCACCAACCTTTGTTCACGTACTGCATGAGGGCGGCTCCAACGGCGGTACTAGAGGCGTCAGTGAAGAGCCCCCAGGGGGCCTCTGGCTTGGGATGAAAGACCAGACTGGCGTTGCAGAGGGCAGTTTTGCAGTCTTCGAAAGCTTCTATTAAAGGTGGTGTCCAAACGACAAACTGGTTGCCTCGTAGGCTAGCCACCGCATCGTGGAGAGGGGCCTGATATGTGGCTGCTTTAGGCACGAAGCGCCTGTAAATGTTCAGCATCCCTACTAAAAATTCCCTTTCCGTATTCCAATAATTCCATATTTTCCATACAAAGTCCATAAGTTTTCCATATACTTGCCGTATATTTTCCATATTTTCTTACGGAAACATACGGAATTATTGGAACGACCATACGGAACGTTTCTGTAGGGATGCCTAGGAAACGGCGAAGATCCTTTGCTGTGGCAGGCTGAGGGTAGTCTTGAAGGGCCAGGATGCGGTCAGGCAAGGGTCGAGTCCCTTCAGATTAGATTCGATGCCGAAGGGAGGTGACGACGGGGGGCCGAGCGTGCTCTTCTATACGTTGATGAGTAAGCCACGGTCATCTAGGCGCTCGAAAAGTTGACGTAGGTGCTGGCGGTGGACCTCTTCGTTGGGAGAGAAAATCAGAATGCCGTCCAGGTAGACGAAGCTGAAGTCTAGGCCGCAAAAGACGTCGTCGATGAAGCGTTGGAAGGTTTGTGCCGCATTGCGGAGGCCGAAACTCATGAAAGGGAATTCAAATAAGCCGAAGAGTGTGATGATTGCAGTCTCTGGGACGTCGTCTGGGTTGACAGGAATTTGGGTTTACGCCTTTACTAGGTCAACAACTGAGAACACGGTACTGCCATGTAAACGGTGGGGAAAATCCTGTACGTGACGGACTGGGTACCTGTCGGGGATGGTGCGGGCGTTAAGGGCGCGGTAGTCTCCACAGGGTCGTCAGCCATTGGTCCTCTTTGGCACCGGATGAAGTGGTGAGGCGTAAGGTCCTTCCGAGCGGCGCGCAATTCCTTACGGACATGGCTTCGAACTCGGCTTGGGCGATTCGCAGGCGTTCCGGAGCGAGGCGACGGGCGCGACAGGAGACCGGAGGGCCGGGAGTAGTGCGGCCCTCCAGTCTCCTGTCGCGCCCTCTCGAGGACTTCCGCTAGGTCGAGTCAGGTCGGGAAGTCCGGCGAGAAGTGCGTGGTACGGGGACTGACCTTCAACAGCAAGCAGCTTGATTCTGGGATGTTGGATGGTCGTCCGCTCGCTTGGCGAGGATAGGCCTGTTGTGGCATCTGTAAGCCGGTCATGTCGGCAGTCAGGTAGAAGGTTGTAGTACGCTAAGAATTCGGACCCGATGATGGGCTCTGCGACGTCGGCGATGACGAAGTTCCATGGGAATTCTTGGCGGAGGTTTTTCAGGTGGATGTTAACGGAGTGAGCCGCAGGTTTTAATGCTCGAGTGGTTCGCTGCACTAAGCTCAAACGATGTTGCACGTCGTTTGAGCCTAGGGCAGCTTAATGCAGCTTAGCGAACCACTCGAGTGTAGGCTCGCGGAAAGCAGCAGATGTCAGACCCAGTGTCGATGAGTAACTGCCGCTTGGTGACTTGGTCGGTGAGAAAGATGCGACGGCCTGCATATTCGCAGCTCGCGGCCGTCTTTGCGGGCTGTCGTTGAGGTTTCCCGTCACCTCCGGCTGAACAGGGTGGTTGGCATTTCTGGGCACTCACCGAAGCGACGATGGTGGTAGCAGCGGCCGTTATCGCTGCGACGCGATGAGTCGGCGTTGCGGTCGTGGCTATTGGAGCGGTTTGGACGACGTGACTGTGGGAGTTGATCCAAGTGCCCTTGGATAGATTCCAGCTGACGGGTGATGTCGATTCGGTGTACGAGCCCTGAGGTGTTCAGCGGTGCTGTGACAGCCTGGACAGTGGGCGACAACTTTGGCGCATAGACCTCGATGACGCGGTCAGTGATCTCGGCAAGTTGGTCGAGAGTTAGCCCATCCTGAGCTCGCAGAATTTTCTGGACGTGTGGTGGAAGTCGCTAAAGCCAAAGGGCTCGCAGGAAAGAATCTTGCACTCCCAAGTTTCCCGCGAGAGCACGCATGTGGCGGAGGAACTGCTATGGTTTGTGCTCTGCAAGTTCTGCAGACCAAAGAGGAGCGTTGAGCTTTCAATGCAAAGGTAAGCTGAATGAGCAGGTGTGCCGACGTAGAAAGCTGCTTGTGTGTGCAAAACTATTGTTTTCTTTGAGCCGAGCATCCAAAATTTTCCATGCCAGTTGAAGCTCACGTACTTTCTGGTCTTCCGTGAGCGACAGGCGTCGGGTGAGTTCATTCTTGAGGTGTTGGTAAAGGTTCGTGGCTGGCGGGTTGGCAAGGATATCTCGCACCTCCTTGGCATAACGGGCGTCCAGGTGTGCGACGACGTAATTGTAGCGGGTCCGGTCGTCGGCGATGCGCGCCAGCGAGAACTGGGCCTCAACTTGGGCGAACCATACGTCCGGCGAATACGCCCGAAACGGTGGAAGCTTGACATCGACGTGCCAGACGTCGTGTGTGTCAACGTACGGAATGCCGTCTGCAGGCGTTGTTCTTACCTCGTCGTTGGAGCGGGTAGACACGGCCAGGGTCGCGGGGGCGTCGCCAGGATGCTGATGCGCGGGTTTGTTGAGTTGGCGCTGCCGTTCCTGGAGCTGTTGCTCTTGCTTCTGAATTAACAATTGCTGCTCCTGCAGTTGCTCCTGAAACTGATGCACTTGTCGGCGAACAGCGGCAATGGCGTCTTGGTCGGCCATGACGGTGCGATGCGTTCGGTTTTCCGGCGCACCAGATGTGGGATGCCGGGCTTGTCGAAGCACGAATCCCACATAATAACATAAGAATGGGTTTATTCAGTTCGCAACTGCCGCGGACAAGCGTACCGAGGCTACACTCTTAGATGCTGGCTAGAATCCACGCCTGCAGGCGGGACATCAAGTCAAATTTGGGCCGCCGCTATGCACTTCGTTAGGCGGCTCAGTAGGAGTCATCCAGAGGCAGCGGCCCAATTCTAAGCGGCCCGTCACCATAGCCGTGACGGAACTTACGCAGGATTTCAGATCAAATTTTTCCTGTCTAGACGCGGCCTGCGCTTCATACGTGAAGCCAGACAGGCGGCCTCGCGTTTAGGCGGCCCCAAGGCGGCGGCGGAATAAAATATTAGTTCTAGCGCTCATATCAGCATTTCAACCGCAAGTTTCACCACCACGTAACATGTCAAGGCACTTACAGACAGAAATCAAAGTATGCACTCAACAAATATTCATACAGAAGCAACAACCACCGCGGGATTGAACCCGGGTACGCGCGCACCGCAACCCGATGACTTACCGATTACGCCACAGCACCACCACACATCGGCGTAAGTTTTCACGGGTGTATATATCTACCAATGTTCTTTTTTCTTCCTCCATCGCTAACGGTGCTCTTAAGTTTATACGCATGTATGTCTCTATGTTCGCTAAATACAGGACTTTTCGGGAGCAATGAAAGCCACTGCAAACCGCTCTTGCTTGTACGTTGCTTCGGTTGGTCGTTTCGTGCCCGTAACGTCATAAATCGTTGATCTCTCGACTTCTGCCCCATGCATCACAAGCGTCGCTGCCGCAAGTACGCAGCAGTCAGCATAACGATAACGTCTGAGTGTGCCACAATGAAATTCACGCATTTCATGTGCATATGCTGTTCAGCAGTAAGCAGTGTTGTGATTGTTGCAGCCGCGAGCTACACGCGTCGTGAGGCCGCAGCGTGCTGTTGGCGGTTCGAGGAATATCTGCTATTCGCATACACAGTTAGATACGGTAGTGCCGAGGTAACACAAATATTAAAAAGAAGCCTATAACAGCATATACACATTTGACGCACGAGTTCTCTCGAGAGCTACGGGCAATGGCAGTGGCCTATATCGAGCGATTCGACGATCAGCTGTTTCCGCAATCAGCGCTCGCACTGTGGGCGCTTTGCTGCGGCATACAGTTGTTCTCTGCCCAGCACTCGGCGATATACCATGTTTACGCTGCGACATGTGTTTGTCTTACTAATGCACCTCCACTTTTCAGCGTCATATCACAGCGAATGTGAAAGGCGTGCATCGGGGTGAAGCACAACTTCCACAAGTTCTGCAACGGCAGGTTTCCTTTTAAAACTAAGAACATTTGATACTTCCCTGTTGCGAACGTCGACCTGAGATCTCTTGCACAGACACTGAAATTTCACATTTGAAATTTGAAATTTATTCCGCAACAGGACATGTTACGAGGAGGGCAGGTTTGCCTTGTCATCCAAGACTCACTCTGTGTCTGAAATAAATCACTTATTATTATAAGCTGTGGGAACAGCTTGAGGATCCCTGACCCCCAGGTACACAGGGTAGCACAGAGGTCGTGCGGCTAAGTACAACCAAATAAAAACGAGTATGTTTCACAATGTGCATTAAAAACACAAAAGGATAGATTACGATGCAGGCATAAAAAAGGTAGTCACGAGATCATATCATTATACAAACACTGATCGCAGCTGTTTTGGTGATATGCTGCATATGTCAATGTGGTGTTCCCTAGTTATGCGGTTAAGAAGTGTAGGCAATAGAAACTTTAACATTTGATTTCCGCATTTTGTTCTACATTTCGATATGTACCACATTTCAGGATGACGTACATTATAAGCAGGAAAATTTTTCTCTAACCTTGCTATTCTTGCAATCGTATCGTATCATTATTTTTCAACAAACCGACCTTATATAAGCGACTTAGCTTGTAATCATGTACTGATGAAACCTGAATGATGCAGTATTTTTTAAATAACTCTACTGTGTGGCAGCGATATGGGACTTTACAGGCTAGACGCAAGGCCTTCTTTTGCAAGATGGTAAGTTTGCTAATGTTTCCAGTTGTCGTTGTGGACCATACAAGAAAGGCGTAATTCAATGAAGAGGACAACAAGGAGTTATATATGAACATGTTAACAGAAACAGGAAAGTAGTAGCAATGGCGGCGCATAACACCGATTATCCGAGATAGTTTAGTAATAATATGGTTTACGTGATCATCCCATGCCATGTTTTGTGAAAAATGCACGCCTAATGATTTAAAACTTTTGACAACTTCAATTTCTGAGTTGTTTAACGAAATGATAGGAAACTGAACTTGTGTGTGGCGGGGGTGAAATAAAACAGCTTTAGTTTTATTAATGTTTAGTTTTAGGGAGTTTACTTGGACCCAGGAGTTAATTTCAGGCAGTGCAATATTCGCTCGACCACCCAGATCGCTGCTGCATCTGCCCGAAAAAAGCAAACTGGTATCATCAGCATATATAATGTAACGGGCTGATTCATCAATACGAACTATCTCATTAAAATAAAGTATAAACAGAAATGGTCCAAGGATGCTTCCCTGCGGGATGCCTGTTTTAATGGGTTTTGTTGCGGAATGTTTGCCTTCGATTACGACATATTGGGTGCGGTGTTGCAAGTATGACGTGATTAATTTGTGCGCGACGCCTCTTATACCATAATGATCCAACTTTTGCAGGAGAACTTTATGATTGATGAGGTCGAAGGCTTTTGAAAAGTCCAGAAAGAGACCGAGTACCATATTCCGGGATTCAAAATTTTCCTGAATGTATTCTTTTTGTGCCAGTAGCGCGAGCTCGGTAGACTTATTTTTTCGGAAGCCATACTGTGCTGAAGTGATCAAGTTGAACTTGTCAGTAAAAGAGGTCAAGCGTTTCAAAATTATTTTCTCCAAACCTTTCGAGAACACAGGCAGAATCGATATAGGATGGTAGTTAGATATGTCATTTCTGGGACCCTTTTTATAGATGACTGTCACTTTTGCTATCTGCATGTTTCGCGGAAAATGTCCTGTGGACAAACATATGTTAAAGATGTAGGTAAGGCAGGGTGCTAGTATGTCAATAACATATTTAACAGGTTTCATTTGAATATTGCCCGCGTCAGTGGCTTTGCTATTACTCAGTGTCAAAAATGTCGCTACTAATTCACTCTGAAACTGGCTCTAAAAATATTGTTTGGCTGCTTCTATTATTCATATATCGTAGGGCAGTACTACTGGTTGTAGTACCACCAACTGCTAAAAAGAAGTGGCACGACTCTAAAATCATCCATGACTGTAGTCCTTAATGACAGGACCCAACAAAGAGATCAACAGTTTCTATAATATTTCTCTTATCACAGGTGCAGAAAGGTAGGCTTGTTGGTATAATCAACAGTTAAGCACGTCACGCACACACACGAGATGGAGGACTCTGGTTCGCTCAACACGTGTGCCGTGCTCCTGATGCTTAAATTTCTTTCATAACAGACACTTTCAGTTTACCTCATTATTACATGACCAAGCAATCCTCGTTCGATCACCACTATTAGCCCCTTTCTCTCTGGCTCCATGTTCTCTATTTCATTCGTACAATATGTCGCAGCAAACGTTTAAGTCTTTTTGGCACAACATCTGCAGTAAGAATGAGAGGTACGCATTTTCGCTGTTTATTTTCAACCACGAGTTCTGTTCTTCAGTTCGCATGCACGACAATTGGTCCCACAACTGACACAACATTTGTTTTTATATTTTATTAAAATCAAAATAACAACAGTTGTCACGTCAACGTAGTGACAAACAAATTCACAAGCATGCACAGGACCGCTGTCGCACCTTGAATATATGGAGCAATAACATACACAGCGCCGCCTCAGCGTTGTCTATTAACATATGCAGTACACCCTCAGCATTGCGCTATCAATCATGGCCAGATTAAATAATTATTTCTCATCATCGTTAAATACACAATTGATGACTATAATAACATATATGATGACTAGTTCATAAGTAACCTGTTTTAAATGAACACCGAACACCATGGTTCCTAAAGTCCCCTACGAATTAAGCTACGACATCCTTTAAATTCAAAATTGGCTACCCATACGGCTCGTTGCTTGGCACAACGACGCCAAGCATATATTACCTCATGAGCCTAAATGAAAGCTGAGAACATGTACTATGGAAGCAGTCAGGACTTAAGCTTGTTGAATTGAACTAAATTTTCTGCTTCAACAGCACACTGCTTAGAAAGGTTTCCAGGCAGTATTGTACACAACACGCTGAACCATTCCCAAATTTCGCTCTATAGTTTCCAAGAATATGCTAAATCTTTGGTATGGTGTACTACAAGGCCCACGAGAGTCGCGAGTCTTCCCACAATGGAAAGCCTTGTGGACAGACATGTGGGTCAGCAATTCTTGCTGCTTTACCGGGACGGGCTTCCCGAAAAGGAAAAAGATAAAGAGGCTCATTAGGTATATTTTGGAAGCGAAATTGTATGTTTCGGCCAATATTCCTACTCGACTTCTCTTACTGCAGAATTTTGTCTACAAGGCATATTAGGCATTATACAGACATTCTGCTAAGTGTTTTTATGGCAGCTTTATGCCACACTAACATTATGCCACACTAACATGCCACACTAACACCATATCTTACATACGTAAGATATGGTGGAAGGCAAATAGGAAGGAAAAAATAGAGAGGGAAAGGCAGGGAGGTTAACCAGTGTAGGACAACCGGTATGCTACCCTGCACGAGGGGAAGGGGACGGGGGAGATTGAAAGGTGAAAGGAAAGAGGAAGAGAGAGAGAGAGGGTGCACATATAGCACATTGTCAGAGTCAGTGGCACCTGCATGGTACGTGACATCACACATCGCTGTTAAAGTCGTTTGTGCAAGTCCGTCGTCTTTAAAAAGTGCAGCAGCGCCTTTGTCAACTTCAGTTGCAATGTCTTGTGTGGCCGACACTGCAGAATGGCGTCAACCGACATCCGTCGCAGGCCAAGGGGAGCAAGAGTGGACGCCAATGTTTGCCTCTGTATGTCATAGCGAGGACAGTCGCATATGATGTGTTGAAGCGTCTCTTCACGTCGACAGGTGTCACAAAGAGGGCTGTCGGCCATTCCGATCATAAAAGAATAAGAGTTCGTAAAAGCCACTCTTAACCACAAACGATAAAGCAGGGTGGCCTCTGCTCGGCGGAGTTTTGGTGGCAATCGAAAATGTCGCAAAGACGGAAGGTGGTGTTGTCGACTGTTATGAGTTGTTTGGCTGCTTGAGGCACTCCACACCGAGAGCGTAATCTCCTGTGCAATCGCTTGAAGTTGCCTGGCAGCGTCGGACCTTGAGAGAGGTATGGGCTCAACTTTTGTGCCTTCAAGTGCGGACTTGGCGGCCTTGTCAGCATATTCATTTCCAATGACGCCGCAGTGACTGGGGAGCCACTGAAACGTCACGTGGTGTCCCTTCTCATGTGATGCATGGAGAAGAGATCTGATCTCCAACACCAGTTGCTCGTATGGTCCGCGCCGCAGGGCTGCCAGCAAGGACTGTAAGGCCGCCTTTGAGTCGCTAAAGATTGACCATTGTCGGGGTGGTTCCTCATTTACTACACAAAGGGCAGCACGCAGAGCAGCAAGTTCCGCAGCTGTCGATGTCGTCGGGTGGTCGGTCTTAAAACTGATGGTGGAAGCTTTCGCTGGTACAACCACCGCTCCGGACGAACACTGGAGGTTCGAAGACCCATCCGTATAAATATGCACTTTGTCGGCATACCTCTCGTGTAGAAGAAGTAGGGATAATTGTTGCAGAGCAACTGATGACAGCTCAGCTTTTTTTCTGATTCCTGGCACACCAAGGTGTACTGTAGGTTGAATGAGACACCAAGGGGGAATCAATGGTTTGGCGGCGGCGGTGAAGCCTACCGGAAGTTTGGCAGAGTACCTGGAGACCATTTTGCCGAATGACGCGTTCCGCTTGTCTGACGGTAATGTTGCGAGGTGGTGACAGCAGGCACGGGCGAAATGCCTGATGTGGGTTCTCAATACTTCCACCGCAACGTGCGTTTGTATTGGTTGGTCCCGAGCAATCGCTATAGTTGCCTCTGATAATGTACTCCTCGGCAAACCAAGGCAAGTTCTCAGTGCCTGAGCTTGTGTGGCCTGAAGAGTGCGAAGATTTGTCTTACAAGTGTTGGAAAGTACGGGCAGGCTATATCTCAAGAAACCGAGGAAAAGTGCTCTGTATAGTTCCACCATGGCTCCTGTCGACATGCCCCAAGTTTTTCCAGCCAAGAATTTGAAGATTTGGGAAATTGCGGTGAGGCGTTTTTCCATGTGCGACACATGGGGGCTCCAGCAGAGATCTCTGTCAATGATGATCCCCAGAAACCGGTGGGTTCTGAGATAGGGAATAGTCCGCCCATTGATTGATATGACGTAAGGCGTCATTAGTTTGCGAGTGAATGCCACAAGTGCGCATTTTTCTGGTGATATGTTCAGACCTTGTTTGCACAAGTAGCTCGATGTTAACGTTGCTGCTCTTTGAAGCCGCGCACGTATTTGAGGACGTGTGACTGCCGAAGTCCAGACACAGATGTCGTCTGCGTATATCGAAATTTTGATAGTAGTTGGCAGGTATTCAGCGAGCCCAATAAGCGCGAGGTTGAATAGCGTCGGACTGAGAACTCCGCCTTGAGGAACGCCCCTGCTAGTAAAGCGTCGCGTAGTCGGGCCATCGTCGGTCAACACAAAGAATGACCTTGCAGCCAGGTAACTTTCAACCCACAGAAATAATCGACCACCAAGGCCAACTGTCTCAAGAGCATCGAGTATGGCCTCATGTAATACGTTGTCGTATGCGCCTTTCACATCCAAAAACAATGCAGCGGACAATCGCTTACGGGACTTTTCGTGCTGAACGTACGAAACGAGGTCCACTACATTATCGATGGAAGAGCGGTCACGTCGGAAACCAGCCATGGAGCTCGGATAAATCTTGTAGTGTTCAAGGTACCACTCCAGGCGGCCAAGGATCATTCGTTCCATTAGCTTTCCTACACAGCTAGCCAGCGCTATTGGGCGGTACGAGGCAAGATCAAGTGGAGATTTGCCATGCTTCAGTAGGGGAACCAAACGGCTTGTCTTCCATTCATCAGGAACATTGCCCTTTTGCCAAGACGTGTTGTAGAGGCTCAACAATTCTCCCCTTGCGGCTTCTCCGAGATTGCATAAGGCTCGGTAGGATATACCATCTGGCCCCGGAGAAGAAGACCGCCTGCAGAGAGCGAGAGCCGCTTCGAGCTCCTCCATTGTGAAAGGCAGGTCCATGCGACTGTCACGAGGGTGGGGGACGTAAGTTCGTTTTGGGTAGCCTGGACAGACCACTTGGTCTGCGATCCTCGCACAGAAGTCCTCTCCGACTGCGATGTCCTGCCGTCCTTGGAAGAGCGCCAGCGCCTTGAAAGGAAAACGCTGTTCAGGAAGGCAACGAAGACCTTGCACCGTTTTCCAGATGTGAGAAAGTGGCTTGCGGGGGTCTAAAGTCTGGCAAAACGTCGTCCAACGTTCAGACGCTAATCTATCCATGCGACGCTGGATCTTCTTTTGCAATCGTCTGGCTGTTCTGAGGTCGTGAATGGACTTTGTACGCCGATATCGACGTTCTGCACGCCGGCGAAGTGCTCTAAGTCTTTCCAATTCTATGTCAAAATCGTTTCGCCTGGACGAAACCGTGATCGTGCGCTTGGCGTTTTCCATTGTGGTCTGCATTGTTTTTTCTAGCCCGAAGCGTAAGCCCTCAGTACAAGCATCTTCCATAGTAGATTTGAAGGTGGTCCAGTCAATCGTTCGAATGGTCTTTTGTGGATATGCTCCAGAGAACCCTTTGATGTTGATGTAGGTTGGAATGTGATCGCTTCCACGTGTCTCGACATCCGGATACCACTTAACGCGTCTGGCGAAAGAGCTCGAGACGAAAGCAAGGTCAAGGCAGCTTCCGTATGTCACGCCTCGAAAAAAGGTGGGGCTGCCGTCGTTCAAGAGGGTAAGACCATGGTGGTAGGCGAAGCTCGCCAACTGTCGTCCTCTTGCGTTTGTCTTTGTACTTCCCCATGCTGGATGATGTGCATTGAAATCTCCTATGATTACCCATGGAGCAGCGCACAAGTTCAAGATATCCGCCAATCTTTTCGAATCAAAATTACTCGAAGGCGAAACATATACGCCTATAAGAGTAAACATGAGCTTTTTCTTTTTGACCGTTAGGCACACATATTGATTGTCATCATGAGGCGCAACTGGATGCAGAAAGTAGGTGAGTTCACGACGAATAAAAACGATGACTTTGCTGCTAGCACCATTGGTTGCGGACATGACCGATTCATACCCCGAAAGTCTGGCTGGTTTCGTTAAGTTAGGCTCACAAATGACGATGAGTGGAAACATATGAGTGTATACAAACTGACGAAAGTCCGAAAGGCGTGGGTTTAGACTTCTGGCGTTCCATTGGATGATGGACGCTGCCTTGACTTCTTTTCGGAAGGATGGAGTAACCGTAGCCATGTGTCTACTTGAGGGATTCAAGCACAGGGGTCAAGGCTTCCAGCACCTGAAGAGCGCTACGAGCAGGCGATGTCCCCATGTCCACCAAGATAACTCGAATGGCGTCCATAAGGGAACGCAGCATCGAAATTATCTGGCGATCCGCTCTAGTCATGTCATCCACGGCGGCTGAACGCTCCTGAGGGGCCGTGATCTTCTGAGGTTCCTTGGAAAGGGAACGGCTAGGAAGCTCAGGCCATTCCTCCGGAGAAGCCGTTGGTTTCTTTGAAGGGATGTTTCCTTGAAGCGCTTTTGCGTGTTGGCTGAGTGGTGCCGTAGTAGAGTGGGCGCTCTCACTTCGATCACGCTCCTCGTGTGAGGACGTACGACGACGCCGACGGCGACGGCGGCGCCTTACTGTTTCGGCGGCCTCCCTGTGGGTTGAGTTGTCCCTGGCCATCTGCTTGAGAACCGCGTGCTCTTTCTTGATGCTGGGACAGTCTTTTGACGAAGCGGCGTGAGGGCCACTGCAGTTGGCGCACTTCAGAGCGGTGGCGCGGCAATTCTCTTCGGCATGAGGTTCAGCGCAACGCGGACACAGTAATGAGTTTGGGCACACGCCCTTGACGTGTCCTAGCCTGAAGCATTGATGACATTGAAGCGGCTTCTGGATGAAAGGTCGAACTGGATGTCTGAAATGTCCGACTTTAACGTGGGATGGTAGACAATCCCCTTTGAAGATGATTTTTACGCAGCGCGAATTCCCAAGGCGACGCACTTGCGTAATGACAATACCTTCACTTGCCGGTTTGATAAGGGTAGGTAAGTCCGTGCTGGTAATGGCAACGTCTATATCATAGATCACACCGGCTACGGATGTATCATCCATCGGGATAAAGGAGCGCATTTTGATGCCGCCTAGCTCCGTGATTTTCTTGAGTTTTCCTAGCGCACCCACGTTGTTCACGTCGATTGCGAGGATATTTTTCCTTGGATTTAGTCTGACGTCTTTAATCTGATCAGGCACAGCACATTCCAAAAAAATGGATAGGGCTTGCCTGTTCAGCAGTCGGAGGTTGCTTGAGGGGTCTTCCGGCGAGAAGAAGAGGCAAATAAATGTGAAAGAAAGTTAAGGTGCAGTTCTGTCGTGTCCATCGCTACACTTACTCTCAAGGTCACTGATGTTAACGCGAAATGTTCACTTAAAATAGTTGTAAATTTGTAAATATTAGCAAAACGCATTTTGCGATCAGCCACGTTGGACAAATGCTTTTTGATCAAACACAGCTGCTGTGCGCAGTAATAACACTCGCACGTGGTCGTCGTGACTGATGATTTTTAAAAAATCTGGTACCATAACTATGCGAATATGACGCAAATGCAACTATGATCATAAGACGGCGTGATAACCGCAGCCTTTCGCTTGAGTAACTTGTGGGGATTTACGTGCCAAAGTCACGATGCGAGTATGAGGTGTGAATATGAGGCACGCCGTAGTGCTGCGAACATTTCGACCATTATCGTTCTCATTAACGTGCATTTAAAACTACACGGGCCACTAGCTTGCGGCCTCTACCAAAATGCTACCGCCGCCTGTGGAGTCAGCAGCCGAGCACCTTAAACACCGAGGCGCCCTTTCGCTTCGTCTTATATTCAGCAAAAGCATGCAGTTACACTAAAGCTTTATAGCAAGCAAATGATGTGGCACAATATGCCTATCATGCGCGCTGGCATCCGTCGATCGACTGCCCGTGAAATGACTGCATGACCTTCATCTGTTTCCAAACACACATTTCTTTCACGTAGATCGTTTCTAAATGCCAATACTGCATCTCCTTACATTTTCTTGCGCGTTACAGACGACACGCGGTGTCGCACGACACCTGCACGGACCTCAACAGAGAAATGCAGCTGCATCACTTCGTGTTCTGTACTAGGCCGTGCCTGCCTCGGTGTGCGCAGCGGCTCGCTCACTTCAGCTTTCATGGCGAAACCTTCTCGTAGAGCGCTGTGTTGTACTGTCGGCGTAACACACCTTTCGCGTTCACTGAGGAGACCACATGGCGAATCTCGCGGCACAGCACACGCGGCCGACACGGTTGCACAGCTCGCAGGCGGCGTTGGTGTAACACACCTTTCGCGTTCACTGAGCAGACCACACGGCGAATCTCGCGGCACAGAAACAGCACACTCGGCCCACTCGGTTGCACAGCTCGCAGGCGCGTTCACAGAAAAAAGAGATCAAATTGCGAAGCCCGCGACGACTGCGCTTCAGACCTTCGAGCGTGCGCAGCGCCTGCGTCTCCACGCCCTTCTCCCTCCTCTTTTTTTTTTTTTGCAGACCGCAAGCGTGCGCATGCGCACATGCATTCCGCGGCGCGGAGGGAGCGTCACGGCTATTTTTTTTTCGCTCGGCTTTCTATAGCCGGCATGCTAGCCGTGATGTTGAGGCGTACCGCCTCCAGGCAGTGCTTTATCCAGTACCCGACTAAGAGTGTACGCTCGTCCGCTTAGCGACAGGTAAGAAGACACTTGAAATCTGGGCAGCCTGCTTATGTAGCACCGTCGGTGCCGCCTACCTCCAGTGACGCTGCGATAGCACTTCATTTTATCGGACAAGCGGTGCTGCGTGTAGGCGGGTTCCGCTGGGCTGGACGACACGGCTGCGCGGAAATAGGCGCAGTGTACGTCGCCACTATTACATGCAATAAATTAAAAATACGTCACAGTTAATCAGCAACCGTAATAAGCTAGATTCAGTCGCACCATGTGTACAACTTCGGGTCGTGCACGGCCCCGCTGGGATGGCGATAAGAAATCGGGCACGACTTCATAGTCCAGCTCAACACAACATCGGACCAACTTGTAGGGTCCAAAGTAGCGGTGCAAGAGCGTCTCGCACAGTCCGCGTCGTCGTATTGGCGTCAGACCCAGGAGAGGTCGCCGGGTTGGTATTTGGTGTGGCGTCGTCGAAGGTTGTAGTGGCGCCTGTCGACCGTATGCTGGTTCTTGATACAGAGGCGAGCGAGCTGTCTAGCTTCTTCGGCGCGCTCCAAGTAGACGGCAACGTCGACGTCTTCGTCCTTGATGCCGACCGGCAGCATGGCGTCCAGCGTCATTGTGCTCCGTCCGTAGACAAGCTTGTAGGGCGTAAGCTGCGTAGTTTCTTCGCATGCGCGTGTTGTACGCGAAGGTCACATACGGAAGTATGGCGTCCTACGTCTTGTGTTCGACGTACATGGCCAGCATGTCGGCGATGGTCTTATTGAGACGCTCGGTAAGTCCATTCGTTTGCGGGTGGTAGGCGGTGGTTCGGCTGTGGCTTGTGTGACTGTACTTCAAGATCGCCTGCGTTAGGTCAGCCGTAAAGGCCGTACCTATGTCGGTGATGAGGACCTCCGGGGCTCTGTGAAGCAGGACGATGTTCTCAATGAAGAACTTGGCGACCTCGGCGACAGTGCCCTTGGCCAGGCGCTTGTTTCGGCGTAGCGGGTGAGGTAGTCCGTCGCTACGACGATCCATTTATTTCCGGATGTCGACGTCGGGAACGGCCCCAGTAAGTCCATGCCGATTTGCTGCAACGGTCGTCGAGGTGGTTCAACGGTTGTAGAAGTCCGGTTGGCCTAGTTGTCGGAGTCTTGCGTAGTTGACAGTCTCTGCACTATCCTTACGTAATGGGCGACGTCGGCAGTGAGGCGAGGCCAAAAGTTCTCTTGTATTCTTGATAGTGTGCGGGAAAGACCAAGGTGCCCGGCTGTCGGATCGTCGTGTAAAGCTTCCAAAACCTCCGAACGAAAAGATGAATGCACCACGAGGAGGTCGTCTGCGTGGAGCAGCGAGAAGTTCTCCTTCAGGAGAACGTTGTTCTGCAGGAAAAACGAAGCTAGTCCTCGGCGGAATACTTTTGGCACGACTTCGCTCGCTCTTGAGCTCTGGGTCAACTCGTTGGCGTTCCGCGAAGTCGTCGGTACTTATGGGTCCCAAGAAAGAGTCACCGTCCTGGTCACCCTGGGGCCGCGGATCAACGGGGGCGCGCGACCACCAGTCGGCGTCGGAGTGCTTTTGTCTGCTCTTCTAGACGTTGTGATGTCAAATTCTTCCTGTCTAAGTCTCCATCATGCGAGCGTCCTGGTGGATCTTTCAAGTTATCTAGCCACCACAAGGCGTGGTGGTCACTCACGACTTTGAAAGGCCTGCCGTACAGGTAGGGGCGGAACTTTGATGTAGCCCAGATAATGACAACTTAATGAGCAAACAGACAATGAAGCCTAGGAAAGCATGGGGGAAGTTACTTGTGGTATTGTAATTGTGGAAAAAGTAGAAAGGAAGTGGACGAAAAGACAAACCTGCCTTCGGTGGGACCCGAACCCACGACCTTCGGATGTCGCGTCCGATGCTCTACCAACTGAGCTACAAAGGCGGTCGTCCGCCCGTCCACTTTATTGTGTATTTATGTATGTATTATCCTGGGAGTGTTGGGCAGCGCCACTCGTGGCCAAGGCGGCGTGTGTAGAACACACTTTCTTGCCAGGAGGCGTCACGTAGAACGTGAACTTAGATGAGATGGCTGCTGCCCAATAAGCCCTCGCATGCTACCTAAGGCACCAAGTCTGCCGCAACGAGGCCCAAGCTATGAAATAACTAAAGGGAAGGGGTCAAGGGCTCGTTCTTTATTTGTTAGAAACAACTTAATGAGCAAACAGACAATGAAGCCTAGGAAGCACATTTTCCTAGGCTTCATTGTCTGTTTGCTCATTAAGTTGTTTCTAACAAATAAAGAACGAGCCCTTGACCCCTTCCCTCCAGATAATGACAAGGCATTCCTTTTCTGTGGTGGAATAATTCGCTTGCGCCTTCGAAAGTGTCCAGCTAGCGTGACTGATAACCCTTTCAAGTGTGTCGGTCCTCTGCACGAGCACGGTGCCGAACCCTGTGCTGCCGCGTCCGCGTCAATATTGGTGTTGGCTTCGTCGACGTGCGCAAGTATTGGCGGCGTTTGCAGGCGTCGCTTTGGCTCTTGAAATGCTTCGATTTGCGGCGTTGCCCATTTGAAGTCGACGTCGGCCCGCGTGAGGTACGTCAGCGACTCGGCGCTCCGCGAAAAGTTCTTGACGAAGCGCCTGTAATAAGTGTAGAGGCCAAGAAATCGGCGTACTGCCTTCTCAAAAGGACAAAGTTGAGCGACTTGGTAAGGGTCCATAGTCAAATGAAGAGGCGTGCAAGACACGGACACAAGGGGAGAAGTGAAGAACACGAACGCCGACTTACAACTGAAGCAGAGCACAGAGGCGATAAAGAAAGAAGACACACAGCTTATCTGCGCATCCTCGTCGGTGGTCGACGCCTGGCATATATCAGTAATAGTGGAAGTGCGTGCGTGAGTCAGGCTCTATGAAGACAAGAAGCAGACCTTGTATTGCTGGAGTAAGGCCTTCAGCACCTTTTTTTGCTGCCTGGAAAGGCCTTGATTGATGTCGAAGGCGGGTGGGGACATTACAGTCGTCGTTGCAGGTCCCCGAGAATAAGTGAGGGCGAAGGCGTCGCTTACTTCCACAAATTCACTTAGGTGCATTACTGTCGTACCCCTATTCAGGTGCCTGTATTCGTTGCTGAAATGCATCACCATTACGTTGGCTTCGCCATTATGCAGGTTGGCAATGCCTCTTGCGACGCACATCTGACGATTTAGCAGCAAGTACTGGTCGCCTTCGATGACGCCTTGTAAGTTGGTAGGTGCTTTGGTGCGACGGAAATGATGACGCTCGTCAGTGGCGGGAGGGTTACCTGCTCTTCTGTCACATTCCAGGCATGATATGCGACGTTGCTATCTGATAGTGTTGCATTATGCGTGGAGATCGTGATTGATCTGGATCTCAGGTCAATGACTGCGTCATGCTGTTCCAGGAAATCCATGCCTACAATAACGTCTCGCGAGCATTGCTGCAGCACCACAAAACTCACCGAATACGTCTGGCTGTCAGTCGTCACTCTGCCGTGCAGGTACCAGTCGGTGTTATAAGGTGGCCCCCTGCTGTTCGGTCTGGTCCTTCCCAGGCAGTCTTAACCTTCCTGAGCTTGGCGGCGAAGAGACCACTCATGACAGCGTAATCGGCGCTGGTATCGACTAAGGCGGTGACGCTGTGGCGGCGGTCGATAATCACGTCGAGATCGGTGGTTCGGTGTCTGGCGTTCCGGTTATGTCACGGCTGCGTTGGCTTTCTCCGGCGCTGCTATGTTGCGTTGGCGACGAGGCCTTGTCCTCAAGACTCGTCAGGCGGCGTGCTGAAACTGTCGGGAGGGTTCATGCCTCGTGGTCGTCGTCGGCGGCAGCGGCAGCGGCGGAGGATCTTTGGCACTGCGTCGTGCAGCAACCGCACCTCCATCGGTTGCTGCCTTTAGTTTCCCGGATAGAGGCTGCGTTTACTTTTCTGGATAGGGCCCGGTGTACTGGCGGCGATTCTGGGAGACCTAGCGGCCAGGCGAAGGGGAACGGGATGGTCGCCGACGTTGCCACTGCGATCCGGCGATGTCGTGAGGTCGCTCACCTGGGCGAGGACGCGACGCGTTCACGTCGAAGCCACGCAGTCCCATCTCACGGTACTGGCAGTAGCGGTAGGTGTGCCCGGCTTCGCCACAGTGGTAGCATATTGGGCGCTGTTTCGGGGTGCGCCAAACGTCAGTTTTCCTCGGCGCGCGCTAGAATGCAGGCAAGAGGGATGGCGTCAGAGGTGGCGGTGGTGGCTTTCGACGTGTGGCGATGTGCGACCTCGCAGACCGACGAAGTCTCGACCTTATCATAACGAATGCAAGCCCGACGCGTCCGCAGTGATCCAGAGTACTTTACTGACTGAAATGGAACGCTAGCGCGCGCAGGCCCATGGCAGCGGCACCTGCCTCGTGCAAGATCGAGCGTCTCGGTCATTTTCAATGCGACGCTGATGCTGCTGCCGCTAGCTGTCGCTACAAAGGGCTCCCCCCCTAGAGAGGAGGAAAGTCCGACGAACGATCGGATGGTGAGGCCAATGGCAATGTTGCTTCGAAGTAGGCAGGCTTGAGACGTTCCAGAGCGATTGTGTCGGGCCGTCCGTTGACGTTGACAACGAATGTCGACTCACGATGCTCCAGAACTCGATACGGCCCGGAGTAGTGCGGCTGCAAAGGCTTCCGCACAGCACAGTTTCGCACGAAAACATGTGTAGCAGAGGTGAGCTGCGGAGACACGTAAGGAGACCTCGGTTCGTGCGGTCGTGTAGGCACGGGACGTATTTGCTGGAAGATGTTTTGTAGTTCGGAGACGTAGTCTCCGGCTGGTGGCACAGGTGTTTTGTCTGGGGGATCGAAGAAGTCGCATGGGCAGCCCAGGTCGGTTTTGATGGCAGCTCTGATGCCAAGCAAGACGAGTGGTAGTTGGACGACCCACTTCTCCGGTAATCCATGTGCCATGAGGGAGGACTTGAGACGCCTGTGGAAACGATCGACCAATCCATTTGTTTGCGGGTGGTATGAGGTCGTGCGGAGGCGCGTCGTTCCGAGAAGCTTGAGGAGTTCGTTGAAGAGCGCCGAATCAAACTGCCGACCGCGATCAGTGACTACAGTAGATGGGCAGCCAAACCTTGCAATCCAAGTAGATACGAAGGCTGCTGCAACTGTGGGCGCTGATATGTCGGCGATGGGTGTAGCTTCTGGCCACCGTGTATAGCGGTCGATGCATGTCAATACGTAGCTGTAGCCCTTGGAACGTGGGAGAGGGCCGACGAGGTCCAAGTGCACGGTGTCAAAACGCGCGTCCGGTGGAAGGAAAGACTTCGTAGGGGGGACGGGATGGCGATGGATCTTGGAGCGTTGACACGGCAAACAGCAGCGCACCCAGTCGCGAACTTGTGCGTTTAGCTGAGGCCAAACGTAGCGACTGGAAATGAGCTTCTGTGTCGCGCGAATCCCGGGATGCGAAAGACTGTGTACCGCATCGAACAGGCGTCTGCGGAGTGGTGCCGGAATGAAAGGTCGGGGTGTGCCAGTAGAAGTATCACAGACTACCGAAGTACCATCGGAACTCAAAACGACGTCCTCCAGTTGCAGACTTGGTACATATACTATGGAAGCGCAACACAAAACACGGACTCAGAAGACACGGACGAGCGCAAACTCTCAACTAACTTTATTTTTCGTCGTGTCAATATGTAAGCCCTACATCACGTGG
This sequence comes from Hyalomma asiaticum, assembly GCA_013339685.2. Lineage (NCBI taxonomy): Eukaryota > Metazoa > Arthropoda > Arachnida > Ixodida > Ixodidae > Hyalomma > Hyalomma asiaticum. The sequence goes on along the minus strand of CM023486.1, from coordinate 809,899 downwards.
TCACAATGCTAATCGCAGTTGTCACTGTACAAATCACAACATACCGCGCAAGAATCTCTTTTCACCTTGCAATAAGGAAACCGACGACTGGCTAACGCACGCGTCACCTCTAGTAGATATATGAAAGGCTTCTAATAGTTCCCGTGCCGTACTATCATGGCTACGGCCCAAAACTCGTATCGCATGGAAATTTGGTACGCACATGCAATGCCGGACATGCGCAGGTAAATGCGCGTTCTCTTTATTAATTATGGATAATTCATGTTCCCTTGCACGAACGTTCACGCACCTTCCGGTTTGCCCGACATAAGTCCTGCCACATGAAAGTGGAATCTCATAGATGACTCCTACCGCGCAGGCTCCATAAGGCATTTCGTGCTTCTTGCCACAACCTCCAGGAGTCTTCTTAGCCTCAGATATTTTCGGGCAGAGCTTTGCCAGCTTGCGCGGGGCTGAAAAAACCATCGGCACATCGTGCCTGCCCGCAACCTTCTTCAAATTATGAGAAGTGCGGTGCATGTAGGGCATCACTACCGGGCGGCTCCTGGATTTCGGCCCGGGTGTCTTGCCGGAACGGGGTGCTTTTGTCTCCCGCAGGAGGACCTCGGCGACTGCCGTTACGAGCGTGCATGGGTATCCGGCTTCCAATACTCGCCTTACTTGATTATTAAAACTGTCCTGCATAGCATGTGAGCCAACTCGCCCAGCAGTATGAACCAACTCGCCCAGCAGTATGAACCAACTCGCCCAGCAGCAAGTTTTATTGATCCAGTTGCAGAGACGTTGACGAATTTCGGAGGGTACGTAGCTCGTTGTCGTCACGCTGGTGAGTGGCGAGTAGGCCGACGTCGATGATGGAAGGCTCTGCGGTTGGTGTGGAGACTGCATCGACGCGGCTCAGAACATCGGCAGGAATGTTGTCGGTGCCTTTTACATGACGGAACGTTGTTGTGAACTCCGAGATGTAAGAGAGATGTCGACTCTCGCGAGGCGAGTAGCAAGACGCCGATCGGTTCATCGCGTGCACAGAGGGCTTATGGTCGGTCAAGACAGTAAACTGACGACCTTCTAGGAAGTGCCGAAAGTGACGGACAGCCAAGTACACGGCGAGTAGCTCGCGGCCGAAAACGCTGTAACGGGTCTGTGCAGGCTTCAATTTCTTGGAGAAGAAAGCGAGTGGATGCCATGTACCGTTGATCAATTGCTGCAAAACGGCGCCAACAGCGTTGTTCGACGCGTCTGTCATGACAGCAGTCGGTGCGTCTGGTTTCGGATGTCTCAGCAGCGTTGCAGTGGCGAGGGCAGACTTGGCTCTTGTGAATGCATTGGCGGCTTCTTCAGTCCACTGAAGCTCTTGCTTCCATTTCGAGCTTAGCAGATCGTCTAGAGGGGCCACAAGTCGTGCACAATCGGGTATAAACCGTCGATAGAAATTGACGAACCCGAGAAATTGGCGAAGCTTGGTCATTGTAGTCGGCCGTGGAAAATCTTCGACTACGCGAATCTTGGACGCGAGTGGCCGAATGCCGTGCGCGTCGACTACGTGTCCAAGGAACTCGAGTTCCTGTCGACCAAATTCACTTTTGGCGGCGTTGATGACGATTCCTCGGCTGGAAAGGCGGGAGAACAACAACCGCAGGTGTTGAACATGTTCTTCAACGGAAGGGCTTGCGACAAGGAGGTCGTCGATGTATGCAAAGACGAATGGCAAGCCTCGGGTGACGGAGTCGATGAAACGCTGGAACGATTGGCCAACGTTTCGTAGGCCGAAGGGCATGCGGAGGAATTCAAAAAGACCGAAAGGTGTGGTGATAGCGGTCTTCGGAATGTCTTCCTCGGCGACTGGTAGCTGATGATAGGCGCGAACAAGATCAGTCTTGGAAAAGATCGTCGCGCCGTGCAGCGCTACCGTGAAGTCTTGGATGTTCGGAAGCGGGTAGCGATCAGGAACTGTGATGTTGTTGAGGGCACGGTAATCGCCACATGGACGCCAATCTCCAGTCTTCTTAGGTACCATGTGAAGCGGAGACGCCCAGTTGCTAGAAGAAGGTCGGATGATACCGAGTGCGAGCATGTGCTCGAACTCCGCGCGAGCAACTTTGAGTTTCTCAGGGGACAAACGCCGAGGTCGAAAATAGACCGGAGGGCAGGAGGTGACGATGTGGTGAGAAACGTCGTGTTGGACCGGTTGCGTCCAGTCCGGCTGGCGTGTCAGAGTGGAAAACTCACGGAGGAGCTCGGCGAATGGTTGTTCCAGCATAGAAGATATGGGCACAATCGGCGATGTGGTTGTTGCAGGGGCGCCGGTAACGGTCAGGTGAGTGACAGTGTCGATAAGACGACGCTGTTTCACGTCGACAAGGAGTCCATAGTGGTGCAGGAAATCAGCTCCGATGAGGGCGCGTCGGACGTCTGCAACCAGGAAAATCCAGCGAAACGCTCGTCGGAGACCAAGATTGAGCATGACGGAGCGTGATGCGAAAACGGGAATCTTGGTACCGTTGACGGCTTGCAAAAACGACACAGGTGTCGCTTTTCGGTCGGAGCGTTGAGCAGGAAGGATGCTTACGTCTGCTCCTGTGTCGACTAGGAAACGTTGTCCAGTGGCTCTGTCTGTGAGGTAGAAGAGGCGACTTGTGTGCTGGGCCGGACCACTTGTCGCCGTCAGAGGTCGGCCGGCCTGTTTCCCTGCCACGCGCACGGGCGCCGGCAGTGACGAGCGTCGTTTCCAAAACGGCGATGGTAGTAGCAGACGCCAGGCTTTGGCGACGCGTGACAGCTGGTGGGTGTGTGCGTCTCGACTTGCTGGAACTTCGGTGGCGTGAAGAACGAGGCGACGCGCGGCGATGTTCAGCTGCAGAGACGATGCGTTCGTGACGCTCACACAGGGCGTCGAGCGGCGAATGTGGTGTCGAAGAAGACGGCAGCGTTCACAGCGTGGTTACGCTCTCCGCAGTAGACGCTGTCGTGGCTGCGATGCTTGGGGCGGCTACTTCCATCACCTTGTCGGCCAACGCGGCAAGTCCGGTGAGGTCCATGGTAGAAACTGTCGCCAAAACCATCTGCACGTTAGCCGGTAGTCGTTGTAAAAACAAGTCGCGTAACAGCGCGTCGTCGATGGATCTCGCGCTGTCTCCGAGCAGCTGCTTCATTCGGCGAAGAAGCTGAATGGGGCGTCTGTCGCCGAGTTCTTCAGCGGACAGGAGCTGCTGGATACGAGAACGCTGTGAAACTGCCGTGCGCTGTAGCGGGATGCTCAACAGACAGCGGGATGCTCAACAGATCCGCTACTTCGTCGATGGCGGTGGGCGAGAGTGCCGCAACAGCGTAGTGGAACTTCGTAGCTTGAGAGCGGATACCAGCAACTTGAAATTGTGATTCCGCTGAAGAAACCACGCCGACGGATGCTGGTCCCAGTACTGAGGAAGGCGGACAGCTATGGCTGAGCAGGAGGGCTCACCGCGTTGCTCGGAGAGGTGCTGGTCTCGAGAACTCGCACTGTCGGTCCGTTCCATGGTCGTTTCTGCCACGGAGACGTATGGCCACTATCACGTCCGGGTCACCAAACTGTGGCGATGTGCGACCTCGCAGACCGACGAAGTCTCGACCTTATCATAAAGAATGCAAGCCCGACGCGTCCGCTGTGATCCAGAGTACTTTACTGACTGAAGTGGAACGCTAGCGCGCGCAGGCCCATGGCAGCGGCACCTGCCTCGTGCAAGATCGAGCGTCTCGGTCATTTTCAATGCGACGCTGATGCTGCTGCCGCTAGCTGTCGCTACAGACGAAACTGCGGAGGCCTTGTGTTCTGGCGGTCGCGAGGAACTGCGGCAGCTCGGCGTAGGTCATCGCCTCCGGGTGGTGAGTCGGTGGTTCGGGAACACTCAGCGAACGCTGTACTTCTCGCGAACGATGTCTTCGAGGGAGGTGACTTGGGCCTGAGTCGACGAGAACATATGGCGAAGTTCCTCGCGAACAATAGTCCTTATGGTGTCGCGTACATCGTAGGGGCCGAGTCCTTCGACTTCTGCGATGCCTGGGGACCTGCGCTGATTGTATTGGCGGGTGGGGGGTCTGCCGCGGTGGTGTAGTGGTTACGGTGTTCGGCTGCCACCCAAAGTACACGGGTTTCATCCCGGCCGCGGCGGTCGCACTTTCGATGGAGGCGAAAATGCCAGAGGCCCGTGTACTGTGCGTTGTCAGTGCACGTTAAAGAACCCCAGGTGGTCTAAATTTCCGGAGCCCTCCACTACGGCCTTTCTATCCTCCCTATCCCTTTCATTCCCTTTCCCCTACCCCCACGGATGCTTAGCCGTGCTCCCTACATGGGCTGCAGAAATTAGCGTCCTTTCCTAACCGAACCACTATCATCATCATCATTTCAGGGGTCTTCTCAATGGTAATAGGCTCGCAGTAGAACTCTTGGACCGTCATCGGAGGGTTTCTTATCAGTCCGGCGAAGAGCTCCCGCTTCACTCCTCGCATGAGGAGGCGAACCTTCTCCTCGGACATGTCGGCATCAGCGTGGCGGACAAATCGCGTTATCTCCTCCGTAAAGACGGTTACGTTTTCGTTGGGGAACTGCACCAGAGCCTCGAGCAGTGGTGTGGCTCTTTCCTTACGCACGATGCTTCCAAAGGTGAGCAGGAACGCAGCGCGGACATTGTGCTAGGTTGGAAGCGTTGACTCTCGGTTCTCGATCCAAGTCCTTGTGTCGTCTTCCAAGTAGAAATAGATATCGCGCAGCTTATCATTGGGGTCCCACTTATTACGGGCTGTGACCCGGTCGTAGATGTCCGCCAGCTTTGCGGGTCCTCGTATGACAATCCGCCGAAGATAGGTGGCTCTCTGGGTTGGTGCACGACCACGGTTGCCGGAGATCTTGGTTCCGTCATTGTGGATGCTGGTTTCATTGTTGCCCTTGCCTTCCTATCCTTGTCGGGAAACGGCAGGTATTCTGGCGGGAGTCCTCGCTACCTCCGGCTAGCTCGAAGGACCGGGTTGGAGTCGGCCTCTTGGCGACTTGGCTCACGACCGGACGGGGGCGTACGGTACATGGACCGAGAAGCACCTTCACCAGATGTCACGGGCTCGTGACGCACGCAACACTCAAGGTGAAGCACGCAGAACTCAAGCAATGTCAGGCGAACTGTTTATTGTCTTAACTTGTGGCCAGCTACACAAAGCCAATGAGAATGCACAGCAATAGCAGCGTGAACAGTCGTAGGTCGACGGAGACTGACCAGCGGCGCGATGCGTCGGCTTTTATACACACTTCATAAGGCGCTCTGTCATTATCTCTGGAATTCCAGAAGTCACTCAAATGCACTCGTGCGGCGAGCCAATTTTCAAGAATGATCGACGTGGTTCCCGCAGTGACATGAAAGATAAACGTGGCCTGCATTGCGCGTAACAGAAAGTGTTAACGGCGCTCCTGCAAACAATCACATCAAGCGCGCGATACACGGGAAGGTGATAAAGGTGTTCTCTTTTAAACAAGCAAAAGAACCGCAGGTGTCAATACACAACCGCGTTGTTATAAAGATTTAATTTTTCCTACCTAATCCCTGGCTAAGGACGGCGGTTGTGTGGGACAGGCAATTCTATTATTGTTAATCGAGTCGTCACTCAGAAGCATGTATTTATGCCATGCATTCATGGGTACTCATGCATTTTTATCCGTGCATGCCAATTTTCACGCACACTAACGGAACGGGAAACTAGTTATCACTCCCACCGCCCAATTTTCTTCGGTATCTTGGGTTAATGCTTCAAGACGCACTCGTATCTAGCTGTAACTGGGTGACACGTCTCGTTAGTCGTTTTGTGGGGTTTAACGTCCCAAAACCAGCTCTTATTATGAGAGACGCCGTAGTGGAGGTCTCCGGAAATTTCGACCACCTGAGGTTCTTTAACGTGCACTGACATCGCACAGCACACGGGCCTCAACATTTCGCCTCCATCGAAATGCAGCCGCCGCGGCCGGGATTCGATCCCGCGACCCTCGGATCAGCAGCCGAGTACCTTAGCCACTAGACCACCGTGGCGGGGCACGTCTCGTTAGTCAAAAATAGCACTGTAAGTACGCTACCGTTACAGTTCCAACATCGTAACGTCGCCAAGTTACCGAAAAAAGTAATGCAGTTGTAGCCTGTTAATGCATATTCGATACAACAAAATTGCGCACATTTATTTAACTCGCCCGCAAGGCACGCAGCGGCGGTTGTTCGAAAAGCCGCACAGAAGTTACCTCTTCGTCCAAGTGGCGCTTGGATGGTGGGCCACTGATCTGAACAGTCCAGTTGTGGACGTCACTGGTGAGCGGTCCACAAAGTGACCCGAACAGTACGCTGCACGTCTCGGCTCTTGGTGCCTTGCGATTCTTGGCGATGTAAAACAATTCATCCTGAATCAAGACAAAATTGGATGCAATTTTAGAGCGCGAAAATGACAAGTAATAGACGTTCAACTCTTATGCATCGCGAGATAATGATCAGGGAAGGGCTGCCTGTGCTGAGGCACTGGTGGGACAACTCTTAACGTTTGCATAAGAATAAAGATCATATCGTAAACACGATTTGTGTTCATTCCGAGACCTCCGAAATATCATATTCCTGACTATTCACAGCAGCGAAAGTGTGAATATGTGACGCTCTGCATGCCACTTCGTGTGTGAGGATCAGAATAAACGAACACCGTTAAACGCACCGTATGTGGTCCCTCACCTTATACATGTCAATAACATTCGCGCATGCTCCCGCACTTGCGAATTTGAGGAAAGTACAAACACCACGGGCGATCCTGACAAGTCCCTCCTTGGAGCGGCCGCTCTCCAGGTAGTCGATGAACAAGCCAGTCGTCGCGCTGCAGACTGAGCACGCCTTTGGTGACACCACACCCACTGCAGCGTTCGCCATAACCTGCATTAACATGTTCGCTCAGTGCCAAGGGAAGCGAATAGCTGCAACAAAAGATTATGACAGTTAGCTCCACTAACGTGAAAGCTGAGAAGGTGCGAGGTATGCGGCGATGCGCAGACGTTCCCCGCAGGAGACGTCAGTCTCTGCCAATGGGCTCGCTTTACTGTGGCCGCGACAACGTTAGACACCATCACGGGCGCATTAGCAGAAACTCGCTTCTGACACGACAACCCTACACATACGCTGTCTGGGTTCACTGCCCGCAAGATCACCCACGAACGCAAACGCACTGACTTACTCCACAATGGGCCCATCGTGACGACTGCAGAGATACGCCGTAGGCCAGCACCTAAGCTGCTACGCCCCTAAAAAAACTACAGAAGCCGGGATAGAGGACATGGCATCCCTTTAGAAAATGCCAGATATTGACTGAGACGAAAAAGTCCATGTACGGTTATATTAAAAATTGGGCAGATATGGCCATATATGGCAATACGGCCCTTATATGGCCATATCTCCCAATTTTGAATACATCCGTATATGGACCCGTATACGGCCATATCTGCCCAATTTTTATTATATCCATATATGGCACCTTATATGGTCATATCTGCCCAATTTTTTATTTATCCATCTATGGCGTCTTATAGGCCATATCTGCCCAATCTTTACTATATCCGTATATGGGCCCTTAAATGACCATATTGGCTTGACACTAGAGGCCAATTGTGAGTGCTGAATACATATATAAACAAAAACATAACACAAATGCAAGATGGAACTTTCACGTGTGTATTTTATTTTCCAGCTATGTTTTCATTCTTCAGAGTTGCCTTTTGCCTTATTGCTTCTCAGGTCGCTGAGCTTTGCGCCCAGGGATATGATCACGTTTTCCGCTGTACTCGAGCTGGCACCTCGTAGAGAAGTCTTTTGTGCGAGCTGTAAATGGCAAAACACAATTGGAGCATGAAAGGAATGTTTATATATTCTGGGCCGATAAATAGCTCTGAAATATGTGCAGCTGATGACGCAATGGCACATTATTTTGTATGTATACATGCATACATTCGCGTAGGCGCCAAGAACAACAATCAGAAAACATCGGAACATGCCCGTATCGTTAAACCATCCTGCATGACCGAGCATGACTACGCAATGTGCTGGTCGATATGCAAAGCACCTTACAAGCAGTTGCTCAATTATTATTTCAGTTTACTTCCTTGCACTTTGAGGCGAAGGGAAGGGAGATGCTTGTCCCTGTTTTGCCAAAACAAATCATGGCAATTAAGCTGCAGCTGCCATGTAGGGAAAAAAATACCGTTTATTCTCAACGACGTGATTAGCTTGGTAATAAGCTGAGGCAGTTCCTGCGAAATGGCATCAAATATATTCACATATGTATTGTCGTTGATAGCTGAACCAATAAACATGTTTATACATTATTGCAATAAAACAACTGACTGTTGATGTGTAGGGACGACTGGGTGTATCTGAGTGTACCTCTCTGAATTAGGGCGAGATCTATTTGGTAAACAAATAAAAGAAGTGCGGATGATATCTAAAATGCGGTCACACCGTTTTTATGCTCAATATAACATTTTCAGCTCCTTCTGAAGCATCATGCATTTGCAGTCCCACGGCTTCGTGGCAAACGCACCAGCAGCTGCCTCAACGAAGCTGCACTGCTGCCAGATTCCGCGAACAAGCTACAACAACGAGAATTTCACTAGTGAAAGGGTGGAAGAAGGGACCCGTAAAACAAACAGAATTTCAACAGCAACTTTTCTAAGGAAAAATCAGAAAATGATAGCGTATCTAAGCACGGTACATCTGTTGCGTGATCTTCGATCTCGACAGAGGAAGAAAATACTGCATTTGGCGTCTCTTTACAACGCTGCTATAACAGTCGGAAGCAGAAGCAATGGCTAAGCCGCAACTAACAAAAAAAAAACAAAGACACTTAACTGTGCGATATTAGCCGTTTATCCGATAGCGAAAAGATAGCGCTTAAGAGCTATGAGATTGTCCAATTCTTGTTTCTGACCTGACCGTATTAGAATTTTAGTAACAAGCATCAAAGCTTACCTTGTAGCAATCAGCCTGGCACGAAAGAAGCCTTTGTACTGCCACCAAACTTGAACTTCTGGCACCACTTCGTTAGGAATGTTCTCTTCCGTCACTCCCGACGCAGGTAATTTTAGAACAGCGAAGGTTGTCCACTTATTTGCGATGCGATCGAAACATGCCACTGAGTACCACAGCACCACCTTTTTCGGAAAGTACAGCCAGGCAGCCTGCACACAGCAAAACCTTGGTGGAGAAAATGGCTGAACCATTCTGAAGGCTACGCAAATGTAGTCCGTAAGAAAAAGAGAGGGAGAGGTGTATTGTTCCGAGAGGAAACGACTAACATAAAACAGAAACCCGCATATTTCGATTGTTTTCCCGATTAATACGAGTGGGTTTGTCAAGCTGATGAGAAATGTATTATGATTTAAGGCTGCCAGTGAGACATGTAAATTTTCTTGCTTACCACGAGCAATGGACTACTTTTTGGTCGCGAAAGTCTTTTCCACGTGCACGTGGAAGAAATGAGGGGCCGTCTGTCTCCACAGGTCCCGTGCGCTGTTTCGAGGGGGAAAAAACAGGTTCTTTGCAGAAGAAGAGGACGGGGTGGGGGGAGGTGTTCAGAGAGGGGCTCTTTTTTGTCATATCTTTTTTTGGCTTGTCTTTTGCAGTCTTTTGAGGAATGGTGGGTCCAGTTATAGAAAAAGCAAAAGCGATAGCCCTCTTTCGCGCCGCTCTCGGACAAGACGAGGTAAACTTTAAAGAACTTTGCTGACACATTCCAACAATCATTCATTTAGCTATAACTTACAGTGAACATGCAATCTAGGTGCTTATTGTAGTAAAGCCGGCACAAGTTTTCCATTTATGCATCACTATAATGCGCGCATATATACAATAGCTTTCGGCTTTTGCAACTGCAACTTGGACCAAAAAATGATAGTTCAGCTTGATACATCGTTTTTATGCAGATAATAATTAGCTCGCGCTGTAGGTAAATCGCGTATTCATTGAAGTTACGATGCCATGAGAAAGCAGAACTCACAATCAACGCTCCCTTACTGTCTTTTACCATGTATCCTTAGTGTTTACGTTTTTTCACTGATTTCTTCTGTAATTACTAATTGATGGATGGGATGAGATATGTGGTTACATCGACTATTTGTGCGTATATAAATAACATTACTTGTTATTTATTGTTTTGCTTCGCATAATATATTATCAGTCATCATGAAGCGAGAAAATCTGAACCATATATATATATATATATATATATATATATATATATATATATATATATATATAGCGCGGGGAACTGCCCCTTAATTGAATGTCGACACATAAATAATATAACTGCACCTATGTACACGACTGTTAAGTTGCATCCATAGGTGGGACTAGGTGACTTTTGATGCATACTCTTTATATCGAGTATATAAAGCCATATAAGGCGCATGTACGCCGTATATGGAAGTATACTGCTACCGTATATATCATATAAGGTGCAATATCAAGCCATATGCGGCAGAATATAGCTGCCTGATATGGCATGTAAAACTTCATATACGTTCATATCTGGCTGTATACGACCTCATATTAATCCTTATATGGCAGTATATAGCCTGATATGAGCGCTTATATGTCCATATCTGGCCATATGTAAAACATATCAGGCCCATATATGACATTTCCGTAAGGGATTGCGCTATCTAAACACTGAGCATGAACCCCATGCTTTCGGGGCTCAGTCGCGTAAACGTCTGCTAGCGCAAACATAAGGAGAGGCAGTAGCTGACGGTGCTTCTTTGCTCCGCAGTAGTTTCCTATGGCATCTAGTGGCGAAAGGTCAGGGGAGCGGGACTTAGGGTGCCGAGTAGTGATGGTACTGAGATCCTTCTTGGAGAACAAGCGCGCTCACCGGAGCAACTGCAACATGTTTCACTTTCGGCGCTCTTTGGGTTGGCCTCGGCTGCCGCATCGTTCTCAGTATCTGTGGGTGGCTCAGCGATAGCGATCCCGTTGAACCCGTCACCCCTGATCAGCGATCTCGGTAACAGCACAATGCCTCGCGGTGCCTTGACCTTCAGCTGGTCATCCTTGGGGCACAGTACCTTCTGCTCGTCAACCTCGTCCACAGTTTCAGCCACGCAGGACAATATAAACAGCCTGCAGCACGACCTTCTCTTCAGTGGGCACCGCAGCAACTTCGACGTGCTTCACATTCGGCGCTCTTGCGCTTTGCAGGTGTGTAACAGGTGCTCCCTGCATGTACTGCTAAAATGAAGAACCGTTGTCTTCTGTTGCTTCCGTGCCGACGGTTCTTTACGATGTTGTCTTCGAGCGTTTTTCGATTATCTTCCTCCTTTTGTGCTCTGAGAATATTGAAACCAATCCAGGCCCTAATAAGCGCAATCAAGCATTGGTTGAGGTTGAGATATTGCCATATGACCGGTCCAAGCTGTCATTTTGTCAAATGTTTGTCACTGTCTTTAATTTTATGCTGTCAAATATCTAACTAACCGTAACCATAAGGAGGAGCATCAGTTCATCGCATGTGCTGTGGATGTTGCTTATCACACTCCCTTCTCGTGTGGGAAGTGTTACATCTTTCAAACAAGAAAGTTGCGCGCAGAAAGACAATCACAAGGGAGGGTACAGGGACAAGTTGGAGAAGGGCCCAAAGTTTTCGTACCCGGTGACTGTCCCGCCCCACGAATATTTGGCGTTGAATTCTGGACGGGAGAACGAGGAAAGGTGCCTTCTTGAAGGTGTAGACTGTTTGTATAAGAAGGTCTCTAATAATTCGGCCGGCGTCTCGACAGACACTCTCCGGCATGTACAGCAGTACTTCAAGCAGAATGACCTGTGTTTATTGCAGGCTGACAAGGAAGGCGGCTTCGCAGTGCTTTCCACCCAGCTTTTCAATGAAAAGATAAACAAGGATAAATAGATCTATTCATGCTTGTTTAGCTTGTATATTTATCGCTTTTTTCTTTCCCTCATGTATGTCTACTTATATACAGTTTCATTAAACGTCAGTTTCAAGATGCGCTCGTTTGTGTGTCCCTGCTGTGTCCTTGTGCTGAGCTTGCGCACTTATCACCATGAATATTTACCAACTGGCCCGATTGTCCGCTCTTCTTAGTAAAAACACTGCCGTTATGGCAAGAAGTAAGCTCGAATCTTTAAGACTGATAATAGAAACAGACCGCATTCTTTGTGCCGGTGACCACTGTATTAGCAAGCCGTCATTGTAATTGTCTGTCAAAGAAATTGAATATTTACGCATGCCCTAACAAGTGAATGTGTTTGCAGCGTAGAGGTTCTATCGTTATTGCAATGCTCGTCTGATTAGATTGCAGGTTCAGAAAAAAAAAGAGCCAGGCCTGCGCGGAAACGCAGGACAGTGGCAGCGTAAGCTGGAGGACCGATGTTCTTAGATGTCATTTTAAACGCTCGGGGAACTACTGCAACTAGAGGTGGTACGTATCCCCTGCGCCATAACTCTCATCATTTCGCCAAGTAGGGAAGTACCCACTATGCCATAATTACTGCGGCATTCTAACGTGCAAGTCTGTATAACTGAACATCTTAGACAGTCTCTTGGCATCGTTTTCCGGAGGACGAACTCTCGCCCGGCGTCGACGGCGAGCTGCGGTTTGGGCTTCTCTCTGCGCAGCTGTCTGTTCTTCCCGACGTTGCCTTGCTGCAGCCGCGCGCGTAGCTCTGCGATTCGATTCTCCAGCAGCGGTCCGCACCTTACGAGGAGGAGCCACCAGGTATATCGAAGAGCCAAGTCAAGATGCTGTCGGGGCTGCGCACGTCGCCTGCCGCATGTCGCATGGCACGATACGACACGATAAAGGGCAGCGGTTCGTAATAATGACAACGGTAAAGTTGAAGAAGATTGTTCCATAATGATGATGCTTATGAGGCCTCTGTAATGGGTGCAGAGCTACAAACCATGCAGCCCTGTGTTCTTTGAAATGATTCCTCCAACTTGTTATCCGATCCACTTTCCGCGACGTGTAGTGACGTTTTAATGTTCTGCCACGTAACAGTACATTTGTTAATGCGATTCCTCGGCAAACGTTATACCTGTTTAGGTCTTTTAGCGATGATTTTTCAACCACAGGCGTAGCCCAGTGGTAGAGCGCTGGACTACCACGCAGAGACAGTGGTTTCGCATCCACGCAGAGGACAAGTTGGAATACTCCTCGGTCCTGGTTATTTTTTCAAAAATTTGCAGCGATAGTGGTTACGGACACCGGCGGCGGCGGCGGACAACTACGGCGCAAAAACGATCCTTGATGTGATCTCATAACAGCTTACGCTGTAAAAAGAAAGAACAGCCATGTCACTTTTACGCGTGCTTTTGAGAGCATATGTATGTTCACCGTCGTAGAAATCAAATTTTGTCGTTGGAAGTTAGCGCTTGTGTTCGTCTGTTTCTTCATCCTTTGTCCTCGTCGGTTTCGGAGCTACGCTGTATGCCAGTTACATGAACCAACAAGCCAAAATTGGTACCCTTGTAGACTTCATTTCTAGTACAACGGCCCTTTCCCTGTGCGTTTCCCAGGATCCCGGTCGTATCGTCGCTCTCACTGCCATGAATACTATTTATTTATTTATTTCTTTATTTACAGTAACAGCGCCCACGTGGTCATTAGTGTAAGGGGAGATAATTTAATTTAAGATGCATATGCAAAAAGGTAATACATCAAAAAAATGCAGAAGGCAGAATGGCGACAAGCCATTAACACTGCGGTGTACATAAGAGAAATACAGCTACATAATAAAGAAACCAAGGGTGACACGTAGTTAACATTGACGTTTGTGAAAATACAACAGTAAAATATGTGTATATAATATAATAAATACATGCACACATATATCTACAGACACAGCTATGTACAGGCAGAGATCGAGAAAAAACTGGCTGTGCATGAACGCTTAGCTTTTGCATTCGGAAGAAATATGTTCTACAGGACGTTGCAATCTTGCTTGATGACTTCATACCATCGTTTGGGCATGGGAAAAGGATTCTGAAGAATCTTCATGGTGAGCGACTTCTTCAGGCGCGCTTACTGAGAGACGTCCTAAGTGTGCAGTTTTTTGATCAGTACGAGCCATATATCGCAAAGAATCTTCTGCGGAAACACCTGCACCTGGTGGACAGGCTGACAAGGAAGGCGGCTTCGCAGTGCTTTCCACCCAGCTTTTCAATGAAAAGATAAACAAGGATAAATAGATCTATTCATGCTTGTTTAGCTTGTATATTTATCGCTTTTTTCTTTCCCTCATGTATGTCTACTTATATACAGTTTCATTAAACGTCAGTTTCAAGATGCGCTCGTTTGTGTGTCCCTGCTGTGTCCTTGTGCTGAGCTTGCGCACTTATCACCATGAATGTTTACCAACTGGCCCGATTGTCCGCTCTTCTTAGTAAAAACACTGCCGTTATGGCAAGAAGTAAGCTCGAATCTTTAAGACTGATAATAGAAACAGACCGCATTCTTTGTGCCGGTGACCACTGTATTAGCAAGCCGTCATTGTAATTGTCTGTCAAAGAAATTGAATATTTACGCATGCCCTAACAAGTGAATGTGTTTGCAGCGTAGAGGTTCTATCGTTATTGCAATGCTCGTTTGATTAGATTGCAGGTTCAGAAAAAAAAGAGCCAGGCCTGCGCGGAAACGCAGGACAGTGGCAGCGTAAGCTGGAGGACCGATGTTCTTAGATGTCATTTTAAACGCTCGGGGAACTACTGCAACTAGAGGTGGTACGTATCCCCTGCGCCATAACTCTCATCATTTCGCCAAGTAGAGAAGTACCCTCTATGCCATAATTACTGCGGCATTCTAACGTGCAAGTCTGTATAACTGAACATCTTAGACAGTCTCTTGGCATCGTTTTCCGGAGGACGAACTCTCGCCCGGCGTCGACGGCGAGCTGCGGTTTGGGCTTCTCTCTGCGCAGCTGTCTGTTCTTCCCGACGTTGCCTTGCTGCAGCCGCGCGCGTAGCTCTGCGATTCGATTCTCCAGCAGCGGTCCGCACCTTACGAGGAGGAGCCACCAGGTATATCGAAGAGCCAAGTCAAGATGCTGTCGGGGCTGCGCACGTCGCCTGCCGCATGTCGCATGGCACGATACGACACGATAAAGGGCAGCGGTTCGTAATAATGATAACGGTAAAGTTGAAGAAGATTGTTCCATAATGATGATGCTTATGAGGCCTCTGTAATGGGTGCAGAGCTACAAACCATGCAGCCCTGTGTTCTTTGAAATGATTCCTCCAACTCGTTATCCGATCCACTTTCCGCGACGTGTAGTGACGTTTTATTGTTCTGCCACGTAACAGTACATTTGTTAATGCGATTCCTCGGCAAACGTTATACCTGTTTAGGTCTTTTAGCGATGATTTTTCAACCACAGGCGTAGCCCAGTGGTAGAGCGCTGGACTACCACGCAGAGACAGTGGTTTCGCATCCACGCAGAGGACAAGTTGGAATACTCCTCGGTCCTGGTTATTTTTTCAAAAATTTGCAGCGATAGTGGTTACGGACACCGGCGGCGGCGGCGGACAACTACGGCGCAAAAACGATCCTTGTTGTGATCTCATAACAGCTTACGCTGTAAAAAGAAAGAACAGCCATGTCACTTTTACGCGTGCTTTTGAGAGCATATGTATGTTCACCGTCGTAGAAATCAAATTTTGTCGTTGGAAGTTAGCGCTTGTGTTCGTCTGTTTCTTCATCCTTTGTCCTCGTCGGTTTCGGAGCTACGCTGTATGCCAGTTACATGAACCAACAAGCCAAAATTGGTACCCTTGTAGACTTCATTTCTAGTACAACGGCCCTTTCCCTGTGCGTTTCCCAGGATCCCGGTCGTATCGTCGCTCTCACTGCCATGAATACTATTTATTTATTTATTTCTTTATTTACAGTAACAGCGCCCACGTGGTCATTAGTGTAAGGGGAGATAATTTAATTTAAGATGCATATGCAAAAAGGTAATACATCAAAAAAATGCAGAAGGCAGAATGGCGACAAGCCATTAACACTGCGGTGTACATAAGAGAAATACAGCTACATAATAAAGAAACCAAGGGTGACACGTAGTTAACATTGACGTTTGTGAAAATACAACAGTAAAATATGTGTATATAATATAATAAATACATGCACACATATATCTACAGACACAGCTATGTACAGGCAGAGATCGAGAAAAAACTGGCTGTGCATGAACGCTTAGCTTTTGCATTCGGAAGAAATATGTTCTACCGGACGTTGCAATCTTGCTTGATGACTTCATACCATCGTTTGGGCATGGGAAAAGGATTCTGAAGAATCTTCATGGTGAGCGACTTCTTCAGGCGCGCTTACTGAGAGACGTCCTAAGTGTGCAGTTTTTTGATCAGTACGAGCCATATATCGCAAAGAATCTTCTGCGGAAACACCTGCACCTGGTGGACAGGATGACTGAGAACCTTTGTCAACCTGCCTCAAGCAGCTACGAGTTCAAATCAATGAGCACTGCCAGAAAGCGGCGTGCGACGTCCACGTCTCCGAAGGCTTCGAGCTTCCCAGCATTGTTTATATGTGCTTGCCCTTGGTTCCAAGTTTGCCCATGCCACGACAAGAAATTGAAAGAAAATTTTATGTGTGTGATTGTGGTAGATAGGGAGGGTGGTTTCGCAGTGTTCTCGCACAAATGTTTTTTCTGAAAAAGCTCGTCAAGCAATATCAATTGTATTCAGTGAATGCAAGAATATGGTACCTACAATAGTGGCAGCACAACGACCCAACTGTGGAAGAAGTTCAATCTCGAAAGACTAAGAAAATTGTACGAAAATCGAATAAGAAGGTACCGGAAGTATGCTTTAGCGCTGTGATGTGTGAACTGCGCGACCAGAGAGTGATTTTGAAAAGTAAAAGAAGAGACGCAATGAAAAAGAAGACGACGTGAGAAGACGCTCGCTGACCGGGAGGACGGCACATGAAAAACGACGACGAATGAGAAAGAAAGGCGTGGCGCTGCAAAGTTAAATAAGAGAAGAGAACAAAGCAGCCCACCACAAACATCCACGGAGTTCCTAGGGGCCACTGGCTGAATAACACGGGGCACAGCGGTGGCCAATCAGAGAGGAACAAGTAAGCAGAAAGAGAAGAAAAGCTTGCAGCATCGAGTTCCAGAGGACAGCAGGAAGAAATACGCTGCGTGGCTGGTCGTTCGAACGCTCTGCGCTTGCTCTCTCCTTGGCTTCTCGTTTTGGTGAAGTCTCTCTCGGGGGCTTTGTTGCCGGGGGTTACTTTTTATTTTGTCTTATTAGTTTATCGTATTAAGTTATCTGCGCATTCAAGTGTAACTTTTACTTCCTGAGATGTCTGTCTCATCTCCAGGCCAGAGGGCCGCCCTCTGGTCTGCTTCTATTCCCTCTCAGGATGTACCTTTGGAGCCATTTCTGCGCAGTGGAATCAGCAGCGTTCCTGTTGCTTTGGTGCCGACGGATGGTGGGGCCATTCGCACGAAGAACCCTAAGGCCATCCAATCAGAGCTTCGCACGGCTACGCCACACTTTCTTCAGATAACCGAGGTTCGTCAATTTGGACGCGGCGGGATTCTTTGCTGCTCACCAGACCAGGCCTGTATCCGAGATCTTCTAAAATGTACTTCCTTTGCCACTCATCCGGTGAGCTGCCTCATCCCTCTCCACCTTGCTTGTTGTAAAGGCCTA
Source organism: Hyalomma asiaticum (assembly GCA_013339685.2). Classification (NCBI taxonomy): domain Eukaryota; kingdom Metazoa; phylum Arthropoda; class Arachnida; order Ixodida; family Ixodidae; genus Hyalomma; species Hyalomma asiaticum. Next base: position 792,172 of record CM023486.1, on the reverse strand, counting down.
GTTCGAGGTGTAGATGTCAGCCTAAGTCCGGCGGAAGTGTTGGAGATTTTTTCTGAAGCAGGCGTTGTGTCACTGTACTGCTGTAACAGGCAAGTTAATAATGTCAAGGTTCCAACCGAGATAATTATTGCTACATTTGCAGGCACATCTCGTCCCTCGGAGATTAAAGCATGGCCGTTAATCTACAAGGTAGAACCCCTTGTCCCACGCCCTCTACAGTGTGGCAAATGCTGGCGATATGGACATAGCGCAAGCGGTTGCCGATCTAATGTTCGGTGCCCTGTTTGTGGAGCTGATCATAGTCCTGAAGATTGCAAGGCTGATAATCAGTCATGTTGCCTATGCCAAGTCAGTTGCACAGCTGATCACACCGATTGTCCTGCTCGGTCTAAAGAACTGCAGGTTATTGAAATTATCGAGAGAAGGCGTTGTTCGCGTCGAGACGCTCTTGCTCAAGTTCAGAGCAGGATGCACGGATATGCCGGAATGATCGTTGGCCTCTCGCTATGGATGCATCAGTTGCTCAGTCCATTTCGACCATCGTTGAAAAAGCAGTAGAAAAATCACTAGAGAAACTTCTGGCTGTCTCTGAGACATTGGCCCAAGTCATATCCTCGCAGCTGGCTGGTATTTCGGAGCAGTTCGCTAAGAGCTTCCAGAATCCTTTTAGCTTATTTAATTCTTCATCTGGGTCCCATTCAGACGCTCCTAGCAATAATAAGTTACGGCCTTCTAATTCACAAAAGACTGGTCAAGATTGCTTTTCTGATTCAGGTTTACAAGATATTCAGGATGTAGACATGGACGCTCGAATTCTTAAACGCACCAGATCACCTACTAACAAAAAACAGAATTCTTCTAATGCTAAAACCAAAAAATGTGTGAAAGAGCCCTTGACCGACGAGGACAAAGGATGAAGAAACAGACGAACACAAGCGCTAACTTCCAACGACAAAATTTGATTTCTACGACGGTGAACATACATATGCTCTCAAAAGCACGCGTAAAAGTGACATGGCTGTTCTTTCTTTTTACAGCGTAAGCTGTTATGAGATCACATCAAGGATCGTTTTTGCGCCGTAGTTGACTGACCTTTTAAAAGATAGCATTTTGGATCAAGCAGTTGCGGCTGCTCGCTTGTCAGCAAAATAGGGAACCTTAGGGTTCTTCAGTGGAACTGCCGATCTATACTTTCTGCAACTAATGATTTACTTTACCTTATATCTCAACAGTCTCCCGACATTGTTTTATTGCAAGAAACTTGGTTATCATCAGGTCAAAATTATCAATTACCAAACTATAAATGTTTTCGTTTCGACAGGAATACACGAGGTGGAGGATTGGCATTTTTTATATCAACAAAATTTTGCCATAGAGAGAAACTGGTTTATCAGGCAATATCATGTGATTACGAAATTTTAGTACTTGAATTAGCACTCCCAGGTTGCGCTCCTCTCAGCATTGTCAACAGCTACTTTCCATCTGGCGCACAAGAGGAAGGTACTCTGGATATCATTCAGAGCTTCTGTAGAGCAAACTCTCTCTTTGCAGGTGACTTTAATTCGCATCATGTTTATTGGGGTTACCGCACTGATTCGTCGGGTAAATTGTTGTGGAATTGGATGTGTACGAACAATTATACATGTCTTAACTCTAAAGTAGCCACTTTTGTACGACGCAGCACAAGATCGGTTTTGGATTTAACATTTGCCAGCTCAAGCTTGCTCGTCTCTTCTTGGGCTGTTGTTGATACTGCAACAAATAGTGATCACCGCCCAATATTCATGGACGTTAATAATCCAGTGATTCCTTTAGATATTCAGACACTCACTTTTGTTGACTACTCAAAATTTAAAGTCTACATTCAAGCTTATCTTCACTGACCAGTACTGGAAATGACATTAAAGCGAAGGGTCTTTGTGGTGTTCTAAAATGCTCTATGAAAAAAGCACAGTTCACCGTATCCTCGGCTAAAAGTAAGCCTATAAGTGCCTGGTGGGACTCTGATTGTGAACGAGAATACAGGCGCAGAAATGCTGCATGGAAAAAACTCCTTGTTAACCAGTGCCCTACTAACTGGAGTAACTACAAGTATGCCTCAGCCATGTTTAAAAGAACTGTTTTCATAGCAAAAGCTACTCATGACGAAAACCAATACAGCTTTCTCTCACAAAGTGGAAACAAGAAAGCTCTTTTCAGATTTCTTAGATTTCGTAAGGCTCTTTCTGCACCCGTAACCATAGAATCGGTTGTTTTAGCTCCAAAAGAACTGTCTGCTGTATTAAATGATATTGCATTGGGTGCTTTACCACTCAAATACAAACAGTATTCCCCAAACCTGTATGTGTAAATGATTTCGTGAAGGTGACTATAGAAGAACTTGCGCCCGCAGTTCAGTCGCTCCCCAGTTCAGCTCCAGGCCCAGACGGCATTACGACAGGCATGCTAAAAATTTTGTTTGATGTGTCTCCTCAGGACCTCCTAAATCTCGTCAACTATTCACTCGAAAGAGGCTGGATTTCTCCAGATTGGAGACTTGGAATAATTATCCCGCTGCTTAAAAAACGAGGAGTAGATATGCATATTGATAATAATAGGACTTTTTGAGGGCCTAGTTGGTGCATATTGTCTAAATATTGTTTAGCGCAGGCAAAGAACGGAGCACACAAGAGAGGTACACAAGGGACAAGCGCTTGTCCCTTGTGTACCTCTCTTGTGTGCTCCGTTCTTTGCCTGTGCTAAACAATATTTAGACATATTGATAATGTTAGACTATTGATAATGTTAGACTAACTTCGCATGTTATAAAATTAATAGAAAGAGTGCTCTACATTAGAATCATGAAATTTTTGGCAGATCGCTCAATATTGAGTCTGTGTCAAATTGGCTTTAGACCTGGATATTCCATATGGTATGCACATGTAGATTTAGAGGGACGAATTAAGCTTGCTCGTCACAGGCGACAATATGCAGCACTAGTAACTCTAGATTTAGCTAAGGCATACGACAGTGTCGAGCATGTCATCATTCTCAATTCATTAAAAAGCTTGAATTTCCCGCGCGTATATTATTAACTGGTTGTATGAGTTTTTAAATAATAGAAAGTTTTATTGTTCCCAGCGTGGATTATCCTCACTGAAATATAATCAGTCCAGAGGAGTCCCTCAAGGTTCTGTTTTATCTCCTGTATTATTTAACGTTCCGTTAAGCTCAGTAGCATTACACGATAACATTCAAGTGTATGTATATGCAGACGACATTGCGTTCTTCGCTTCTGCTGGTGATATTCACTCATTGCATGCAATTTTACAAGCTTATTTAGGAAGACTAGAGTTATGGTTTACTCAAATTAGCATGACTTTAAATGTTAGTAAAAGTTCTGTTATTGTTTTTCCTTTGAATGATCCAGTAAGCATTTCCCTTCAGTATCGCCAGGAAATAATCCCTCAAACAGAGTGCGTGAAGTATTTAGGTGTGTTTTATGATCATAAACTGAGTTGGCGCCACCGTATTGAGCACATTAAATTTATGGCTACTCGCGCTGTTGGGATGATACGCAGACTTGGCCAGCACCCCTCTGGGTTACGCAGAGACACTCTTCTTATGATATACCGTATGTATGTTCGTCCGATTGTAAAATTTGGTTGCATTTTATACTCTGGTGGTCCGGTATACAAGATTAATCCTTTGGTTCTTTTAGAGCGAGAGGCTCTTCGGAGTTGTCTCAAGGTACCAAAATTTATTGCAAATCATGTTCTGTACCAAGAAGCCCGAATCCCCACGTTAGCTTGCAGATTCCGTATCCTCACCATCAAAACATATTTACAAATTTAAGCGTCTTCACAGAGGCGATCACACTTCGTGTTCTGCACTGAAGCGTTAACATTTTTTGATGAGCCTTGGTCTCGCATATACAGACCTCAAGTTTTGTTTGTACAGGATCAACTAGAGGCTTTAGATGTTAACAATCGCGATATCGTCTCAACGGATAAACCATTGGCCAATGCTAAAATTGAATTGGATAATATATTCCCTTTTAATGCCAAACTCCTACCTTCCAGATATTTAATAGGCTTATTAGAAGATCATTTATGTCAATTGGGAATTGATAATATAATTGCGACGGATGCATCCATGCGTGACGAGAAAGCGGGAGTGGGCATTTTTTCAGAGACTTCCTCCTGGTCATATACCTTGCGCCTCACGGATTACACACCTATATTTGAAGCAGAGCTCTTAGCCATTCATTTAGCCATTCGCAAACTTCCTGTACAAAATTCGGCAGTTGTTATAGTGACTTATTTGCTTTCGGTATGCACATCCCTCGCTTCAGCTTCTCCTTCCAAGTCTTCTGTTCTAAACACATTCACATCATTAATTCCTCCCCACGTGCGTGAAGTGCGATTGGTGTGGGTGCCGGGGCCCGGGCCATCGTGGCATATTTATAAACGAGATGGCTGATGTTCTCGCGCGGTGGTCCCTAGATGGGCCGGTAATGTCCGTGGTGCCTACTACTGCCTTTGTTACTTTGTCGAGATTCCGTATGTACTTCTTACTTCAAGATTCTTTAGAAATGAAGTTACCAGTTGAAGAATATGGGCATCTTTCTTTTGTTTGGGATAATAAGTGGTGTCCCTCTCGTAAACTGGAAGTGGCAATAACAAAATTTCGCTGTCGTATCCCTCCATTGAATTTTTATTTACACAGGTCTGGTCTGGTGCCATCTCCGCTATGCTGTTATTGTCGAGAGCCTGAAAACATTGATCACTTTTTAACTGCCTGTCAGCGTTGCAGTAGTCAGAGGCAAAGGCATTTCGAAATTTTATTCAGGTATTTAAACATTCCCCTGAATTGTCAGAACATTCTTTCCTTTGGAGCGTCCTCACTAGGTTATAGCAGCAGGAACGTCTGCTTAGCCATGTGCAATTTCCTTCGTGACACAAAAAGAATTCATTGTTAATCATCATTTCATCCAAATCTTCGTACCTCGAAATTGCTCCCACTAGTTGATTAAACCTCAAATTATTTTATTGTGGTTCATTTCTATTATAAATAGTCTATCATTCTCCAACATTTCATTCTTACTTACGTTACCGATTCTTTATTCTTCCTTTGTTCTAGCTCAATTTTTTTCCCTCTTTATATTAACCGCCGGCTTCATGGCCAATCCCCCGTAGTGGGCAAGAGCCAAACTTCAAGGAAAAACGAAAGAAAGAGAGTTCCAGGAAGGAGAGTTCGAGGAAGGCAGCGGATCGTCCACCAGGCCGGGCGTTGAAGACGGCAGTCGGGTTCCGGACCCGAGCCACCAGGGCTTCACCCGACCGGTACCTCCTGTTGACCAGACCTCAGCCATCGGAACCCCAGCGGCTTCCAGGCGAGGACTTGCTGAATCCTGTGCCCGTAGGCATTGCGGGAGCAGTCGGGCTGCGGGTCCGAGTTCCACGCCGAGACGCCTGGACAAGATGCCGCTACCACATGATCGAGCCGCCTAGCCGCCCACGTCATACGTCGCAACCAGAATTGCGGCGTCGTCATCTTTCCGAGCCGGCTGTACTTCGCTCATTCGTCTTCGCTCAAGCCCATTGACGACTTGGTGAGTCATCCATTTATCCCGTGTCACCTACGCACATCACTGCCGGACCCACGCCCACTAATCTGTCAGGACTCGCGTAGGACTTATAGAGACTTTATTAGAATGCGCTGTTTCCTTAATTGTGTGATGTCTCCTTTTGTCCCTTAAGTGCTTGTCGTTTAGCTTTCCTTTCTTAGCAATAGTTTAATTAAAAGCTTTTGTGTGTGTGTCTTGTGTGAAGAACGGCTTTGTCCTCAATGAGGCTCTCGGAGGCTTCGCCTGAGAGAGTCGTCCGACAGCAAATATATAAAAGAACCTGCTTAAAATCATCACAAGCACCAAGATCCATAAGGCCGATGTCCCATTCTGGGTTGTAGTTTCTGAGACGGGCACCTGGCAGAAAGAAGTTGCCCTTTACTTACTCCCAAAAGTAAACGTTCTCGATATCCTAGATTCTTTTCTCGCAGAAACGCCGAAGACGGCTTACAAGTGTTCTTTGCAGACATAAAGGATTCGTATTACTCCATCCCACAGAAGGACCTCCTTAAGTGTGTTAGGGAATGTATCGACAGTTACAGCGCCGTTCTCGCTTGACACGTGTTTCAACTGAAGGGCTCCTTAGAATCGCGCTGTTCTTACATACCATGAACTTTTATTCAATGGAGAAACAGACCGCATCTACAGAAAGATGGGATTTGCATCGGGTCGCACCTGGCTTCGGTACTCAGCAGTCTGTTTTCAGCGAAGTTAAAGACTTGTGTAAAACCCTCATGGATGTACTGGTGTTTGAAAAAGCCTCTAGGTTTGTCGACGACTCTTTAGTACCTCTTGCCTACCATAGCACTAGTTTTCAAAATGAGCGTGCCGATGTGTCCAGTATTTTTCAGGTGTTTTTAAAACTCTTGAAGTGACTTTCGAAATGCAACTCGATAATTCTTTTCGTTTCCTTGACGTGAAGTTTATACTAACGGATCGATTGAATTACTGGCCTTACAGCCTAAGAGCAAACAAACCTCTTCTCCAATATTAGTCTGCTCATTCCAAGTTGGTGAAGGGGGGCGTAACTAACCTGTGTTTAAAAGTGCTCTCTAGAAACCTTGCCCCTGCCTAATGAATGAAAGCTTTCACCAGGCCGCACGCCTGAAAGACGCGGGGTATCCCGAACACGTGTAGGTGTCAAAATCTGAAAAGTTGATAACACAGGAACGCTAGAACAGGTACCCCTGGACAGGCTGTCGTGTTAGTGGCAGTGGCCACGTGAAGATTTCAGTGATATTCAATACCCACAGCTTAAAAAATAGGAGGCCAACAGAGCGCTAGAGTTATCTTTCCAGCACTAAACAAGTACCCGCTGTCGAACATACCAATCCTATCATGAATAGAACATTCAACATTATCATTATCAGCCTGTATACGCCCCCTGCAGGGCAAAAACCTTTTCCATAGATCTCCAGTTTTCCCTGTCCTGAACTAAGTGGGCCCAGTTTATCTCCGCGCACTTCCACGTCTCATCTGCCCACATAACTTGCGCCACCCACTGCCACGCTTGTCTCCCCTAGAAATCCATTCTGTTACCTTTAATGACCAACGGTTGCCTTGTCTACGAATTACATGGCCCGCCCACATCCATTTCTTCTTCTTAATTTCTGTCAGCATGTCCCTAACACACGTTTGTTCTCTAACCCACACCGCTCTCTTCTTGTCCGTCAATGTTTCACCTACCATTTTCTGTTCCATAGCTCGCTCCGCGGTCGTCAGTTTAAGCTCAACCCCCTTAACTTCAAAGTTTCTGCACCGTAGGTGAGTACCGGTAAGATGTAGCTGTTATACACTTTCCTATTCTGAGACAACGGTCAGCTACCATTCATTATCTGACAATGCTTGCCCAATGCACTCCACTCCACAGCCACCATAGTCCTCCATAAGGAGAGCAGCAAAATACCTATGAGGAAGGGCGTAAGAAAAGACGGCACAATCTCTCCAATGTTATTCACAGCATGTTTACAAGAAGAATTTAGCACAGTGGATTGGGAACAGGTGGGTGTAAGGGTTAATGGGGAATACCTCAGTAACCTCAGATTTCCTGATGACACTGTCCTGCTAAGTAACTCGGGAGATCAATTACAAAGCATGTATACTGACATAAACTGGCAAAGTACAACAGTGGGCCTGAAAATTAATGTGCAGAAAACTAAAGTAATGTTCTTTGGGCGAGCACAGAGACTTCAGATAGCTGGAAGGGCAATGGAAGTAGTAAGTGAATATGTCTACTTAGGCCAGGTCATGATTCGGACCCCTGGTCCAAATCATGAGGCTGAGGTAATTAGGAGCATTAGAATGGGGTGGAGTGCATTCGGCAAGCATTGTCAGATAATGAATCGTAGCTTACCATTGTCTCTGAAGAGGAAAGTGTATAACAGCTACATCTTACAGGTACTCACCTACGGGGCAGAAACGTGGAGGCTAACTAAGAGGGTTCTGCTCAAATTGAAGACGATGCAGCGAGCTATGGAACGAAAAATGGTAGGTGTAACATTAAGGGAGAAGAAGAGAGCGAAGGGGGTTAGTGAACAAACGCATGTTAGGGACATATTAATAGAAATTAAGAAGAAGAAATGGGCGTGGGCGGGCCATGTAATGCGAAGACAAGACAACCGTTGGTCTTTAAGGGTAACAGAGTGGATTCCTAGAGAAGACAAGCATGGCAGTTGGCGGCAGGAAGTTAGATGAGATCAGGAAGTTCGCGGGGATAAATTGGGCCTGATTAGCACAGGTCAGGGATAATTGGAGATCTGTGGGAGAGGCATTTACCCTGTAGTGGGCGTAGACATGCTGATGATGATGATATGTTGAGCACCCTCGAAATAAAATTTTGTTGTTGGAGATTAGCAGTCTTATTCGTCTGTTCCTTCATCCTTTGACATTGAAGGTGTCTGTGCTGCACTATAAGCCAATTGCATGAGCCAACAAGGCCAAATTGTTACCCTTGTCAATCATCTTATAAGTCTGTCATTTTACGTATCTTATAATACCTACAGGCGCGATCTATGCAACCATCGAAGTGTCATGCAAACTTGCTGCTTAGGTAAAAGCCGTTAAACCTAGTCAGAAAATCATGCAGACCGAACTGAACACTATCGAGAAAAGACTTCACACTCGACGTAAAACCTTTGCGCTTCAAAGTGCAGAAATTGAAATAGCCACTCTTCAAGACTCAGTAAGGAAAAATAGCAGTGCAGAATAAGTGTTTACAAAACAAGGCTGAACAACATGAAAGATCGTTGAAGAAGAAACAGCCTCTTGTTCCGCCACGTTCCTGATTCAATGGAATCTAGGGTGCAAACTGGAGCATGCATCAAAGAGCGTTGCTGATAGCTTAATTGCCTCCAGATGCGATCAGACGCGCCGATCCCCCCGACTCCTTTTAGTTAAATAAATGTCGACCAATAATTGTGAAATTTTGCAACTTTAAATATAAAGAGTAAGGGCTGTCCATGCGCACATAACAAAAAGAAACGTGCGCGTAAGCGAATATCTTTCGGCCGCCACACGCCGCCTAACAAAGCATGGTACTCTGAAGGTCCATCGGCTTACCCTCATAACACATCGTCACAAGAATTTTGGTAGTTGTGCTCCACATTTGCACTGACATGGCTATTCAGGCAACCCACCAGAACATCATTCCTGTCGACCATACCTGCTGCTAACACCTGTACCAGATCTTGTCTCTAACGTTCCATGTTTACCTGGCTTAAGCGATCATTTACTTATTACTTTTCAGATGAAAGCTTGGAGACCTAAAATTGCAAGAATGAATAAGTTCATTAGAACCCACAATAACGCTAACTTTTAGGCAATCAACGATGAACTCTGCACATTTATTAACGAATTTCTTAACAATTTCGTGGACCATAGTATCCAATCCAACTAGAGCATGTTCGTGTCTAAGGTGGCTCAACCAACAGGCAAATACATCCCTACTAAGCGGATAGTTCTAAATCGCGATGCCCCCCATGGTACAACGTTGCTCTAAAGCGTTCAGGTAACAAAAAAAAAACACCGGCTCTACAGATTAGCCCGGCTTCGTCCTAGTGACATGCGCTGGTAATCATATAGGCAAGCTTCCGATGAATGCATTGAATACGCGAAGCACACTTATCAGCAGCATACCCTACCAAGTATGCTGATAACCGATCAGCGAAAGTTCTGGCGTGTTATCTACCGTGTTGTCTGCCGCACGGTAAACCTCATCGACGGTTCTGGCAGTGCCATCTTTCCTGAAAATTGCACATCTACGCAAAACGCCGTTTTTTCGCGCAACTTTTCAGACGACTTCGTTGCCAGATTTCCCATGTTGCAGTTTCCCCGTTATGTGCCCTATATAATTAATCGTGCAGGTATTGAAAACATAGTAATAAATTCAAACTTTCCTGTTCAGGCTGCGATCAAATTAACACGTACTTGAAAGGCACAAACGTTGAGCCATCAATTATAGCATGCAAACTTGTTCAGCAATCACTGAACACGGGTTCTACCGCGGCCGAATGGAAAGTTGGGAAGATGATTCCGCTTCTCAAGCAGGTAGCCAGCAATCCCCATTAAACTACCGACCCATTTCACTCACAAGCATTCCTACCAATATTTGTGAGCCTAGTTTGTGTTGACACCTCGCTAACTTTGTAGACAGATTCATTTTTTTAGGGGTGAAGCTCCTTATGGCATCACCTGCGGCCCGTCCGGTATGTCCATGCGCCGTAGCCAGTAGCGTTTCCCGTAGCATACAATAGATGGCGCTGTCCCATAGAGATGCATGCAAACTGCAGTTGAGTGATGATATACTAGATGGCGCTGGTCGTCATCGCCCTTTCTCATCTAGTTTCCTAGATGGCGCTGTCCCATAGAGATGTGTGCATTATGGCGGTTGGGTGACTCGGCACTAGATGGCGTCATCACGGTGAATATGCCGCGGTCGAGCTCGACGACAGTCGAGCTCCCTCTCTCTCTCCCTTTCCCTCCCTATCCCCTCTCAACCGTCCCCCTCCCCTCTCCCCCTCTCCCTCACAACCGTTCAACTGTCCCCCCCTCTCGCCTTGCGATGCCGACGCAGGCAGCGTCTGCTAGCGAGTTTCTCGTTTCCCGTATATATGGCACTGGATTTTGACCTCCAAGGTAGTGCCTGTTTGCTCTTTCTCCTGTGCGTGATTGAACAATGAAAATTCACAGGGTACATGTAAAATTAAAGTGAGCTTCAAGTCGCCATAACTCTCATCGACCCTTTAGTATAAACGCGCACGATCTGACGTCGTTGATGATGTACTGGGCAGAATTCACGGTTTACCGATGAACCTCCGCAGCTTCGCCCACTCATCATCATTCACCCCGTGGATATGCTGTGATTTTTTGGCAATGACAAAGAGTTTTCGCAAATTATATTCTTGTGAAACCTAACTAATATGTCTCACTCAAAAAATTTCACACCATTATTGATCGCTGTTCTTTAATTGATTAATTTTTTTCGACTTCTCTAAAGCATTTGACAAGGTATGCCATAAACTGTTTCTTCACAGACTATGCCAGCTTAGCATTGACTCTCACCTGCTCCATTCGTTAGAGTTCCTTCTTACTAACCGTTCCCAATTTGTGTCCGCGAATCACGTTTACTCGGAGCACGCTGTTGTGTGATGTGGGGTCCTACAAGGGACCCTACTAGGTCCTTTACTCTTCTTGTCATGACGTGTTTCCTCATACGTTAAAGACTTTGCTGATGATCGTGTTTTTCGAGAAATAACCTGCCCTTGATGATACCAAAAAGCTTCAATCTGACCTTGACTTGCATGATGAAACTGAACATATGGAAATGCAAACATATGCACATATCTTGAACATGATCTGTTTCGCCTACTTACTACTCGGCTAACGCTCCTCTGGATAGTGTGTCATCGTACAAATGCCTCGGCACTCACATTACATCAAACCTGTCTTGCCATCTTACGTTTCATGTGCAATTAACGGTGCTATCCGAATATTAGGATATCTCCGTCGTAACTTCGTAAAAGAACCCTCATCCTTAAAATTAACCATGTGGTACAAGACATTGATTCGCCCGAAATTAGAACATGCCGCATCTGTTCGGGATACAAGCCATGCAAACTTCATTTATTTACTAGCCCTTTCGGCCCTGGTGGTGTCATTTGACACCACAAGAAAATGTTCGTTAAGGGGCCTTGAAAACAGAACTACAACTGTCGATTTTAGTGACAAGATGACATTTAGGAATCCCTACTGCCATCCACATGATTACCTGATGCGTGTTTTTATGTGGACAGCAAGGAAGAAGAAAATGCCGCCGCGAAACCCTTGCACGCGATGCACCACGTGAGGTCTGAATTTGAATTGTTCTTTCTCAATAAATATAGGGATCTACGCACTCCAATTTTTATATGCTGTTTACTATAACTGCCTTAGTGCACAGCCGCCTGAAGTTTTGTTATGGTTAGCACCAATTTTTGGTAAAGCCTCGTTTTCCATATGTGCGATTTTGACACCGTCAGGGCTCAACGGTTGCGAATGAAACCCATAGAGTTACGAGAAGCGCGCTGTTTTTTGTTCGCTGCGTCTGTTTCATCGCATGTATGTTCGTGCCAATAGTGTTGTTTCACAAAGAACATAAAAATGAAAATGTCTCCAGATAAGCCAATGTAGCCGCTAGCGCACTGCTTCAGAAGGTCGGTAAGGGAAGTATGCTCGATGTAAAAGGTGAACGGCATAAAGATAAGGAGGCCACGCGTCTTTGTTTGACCATCACCGTGGAAGAAAGAGCGGGTTGTGATTATAGGCACGGTATTTGACTACAGTGGATGAAAAATATTTATTATACAGTGACAGTTTTCCTAGAGAATGTTTACGAAGTGTTCCATTAGATTTCAATGCGGTGACATGTGGCAAGGGCAACCGCCGTTTCAAAGGCACGCAAGAGGGAAGGATGAATCTTTTTGATGTTTCCTTGCATCCATCCATGTACACTCGGCTTTATGGAACGTGCACACATACACGCATGAATTCATATGCTCATACGCGCTGGTTACCGCCCCCACCCCTTACCTGACCCAGGGTCTGGAACTATGGCTGGGACCCATGGTCCATTTGTGTCCGTGATTACCAAGGAGACGCTTCACAGTGTTAAACGCGTGCATGTAGCAAATATATGGCTCAAATAGGCCCTCATAAAACTATGGTCATATAGCACCAACGTGTGTCATTTTACAGCCATTGAGCCCTGATGTACGATTTTGACACCACAGTGCTAACTCACTCAATATATTCCCCACAAGGTTCATATTTGCAAGGGATGCTATTTAGCCCTTAGACGCACGAAAAATCACATTGAATAAATTCTGCTCTGAAAATAAAACATCCAGGGCTGAAAGGGCTAGATATGGTTCAACATAAATGTGTGCATTTAATTCTTGGCAACTATAACCGAACAGCAAGTATATCATCCATGAACCCAACATACGGTTTGTCACCTCTTGCATCTCGTCGAAAAACATTCCGTTTAAGCATCTTCAGGCCTTGTTTCATCCCCTGCGGTTCATGATGAATTCATCTTGCTACCTCACTACGTTTCCTCTCGCTTAGACCACGCAAAAAAGTTCCTATTCCTTTTTGCAGAACTGGCACCTTTTTGCAGTCTTTTCTACTACAGACATTGCAAGAGTAGAATCATGTACCTCGGCATCTAACCCACATCACAAATCACCAACTATCTAAGAATGCCTTTGCAAATATTGTATAAATAAAATGGCTCATTAAAATGCTCATTTTCTATTATGTATATTCCCTTTACTATGTAATCATTCCTCTGTGTAATGCCTTTGACCCTAGGGTACTTATATAAATAATGTAGCTCGGAAAAGTGACCTCAACCCGGCGCTATCTCTTCACGCAAAGTTTCTTTTTTAAGAGAAAGGGCAGCTGACAGGGAAAACTCACGGTTTCGCCAGAAGGGCTAAGCAATGAATACGAAAGCAATGCATGCTATAATACAAGAAACTTTAGGGGCCACAAGATTTGAAGTGAACGTGGGCCTATTAAGTAAACAGGCAGCACGCCGACATAGGAGTCAAGTTGGCGTCAAGTCGGCAAAAGTCTGGAACGATATCGGGTCTAAGAAGCCAAAACGCGCTGGCGCTGCTTTCACCCACATCTGCCCGATGATGGCCAGCCAGAATGGCTCCACTTTGGCAAAGCCCCCATGGGTCGAACTTGTCCTACCAGCATGGGTCAAATCTGGCCAGCCAGCGTGCACTGAATATGGCTAGTCAGAATGGACCGGATTAGGACCGCCAGTACGGGCCGATTTTTACTAGGCTGCGTTAGCCGATTTTGCCAGCATTCAGGCTTTTTTGGTGTGTTATCGGCCCCGCCATCTGGAAAGTTCTTGCTGTACCGTTCACAGAAATTATGGCGTTTCTAGTGGTTTACCCCACGTGTATCGCACCGTTTGGATTGCAAAATTTTTATTTTTGTGTTCTCACATTTTCTCAGGGCTTATCAACCGCTCCATTGCCCTATGAAATGGACGAACAGTATTTTGTGTAGATGTGCCTTTCACGCATACGTGAAAGCTCTATCAAACAACATGAAGTGGCGCTAACTGGATCCCCTGTATTTTCTATTAAGGCGTTTTAAACAAAACAAATAAGAGAAGAAGAGAGGTCTGTAGAGAAGAGCACTATTTCGTTCATATTTTGTACTCTGCATTCGTAATATGCTAGTGTCGTTTCGTCACCACCTAATCCACCGCGCATCGCAATGCAGGTGCTATCAGCCGTCGTCGCGCCTATGCTTCTTATTGTCGGTGTGTCTGCTTCTGCTGACACATCGCCGCGCTGTGGATTGCGGCGCTTCGACATTGTCCTCGCCACTACCGACCAAACAGCCAGCAAAGCAGATTTCATCTCGCCGCTGTCTGCCTTCTTGTCGCCACTTCTGCAAGGCTTGGCTCTCGATGGTGGATGGACAGCGCCATCGCGAGCAACGTCACCTCCTTCGCCAGCTATAATATGTGTGCATCCATCGACAACGCTTCGTGGGCTTGGTGGCTGCTTCGTTTCGTCACCACCAAATCCACTGCGCATCGCTAGGCAGGTGCTATCAGCCGTCGTCGCGCATCTGCTTCTTGTTCTCGGTATGTCTGCTTCTCCTAACACGCCGCCAGCATGTGTATTGCGGCGCTTCGACATTGCCCTCGCCACTATCGACCAAACAGCCAGCAAAGCAGATTTCATCTCGCCGCTGTCTGCCTTCTTGTCGCCACTTCTGAAAGGCTTGGCTCTCGATGGTGGATGGACAGCGCCATCGCGAGCAACGTCACCTCCTTCGCCAGCTATAATATGTGTGCATCCATCGACAACGCTTCGTGGGCTTGGTGGCTGCTTCGTTTCGTCACCACCAAATCCACTGCGCATCGCTAGGCAGGTGCTATCAGCCGTCGTCGCGCATCTGCTTCTTGTTCTCGGTATGTCTGCTTCTCCTAACACGCCGCCAGCATGTGTATTGCGGCGCTTCGACATTGTCCTCGCCACTATCGACCAAACAGCCAGCAAAGCAGATTTCATCTCGCCGCTGTCTGCCTTCTTGTCGCCACTTCTGCAAGGCTTGGCTCTCGATGGTGGATGGACAGCGCCATCGCGAGCAACGTCACCTCCTTCGCCAGCTATAATATGTGTGCATCCATCGACAACGCTTCGTGGGCTTGGTGGCTGCTTCGTTTCGTCACCACCAAATCCACTGCGCATCGCTAGGCAGGTGCTATCAGCCGTCGTCGCGCATCTGCTTCTTGTTCTCGGTATGTCTGCTTCTCCTAACACGCCGCCAGCATGTGTATTGCGGCGCTTCGACATTGTCCTCGCCACTATCGACCAAACAGCCAGCAAAGCAGATTTCATCTCGCCGCTGTCTGCCTCTTATTGCTGCTTATATCGGGAGACATCGAGTGAAATCCCGGCCCTGACGCTATTCTCACCGAACTGAAAAAGCTGTACGCGGGCCAGTCAGCACTGTTAATTGAAGTGCAGGGACAAAAAAGCCAGCTGCTAACAACAGAACAAGCCCTATCCGACCTAGCTAAGCGAATCACTGAAATAGTACATTACCAAACTCTGCTACCCCTAAGCCGAACTTGAACTATTAAAAACAACAGCGTTCAGGCAGCGCGCAGAACAGATGACCTCAAGTCACGTTTGGATGATGCAGAGAATAACAGGTCACGGCGTAGGAATTCATTTTTTACGGCGTACCAGATACCAATCCCTCTGAATCGTACGCTCAATCCGAGAAACTAATTATTCGTCATCGCCAATAGTACTTAGATATACATATTACCCGTAAAGAAATTGATCGTGTGCATCGCTTGGGCCGCCACTCACCCAGCAGATGTAGGCCAATAATTGCAAAGTTCACCTTCTACAAGACGAAACACGAAGTCCTTTCCAACGGACGTAAGCTGAAGCGAACGCCGTACAGCATGAAAGGTTTCTCCCGGCGTGTTCAGAATAGCAGAAGGCATTTGATCGAGTTTGCCAAACAGAAGTCTGCTCCATTTTCGTACGTTACAAAACACCCACACATTGGATCTAACCGTTACTGGTTCAATGAAATCACAAAACAGAGCAAGAAGGTCAATAGCAATCATGTCGACGTGATACTGTAACCGCCAATCTTCACCCTAGATTTAAACCTAACCTTTCTTTTTCTGCAACTTTCACGAACGCTCTAAGTTTCATGCCTAAACGCGATCACTTGTCTCAACTTGTGAAATCATCAGATAGCAGTATCCTCATACCAACAGAAACGTAGCTAACAAATGACGTCACCGGCGCGGAAGTGCTCGCCGATCTACCGGATTTCAATGTTTTTCGGAAAGACCGCGAAAGCGCTCGCGGAGGTGGTGTCCTCATTGCATGTCGCCACTTCTGCAAGGCTTGGCTCTCGATGGTGGATGGACAGCGCCATCGCGAGCAACGTCACCTCCTTCGCCAGCTATAATATGTGTGCATCCATCGACAACGCTTCGTGGGCTTGGTGGCTGCTTCGTTTCGTCACCACCAAATCCACTGCGCATCGCTAGGCAGGTGCTATCAGCCGTCGTCGCGCATCTGCTTCTTGTTCTCGGTATGTCTGCTTCTCCTAACACGCCGCCAGCATGTGTATTGCAGCGCTTCGACATTGCCCTAGCCACTATCGACCAAACAGCCAGCAAAGCAGATTTCATCTCGCCGCTGTCTGCCTTCTTGTCGCCACTTCTGCAAGGCTTGGCTCTCGATGGTGGATGGACAGCGCCATCGCGAGCAACGTCACCTCCTTCGCCAGCTATAATATGTGTGCATCCAACGACGACGCTTCGTGAGCTTGGTGGCTGCTTCGTTTCGTCACCAGCAAATCCACTGCGCATCGCTAGGCAGGTGCTATCAGCCGTCGTCGCGCATCTGCTTCTTGTTTTCGGTGTGTCTGCTTCTGCTGACACGTCGCCAGCATGTGGATTGCAGCGCTTCGACATTGCCCTAGCCACTATCGACCAAACAGCCAGCAAAGCCGATTTCATCTAGCCGCTGTCTGCCTTCTTTTCGCCACTTCCGCAAGGCTTGGCTCTCGATCGTGGATGGGCAGCGCCATCGCCAGCAACGCCACCTATTTCGCCAGCTATAATATGTGTGAATCCGTCGGCGGCGATTCGTGAGCTTGGTGGCTGCTTCGTTTCATCACCACGTAATCCACGGCTCTTCGCTGTGCAAGTTAGTGTTGCGCAATCCCTCTTCACAAAGAGGAGCAGTAATTACTTCCCGCTGCAGCTGCTGAGCCCACGTTGCTACTGTACGACTGTTGTGGAGTGTGTCAGTGCTGCGAGATTCTTATTGCTGCTTATATCGGGAGACATCGAGTGAAATCCCGGCCCTGACGCTATTCTCACCGAACTGAAAAAGCTGTACGCGGGCCAGTCAGCACTGTTAATTGAAGTGCAGGGACAAAAAAGCCAGCTGCTAACAACAGAACAAGCCCTATCCGACCTAGCTAAGCGAATCACTGAAATAGTACATTACCAAACTCTGCTACCCCTAAGCCGAACTTGAACTATTAAAAACAACAGCGTTCAGGCAGCGCGCAGAACAGATGACCTCAAGTCACGTTTGGATGATGCAGAGAATAAACAGGTCACGGCGTAGGAATTCATTTTTTACGGCGTACCAGATACCAATCCCTCTGAATCGTACGCTCAATCCGAGAAACTAATTATTCGTCATCGCCAATAGTACTTAGATATACATATTACCCGTAAAGAAATTGATCGTGTGCATCGCTTGGGCCGCCACTCACCCAGCAGATGTAGGCCAATAATTGCAAAGTTCACCTTCTACAAGACGAAACACGAAGTCCTTTCCAACGGACGTAAGCTGAAGCGAACGCCGTACAGCATGAAAGGTTTCTCCCGGCGTGTTCAGAATAGCAGAAGGCATTTGATCGAGTTTGCCAAACAGAAGTCTGCTCCATTTTCGTACGTTACAAAACACCAACACATTGGATCTAACCGTTACTGGTTCAATGAAATCACAAAACAGAGCAAGAAGGTCAATAGCAATCATGTCGACGTGATACTGTAACCGCCAATCTTCACCCTAGATTTAAACCTAACCTTTCTTTTTCTGCAACTTTCACGAACGCTCTAAGTTTCATGCCTAAACGCGATCACTTGTCTCAACTTGTGAAATCATCAGATAGCAGTATCCTCATACCAACAGAAACGTAGCTAACAAATGACGTCACCGGCGCGGAAGTGCTCGCCGATCTACCGGATTTCAATGTTTTTCGGAAAGACCGCGAAAGCGCTCGCGGAGGTGGTGTCCTCATTGCAATCAGTAATCAATTAGCGTGTTCCTTAATCAACATCGACACTGATTTAGAAATTTTATGGGTATTGATCCAAGCATTGCCGCAATCTGTATTATTAGGTGTTTGCTATAGGCCCCCACAGAACAATACTAACTTTTCTCGCGCACTTAATAATATTCTAAACCGGCTTACATCAACGTATGCTAAAGGCTAAATCGTCCTTTTTGGTGATTTTTTTAATTTTCCTGGTTTCAACTGAGAAGATGATACTTCTACTGCTAGCGCAACAGAAGCTAGAGATTTTCTTCATGTTTGTCTTGACTACAATCTTACAAAGTTAGTAACTCAGCCAACACGCGTCACATGCGACTCCTCTAACATTTTAGATTTAATACTGACAACCCATCCTGATAGCCTGTCTTCGATCCACTATGGTCGTGAGATCAGCGACCACAATGTTATTCATGCAGACTCCTGTTTCAGCCCTGCTGCCCGACACATGCAAAAGAAAATAACCTTGTACGATAAGGGTAACTATGATGTTATAAACAATGAACTTGAAGCATTTTTTAAGATATTTCAGTTTAATTTTTATCAGAGCTTTGTTCGATAGAATAGGCTCATTTTTAAGCAAAAGCTAAGCGAACTAGTAAACCACTTCATCCCCAAAAATACTATTCGTTTCAACACTCAAAGACCATGGTTTAATAAATCTTTGCACGGATTAGCTAACAATAAAAACCCACATTGCGGTCTGCCAAACTGAAAATGGGCTCCCAGAACTGGAATAGGTACTACGCAGCGAAAAACTTATCTGATAGCTATCCGTGACGCTAAGATGAAATTTTTTAACAGCGATTTCGCTAATATGTTAACTACAGATCCCCGCAAGTTATGGCAGATAATTTACCCTAAAGCAGTTGTTGGCACCACTCTTACTAACGAATCCGGGGAGGTTCTATAAGACGCACAAAGCGCTGAAGCTTTTAATAAAGCTTTCTCATCTGTATTTTCTGATCTGCATTTACTCACGAATCACACGCACCCACACCTGTGTTTTCATGTGGTATCACATCTGCCATGCCTGAAATCGGGTTTTCTGCCGAGGGTATCTTATTTATGATTGAAAAGGTGAAACTAACATCAGCGTCTGGACTGGATGGCATTAATGCAAAACTCTTAAAAATGTGCGTCATATTGCTCCGGCTTATTTTGTATTGTTATTTTCGCAGCCTCTTTCTGCAGGCATCATTCCACACTATTGGAAGGTCGGAAAGGCCGTTCTTGTCTTCAAATCTGGTAACAGAAACTCGCCACTGAACTACCGAGTTTGACCAGCGTACTCTGCAAAATCATGGAACACGTCATTTAATCTTACGTCAGGAACTTTATCGATTCCCGTAACTCCTTTCACCACTCTCAACATGGGTTTCGTAGGGGCCACTCTTGCGAAACACAGCTTGCCATCTTTGTTCATGACCTTCATGCTAATCTTGACATTAACAAACAAGCCGATTCCATATTTCTCGATTTTGCGAAAGCCTTTGACAAGGTACCCTACCAACGCTTAATATTAAAACTATCTTTCTTAAACTTGCACCCATATGTACTAAATTGGATAAAAGAATTTTTGACTAACCGCACGAAATCAGCGTTTACCAATGATAACTTGCCTAATCCTCTTCCGGTGTCATCGGCGGTGCCACAGGGCTCTGTTCTTGGTCGGTCCTCTGTTGTTTTTAATCTACATTAACGACCTACCCTTACCTGTGTCTTCTAATATCCGCACGCTTGCTGATGACTGCGTTATTTACCGAACTGTTACTAGCCCTTTGATCAAATATTACTACAAGGTCTCGACCACGTCCTACGATGGTGGAATGACTGACTTATGTCCTTGAACCCTACTAAATGCGAGCTAATCTCCTTCACTCGCAGTCTAAATCCTCTTCTCTCCTCTTATAACATAGCTACCGTTCCTGTTGAATCAGTAACTAATTCTAAATACCTCGGAATCACCTTAACCAACAATTTGTCCCAGAACACTTATATTGCTGAAATCATATCATCTAACAGACCTTTGGGCTTCTTAAAACATCATTTACGCAACGCTCCAAGTCACGTAAAGCTACTTGCATATAAATCATTGATAACGTCAAAGTTAGAACATGCATCTCCCCTCTGGAATCTACACGAAGATGGCCTCACAAATTCCCTAGAAACCATCGAAAACCGAGCAGCTCGATTCATTCGTGCTTCGTATTCATATGACGTCAGTGTTTCATCCCTCAGTGGAGCTTATCACCTTTGTCTTGTCACCGACGCATTGCAACCCTCTCATTATTTCACAAGTTCTTTCACTCGCCACTTATTTGCTCTCCTTACATTATCCCTGCACCTCACATATCTCATTGCATTGGTCATGCACTACAAGTTTTTTTTCGTCAACCTGCCCATACTAAAACGCTTTCTCCTTCGTTTTTTCCCAGAGCAGCAAAAGACTGGAACGGCCTTTCCCACGATACCGCCACAATAACCTGCCCATGAAGCTTTGTGCATAAATATCAGAATTAACTTCGCAGTCATCATTGTGACAATATCATCATTGTACATCAACCCACGCCTTATGTAGGGCCCCCGCGAGGGTAATAAAAGGAAATGAAATGAAATTTGTGGACAGTCAGTGCGATTTATGAACAAACGCAGAAATTTAAGAAGTGTCTGAAAGATCTCATAATCGGACACTAGTTTAGAAAATAGCGAAAGAACTTGTCCTTTTAGCTACATAATGAATCTATTTACTTATTTTATTTATTTATTACAATACCCACAGCGCCTTTCGGCATTACAGTGGGGGAGGGGGGGGGTAAATTCTAACGAAGCCAACCAAAGGCAACAGATGTGCAGCGCCAAGAGGCCGAATGCACAACGAAAAACGAGGAAACATTTATAATACGAAAAACACACACGCAAATACACCACAGGGGATCGGGAGGACTATTTACAACATGAATTATGCAAAGCGGGAGCAGATACTTCACGGGACATAATAGTGGCAATGTCGTGAGGCAGTTTGTTCTATTCGCGAATTGTTCTGGGGAAAAACGCCATCCTGAACTAGTTCGTCCTGCATCTTATTTCCTTGACCTTGTAGGCATGGTCCAGACGGGCTGAGACTTAATCAGGACTGTTCTAGTAATGATCCCGGTTAATACCAGTGTTAATATGGTATATACTGTGGAGAAATTTTAACCTTAAGTATTGTCTACGGTGCTGCAGTGACTCCCATGCAAGATCTTCCTTTGCGCTAGACACGCTAAAGTCGTCGTCATCATCATCATCATCAGCCTGTTTAGGTCCACTGCAGGACGAAGGCCTCTCCCAGCGATTTCCAATCTACCCTATCCTGAGAGAGTTGGTTCCACTTTATCCCCGCAAACTTTTTAATTTCATCGCTCCATCTAACCTTTTGCCTATCTCTGTTGCGTTTTCCCTCTCTTGGTATCCATTCCGTCGCTCTGACTTTCCACCTGTTATCTTTCCTCCTCATCACATGTCCTGCCCAGGTCCACTTCTTGCGTTTTATTGATATAATAATATCGGCTATTCCTGTCTGTTCTCTGATCCATTCCGCTCGTTTTTTATCTCTTAGCGTTACCCCTATCATTTTTCTTTCCATTGCACGTTGCGTGCTCCTCCGTTTCATCTCTAGTTTTTTTCGTTATCCTCCACGTTTCTGCACCGTACGTTATTACTGGCAGATTGCAGTGATTGAATACTTTTCGCTTTAGTGAGAGCGGTAAGTTTCCAGTCATGATTTCGTAATGCCTTCCGAATGCGCTCCAGCCCAGCCTTATTCTACGGAGAATTTCTTTTTCATGGGTAGGAGTTCCTGTTAACTGTCCCAGGTATACATATTCGTTTACACATTGTAAGGGTTCATTGTTGATTTTAAATTCCTGTTCCTTAGCTAGGCTATCGAGCATAACCTTGGTTATTTGCCTATTCACTTTAAATCCAATTTTAATACTTTCCCTGCTTAGGTCATCAATCATGTTTTCTAGTTCGTCTCCATCATTGCTAAAGAGCACAATGTCGTCTGCAAATCTTAAAGGGGTCCTGAACCACCCTCCTGGTTTGGTGAGAAAACATGTTCTACGGCTTGCCTATGCTGTAATGAACATCTCAGCCAAATGCTGTAGTCATGCGCGAAGCGTAGCGTTCACAAGCGGAGCACAAAGTTCCAACTTACTCAGGAGCCCGCAACTCAAAAAGCGGCTTCTCTTCACGCTCCTTGTATATGCTTTGTTTCGTCATAAAGCATTTACAAGGAGCGTCGCTGCTATTGGCCGATGGCAGACACGCCCGCCGCGCCTGTGTGCGGGCCTTTCGCAGCGCGCGTTTTTTAAAACCGTAAGCGCGTGCGTGCCGTGCGCTCGCTTTTCCTTGCGCTGCGAGCACCTATATAGGCAAAATAGTTGCTGGAAATATGTAAAAATATATTTATTAATGCGCAAGTCTCAGGGATGCCATTGGAATGCGTCCGTAAACTACCTCGGCGTGGACGATACGGTGCGGTGCAAAAGTCACCATAAATATAGTTTTCCAAGAAGCCAACAAATGCATGCCAGCAGCCTGTAATAAATCACAAATTATTTCAAAACTTTAATTAACAATTCATCAGTAATTGTAGATGGGTTTATTCGTAAGGTACTCCAATGCATCACCTTCTAGTACTCATACTCATAACATGGCTAGAGTCGAACCCAAAATATTTCTTTTATAAGGTGGATTAAAGGACTAGGACTTATTAGGGTGTATTTGGGTGGATTAGAGCACATTAAGGTGCATTAGGCTGGATTAAGACAGATTGAGGTGCATTAATGTGGACTATGGCATATTATAGAGCGGATTATGCTAGACTTAGATTAGGGTGAATTAAGCATTACAGCAGAATAGGTTTGACTAAGGTAAATTAGTGTGGAAGAAAATCATTATGTCTGTAACGTTTGGCTTAATTTGGCATAACTTAAGTCTGAGCTTATTGAGACTTCACTTAGTCCTAACTTCATTAGTCAGGACCTATTTAGCGTTACACCAATTAGGCTCGGTTTAGGTAACTTAAACATAATCATGCATGGCTTAATATGCTGGGATTCATTAGTCATAATATAATTATGATTGGGTTAATTAGCCCTACCTTAATTATACATTGGCTAATTAGTCTATGCCTAGTTACGTCGTGTTTTGATATATTATCTTAATTAGGTATCGCTTTATGAGTATTACATTAATTAGGACTGATTTAAGCAGTGTTAGCCTAATTTGTCCTGAAATATTTAGCCTCAGCTTAATGAGGCGTGACCTTGAAGTCTTAGCATAATTTACCATGTGTTAATAAGTGCTAGCTTAAGTCTGACTTAACTAGTAATAACCTAACTATGCGTGGTTTAATTAGTACTAGTTAATTAAACACGCTATAATTAGAAGTTCGCTTACACTAGACTTGTTCATATCAACTAAATTAGGCTTTGCATAATAAGTCTTCCCTTAATCAGACTTTGTTTGGTTGGTATATCGTGGCTTAATTGTAAATCATTCGTATCCGCTGAATTAGGTGTGACCTACTTGTCATAGCTCAAATAATGTTGAATTAGTTCAGTCTGCCTTGGTTTGGCTTAGTTGGTTTAGTCCTGTCTGAACTAGGCTTCAATTAAATATTCCTAATTAGGCTACTTTGAATTAGACTTACCCTTACCTAACTAGTCCTAGGAATCTTAATTAGGCTCCATTGAATTAGACTTAGCCTTACCTAACTAGTCCTAGGAAGCTTTGTCTTTACTACAGCGTGGTGTAGTTATGCTAGCATTACAATGCTTAGTGGAATTTTCTGCACATTTCCGCCAATAGCTTAAACAGCTTCACTGTTAGAATGCAACTAGTGCATTCACACATTTAATTAATCCATCCATCTTACCGCATGTCAACGCACCTCATTCCACATTAATCTGTCGGCAAGGCTTCCAGTTTTGAAGGTCTTCCTTTCGAGTCGTAGTAGTCACACGTCCGAGCCCGACAGGATGATTAACCCGTCTACAATCACTAATCAACATTTAATAACTTGGGGTTATGCAGCCCAAGATGGAGCAGCGTTGGTAGTTGTGCTGTTTGTCATGACGCCGTCTTATGCGCAATATCGACGACAAGCAGCACACTGACAAAGTAAGCGCTCACACCTGCGAGCCTAAACGTGTGTGATGAACGAAAACAAAGCTTAGGAGGATCGAAAAAGAGCCAGGCCTGCGCGGAATCGCAGGACAGTGACAGCGCAAGCTGAACGAGCGACCTTCTTAGAGGCCATTGTAAACGCTTGGGGAAACTAGTGCAAGTACAGGCGGTGGGTGTCCCCTGCGCCATAACTCTGCGGTTTGTGCGCCTCTCTGCACAGCGGTCTGCTGTGCCCGAAGTCGCCCTACTGCAGCCGCGCGCGTAACTCTGCGATTCACTTCTTCAGCAGCGGTCCGCATCTTGAGAGGAAGCGCCATCAGGTATATCGAAGAGCCATGTCAGGTTGCTGCCGGGGCTGCGCACGTCGCCTGTCGCGTGATGCATGGAGCGATACGACAAAACTGCTTCACGAGGCAGCGCTTCGTAAAAAAAAAAAACAATGCGAAGGCTATGCGGAGGAAATCAGCGCCAATAGATGGCAGCAGTTGTCCTGTTCCTCACGAGGAGCGATATTCGTTACGGACACGGGCGGACACCGGCGGCGGCGGCGGACAACTACAGCGCCGTTGTTGTGATCTCATAACAGCTTACGCTGTAAAAAAATGCAGTGATCGCGAGGGCACGCGACCGAGTCGAGCCCAGGCGCGGAGCGAGCAGGCAGGCACAAGCGCACTGCGAAGAAACAGTCCCCCGTAGTCGCGCGCTTTTCGTCAGCCACTCTGACACGTCGCTGAAGTCTGGTGACGTAACGCGGTGGGCGGGGCACCTCCTTCGACACCGCCCTAAGGAGCTCTGTACCCTCTATTCCGCAGAGTTGATACAGGACTGGAAAGGGAGGTTTTCCGGTCGCAATATCTTCGCTCCTAACAAACCGTTTTGAACAATTCTTTCGGCTGTGAATTTCTGAGAGGCATTCAATACACACCCAGCCGTTTTCAAAACAGCCCGAGCGGTGGTTCAGGACCCCTCTAAATTGCTTAAGATATTCTCCGTCTATTCGAATTCCCTTTTCTTCCCAGTCTAGTAGTTTAAAGATTTCCTCTAAAGATGCAGTGAATAGCATCGGGGATATCGTATCTCCCTGTCTCACACGTCTCCTGATCGGGATTTCTCTGCTTGTCTTATGTAGGAGTAGTGTGGTTGTGCAATCTTTGTATATGTTGTTTATGGTTTTCACGTATACGCCAGGTACCCCTTGGCGACGTAGAGCTTCTAGAACTCCTTGTATTTCTAAGAAGTCAAATGCTTTCTCGTAGTCGAAAAACGCCATATAAAGAGGTTTCTTACATTCTGCGTACTTCTCAATTACTAGGTTGACAGCGTGGCTGTGGTCCATTGTCGAGTAACCTTTCCTAAAATCAGCTTGTTCTCTCGGTTGGTTAAAGTCGAGACTTTGTCTTATCCTCGTAGAAATTACTTTTTTAAATAGCTTGTATATTACTGAGAGTAGGCTAATTGGTCTGTAATTTTTTAACTCCTTTATGCTACCTTTCTTGTGGATTAGGATTATATTAGCATTTGTCGAAATGCGCGGTACACTACATGCCTTGATACATTTCGTGAAGAGCGATGCAAGTTTTTCAAGTGCAATATCTCCGCCCTATTTGACCATGTCCGGTATTATACCACCTTCACCAGCTGCTTTACCGCGCGACATGCCTTTGACATCTTTTTTGACTTCGCCAACGGTTATACATGAAATTTCAGTGTCCTCCTCTGATTCTATTTCTATTAAGGTTGTATGGTCTGTCTGAGAGCTGTACAGTTCAGAGTAGAAATCTTCTGCTACCTTTACTATTTCCTCGAAATTGTTGATAACGTTACCTTGTTTATCTTTTAGCGCATGGATTTTGTTTTGTCCTAAGTGCAGTTTCTTGCTAGTGCTAGTGCCTTTCTCTACTGCTTTCTCTATTTCTCTCATGTTAAAGTTTCTTACATCTCTTTGCCTGGCTTTACTGATCAATTTTGATAGTTCTGCGAATTCTATCTTATCTTTCGATACAGTTACTTTCATTTGTTGGCGTTTTTTTAATAAGTCCTTGGTAGACTTGGACAACTTATTTGTCGCTTGCTTTGTTGTTTTACCCCCGACTTCTATCGCTGTTTCAAGGATTGTTTTAGTTATGGTTTTGTTTATTTCTTCTAAATCGTCCCCGTTTTCGCCTAAGGCCTCGAACTTGTTACTTAGGGCGAATTTAAATTCTTCGTCCTTCGCTCCGATTACCTCTAGATTGCATTTTACTAAATAATTTAGTTATTGTTTTCTTTAGGTTAAGTACAATCTATGCCCTTACTAATCTGTGATCGCTGCATTTTATCTTCCCCAATACTTCTGTGTCTTGAATTGTACCTCGTTGTTCACACATTATGAATTTCATTCTTTGTTTCCCCGTTAGGGCTTTTCCACGTCCACTTCCTATTCTTGTGTTTCTTGAAAAACGTATTCTTTTTTTTTATTGAAGTGGTGAATAGGAGAGGTTGGTGCCTTTAGTATGGCACCGGCTACTCCTTCTCGCTTAGCAATCTCAGAAAAATTTCAATAAAGAAGTAAAAAAAAACAGCAAGAAAGAAAGTTTCACAAGACACACATTTTTCACACTAAAAAGGTCAGCGCTATATACAGTTCGACAGTGCGTGGATTAGAGTTCCATGCCGACGTTCACATAGGAAGCGTGTGCACATGCGATTAGAATAGTTCATATGTTCGTCTGTGCGATACAAAACACACACAACATAAGTAATTAGACATAATCTGAAACATGTGAGAACAACAAAAAGCACTGTTGAATACACAGGGGTGACACTATTCATTGGGTCTTTGGAGTCAAGCCAAAGTTAATATTTGCAGAGGATATTTGTATCTTCTAAGAACTTTTTTAGTGCATATAGGGCTCTTTTCTGAAGGACCGCTGTTGGCCACGGACCGAGGATCATTTTTAGGGTAAAAGGTCTTCTATCTAAATGCGACAAATTGGCTCGCAGCACACTCCGTGGCGAATCGTGCTTTGTGCACTCGAGCAGAAGATGATGTATATCTTCGTCTGGGTGGCCACATGAGCACTGCGGGCTAGACACCCGTTGGATCCTGTAGAGGAAGTGCCTCGTAAATGCTGTACCAAGGCGCAGGCGGTGCAGCAATGTTTGAAACTTTCTATTTTCGTTCAGACTTGGTGGAATCGAGAGTTGTATGCCTGGGTCAATGGAAAATAAGTCTGATCTCTTTGATTTTTCGTCAAACCAACCCTCTTTGCTGAGCTCAAAGGACATTTTTCTCTGGAGTAGACGGATTTCATTGCGCGAAATAGGAAGACCAATTGTCTCTTCGTTACTGTGTGCACGACCTGCTGCTGCATCCGCTGCTGTATTACCGGGAATATCGCAGTGTCCTGGTATCCACTGAAGCGCAATTGTGTGGTTCATAGCACTTGCTTTTGTGTGTTCTTTGAGCGTCTCATACAGCAGTATACTATCTAAAGATCTTTTCTCATTGCTCTTTAGTGATGCAAGGGCTGCTTGCGAGTCACTAAGAATAAGCCATTTTTGTGCCTTTTTTACTGTTGTAATGAAGCGCAACGCACAGAGGATTGCAAAAAGCTCTGCAACAGTGGAGGATGTCACACGAGAGATTTTAAATGTTCGCTCTATCGACAACTGTGGTACAACAAATGCAGAAGTAGATGAGTTGTTATTATACGAACCATCTGTATAAACGTGGACGTATTGTGGATATGATGAGTAAATTTGGAATAGCGCCAATTGCTGAGCGGCTACCATGAACATGTCTTTTTTAGATATTATTCCCTCGACTGATAGTTCTACTTTAGGCTTCGTTAACATCCAAGGAGGGTAGCTAATGTCTACCTCAGATATTTCGAAACACGGCAGTGTTGCTTTGTATTGACGAACAGTATCGTGAATTCTGCTTCTGTTTCTGTCGCTTAGTGCGTAACCTAAGGGATGAGCCTCGTGTTGTGTTAAAATGCGATAAACGTGTCTGCAAGTTTCAACCGTTCGCAAGACTGAAAAAGGCGGGTAGCGAGCTTCAGCGACTACTAGTGAACTCGAGGTCGCCTGCGGGACACCAAGACAAATCCTCAGCCCCCTTGCGAGTAAGCGCTGAAGACGTTCCTCGGAACTTTGTGATAAGCCATAGAGAATAGGCGCAGAATAAGCAATTTTTTGCTTTATAAGGGCGTTATGCACTTGTAATAGGGAAGAGACTGATCCTCCCCATGTGGTGCCAGCTAGTCGGCGAAATACATTTACTACTGAGTTCACCTGCTTCTCAATACCACGGATATGAGACGCCCACGACAACTCTCTGTCAAGAGTAATGCCAAGGAATTTATGTTCTTTCGCGAACATCAAAGATTGTCCCTCAAGTGTAAGATTGAAGTCCTTCAGATGTTGCCTAGTGAAAGGCAGGACTGCGGTTTTCGCGAGCGAGAGACTCATACCTCTTTCTTTCAAAAAGTTATGTATAATGTCGAGCCCATTTTGCAGTGTTGATTGTATTTCTCGTGCATGCAGCCCAGATGCCCATATGCAGATATCATCTGCGTACAATGAATAGTGCAGGCCTGGCGGTAGCTTTCGAGGTAAGGCAGCCATGACACAATTGAATAGAAACGGGCTAAGAACGCTGCCCTGTGGAACGCCCTGTGTGACGATGTGACAGTTGCTTTTACCGTCGCTTGTCTCCATAAAGATTTTTCCTTCGCTTAAGAAATTGGATGTCCATCGCAGTGTTCGACCGCTTATTCCCAGATCTAGCATGCCAGCAAGCACGTGTACGTGGCTTACTGTGTCGAATGCTCTCTGGATATCTAAGAATACTGCAACTGTCAAATGCCCACACATGCGTTAATGTTCAATGCACGTGACTATGTCTGTCACAGCATCCATGGCACTCCGCTTTTGTCGAAAGCCTGTCATGTAGTTCGAAAGCACCTTAGTGTGTTCGCACCACCATTGCAGTCGACTGTCTACCATCTTCTCCATTAACTTACAAAGACAGCTTGTGAGACTGACGGGCCTGAAGGAGTCAAGACAAAGTGGAGTTTTCCCGGGTTTGAGTAGTGGGATTACCCGAGCTAACTTCCACAAATCTGGAAGAGCTTCTCTTATCCAAATATTATTAAATACCTCGAGAACAGCATTTCTGCCTGCTGGTCCGAGGTTCTGTAGCATCATATACGTTACGCCATCTGGGCCTGCAGCCGTCTTCTTACTACATAACGCAAGAGCACTTTTCAGTTCGTCTAAACTGAATTCACAGTCAAGTTGAGGGTGCTGTGACATGAAGCAAGCACGAACCTTCTGATCTTGAAGCGCTACGGAATTTTGAAGCTCTGGGCAACTAACTGATACTCCTGGCCTAGCTATAAACTGGCAAAATTCGTCAGCGACAGCTGTCTGTGGACTGTTTCGGGCTACAGCAAGGGCTCGGAATGGGTGGCTCTGGGTAACGGGGCCACTGAAGGATCTTATAATGGTCCATATTTTTGGAACTGGAGTGAATGGGGATAGTGATGTACAGTATTCGCGCCATCGCCGTGTACCTAATTTTTGTAAGCGTCTGCGCGAAGTGGAGTGAACTTTTTGTGCCATCTTGTAATCGTCAAGTTTTCCGCTGCGACGGTAAGCGCGTTCTGCTCGTCGCCTGATTGCTCTAAGACGTTCGTATTCCCCATCCACTGCAGAGTACTCATTCGGAACAAGAACTTGTTTCGTACAATTATTATAAGACTCGCACAACACGTCTGTAAAGCTTTCCAAGTTCGGATTTTCACCCAGTGAGTTAGTTATGCAGTGACGAAAATATTGCCAGTTAGTATATTTTGAGTAGCGGCGGGTTCCCGGACTACGTATAAGCCTATGCTTTACTAAAATTGGAAAATGGTCACTGCCATGGGTTTCAATATCGGTCGACCACTCAACGCCATCGAGAAGGTCATGTGAACACAGCGTGACATCTATACAGCTGGAGTAGCGATACCCTCGCAGAAACGTTGGAGAGCCATCATTTAACACCACAAAACTGCATTTTTCCGCGGCACACTCGACAATGTTTCCACGAGAATCATTATATTCACTACCCCAGATGACGTTATGTGCGTTGAAATCCGGAGTCGGTTTCTTTCGGCAAATTGTACTAGCATTCCCCACGGTTATTCCTACATCCGACGCCGTATTTGCCAATCGCCTGCTCTCCACTTTGTTCTGTTCCTACTTTTGCGTTGAAATCCCCCATGACTACTGTATATTGTGTCCGTACTTTCTTTATTGCAAATTCGATATTCTCGTAGAACTGCTCTACTTGTTCGTCGTCGTAGCTCGTTGTTGGAGCATATCCCTGGATTATCTTAAGTTTATACCGCTTATTTAGGTTTATTAGGACGGATGCTACCCTTTCGTTAATGCTGTAGAATTCATCTACGTTGCCCGCTATATTTTTGTGGATTAGAAACCCAACGCCATATTCTCTCTTTTCGGGTAATCCTCTATAGCAGAGGATTACCCGAAAAGAGAGAATATGGCGTTGTTTAAGACTATGTAAGCTTCACCTGCTCTCCTTACTTCGCTAACGTCCCAACTAACTCCCTCTAGTTCCTTGAGTAGTTCCGCTAATCTAGCTTCGCTGGAGAGGGATCTTGCATTGAACGTTCCAATGTTTAGTTTCCAGTGGCGGCCTGTCCGGGTCCAGTGATTATTACTGCCCTCTGCTGCTTCACAGAGCTGACCGCCGCCGTCGACAGATGTTCTGCAGCTGCTCGACACTGAAGGCGAGGGTTTAATTGTAGACATCGTGTGGGAGGTGATGGCCAAGTACTTCACCGAGGAGGCCGATTGCTGTTGTGGTGAAGGAGTGAGTCGTAAACGGCCGTTGAACGACTGAAAGCCTTTCCGGTACCCAACCGTCGCCAGCCACCCCCTCCCCTCCCCCCCCCCCCGTGCTCGGTCTTTCTTTGTGGGGAAATGAAAAGAAAGCATCCCACAGTAACAACTATGCAGGTCGATCACGATCAGACAAGTGGATCGGAATAAAGTAACGCTTCAGGTGACGAAATTGAGAGGTAAGCAGCTCTTCTCTACAACATTGCAGTGACACGAGACAGGCGCTCTCCGTCGGCGCTAAATGCACGCGTCGCGCTTCCAACATCGCTTATTCATGTCGAATCATGCCCCGAGCAGCAGCCAGGAGAGCGCTCATTCTTAACGGAAGGAATCAAGGCGTAAAGGGACTCAGTGAGCAATGTGTCCCGTCGGAGCGTGGCCCACTCGTTGACGATGTTGGGCTTATTGGTGATTCGGCGCTCTTTAAATTGCGTGAGATAAAAAGGTTAAAATGATTTGGAAAGACAAAATGCAATAGCACCGCATTCCTTCGTCCATTGGCGAGGTTAAAACCACACGACTATCTGTGGATACGGGATTCAAGGATGCCTTGAGTAAAACTGGCGCAGCGTTTATCGTTGCTGCGCATTACGGTAGCAGACGCAGTGCCGAAGCAAACGCACAAAGCAAGTGTGTAATCAAACTAGGCTTGCAGAGCTCCTTTCTTGCCAATGCAGGCCCAAAAGTATGGCGCGGCACAACCTTTAGTGAAGAATATCGGCTGACTTCTCACGTTAACGATGAAATCAGCGCGATGCCGCACACAGTAGCACGCTTCCTGACAATACAGCCAGCACGCGCTGTCGTAGCAGACGACGCGGTTCAAGGCTGCACGCAGCGCGCGTCTGCGCGTGCGCGAGCAGCCGCTGCTGGCCGACTCCAGCGCTCGCCACATCATGGCCGCATCGCGATGCCATGCGCTCCGAGATTTCCCCCAAGTGTGAAAGAGACTGTACATTCTTTCAAAGCCTTTCACGCGCGATGGTTTCTATCCGCATTACTATTTCGTACAGTATTTGGTCTCAAAATGTCCGCGATTATCTAGTTTTGCCTTTAGCGGGCTGATGAAAATCGGATGACGAATTAGCATTTTGAACCCGCTTCCTATAAGAATGTACACGATAGTATGCCTTCACCACCACAATAGTTAGTTTGCGTGTTTTTCCTGGGGTGTATGTTTGCGTGTTCGTGCTGGTGTATATAGATATGTGTGTATGTATCTGTGCTCCTGCTACCTCCCTGATGCCTATACATTTCCATTTCGTCTTCGCACGTCCATTCCAGCATTAGAAATTATAGATTTTATTACTCATTGCACATCATACAACCGCGATTTGTTATAACCAGCTTTTTTTTTTCATATTCACCGTACGTCCCAAAAAAAACAACCTCTGTTTTGCGGGACCACGTAGCAGGTTTGAATAATTTCTTTTACCCTAACTTCTACTACATCGGTCGGGCAACGCGCGGAACTCGGCACGCGGAAACATGTCTGCTTAGCCACAACGGAGAAGTTAAAGCGACTTGCTAAAACACGATTTTCCACGCACGCCGGCCTTACTGTCCGAGCAATTTTAAAAACCATGACGTGCTGGATGCCAGCAGATAGCTCTCTTCCCTGTCACCTGCGGGTAGCACTGCACGTGGCAAAGAAAATTACCCCGCTCCCCCACTAGCACACAAAGATCAGGACAAAGTGGGAAAAATGAGAGGGGAATCCACTTTCCTAAGAATGGGCCTTCTATAAAGCGGACGGACTGCAAAATGCAAGCAGTGTCGCAACCGAGCAATCATGCACGTGTGAGCAGTCACAGGAGTACTGCCGCGCCGAGCCCAACCCGCCGACGATAATTCGGTGAGCTAAACAAGCTCAAGTGGCGGGTATAATTGGCATGAACAAATCCCAATATGTTCAATATTCAACCACCAATGTTCAATATTCAACCACCAGATCTTGGCTTATGGCCGCTTTAGATACCCCAGGGGAACAAGAAAACATGAGTAAAGGTTTTGTTGCAAAGCAATTTTAGAAGCGGCAGATTCGTTAAAATAGATAATTTTTTATTATTATAAACTTCATATTTTTGGCATATATTGGGAAGGAAAACTTATAGACGTGAGCTAACACGACACACACAAAGGATGGGTTCCAAAAAATGTCCTTAAATGATAGGTTCAAGGTGCATTATGAACAGATATTAGATGAGGAAGATCTTTTCCAGGCTATTTTAAAAATGCCCTGGAGTGCCGAACTGCCGCACGTGTCCTACACCAAGGAGCGCGTGTCCCGTATCACGTTACCTTTAAAAATACGGAAAAGAAAAAGAATGTTACAAGAACTGTAAATCACCACACACTGAGTGTTGATACAAGACCGGGATTAACTATATGAATTGCTTTGGGACAGTGCTGCATCGCTATTTAGGGAAAGAACGTACGCACCTCACGACACAAATGATATATAAAGGTGGAACCGGTGCTTTAACATCCCAACAAACGGTGCCATGCCCGATTTTCGAAAACTGTACAGCTACTTGCCGAATTTTCCCATCCGCTGTGCACTCTTCAGCTTTGAGTCAGCAATACAATTTCGGCGACGACACTGTAGTCCCACGAACCGGCGCAGGCTTGTGTTCATATACAACCGCTCTCGCAGTTGGGCTGGACATTGTCTTAGGAGGTACACTCACCAAGGAATCGCGCAATCAACTTCAATGATCGATAAACGCCGTTCATGCGCCGACATGCGTAGACAGCGAGTGCGGAAAGTTCCTCGAAAACTGCGCGGTCCCCTCTCCGAAGGGAGCGAATGCCACAAAGAGCAGGCTCAGAACGAAATTCTTTGCAAACTATAGATGGGCACAGTGCATGTGCGTAGAGGGGGCCGTGACGAGAGTGGTCAGCTCGGAAGGGGACGCGCGTCCCCCCCTCACATGTTTAGTTGCTACTGGCTTAGCATGTGCTGCCTCACTTCTGCACAGAATACTCGCGTTTTGCTTTCTTGTTTTACAGCGTAAGCTGTTATGAGATGATAATAAGGGTCGTTTTTACGCCGTAGTTGTCCGCCGCCGCCAGTGTCCGTAACCACTATCGCTGCGAATTTTAGAAACAACAACCAGGAGCATTCCAACTTGTCCTCCGCAGGGATTCGAACCCGCACTCTCTGGGTGGTAGTCGAGCGTTCTACCACTGAGCTACGTCTGTGGTTGAAACATCATCGCTAAAAGACCCAAACAGGTATAATGTCTGCCGAGGAATCGCATTAACAAATGTAATATTACGTGGCAGAAAAATAAAACGCTGCTATACGTCGCGGAAAGTGGATTGCATAACGAGTTCGAGGAATCATTTCAAAGAACACAGCGCTGCATGGTTTGTAGCTCTGCACCCATTACAGAGGCCTCATAAGCATCATCATTATGGAACAATCTTCTTCAACTTTACCGTCATCATTATTACGAACCGCTGCCCTTTATCGTGTCGTGCCATGCGACATGCGGCAGGCGACGTGCGCAGCCCCGACAGCAACTTGACTTGGCTCTACGATATACCTGATGGCTCCTCCTCGTAAGGTGCGGACCGCTGCTGGAGAAGCGATTTCATTGATTTATTTGTGGTGTTTAACGTCCCAAAACCAGCTCTGATTATGAGAGACGCCGTAGTGGAGGGCTCCGGAAATTTCGACCGCCTGGGGTTCTTTAACGCGCACTGACATCGCACAGCACACAGGCCTCAACATTTCGCCTGCATCGAAATGCTGCCGCCGCGACCGGGATTCGATCCCGCGACCTTCGGATCAGCAGCCGAGTGCCATAACCACTAGACCACCGTGGCGGGGCGCTGAACAAGCGAATCGCAGAGCTACGCACGCGGCTACAGCAAGGCAACGTCGGGCGCAACAGACACCTGCGCAGAGAGAAGCCCAAACCGCAGCTCGCCGTCGACGCCGGGCCGAGAGTTCGGTTCGTTCTAGGGAAAACGATGCCAAGAGGCAAGATGTTCAGTTATACAGATTTGCACGTTACAATGCCACAGTAATTATGGCGTAGTGGGTACCTCCCTACTTCGCGAGTTGCAGTAGTTTCCCCAAGCGTTTAAAAGGGCATCTAAGAACATCGGTCCTCCAGCTTACGCTGCCACTGTCCTGCGGTTCCACGCACGCCTTGCTGCTTTTTCTTTTTCTTTTTTTTTTTGATATCCCAGAACGTGGAAGACAGCATTTCTGCGAGGCAAAGATTTATGCGCCCCACCACGGTGGTCTAGTGGTTCTGGCACTCGGCTGCTGATCCGAAGGTCGCGGGATCGAATCCCGGCCGTGGCGGCAGCATTTCGATGGAGGCGAAATGTTGAGGCCCGTGTGCTGTGCGATGTCATTGCACGTTAAAGAACCCCAGGTGGTCGAAATTTCCGGAGCTCCTCCATTACGGCGTCTCTCACAATCAGAGCTGGTTTTGGGACGTTAAACCCCACAAATCAATCATTGGTGTCGACACCCGCCGGGACTGCATTTGTTAAATGCAGCATGGTGCAGCCTATAAAGTATACTGGCACGCATATGTTCTCTTGCGAGCTACCTATAGCACAGGATTTAGTAGAAGCTGAACCGTCCACTCTAGCTGAA
Organism: Hyalomma asiaticum; assembly: GCA_013339685.2. Lineage (NCBI taxonomy): Eukaryota > Metazoa > Arthropoda > Arachnida > Ixodida > Ixodidae > Hyalomma > Hyalomma asiaticum. Next base: position 755,966 of record CM023486.1, on the reverse strand, counting down.
AACGCGAGCGAAATGCTGTCCTGCACGTAACAAAGGTAGCGAGGACGCGCGGCGCCGCCAATGTGCATGAATTTCTGCCAGTTTCTGCAGTGCGGGAAAGGCACGTGCTCAGGTAAGAAGCCGCACCGACAAGAAATACTGCGCTGAATCTGTCTCTACTCGCGCCCTTATTTTACCCTTATTGGTTATAACTAAATCAGTTGTTAAATACTAGAAAATGCATGTGTGTGCTTAAATCAACGCCATAGTCTCATATCAACTGTCAATGACAAATTCGATACTCACCGGACACAGCATGCAGTGAAGCTCGATATATTGTGCTCATCTCACTAGTACAACGTAACCGATGGCCGATGTGTAAACGAATTGGGAAGGTATGGTAGTTACATAGGCAGTGATGCTAGTTACATAAAATATTACAGCATATCCACGGAGTAAATGATGATGAGTGGGCGAAGCTTGGGAGGTTCATCGTAGATCGTGCCGAGTTCCGGATTAGTTTAGTTAACGCGCACACTACGAATCCTTATGGGTCAACTACGCACAAGTGAAATCTCCCACCGGCACTTCATTGCAAGATCCAGTGCCTATAACATATATATGGGTGGAAGGTGAGCGGTTCTCCAACGCGAGCAGTCGGTATTTCTCAATCAAGAAACTCGCTCGGAGACGCTGCCTGCGCCAACGTTGTCTCTCGCGGGTGAGGGCGCGTTCGCCTTCTTTGCGAGCTGGTAGAGCGTTCATCTAAGAAAGAGCGTCTCCATAGTCAACGCGCGCCTTCGCTCTCTCTCTCTCTCTCTCTCTCTCTCTCTCACAAGACAGCAGATGGAAGAGTGAGAGAGAGAGAGGCGCACGGCGGGAGGCACGCGCCGGGAGAGAGAGAGAGCTTCGACAGAGAGGCACGCGCCGGGAGGCACGCCGTTTACGCCTGACTTCTGACGCAGGACAAGGTTAGACTAACATGAGCTTCGCCCCTAAAAAGCAACAAAGAAGGGATTATGAACAACGCCGTTGACATATTAAGCAGTTATTGGCCTATTGTATCTGTGTGATAGTAGAGAGAGAGAAAGTGTGGGTTGTGCGCAGGGACAGGCAAATGGACAGTGGAGGTGTACAACAAATGAAGTATTAAAATAGAGTACGTTTCAAAAGGCTAACACAAACCGGTGTAAAATAACAATAACAAGTAGGTAAACAGCGGTGAAAATGGGCACTGAAGGTGTATAACAAATGAAGTGTGCTAACGGTAACAAGGGTAAAGCAACAAGAAAATAAAAGGTAAAATATAAAAACTAAAATATAAAACCGGTGAAAATGTGAAGTGAACGTGTATAACAACTGAAGTGTGGCAACGGTAACAAGGGTAAACCAACAAGCAGATAAAAGGTAAAATATAAAATATAAAAAATATTAAAACGGTGACAGTGGTGAACATGGACTCAACAAGGTGCGCTACAAAAGCCGGTGGGAACAGGTCTAACACAAGGAGAGGAAATGCGAAAATGCGGTTAGTTAGATGTATGCGAGAACTGCTGATCTATTACGTGGTCAGGAATGTCAGCTTTCCAGCGCTGTCATTGATACCAGATGATACGGCCCTAAATTTATAGATAAGGAAGGATTCGCGTACCTCTCTTTCGTGGTGTGATCGAAAACCAGATTCCCTGACGAGATTCCCTGACGAAGGCAGGCCCTCCTGCCGAAATGTTGGAAGAAATGAACATTTTCTCACGTTCGTCCGTCGTTTCTCAACGCATACAAAGTACTGGATCCGCAGAAACGCTTCTTGATATATATATATCAATTATAGGTGTGTGCAGTGCTCTGCTACCTTTCAGATGAAAACTGCTTGCCATATGACTGCTTTCTTTTTTTTTTGCCTTTTTCACAAACGCCGTGGTCTTGACAAGACCACTCCATTTGAATTTGCAGTGCAACGCGATCTATGTATTTCGTGGTGTGTAAAACAGCTAATATCTTCTGAATATAACGTTAGAGCTAGATTTGTTTTTCCCCTCGCTCTCCCACTGTTACATCTGTATACCTTTCCTTTGCGTATATTCCAAAATGTCAGTAGCCTTACGCCGGTTGCGAGAGTTTCTTTGCTTGAGCGTACCAGTGTCGATTACGGCGATCGATGTAAGCACGCAATAGTTCGATTTCTATCAATTTTAATTTTATGACATTCACTGTCCGATAATTTTCTACCATACTTCGCGATCCTTCTGGCTAATGGTAATTGTTGCGCCAGCCTATTTTAATAAAACTGCTTCTTGGGCTAGTTGGCTCATTATAAAGTGCAAATGCTTACAGGGCGCAAATTGAACAAACAAAAGAGAGGGACACACAGACACACACAAAGCGCCTTTCGCAAAGTTCCTGCATAACAGCCTATAGATGTTGGTTGGTTGGTGCAAACTTTATTCAGTGTCCTGCAGAGGCCTTAGCCGACCGGGCCTTGGGTCTCCCACGAAGGGACGTCGAGACGTTGTCTCTTTGCCGCCTCGAGGGCCTGCTGGACGGCCCAGAGTTGGTCACCGAAGCTGGGGCTGCACAGGGCAGAGGCCATCTTCGGCGGGAGGGTTTTTGAAGTAGCGCCTTGAGGGTTTTTGATACAATCCCATAGCATGTGCGTGATGGTTGCTGTTTGGTTCGGCATATTATGCATTGGTCTGAGGTGTATAGTTCCGGGTATATTTGGTGGTAACGTGCTCTGCTGGGATATGTGTTCGTTTGTAATTGGCGGAAGGCTGCGGCTTGTACTCTACTCAGTTTGGGACTTGGTAGGCGATAGACGCGACGTCCTAGATAGTAGGCTTTGGTGATCTCGTTATAGCTAGTCAGTCGATCTTTGTTGGAGATGTAGAGACGGTTCTCGCCGGCACGGTTTGTAAGTTCGCGTGCCTTGGCGTTTGCCGTTTCATTGTGGTTACGGAGTGTTGCGTGGACTTCTCCCATATGTGCGGGGAACCATTGTATCCGGGATTGGTATTCTGCTGTTAGTAGCGTGGTGTTGCGCTTCAGTATCCGATAGGCAGTCTCAGATATCCAGCCTTTGCAAAGTTTCTGATGGCTTGTCGCGAGTCGCTGAGGACTGTGGTGCATGACGGGTCCGTGAGAGCTAGTGCAATGGCCGCCTCCTCGGCCTCTTCGGCCTTTTCGCATGTGATGCTGGCAGAGACTCTGCACGATCCCGTGCAGTCCATTGCTACGATAGTAAATCGTGAGCCACCTATATATTCCGCTGCATCGACGAATCGTGTGCCTAATTCGTTCTTGTGTGCGTTGATAAGGGCCTTCGCTCTGGCCACCCTTCTGCCTTGATTGTGCTCGGGGTGCACGTTCCTTGGAATTGGTTCTATTCTTATTCTGCTCCTTATTTCTTCCGGGATGCTTGTGTTCTGCCCTTGCTGGATATGATATCGGATTTTCAGGTCTTCGAGGATTTGCCGGCAGGCCTTGCTACTCGATAGTCTCTCGAGCTGTGATGTGCGTTGTGCCTCTGCGATTTCCTTTAAGGTATTGTGCACTCCAAGGCGCAACAGGCGCTCAGTGCTGGTTGTTGTAGGAAGTCCGAGTGCTACTTTGTACGCGTTTCTTATGATGACATCAATTTTGTTTTCTTCCCCCTTATACCAGTTGTGGAATGACGCCACATATGCAATGTGGCATATAACAAATGAGTGAATGAGTCTAATGAGGTTATCTTCTTTGACTCCTCCTCTTCGGCTAGAGATTCTCTTTAAAAGTCGGATTGCGTTAGTCGTCTTGTGTTTGAGCTCGGCGATTGTCTCGCCGTTTACGCCGTTGCGTTCAATAATCATGCCGAGGATTCTGATTTTGGGTACAATTGGTATGACCGAACCGTTGTGTGTATTTATACTAATTTCTTCATAGGCTCTTTGGACGTCGTCGTTCTCGATCTTCTTAGGCGGTCTACCCTTGCGTGATGGTCTGTAAAGGAGGAGTTCGGACTTCCTTGGCGAGCATCTGAGACCTGTATCCTTAAGGTGTTCTTCAACCAAGTCCACAGCTAGCTGTAGCGTGCTCTCGACGTGGCCGTCGCTACCTTCGTTGACCCAAATCGTGATGTCATCCGCATAGATGGTATGCTTGATGTTCGATTCTTGCAGTTTTCTGGCTAAACCAATCATGACTAGGTTGAATAGCATGGGTGAAATGACAGAGCCCTGTGGGGTACCAAAGCTACCCAATTCGCTCTCGTCTGATTGAAGGTCACCAGCTATCAGCACAGCCCTTCTGTGGGGTAGGAAGTCCTTGATATAATTGTATGTGCGTTCTCCCATATCCAGCTCTGAAATTTGCTTCAGTATGGCCGAGTGTGCTATTGTGTCGGAGGCGCGTTGGAGGTCCAGGCCCAGTATTGCTTTGGTGCCCCTAGTTGTATTGTCCAGGATGTAGTGTTTCAGCTGTAGCATAGCATCTTGCGTGGACAAATGGGGGCGGAAACCTATAACAGACGCCGGGTATTTATCTGCACGCTCCAGATAGGTACGCCATCGATTGAGCAGGGCGCGCTCCATCGTCTTGCCCACGCATGATGTGAGTGAGATTGGTCGGAGGTTGTCGAGGCTTGGTGCCTTTCCTGGTTTGGGGATTAATATTATCTTGGCCGTTTTCCACGCCTGTGGGATTTGTCCTTTCTGCCAGCACTCGTTTATGAACTCCGTTAATTGTTCGACCGATCGGTCGTCTAGATTTTTCAGGGCGCGATTCGAGATCAGGTCCTGGCCTGGTGCTGATCTACTGTTAAGTCCGTGAAGCACTACCCTTATCTCCTCTACACTGAAGACTCTGTCGAGTTCGTCGTTGACGTTACCCTCGTACGGGCCATGTTGAACGGCTAAAGTACTGGGCAAGTATTTCGATTGCAACTGGTCTATTATTGTCTTGATGCCGCATTTTTCTTTTCCTTTGTGTAGTAAGTGTGCTAGGCAGTCTCTTTGGTGTGATTTCGTCTTTGCTTCGTCTAGGAGGTGTTTGAGCGATTGCCATGATTTACCGTTGTGCAGTTGACCGTCGACCTCATTGCACAGCTCATTCCATTGTTGTCTGCTGAGTGTATGACAGTGCTCTTCGATGTTTCGATTGATATCGGCTATCTTCTTTCTTAGCTTTCTGCTAAGCCGTTGTTTCTTCCATCTGGCCAAGATAGAGTTTTTAGCTTCAATGAGATGAGCTAGGCGGCTATCCATCTGTGGCGTCTCGATATTCGTCACAATCGCTTTAGTTGAGGTTTTGATGTCATTTCGAAGGGTTCGGGTCCATGAGTCTATGTCGGTTATCTTGTCTGCGGTGGTCTGTTGCTGGGTATCGCGTGTTTTCCTGAAGGCTTCCCAGTCCGTCCATATAAACGTGCGACTGTTGCCTTGCCGGATGTCGTCAGTGGCTAACGTGATTTCTATTATCATGTGGTCGCTCCCCAAATCGGTTGAGGTGTTTCGCCACGTGATGCTTCCGGGTCGTGAATTAGATACGAAAGTGAGATCGGGGGTTGTGTCTCTGGTAGTGGAGTTACCGGTTCTGGTAGGGTTGGTTGGATCTGTTATCAGCGTAAGGTTCAGGTCCAGCGCGTCCTGGGCGAGTTGCCTCCCTTTGAACGAGCTGTAACCGTAACCCCATTGCTTCTCGGGGGCATCGAAGTCTCCACCTACGATAAGTGTGTTCGAACCCGCTATTTTGGTTGCCTTATGGAGTATTGCACGGAACCTCTGGCGTTGACACGAAGGGCTGCTGTAGACATTTAGTATGAAAAGACTGCTTCTCCGTTTTTTGGTGGGAATTATTTCAATTAGTGTATGTTCCGTTTGTGCAAGATGAGTGTCGTGCTCTATGGTTGTAAGCTGCTTCTTGACCAGTGTATGTAATCCTCTACCGCCTGCATGGTTACTGAAGGATTGATATCCTGGTAGCGTAATCTCTTTGGAGAGCGTTTCCTGGAGGATGAGAATATCAGGTTTGTGTATGGTGTGTCTAATGTATTGCTGAAAGACTGCCTTCTTATGCTTGAAGCCGCGGCAGTTCCATTGCCAAATCACAAGTCCCCTATTGTCACTGGCTATGATGGACTGAGTGAGAGTTGGCCGGACGGCCATGTGGTTGGTTTCCCGGATGGTTGTTATCGGCGGTTGGCGGTAGGGGCGTTGGCTGTGGAAATATATGATGGCGCTTGGTCGTTTGCACATTGCTTTCCAGGGTAGAGACTCTTCTGGAGAGGCTTGACATCTCGTTAGCTAGTGCCGAGACCATGTTGTGAAGAGCCTCTAGTGAGGACTGCATTGTGTTTTTAAAGTCCAGCACAGTAGTTTTTATCACTTGGATTTCTTCCCTAACTGATGCGTTGATTTCTGACCTGGTGGAGTCGTCTATCTTTTTCTCGTTAGAGGTTGCTTTTTGAAGTGCTCGTTTCTTCGGAGTTGGGGAATCTGATTCAGTTGTCTTCACGGGTACGGGTGTAGGTTGTGTGTTCTGTTTGTCTTTGTGCTTAGCTTCTAATTCTGCGATTTTTTGTGTCGATTGTTGTAAAGCTAACCGTAGTTCGTTGTTCTCTTTCTCGAGACGCTCAAATCTCTTAAGTATGCTAAGGGGTATATCATGGTCTAACGATATTGGCGCTAGATCCTTTTCCCTCCGCGGTATGCCCCGTGCAGTGTCTGCCCAGCTTACCTTCTCGCTAGGAGTCGCTGCCCTGGTCCTCGATCTGGATCTTCATGAGGCCCTGCTCCGGTTGGTCTGTGACTTGGACCTGGAACGACTCCGTGAAGCCGGTCCCGTTGATGTGGTCGAGAGAAGCGGTGGGAAGTCTTGTGCCGGAGGTTGAATGTCCGCGCGTTGGCTTTCCCATCTTCGCCGTCTTACTAGATATGGGGTCTTGAATCTTGCTCTACACGTCTTGTCGGCTGTTTGATGTTCGCCGCCACACAGGTTGCATTTTGGTTGGCATTGATGATCTCGGTTTGGGTTGCGGGCTCCGCAACCGCGGCATATGCGGTTGGTGGGATTTGGGCATACGTCCATGCGGTGTCGCAGTCGACCGCATTGGTGGCAAATGTCAATCTGTTTCTTGTATAGAGTGCAAGGCATTAGTGCAAGGTCGTAGAATACCGTTCTTGGGACTTTCATGCCATCGAAAGTGATAATGACCGCCGTAGTGTTGCCGAGACGTCTGGCAGCCAGGGCTAGCGGGTTGCGTGGGTTTACGATGGCCATCTCGATGGTCTTGTTGTCGTATTCGAGGGGGATGCCCCGTATCACCCCCTTGGATGTTTGGTCCGGCGCCGAGACGTAGGTGTTGACATCGTAGCGCTTGTTGTTTATGACAAGTTGCTTGATCTGCTTGTATCGCTCCGTGTGCTCTGTCGATGGAGAGCTAGCCACCACGATGTTTTGCTGCGCATTCGGGCTCAGGATATCCTCCTTGGCGTCTTCTCTCTTGATTCCAGAAGCAGCGAGGATAGCTGACGCTAGTAGTGGGGTTGGTGTCTGGGCGATGTTGAGTCCTCCTTGTGGTCGAATGATCACTTTCTCGTGTTCCTTGGGGAGCCTAGGCATGCGCCCTGCCTTGATTACTGAGCCTTTTATCCGTTGAGGCTTCATGCCTTGGTGATTGTGCTGCGAGGTTAGGTTGGCGGCATTGTTGTTAAGCAGGAACTGCTCCTGTCTTCGCCTTTGTTGCCGGGATCTAACTACCTTCCAGTCCGAGTCATCAGTTGCACTCTCCGACGGGGCGTCCTCTCCCATCGTTTGCTCTTGATCAGTCATATTCGAAGGTGCTGAGAGGCCGCGGTGGCGGCTTGGCACACTCCGGCAGCGCGCTGCTGCGGCGTAGCTAGGCCTCGCGTCTTGCAGGAACGCCTAGTATCAGCGCGGCCGTGGCGTGGTCGGTGGGTAAAAAGTCCGATTTTAAGAAAAATATGGGTCGCCCACCTTGAAATCGGGTGTCCTTCGTATCCTTGTAAGGTCGCGGAACTGGTGGTAGCGGAGTTCCGTCAATAGTTTGTAGAAAACGCTGCGAAAACATTCGACAAACGGAGCCGACGTGAGCGCGTCCGCTCTCCTCGGTGACCGCAGCGCGTCTCCCCTATAGATGTATATATGAATAGTTTCTCTATATGCACGTTGTTGCGCGCCATGTTTAAGAAAAAGAAAGCGCGTGAACAGAATATTATGTGCCGCTCAAAGCACGTGCGCTATGTTCTGGCGCTGAAACACGTCTACGTGATTATATGAAGACCAACATCTAATTCTTGCATCGAATCTGTTAATTTCGGTCATGCTCGTCTCGATCGGATTTCAATTATTATATACAGCAGGCTTCCAAACAAGGCCCGGCCGATATCAACCATCAAAGGCTGCGGCGTAGTTGACGTTACCTCGAGGACGGCAGAAAGGGCTCAATGTATTCTGCGAAACCACCTTTCCAGGCAAAATCGCGCCTAATGTGCATTCTTCAGACGATGCTGAAAAACAGCAAAATCGGCGCCACATTATTTATTTTGTAAGGCGGTTTATTGCCGAAGCAGGAAAGGCCATCGTCTCAGGCGAGCGTCAGACACCGAGAACGCGAGCACCTCTTCGTCGGTGAGATGGTGATGATAGTGCGTCCGTTGGGTGCGCCACTCTTTTTCGCTACAACTGCCCCCTGGAGAAGAAGGAGCCATCCTGGCGACTCAAGGCGTAGTTAGGACGAGAGGGTCGTAATTAGGTTTCAGCCTCTGGACGTGCACTGTCTCCCGTCCACGACGCCTTAAGTCAGTAGAGGGCGTGACCGGCTCGACAACGTAGTTTACAGGCGTAGTCTATTCAATGACACGGTAGGGTCCATGATATTTGGCGAGGAGTTTCGAGGAGAGACCAGGGGTGCTGAAGGTATCCACAGCCAAACTAATGAGTCCGGCTGGTAGGCGCAAGGAGTGCGGTCGTCGTCGCGACGGAATTTTTGGAAGCTTTGGTCTTCCGCCGTAAACGAACGGGCAAGCTGACGGCATTCCTCGGCGTACTTGGAGGCTTCGGACAGAGGTGTGCCCTCTGAGGGGTCAGGCCGGTAGGGGAGAATGGTATCGAGCATGGAGGTAGGTTCACCGCCATACACGAGGAAAAATGGCGAAAATCCCGTTGTGGCTTGTGAGGCGGCGTTATAAGCGTACGTTACATACGGCAAAACAAGGTCCCAGTTGGTGTGGTCCGATGCAACGTACATGGACAGCATGTCGCCCAATGTGCGATTGAACCGCTCAGTTATGCCGTTCGTCTGCGGATGATAAGCTGTAGTAGTGTGATGGACGGTGCGGCAGGCTGTCAGAAGAGCGTTGAGAACTTCTGAAAGAAATGCGCGCCCTCTGTCACTGACAAGTACTCGTAGTGCGCCATGACGAAGGATGAAGTTATTCAGAAGAAAGAACGCAATGTCGCAGGCTGTCGCTGTTTTCAATGCTGCCGTTTCTGCATAGCGCGTGAGGTGGTCTACAGCGACGATAATCCAGCGATTGCCAGCTGGTGTGTAGGGAAGAGGACCATAGAGATCTATGCCGACGCCGTCGAACGGACGAGACGGACAAGGAAGTGGCTGCAATGGACCAGAAGAACAAGGAGCAGGAAGCTTGCCGCGTTGGCACGCTGTACACGAGCGAATGTACTTTCGCACAAAATTATACATGCCGCGCCAATAAAAGCGCGTGCGGAGTCTGGCGTAACTTTTGAAGAGGCCAGCATGGGAACATTGCGGGTCGGAATGGAGAGCAGAGTAGACCTGTGTGCGCAGTTGGCGGGGGACGACTAACAACCATTTGCGGCTGTTGGAATCGTAATTGCGACGGTAGACAACACCATCCCGCAACTCGAAGTTAGAAGCTTGGCGGCGGACAGCGCGGCAAGGGCTAGCTGTTGAAGTGCCAGAAAGGTAATCCATAAGCGCCGCAATCCACGGATCTTGGCGTTGCTCCTGAGCCATGTCGACGACCACTTGTGATGACAACGCCGTCGACACCGACTCGATGGCAGAAATGCAAGCCGTTTCACGTGGTGTAGGCGACCGAGAGAGAGCATCCGCGTCGTTGTGTTTACGGCCCGACCGGTAAATGACGCGTACGTCAAAGTCCTGTAACCGAAGAGCCCATCATGCAAGGCGGCCAGCCGGATCTTTAAAGTCGATAACCAACAGAGAGCGTGGTGATCTGTAACGACGTCGAAGGGGCGACCGTACAGGTAGGGTCTGAATTTCGCAAGGGCCCAGATGTTGGCCAAGCACTCCTTTTCGGTGACGGAGTAGTTAGCTTCCGCTTTGCTTAGCGTTCGACTGGCATAAGCGACGACATATTCGTCATGCCCACTTTTTCGCTGGGCCAAGACTGCACCAAGACCTACGCCACTGGCGTCGGTGTGTACTTCCGTGGGGGCCGAAGGGTCGCAAGCAGGAGACGCAAGCAGGCTTCGTCGCAAGCAGGAGACGAAGTAGAAAGGTGTGCGTCGCCGCGGAGTAGCCTGAGTGAAGGGAGCAATGATGGTCGCGAAATTCCGGATGAAACGACGAAAGTAAGAACAAAGCCCAATAATGCTTCGGAGGTCTTTCAGGGACGTGGGTTTTGGGAACTCGGTGACGGCGCGAAGTTTGGAGGCGTCTGGTAGAATGCCATCTTTTGATACTAGGACAAGACGGACAAGGAAGTGGCTGCAATCGACCAGAAGAACAAGGAGCAGGAAGCTTGCGGCGTTGGCACGGTGTACACGAGCGAATGTACTTTCGCACAAAATTATACATGCCGCGCCAATAAAAGCGCGTGCGGAGTCTGGCGTAAGTGTCCGAGTGTTGTCAGCTGCTTGGCTCCAAAGCGACATTTCTTTGAATTGAGCTGGAGGCCTGCGTCAATGATGCACTGTAGGTCTTCTTCGAGACGGCACAGATGAGTTGGAAGATCTGGAGAAAATACGACGACGTCATCGAGGTAACATAAACATGTCTTCCATTTTAGTCCACGAAGGAGATTGTCCATCATTCGTTCGAAAGTTGCAGGGGCATTGCAAAGCCCGAACGGCATAACGTTAAATTCATATAGGCCGTCTGGCGTTATGAAAGCGGTCTTCGGGCGATCGGCCGGATTCATAGGTACTTGCCAGTAGCCTGAGCGTAAGTCGAGTGAGGAAAAATACTCGGCGCCTTGCAGACAATCGAGGGCGTCATCGATGCGTGGTAAGGGGTAGACGTCCTTACGAGTTATCTTATTCAGACGTCGATAGTCACCGGAAAATCTGATGGAGCCGTCTTTTTTCTTCACTAGAACAACCGGTGACGTCCAGGGACTGCTGGAAGGTTGCACGACGCCACGCTCAAGCATTTCGGTCACTTGATTTTCAATAACACGACGCTCTGCATGGGACACACGGTAGGGCCTCTGGCGCAATGGCGCGTGGGTGCCGGTGTCGATGTCGTGATATACAGTCGTTGTGCGACCTAGTGGCTTCTGGTGACAGTGGAACGTGGAGGCGTATTTCCGTAGCACACAGAGGAGCTGGGAGCGTGGAGAGGGACTCAGGTGGGCATCTAGTGATCGATAAAAGATATCTGGCATAGGCTGGGAGCGTAATGAGCTGTAAGCCACCGTATTCACGTTGGTACAGGTGCTGTCGAATGGTGCGTCGAAGGTAACCACGGACTCGGCACACTGGAGACGTCCAAGGCACTCGCCACGATATAACGTGAGGGGCACGGCCTCAGCGTTGGAGACGAGGAGTTGAGTGCACGACTTACAGTGAGGACAGCGAAGGGTAGTGCACATCGTCGTCGAACAAAAATGGACGATGGCACAAAGAGGGCAGTAGTATCGGTGACAAAATTAGTGGACGCTGTCGCAATCACCGAAGAGTGCGGCGGAATCTCGATATCCTCGGTCATGACCACTTTGTCGTCGAGATCGTCGGGCGCATGTAAACGGATATCAGAAAGCGGAGAAAATTCAACTTCGGCGCGAGAACAGTCCATGACGGCCTGATGATCGGAAAGGAAGTCCCACCCCAAAATGATGTCGTATGAGCAAGATGAGAGGACGACGAACTCTACTGTTTACGGATATCCTTGAATCACGATGCGGGCAGTACATGCAGCAACAGGGGTAATGCACTGTGAACTTGCTGTCTGTAGTGACAATGCAGAGAAGGGCGTCGTTACTTTTCGAAGCCTGCGGCAGAGACATTCTGCAATCACGGAAACGGCAGCACCCGTGTCCACTAATGTAAGTACAGCGACTCCTTCTACAAGTACATCGATTACATTCGTCGGAGATGATGAGCGAGGCCTTGTGTTAGTCGACAGAAACGCAGTTCTCGCCTCTGGAACTGCGGTTGTTAGTTTTCCTGCTCCGAACAAGCTGGTCGACGACGCATGGGGGACAGCGGACGACGTCGTGGAGATGGCGAGCGAGAATCAAGGGCAGCAGGAGTGACGTTGTATGTAGGCGGCAAACGCGAGTCATTCGGCGGCGAGAAGGGCGAAGATGGAGCACCGTAGGCCCGGACAGGTCGGTGATTTCCTTGAAGACCTATGCGACGGTGGCAAAGCCGCGCCACGTGGCCAGGGATACCGCAGAAGTAGCAGACCGGGCGATTGTCGGGTGTACGCCAGGATCCCGTGTTAGGTACTGGTGCGGCGGCGTACACAGGATGTACTGGACGTGACGGTACAACAAACGGCGGAGCTGAAAGGTCTGTGGAGGTGGCTGTGCGGCAACCTCGGCATAGCTCAGCGGCGCCTGTGCTGGTGGCGCTGCACGAGTCGACTGGATTGCTTCCGCCACTTGCTCTTGAAGCACCTGGCGGAAACTAGGAGCCAGCGATGGTGTCGGCCCTGGGACGGCACTCAGGAGAGACAGCTGCCGGGCGACTTCAGCACGTATGAAGTCCTTCATTTCGCCGAGAAGGCGTTCGTGGCTAGTTGTAGCTGCCAAACTTCAGACAGGTGCCTCATGCGTGGGAGGACGTCGAGTAAGGAGACACTGCCTCTTGAGTTCGTCATAGCTCTGACAAAGCTCAGCAACTTCGACGACGGTCCGTGGGGTTTTAGAGAGGAGCATTTGAAAAGCGTCGTCTTCAATGCCCTTCATGACATGGCGGATCTTGTCGGACTCTGTCATGGATGGATCAACGCGCTTGCAAAGGTCCACGATGTCTTTAATGTAGTTAGTGAAGCTTTCTCCTGGTAGCTGCGAACGGCTGCGCAAGCGCTCTTCGGCACACAGCTTACTTACCGCGGAGCGACCGAAGACTTGCGCAATGCGCGCCTTGAAATTTGGCCAGTTTCGAAGCTCAGATTCGTGGTTGTACCGCACGCTAGCAACACCCGTAAGGTAGAAGTTGACGTAGCTGAGCTTCTGAGGATCGTCCCACTTATTGTGCGCACTCACCCGCTCGTACAATGACAGCCAATCTTCGACGTCGTATTCGTAGGAGCCACTGAAGATGGGAGGATCTCGCTGACGCATGGAGCCAGGGCAAGTCAATGTTGGCGATGCCGGGGGTGGTGTTTGGCTGGCGTCGTCAGGCATGATGGCTGGCAGCCTCCGAGTGCGTAGTTCCAGGGTTGGGGGGAAAGACCCAGCACAGCTCCACCAAATATGTAAGGCGGTTTATTGCCGAAGCAGGAAAGGCGATCGTCTCAGGCGAGCGTCAGACACCGAAAGCGCGAGCACCTCTTCGTTGGTGAGATGGTGATGATAGTGCGTCTATAGGGTGCGCCACTCTTTTTCGCTACTGGTGCGGCGGCGTACACAGGATGTACTGGACGTGACGGTACAACAAACGGCGGAACTGAAAAGGTCTGTGGGGCCACATTATTTATTTATTTATTTTCAATACTGTAAGCCCTAGCGGGCTGTTACAGGGGTGGGAAAACAGAATATACAATATTAATACAATATTATGTAAAATAATGAATCAATTCCAAACGATGATGAAAAATTTCAGTTGACTCGCAATCAACAAATAAACTGGAATCAAGCTTGTTCGAATCAATAATTGTACGAGGCAAGAAAGAGGCAGGAAGTCGATAGCTTGATCCGCTACTGCTGATTGCAACCGACAGGATCTGCAATGCAAGTCATGCGTGTTTGAACAACATTGTCGAAGAAATGCTGCCGTTCCCACGAGAATTTTCTCCACATTTGCTGGAGAAACTTCTCCGCTCAGCCGATGTAAACTCTGAGGTGGCATACTCGGCACAATGTTGCCAATAGAAGGCAACAGCTTAGCCCATATCGTCTATGGAACGGCAACGTCGGCACCATATTTGCCATTGAACGCCAACAGTTCAGCCGGCGTCGGCAGTAGCGTGGCATAAGCGGCACCATGTTGCCTATTACTGTCGACGGCCTGCAGATATCGGCGGGACCGCGGCTATAGTGGCCCGACGTTGCCAGTCATTGGCGGCAGCTTGGCCGATACTGGCTTGCTGCCGGCAACATTAAGCTGTGCATGGGCCGCGCCTTGCCGCCATAAAACCAATATTGGCCCTACCTTGCGTGCTGCCTGGGTAAGCATGCAGGTGTGTTTAAAGTGCCTCTAAACCACCCCCGGCATTTTTTTCAGCATTTCAAGTTAACACGCGCATCAGATTGAGAATGGCGCCACGATGAACGGCGTCAAACGGGGCAGCTCTATACGCGCCGTGGCTGCGCCAAAAACTTGAAAAACAACCCCGTTCGCCTCTCCGGCCATTTTCGGCCCACCGACGTCACAAGAGTCCGACCTCCGCTGATTGGTCGAAGGAGAACTTCGACTTCCGGTTAGTTTGCTAGCAAATGCACGCGCTCCCTCCCTGTTTGTTTTTTTTCCTCGTCGTGTGTCGTTGGTGTGGCATTCGCGTGTGCACGCTTCTGAATTTATCACTGCACTACGTTAGCGAATGACAAATCGCTAGCGTTCCAGCACAGCCGTACACAGCTGTCCGTTCAGCTGCGCGCCAGTCGACAGTGTTTGCGATGGCTAAACGACGACCATGCGCGGTGCTTGGCTGCAGAGTCGCCGACTGGACAGCCGACCCGACGCGACACCGGCACGGCGTGTCACCGTATGGGTTCATGCCACTGGTGAGTCTTTCGAGACTCAACGCAGGGTCCATAGCGCCGTAGTTTGCACGAGGACAGGTCAGGTACAGCCGACTAGAAACTGCAGCAACTGTCAGAACACGACAGATACCGCTAGCACAGAGCGTTCGCACAGCACCAACAAAACACTTGCGCGAACGCGGGAGCCCGACGGAGGGGGCGGAGGCGCGTCAACCGGATACGCGTCATCGGCGAAGTGTGTCACGTGACATTCGGAGGAGCACTCGGCACACTCGGCGAGGAGGTGGCACCCGCAAGCGGCCGGTGTATGGCGCAGGAGAGAGCGAAACAAGCAAGCGCCGCGTTTTAATAATCAAACGCGTGTAACTCCGCTATTTCGGCACCGTTTCGAAAAATTCTTGCGGCTACGTGTTCGTGGCGGACACCGGCACAAAAGCAACACCAAAACTAAATTTCGTCCTCTGGGTGGTTTAGGGGCCCTTTAAGTGTGACCACACTCGCACGAAAGGAATGAATGAGCACCACGTGCCGCTCGCAGAAGAGTGGTACTGATCAGATTTGACGTCCTGCCCGTGGGCAGGCAGTGAACGTTTGTTTAGGATCAATGTTGCTGCTGTACGGTCAATATTGAGTGTGTACCACGATGTGGTACACAAGCAATACTCAAGTTTCCATATAATTGCTATCACATTGAAAGCACTCAGAGATATTGGGACACATTGTTGCATGCCGTAGGCGCCGGACTGTCTGCTGTTACTCAAAAGATAACTTGTGCTCCCAGTTTGTCGTGCTCGTCCACTGAAGCTGATGGGGCGACAATGGCGTTCCTGTGGAATAGAACGGGTAGAGCGGGTAGCCTTTTCCTTCGTTTCCGGTGATGGTGTCGCGGTTGCTTCGGTCGTAGGTGCAGCCGTGGTCTTCGATGCAGAAGATATTTGGCCACTTTCCCATTCTGTGAGGACTGCTTGCACCATGAAGTGGTGTTTTTCCGCGATTTACCTTTCGATGAAATTTACGTTTGTCATTGTCTTCTTAGGTGTCTTTGACGTGATTCCTCGCGTTCGTCAACTTGCTGCTGTCGCTGGCTCTGCTGCGACTGTCGCTGATGTGACGCTCCTTAAGGCAAGCTCCGATTTTCTACACAGGTCGATGTGTTCAACAGACTGGTGATGCACGGTAAGGTACTATGAGCATAACAGCGCAGCGAAGGTATTGTGTCGGAAGGCTTTGCAGAAGCTTGGATGATACCGTTCATTAAGGATGCTGGTATCACTTGATTATATGCTGGGCTTGGTGCACTCGAAGCTTCTGAATTGGTTCGTGGTTCTTGATGAGTAGCTGTCTCAAAGGAGTTCCGCAGAAACTTCGTTTCAACCAAAGTTCGAACAGTGAATGGTTTGCCTATTTCCTATGAAAATAAGCAGTGTTTGTCATGACAGGGGCACAAAATTCGAACATTGAAGTTATCGCCGGGCAGGGCGATGACGAAAAAGTGTACTCGCGCTTTGAGTGATTCGCGTTGCATGCGGTGGTTCGTCCTGCGCGGCGTTGAAGCCAGTTGATTCTCGCCGGGCATCCGGTCCAGAGCATCTGTGACAACCGTTACGGCATACTGCGACGCCAAGGACATACGTGGCTGCCATCTTGCAAAACGCTCGTACGCTGGCCCGCTGCGTACGCTCCGCTGAAGATACGAAATGAGCGGGGCGAGCGGCTCGCTCCGTAAATGTGCTGGCTGTCCCAGCGTACCGCGCATGCGCAGTTGGCGTCTCCGCTCGTTCGCTGTTCCCGCTGGCCCACTGAGCCGCTTAGCAATTACGCGCTAATAGAGGGTAATAGCTGAGCGGCTCAGCGGGCCAGCGGGCCCAGCGAACGAGCGGAGACGCCAACTGCGCATGCGCGGCCCGCTGGAACAGCCAGCGCATTTACGGAGCGAGCCGCTCGCCCGCTCATTTCGTCTCTTCAGCGGAGCATATGCAGCGGGCCAGCGCGCGAGCGTTTTGCAAGATGGCAGCCCCCAACACAAGCGGCGGCGGCATGTCGTCATGTCATGCAGCAAAAACGAAGATGTGTTTCCACATAACACCTGTGATCTAATGAAAAATTACTTTTGCGATATACTTTTCGCAGTAACTTCCATTTATTCGACAGATGAAAACCTCTGCTCGATCGACAGTAACTCCAACATTGTTCAACAGGTGGCGCAGCGGTAAGTTCCGCTGAAAGAAGCGGGGCCTCGCTCAGCTATTACTCTTCTCTTCATCATGCGGTCCGCTGTCCCCTCCGCTCCATCGCTGGGCCCGCTGAGCCGCTCAACCATTACTCTCTAATATCATGCAGGTAGGGTGAAACTACGGGTCTTTTACGGTCGTTTAAAGTTGCTGTCTTTCTTTGTCTTAACGGTTTCTCAGCTATAGATGCTAGCAGAAGAGCTGGGTACCCAGCACGCAAGAGCCTTTCATCTTGAGCTGCAAAGCTTCGCTGCATGACATGATGACATGATTTTCATTGTTTAAAGTTGCTGTCTTTCTTTGTGTTGACGGTTTCTCAGCTATAGATGATAGCAGGAGAGCTGGGTACCCAGCACGCAAGAGCCTTTCAGCTTGAGCTGCAAAGCTTCGCAGCATGACATGATGACATGGTTTTCTAAGGGAGTTGAAACAACGATTAGTAATGCTTCGCTTAACTAAGAATGGGAAGAGTCAAAGGGTATAAGAGACTTTCCAGTCCTGGGTTCATATAACTAGCACACATGGTCAGGTGTAAAAACCAAGTTCACATCAAAAAAGCGTAAGCTGATGTCAATTGGGATCTCGTGCATCAATACAAGCGGACTGAAACAGTCATTGAAAGTATTCACAATATTGCCACGGGGATAAGAATAACCAGAAATTATATTTACACAATATATACAAGGAAAGAGCAGCAGACAAGATGGCAGAGCATCAGCACGAGCGCTGCTCTGATCGTCGTCTTCATCTTCTTGGTGCATTCCTCCAGGTTCGGCAGGATGCGCCGCTAACTGCGCGGAATAGCGCGTAACATAGAACCCCCGCCGTCGAGAGCGCCGTCTCGGCGCTTAAGCAGCGGTATGATCGTGTCCGACAATATAAGGTTTAAGTCGGGAGACGTGCACGATATCTGTGGAAGGCACGGCAGAAGGGCGGCTGTGCACCGGAGCGATCTCGTACGTGACGTCAGTGATCTGGCGCAGGGCCTTGTAAGGCCCGGAGTAACGCGAAAGAAGCTTGGATGACAAGCCAACGTGGCGGCAAGGGTTCCATAGGAGGACCAGTGAACCTGGAGAGTAATGGACGGCACTGTGGTGGCTATCGTACCGAGCCTTCTGGGATAGTTGGGAAGCTTGAAGGCGATCCCTCGCAATCTGGCGAGCCGTTGCAGCCCGAGATGCTGCATCGTGGGCGTAGTCTGTAAGAGGGCGCACAGGTGCTGGTAGGAGAGCCTCGAAAGGCAATGTGGGGTGGCGGCCAAACAAGAGATAAAAGGGGGAGAAGCCAGCGGTGTCGTGACGAGACGAGTTATATGCAAATGTTACATATGGCAAGGTGCTGTCCCAATCACGGTGGTCTGCAGAAACGTACATGGAGAGCATTGTGGTCAGTGTACGGTTAAGGCGCTCAGTAAGGCCATTGGTTTGCGGGTGATATGCAGTGGTCAGTTTGTGACGTATGGAACACGAACGAAGAATGTCGTCAACGACTTTGGACAGAAATGAGCGTCCGCGGTCGGTCAGGAGTTGTCGAGGACTGGCATGGTGGAGAATAACGTCGTAAAGGAGAAATTTCGCAACGTCAGTGGCACAGCTTGTCGGTAGCGCTCGCGTGATGGCGTATCGCGTCGCGTAGTCGGTAGCTACTGCTATCCACTTCTTCCCATTCAAAGGTGTTGGAAATGGTCCGATGAGATCAAGCCCGACGCGGTAGAACGGGACAGCTGGAATATCTATCGGCTGAAGAGGACCAGTTGGCGACGTGGACGGATGCTTGTGGCGCTGGCAGGACTCACAAGCAGAAACGTATCGGCGTACAGAACGGTGGAGGCCCGGCCAGAAGAATCTACGCCGCACGCGATCGTACGTGCGAGTTGTTCCAAGATGTCCAGCAGTTGGGGCGTCATGAAGCTGTTCAAGAACAGTCGAACGGAGTGTTTCAGGGATAACAAGTAGAAGCTCGGGGCCATCGGAGGTGGTGTTTCGTCTGTACAAGATGCCATCATGGAGCACGAACAATTGTAGAGATGGGCCAGAGGAACGAGAATGCAGACGGTGGATAATGGACCGCAGATTGGCATCGCTGAGCTGTTCGCTGCGTATGTCGGTTAAAGTGGAGAGCGCGAAGACACAGGCGTCCGAATCGTGTGCTGACAAGTCGGGAGGGTCCACAGGATGGCGGGATAGGCAGTCCGCATCCTGGTGCAGTCTGCCAGACTTGTAACTGACCTCGAAGCTGTATTCTTGCAGCTTCAGTGCCCAGCGACCCAGCCGGCCAGTCGGATCTTTGAGGGAGGACAACCAGCAAAGCTCGTGGTGGTCTGTGATGACCGAAAAGGTGCGACCGAACAAATAGGGCCGAAACTTGCCGACAGCCCAGACTAGCGCGAGGCACTCGCGTTCAGTGATAGAGAATTTGCACTCTGAAGGGGAAAGAAGGCGACTGGCATAGGCGATAACGCGGTTTCGTCCTTGTTGATGCTGGGCGAGAACAGCGCCGATTCCATGTCCACTGGCGTCGGTGCGAAGTTCAGTGGGAGCTGAGGGGTCAAAGTGGGCCAAGATGGGCGGTGACGTAAGTAAAGTTGTCAGCGTGCGAAACGCATCGGCTTGGGCAGGACCCCAAGAAAAGGACGTTTCCTTTTTTAGAAGTTCCGTAAGGAGACGGGCAATGTTGGCAAAATTCTTGACGAAACGTCGAAAATAGGAGCAAAGGCCGACAAAGCTCCGTACGTCTTTAGTAGAACGAGGCAGAGGGAAGTCTTTGACAACGCGAACTTTGTCGGGGTCAGGCTGCACGCCTTCGGCACTCACAAGGTGGCCAAGCACATTGATTTCGCGGCGGCCAAAACGACATTTGGCAGAGTTGAGCTGAAGGCCTGCTTGCCTGAAAACTTGGAGAACTGCCGACAGGCGGCTGAGGTGGCTTTCAAATGTCGGCGAGAACACGATCACATCGTCAAGCTAACACAGGCACGTCGACCATTTGTATCCACGAAGGAGCGAGTCGATATTCCTTTCAAATGTGGCCGGGGCATTACAGAGCCCAAACGGCATTACCTTAAACTGGTAAAGTCCGTTGGGCGTAACAAATGCGGTCTTTTCGCGGTCTTTATCATCGACGGAAATCTGCCAGTATCCTGACCTGAGGTCAATAGAGGAGAAGTAGGCAGATCCGTGTAGACAGTCGAGGGCGTCGTCGATCCGCGGCAGAGGATAGACGTCTTTGCGTGTTACTTTGTTCAAGAGACGGTAGTCCACGCAGAATCGCCAGCTTCCATCTTTCTTCTTGACAAGAACGACCGGCGATGCCCATGGACTGCACGACGGTTCGATGACGTCTTTGGTGAGCATCTTGTCCACCTCACGTTGTATTACGTTTCGCTCCGCGTGGGATACGCGGTAAGGTCGTCGTCGGATGGGGCTGGCGTCTCCGGTATCGATCTTATGAGTGGCCATTGTTGTCTGCCCCAAAGGACGGTCATCAAAGTCAAATATGTCGCGGTAGGACTTTAATATGCACCGCATATCTGCTATCTGTTGTGGCAGGAGGTCAGATGCGATCATCTTGTCAATGCCACCGTCGACGTGGGAGGAAGAGGAAGGGGCCAAGGGTACAGAAGCGTCGGCGAGGAATGCAGAAACGGCGCAGTCATCGACAGAAGAGATGTTGAGTCATACCGGCTGGGATAAGTTGCGTGCACCAGCTGAAGTTCAATATAGGTAGCGATGTTCGCTGTCCCGTCATTCTAATAAGAGTGTGAGGAAGAGCGACGTTCCTCGCCAATAAGACCTCGGTGATCGGAGTCAAGATGTAATCGCCATCGGGGATGGGGGAAAAAGACCGCAAGTCCACATATGTAACAGCTTGAGGAGGTAGGCGAACGTAATCCACTGAGCACAAGCGCGGTTGGCGTGTATTAGGGACGTCATGGTAATACGGAAGGTCAAGCTGAAGCGAGCCTATTCGACAGTCAATAAGGGCAGAATGGGCCGACAGAAAATCCATACCGAGAATAAGTTCATGAGAGCACTTCTCGAGCACAGCAAGCAGTACGCTTGTGGACCGGTCAGCAACACTTATTCGAGCCGAGCACATCCCTAGCACCGGAAACGTTCCGCCATCGGCGACACGAATGAGTGGCACTATGGGTGGCGTTAGGACCTTCTTAAGGCGGCGACGGAGCTCCGAATTCATCACTGATATTTGAGCCCCTGTGTCCACTAGAGCAACAACATCTACGTCATCCAGTATCAGGTTCCGTCTGGTCTGCAGCGTAGTCAGAGGATTTGGCAGGCTAGTCGTCGATGCAGCATCACCTCCGGGAGCTGCATCGGCTAGTTTTCCCGAGGGAGGCGTTCAGACGGCGACGTAGGGCGGCGGAATTGGGGCGAGCGAGATTGGCGACGAGACAGTGGCGAGCGGGACTGGTCACCATGCGGCGATGGTGAGCGACGGTACGGCGTGGAGGGGACGTCGTTGCCGGTGGTCTGAGGAGGCTCGCGGTAGGGCTGAAATCGGCCATGGTCCGAATCGGGGCGGCGGTTGGATCCATACGGCTGGTGCCAGTACCACCGGCTGTTACAATAACGGGCCACGTGTCCAATGCGACGGCATTGGAAGCATATGGGGCGGTCATCAGCGGTCCTCCACTCGGCTGGATTGCGAGTACGGAATGGCGGCCTTTCACCCTGCGCGTACGAAAAAGGAGGAAGGCGGTCAATCGGCCGGTAAGGAACTGCGGCACACACAGTGTCTAGGCCAGCATTGGAGAGCTGCTGATGCACGATAGCTTGAACTAGTGGCACCATCTGGGAACTGTGGTCACAAGTATGGGCGCACGTTGAAGCAGGAGACACAGCGTCAAGTTCACGTCGGACGATTTTCTTGACGTGTTCGGCGGTGAGTGGCGCGGTGAGCGGCGCCGACGGCTCAGGTACGTCTGCGCACGACCATGTTGCTGCCGCGTTCGGAAGTCGAGCGAATTGATGGGCAATACGTCGACTTTTCGCGGCCTCAAAGCGCTTGCACTCCTGGACGATGGCATCGATGGTGTCGCAGTCTTTGCAGACTAGCAGATTGAAGGCGTCATCTGCTATGCCCTTTAACACATGACCCACTTTCTCAGACTCCGCCATGCCGTCGTCGGCTTTGCGACACAGGGCGAGCACGTCCTGTATATAAGTCACGTATGACTCTGCCGACGTTTGTGCTCGGGATGCCAACTCCTTCTTTGCCGATGCCTTTCTGCCTGCAGACTTGCCGAACAGGGCACGCATCTTTTCTTTGCATACATCCCAGCTCCCAATTTCCTCTTCGTTATTCTCAAACCACACTTTTGCTGTTCCCTTGAGGTAAAATAAGATATTCGCCAACGTGATCGTCGCGTCCCAATGATTGTTCTTACTTGCACGCTCGTACATGGGCAGCCAGTCTTCAATGTCAACATCGTCAGTACCGCAGAATGTGCCTGGGTCTTTCAGCTGAGCAAGGACGACCGTTGTTCTTGCAGCCGCCTCGGTGGGCGCCGGTTCCTCTTCCGCCATTGTGCAGAAAGCCAAGCGTCGGCCGCTGCGAATAAAGCTCAGTTGGAAGGTAGCACTTTGCCCTCTCGTGTCGGTCTGTTTGGCCAGTTCTCTTTTTTCGTAATGCCCTATACTAGTCGAAGTACGACGAACCAACTCGCCCAATCTTCAACAGTTATGCAAAGACCGGTTTTTTTCTTCACCTGAGTGCTCAGCTCATGGCAGAAGACGCACTAGGCCGTTATTCATGCATGTTTAATCTTATAAGTACTTACGTGGAACTGAAGTGACAGTTAGCGAGTGTGTAAAGCTACAAAACCGCGGGCGCTGCAAAGGCAACCAGTGGTTTTCGGCTTTTCATTTTATTATTAAAACTGTCAGCCCTGTTTAGGGCTATTACAGGAGTGCACGATACAAAGTAAACATGCTGTGAATGTTCGTACAGATACAGAGAAAAAATTGGTATATCACACTTTTGATGATATATAACATACCTTTATAACACCAGAGTACTAACAATAGTATATAACGAATATGTGAGACACTATGGAACAGTTGAAAAAGGTAGAACAATAGTTTAAGAAAAACACATATATACAAAAAGCACACACAAGAGAAATCAGATAGCTAAATTGGGTCGTGCTTTCAGGTAGTCATTAATTCTGTTCGAAAAAGCGTTTAAGGTAGGCGAGGTCACAATGTCATCGGGTAACAAGTTCCACTGAGCAATGGTTTTAAGAAAAAAGCTAAAATTAAAGCAATTATTTCGGGCAAACGGTGGGAGAATATACATGCTATGACGATGTCGAGAAGTTTCATTGTGTTTAATTTCAAAGCATTGATCGTGATTTATTTTTATTTTGTGGTGTATAATTTCATAGAGGCACTTCAATCGCTCGAAAGAGCATCGGACCTCGACCGAGGAAAGGTCAGCACGTTTTCACAACTCAGAAGGTGAATGGCGTCGCTGGTATTTGTTAAAAATAAACCTCGAAGCAAGCCTTTGCACTCTGTCCAGTTTGATTTTGTTTGATTGTGTATAAGGGTCTCATAAAATTTTAGCGTACTCAAGAATAGGGCGTATCAACGTTTTGTATGCTAGGCTTTTAATATCTGTAGTGGCATACCTTAGGTTTCGCCTGAGCGCCCAGAGAGCCTTATTGACTTTAGAAGATACATTATCGATGTGGGTACCCCAGCGTAGGTCATGCGTAATTGTCAAACCAAGATATTTAAATTCTTTGACGTTCATTAGAATGTGGTTGCCAATAGGATACTGAAAGGTGAAGACATTTCTTTTGCGAGAGACGCACATGTAGACTGTTTTATTTAGGGCATCGGTGTGCGCCTCTAGCTCCGGGCGCCGGCTGCAAATGAAGGTGACGAGACAGTTTCGTAACCAGAAAGGCTATTGAAGGACTCTGCTACCAGTCAGAGTTCCATTGGCATTGGTTGAGTTATGGTGTCTTACGCCTTAAAACCAAGATATGATTACAAAAGCCGCCGTAGTAGACGGCTTCCTCTATCGTGCACTGAGGTCGCACAGTACACGCACATTTCGCCTCCATTGAACTGCAGCCGCCGTGGATTGGATCCCGCGACCTTTGGATCAGCAGCCGATTGCCAAAGCCACCCTTGGCTGAACACCGCGCCCGGGGCACGTCGGACCAGCGCAAGCGTCAACAACCGCTGCCACCCCAAAGGACGTATACGTACGTCATGTGCAAAACCCCGAGTGTGGAAAACGAAACTACTAGTGTTCGGAAAGCAGAAAAAAAATAGAGAGACCATGCTCTATTGACCGATTGCGTAGAGCATCAAATACTCAAATGACGTTCGTAACAAGCACTTTCTGCAACCTTAATATTCACACCTAATCTTCGTAAATGTATTAGTTTTTCTAAGGAATCGCCATCAGCCGACCTTTATTTCGTTTTTTTTTTTGCTTTTTTTCTGCTATGTCAATACTAAGTGTGCTGGCCAACTTGACACGTTGCAACAGGGCGAAGCCTCAGTGCGGCGCAGCTTTGCCTTTGGAGTCAGTATAGTAACTACATGTGATCCAGCTTCCAATAAGCAGGCACGGGTTCTTTATAAGCAGTTGGCGCACTCCGCAACGCCCTTTCTCCGATGGACGCAGCAAGGGCGCATCGAGTGACAGCAGGTCATAGAGAATCATACCCGTAGGGCCCTGCGGCTCAGCATCTACCAGCGCGACTAGCGGCTGGTTAGACCGGTGTTGTGATGGGTGAAGTGACTCGCACTCACGGGTAGCGGTTGCATACTCTCCGTTTTAATAGACGTTCCACAAATATATACAAGCACAAGGACACAGTGTTGCCAACCTAAACACTAAACCGAAACTGCCAGAACTATGTACAGGATACAACATTTTTCCCTCCCTCATTTATTTTTTTTATTTATTTTTATTTTGGGAAGGTGTTAGTACGTTAGTATAGGTTAATCGTGCACAGCTTATATATGGAACGAGAAATACACAGCAAGAAATACACATCCATATATACACAAAATTATCTATACACATGCCAAAAATATTGAATGCATTAGGTAATTGGTCCACCAACTAAGGAATATTTATACATTCACAATTAATAACCATATCTGTGCGGTCGCCGTCTGTCTCTGTGCGGCTGAATGCGACGACCAGGTGGGCACGACACCACAGGTTCTTCTGTAGTGTTCACGGGCGGGCGTGAAACAGTTTCTGAAGCCGGAAACTGTCCGGCGGCTGATCTTGTTGGCGACCTGGAATCGCAGTCTGCACTAGGCACAGGTTTCGCTGCGGGAACACTTGCCTCGGCGGACACTGGTTGCCATGTTGCAGAAAGAAGCGTCGCATCAACGGGATCATGATTTAACGAAGATTCACGCCCTGCAGAATGGTGCTGAAGGCCATTGTCGCCAGGGCGCCGAGCAGGCACCTTGCACAGCTTGGCCGCGTTCCATGTTTTGCCGTCGTCGAGAATGAAGGATGCTGGACCGCATTTCTCGATGACTTTTCTTGGCTTCGAGAAAGAGATGTCACCCTTGAATGAAACCGATGGTTTCTTCACCCGCACCATGTCTCCTACTGCCACTGTTGTCGGTTTTGCCGCTCGCCTCCTGTCGGTGTAGGCTTTGCTGTACTCTTGCCTGCGCTTGACACGTTGCCTCAGCCTGGCCAGTTCCTGGTAGGGTGCCTTTGCGAAGGACTCAGGAGATAAGCCGAAGATGTCAAGCTTCGTTCTTGGCAGCCTTCCATGTAAAAGTACCGCAGGGGCCACTCCTGTTGTGGCGTGTGGTGTACACCTGTATGCGGCGAGGTAATCCCGTACAGCAGTTCGCAGCGGACGTTGTTCTAGACGGGCCAGTTGTAGGTAAGTCTTGAACGTGCGGTTGAAGCGCTCGATCTGTCCGTTTGCCTGCGGGTAATAAACAGATGAATGCGACAGACGGATCACTCGTTCTTGTAAGAAGTTGACAAATTCCTTTGACGTGAACTGGGGCCCATTATCACAGACTATCTCTTCAGGATAGCCTTCCCAGGCAAATACGTTGAGCAGGAACTCTGTCACGGTTCTTGTAGAAATTTCCCTTGAAAACTGTACTTCTGGCCATTTTGAGAAGTAGTGTACGAGTGTCAGCACAAATCTGCAATCTGGAGGCGCCCTCTCCAGGGGACCAACGATATCTATTGCAAGTTTCTGCCATGGTCTCTCTGGTAGCTCGACAGGTTGCAGCGGGGCAGGCGACGTCTTTGCCGATTTATCTGCTGCTTGACAGATGCTACAATTGTGGACTGCTTCTTCCACGTGAACGTCCATGCGGGGCCACCAAAATTGTTCCCTAAGTCTGGCTTTGGTGCGTCCGATACCCTGGTGAGTTTCATGTGCTGTTGCCACCAGTTGAGCCACGAGAGATGATGGAACTACAAGCCTCTCTGCACGCAACAACAATTCGCTCACCACTGACAGTTCGTCTCGAACTCTGAAATATGGTTCCAGACCTTCCGGCAAGTCTCTGTGTGAGGGCCAAGACCCATTTACAAACGTCTTCACCTTTTGAAGAGTGGCGTCAGCAAGAACCGCTTGTTCAAACTGCTCTTTGGTCAGGCAAGTTGGTTGAACCATGGAAACAATTTCTTCCTCAAAAGTCAGCTCTCCATCTGCCATATGAACTGGTAACCGCGAAAGAGCATCGGCTACTGTGTTAGATGAGCCTTTCTGGTACTCCACCGTGAAATTGTACCGTAGTAGCCTTGTGCGCCAACGTGCAATCCTAAGAGGGCGTCGGCCTGAGCCCTGCGAAGACAGAAGCGAAACGAGGGCCTGATGGTCTGTTCGGAGAGTGAAGCTCCGTCCCCACAGGTATGCATGCCAATGTTCGCATGCCCAAATGCATGCAAGTGCTTCCTTCTCACCCACTGCGTACTTTCTTTCAGCCGGAGATAGCGTGCGTGATGCAAAAGCAACAGTACGAAGCTTATTACCGGCGTGCTGCTGGAGGACTGCTCCTAGACCACATTCGGATGCATCAGTGGAAATGATGATTGGAAGCGCAGGATCAAACATGTGCAAGACCAGATCTGAAGATAATACCGCCTTTACCGCGCGGAAACTGTTATCCACCTCAATAGACCAGGTGACGGTTTCGCCTTTCCTAAGAAGAGCCCTCATTGGTTCAACCATCTCGGCCAAGTGTGGCACAAACTTGGCGTAGTATTCCACCAACCCAAGAAAGGAGCGGAGTTCAGCGGCATTTCTTGGAACTGGGGTTTCCACAATTGCGTCCACTTTCCCTGGGAGCGGCGAAATACCGCAAGGTGTCACCTTGTGGCCCAAGAATTCGAGCTCCTGAACTCCAAACACACATTTGCTGTTGAGCTTCAGACCTGCGTCTTTGATACGCTGTAACACTGCCTCCAAGTTCTTCAGGTGCTCCTCAGCTGATTTACCAAAAATAATGACATCGTCAATGTAAAAGAGGACACCCGGACAATTGCGAAGGATTCGAGACATCATACTCTGGAAAGCAGCAGGTGCTGAGGCTAGCCCAAAACAAGCGCGTTTGAACCGGTACAGTCCTTCATGTGTGATAAAAGCTGTCAAGTCCCTGCTCTCAGGATGCAGGGGAACTTGGTGGTAGGCAGACGCTAAGTCGAGTTTAGAAAAGTGCGTGGCACCCACCAAGGCATGAAGCGGCTCATCCATGTGAGGCAGCGGAAAGCTGTCCGGAACGATGGCCTTGTTAGGTTCGCGTAAATCTACACAAAGCCTAATACTTCCATCTTTCTTCTGAATGACTACAATAGGGGACACCCATTCTGACGCATCGATACGTTCAATGATGTCCAAGCTTTCCAAGCGCTGCAGTTCGGAAGACACGCGTGGTCGTAACATGAAAGGAAGCCGGCGAAGTTTTGATGCTACTGGCTGAACACCCGCACGTGTCTTAATCCTGTGAACAAAACCTTTTGCAAGGCCCAGCTCATTTGTGAAGAGCGAGCAAAACTGCCGCTGAAGTGCTGATGGCAGCTGCATAGATGGCTCTATCGGATATGTCCGAGCTACTTCGGCGTTCGGTACCGTGCTGGTTTGAAAACACTGCAGCTCAGAGCCTTCAATGCGCAGCTTCAAGGCCTTAATACCATCCAAGCCAATGAGAGAAGTACCCTGCTCGACGACATAAAACAAAAGCGGTGCGCTGCGATTCTCGAAAAAGACCTCTGAAAAGAAGCAGCCTCGAACCAAAATTGGTCTTTTGGAATAATCCAGAAGCGTCACACGAGGAACGGGAAGAAGCAGCACACCAGAGAAATGTTGGTCAAACTCCTTGCCTGAAAGAATGGAAACGGAAGAGCCAGAATCGACTAACAGCTTCATAGCGACTTGCCCGACTTGAATGATAATGTGAATTCCGGATGCAAGCAGCTGTTGAACTACAAGAACCTCGACGGTTTCATCCTGCAATGGCTATCTACTGAAACCTCGCGGACCGCTGCTTGCGACCGCTTCTGGTTGCAAACGTTTTCAAAATGTCCAATACGGCCACAAAAGAAGCATTTTTTTTCCTTTAGCTGGGCAGCGTTTCCAAGAAGCGCGATGCTGCTTAGAACCACATCTGAAGCAATGCTAAGAAATCGCGTGTTGCTGCGAGTTCGATGGGGAGAGCTGTCGAGATGGGGGGCGGTTCCCCGATTCGCGTTGACTGAAAGTGCGAGCACGCGGCAGTGAATTCGGTGATTGCAACGATGAACTGCCTTTTGTGCCAGACTGCGCAGATACTGGTTGCACATAAATGGAAAATTCCTTCATTTCCACTGCTGCCTGCTCGATTTGACTCGCGAGCGCAACTGCTTTGTGGAACGAAAGTGAAGACCCTTCTAACAGAAGACGTTCCCGAATACGATGCGAGGACACACCGGCAACAAACTGGTCCCGTAGTGACTCTTCTTGCGACGTAAATGAGCACATCGCGGCACGCTCTTGTAGCGCGGTCACGTATTCTGGAATAGACTCGCCTGGGAACTGAATTCGACGGTGAAATCGGTGGCGCTCGACGACCAGGTTGCAGGTGGTATCGAAGTGCTTAGCCAGTGCCGCTACCGCGGAGTCATAGACGTCGGGCGTAGCTCCGGTCCCTTCCTCCTCCGTCTTTTCGGCAGCCTGCGAAACAGACAGAGTATTGAAGATACGTTGACCTTCGGGTCCCAAGGAATGTAGTAGAAGAGCCTTGCGTCGCTCTGGGGAGAACTCTGAAGCACCGGACGCCAGCAGGTAGACCTTGAACATGTCGTGCCATCGGGGCCATGGCTGCACGGGACGACCCGGTGTCGTAAGGAACGGATCCGGTGGGGCGATGCCGGCAAAAGCCATCTGGGGGGCGTGGCTGGTTATCACCCGGGAACTATATCAGCAGGGGTCCCATCTTCGTCGCCATTGTTGTGATGGGTGAAGTGACTCGCACTCACGGGTAGCGGTTGCATACTCTCCGTTTTAATAGACGTTCCACAAATATATACAAGCACAAGGACACAGTGTTGCCAACCTAAACACTAAACCGAAACTGCCAGAACTATGTACAGGATACAACAACCGGCAATATTGTCTTCCGAGATTTGGGACGCCTGGTTTAGCTCCGTTTTGGTTTCGGTTTTGACAGCAGTACTTTTGATTCTTGTTTACGTTGCTGTTAAAATGTTCAACTACGTCGTCTTTAGTGAAGCTTCAATGTTGCATTTTTAGCGTGTACAGACGTATAAAGTGTTCCGACGGATCGTTCCGACGGATCGGAACATTTTTACCAAAAAAAAACACCAAGATCCTCGATGTATTCATGCAAACCGAAATTTTCTAATGCAAATAGCATAAAATTATGCGATCAAAGCTGTCGTTGTAACTGCTTTCACTGCTCAGCCTCAACCGCTTTTCTGAATTACACACAACAGGAAGCAGTGGTGGCAGGGTACAAAATCTTTTATTTTTCTCTGTTTACACGGGAAATTGCACAAAAAACATGCCTCACACACACTTGATGATCGATGAACAAATCGCAAGGTACGATTTAAAACAGGGAATGTCGCGGGAGTAAAACAGTGAATGTCGGCTCCCGCGACATTCCCTGTTTTAAATCGTACCTAGCGATTTGTTCATCGATTCAAGCATCCATCTTCCCCTGAGCTTCTCTTCTAGTTTGGATTTCAACACACTTGATGGTGTGCATCATATTACAAATGAGAGCAAGAAATATGAATGGTAAAGCGCAGAAAACCAAGTCAAAACCAAGAGAAAGAAAAGCGCACAGGCGCTACATCTATTTGGTCTAAAACATCCGTGACAACCAAAACAAGAATGGTGTAGCAATGACACCAACGCGTCAAGTAGGACCCACGCTTACGAACAAGGCCCGGCGGGCGCCGAAGCACGTATTCTATGCCACGCACGCAAAATACACTCAACCAGCATCTATAGATAGCACTTTAACGATGTTGGACGCAAGAAACTGCACATTATTTGTGCAGACAAAAGGAAGCGACTTACTGCAGCAGCGAACCGACGTGTTTGGGAAACGCGCGGCGAGGTGGGCGTAACCAGCGGAACTAGCGGCCCATGACCGGAGCAGCCCGCGCAGCATCAACCTTTCTATGGAGAGGGGACGCCACAGAAAGGACGTCATGCAGAAATGTGTGACATGTCGGTGGAGCCCGCTGGACGCATGATAAGCTGTCTATCGTTGAAGCGAGTGGCAGCGGCCATGGCTACGGCATCTGGCGGGTGGTCAGACCCTCAACTGCTCAGCCGCGAAAGTGCCTTTGTGGTCACTCTTTACGTAGCATGTTTCTCTATGAGCAGCGGTTCGGCCGCAAAAAACAGCGCCCACGCTTGGGTAACTGCGGGAAACACTGGAGCAGTGACCTCAGCTTTCGCGTGGAGTATGGAGCGGGCTTTTAGGTTCTCCTCCTGTCGTCAGGAGCAGCTTTAGTAAGAATTTGCGCGCAGACGGGAAACAACAGCGCTGGTTTCGTGAGTCATTCTGCAAATACGAAACGCGAAGTGGGGCGTGATCGTTGCATTAGCAGCTACTCGTACAATTTGACATTTGTGCCTATTTAGTAGAACATTGTGGAGGCCTAATAGGTTCGTAGCTTTTCAAACATTCTAAAACTGCGCTAGAAGACTGGGACGCTAGAAAGAGGACATACAGGTTACAATGAGTGCACACTGCCAGCTGTTTGTCTCTGCGAGGCATGCAACAGATATTTCAAGCCTGGACATGTGGCACCCACCCGCTTGCTGATAAAGCTTACCCAGGCAGCACGCAACGTAGGGCCATATATTGGTTTTATGGCGGCAAAGTTCGGCCCATCCACGGCGTTATGTTGCCGACAGCGAGCCAGTATCGGCCACGCCGCCGTCAATGACTGGCAACGTCGGGCTACTATAGCCGCTGCCCCGCCGATATCGGCAGGCCGTCGACTGTAATCGGCAACATGGGGCCGATTATGCCGCGTTACTGCCGACATCGGCTGAGGCGATGGCTTTCAACGGCAAATATGGCGCCGATTTCGCCTTTCTACAGACAATATGGGCTGGCCGACGCCATTTATCGGCAACACTGTGCAAAGTATGCCACCTTAGAGCCCCCGTCGGCTAGCCGATAACTTTCTCCGGCAAATGTGGCGCCGATTTTGCCGCTCATCAGAATCGCCTGAGGAATGGCGAATTTGGCGCGATATTTGCCCAGAAAGATTATTTCACAGGAAACATTGAGTCATTTCTGCTGTCCTGGAGGCAACGTCGACTACGCCGCAGCCTTTCATGATTGATATCGGCCGGGCCTCTTTGGAAGCCTGCTGTATATAGCAATAGAGATCCGATCGAGACAAGCATGACCGAAATTCACTTAAGAGATTCGACGTAAGAATCAGTTGTTGAGCTTCATATATTCATGTATACGCGTTTCAGTGCCGGAAGATACCGCACGTGCGTTTTGAGCAGCATATATGACATTATGTTCGCGCGCATTGTTTTTAATAAGCAGCGCACACAAAAACATGCACATACTATTCATATATACATCTACAGGCTGTTTTGCGGGAACTTTGCGAAACAGGCTGGCGCAACAGTTAACATTAGCCAGAAGGATCGACAGGCATCGTGGAAAATTATCTGACAGCGCATGTCAGAAAATTTAAATTCATGGAAATTGTTCGTGCTTACATCGATGGGCACAACCACCACTCATATGTTCAAACAAAGATAAACAGTCGCAAGCGGCGCTCTATACGACTGACATTTAGCAACCTATGGAAGGAAAGGACACACGGAGGTGACAGCGCAACAGCGAGTGGACAAAAAAGGTCTAGCGCAGACATTATGGTGCGCTGAAGCGGAAATAAACTCTCGCAACCGGCGTTATCCTACTGACATTTTGCAGCCTATGCAAAAGAAGGGTATACGGAGGTAACAGCGTGACAGCGAGAGGACAAAACAGATCTTGTGCTAACTTTATATTCAGAGGATGTTAGCTGTTTTTATACACCATGAAATACATAGATCCCTTTTGCATTGCAAATTCAAATGAATTGTTCTTGTCAAGACCACGACATTTGCGAAAAAGGCAAAAACGAAAAATAAAAAGCAGTCATATGGCAAGCATTTTTCATCTCAAAGGTGGCTAATAAATGCACACACGTATAATTGATGTATAGAGAGCTTTTCTGGTGAGTTCTACTAGAGTGTATGTGATCACAAAGTGTTCTTGCGCAGGCGATGTGAGTATTTTATGGTATATAAAAACAGCAAGCATGCACTGAAAAAAAAAAGCTCAGTTGAAAAATCAAAGCTCTCTTCTGTTCTCTAGTTTCTTCATATGTTTGTGCGGGGTCACAGTATAAACCAACCGTCCTAAGTCAAGCTGTTGTTGACCACGTGCCCCTCCACTACATTTCATCAGTGCGTTCGCAAAACTAGTGCACTCCTTTCAAAAGCAGCTCCGCAACGCATGTATCGCAGCTCGCATAAGCTCAGCAACAGAAAATAATTGTCTACTGGTCGGGTAAACTTATACCTCCCTTTTCTACCTCCATTCTCTCTACTACCACGCAGATACAATAGGCAAATAATTTCTTAATATGTCCACGGCATTGCGTATAATTCCTTCTTTCTTTATTTTTTGCTTTTTTGTGAACGACCGTTAGTGCGTTCTTTCCATACATATCGAATTCTTTTACACATCGGCCACCGCGGTTACGTTGTACTAGTTAGATGAGAAGAATATATCGAGCTTGACTGCATGCTCTGTGCAGCGAGTGTAGGATTTGTCTCTGACGTTCATATGAGACTATGGTGTCGATAGAAGCCCACATCTGCGTTTTCTAGTACTTAAAAACTAACTTATTTATAACCAAAAAGGGTAAAATAAGGGCGCGAGTAGAGGTTCAGCGCAATATTTCTTGTCCCGCGGGAAGGGAGCACGTGTTTTCCTGCGCTGCAGAAACGTGCAGAAATTCACAATGGCGACGCCGCGCGCCCTCGCTATGTTTGTTACGTGCAGTGCAGCATTTCGATCGCGTTTTTAGCTAGAGTGGGTGGTTCACCCTCTGCGAAATCCTATGCTACAGGTAGCTAGCAAGAGAACACATGCATACAAGCATACTCCATAGGCTGCACCAGGCTGCACTTAACAAATGCAGTCCCGGCGGGTGTCCCCGCCATTGTGCTTTTGCCCAGCAGAAATGCTGTCTTCCACGCTTTGCCACAACCACAAAAAAAAAAGAAAGCAAAACGCGCATATTCTGCCTAGAAGCAACCTTGCACATGCTAAGCTAGCAGCAACTAAAAATAAAAAAAGTATGTGAAGGGGGGGACGCGCGTCACTTCCCGAACTGACCACCCTCGTCACGGCCCCCTCCCTGCACGTCCATTGTGCGCACCTACAGTTTGCAAAGAATGTCGTTCTGAACCTGCTTTTGGTGGCAGTGGTGGCCTTTCTGAGGGGGAGACCGCACAGTTTTCGGGGAACTTTCCGCGCGGCTGCATTCTCTCGTCGCGGCTGCAGTGCTACCGACATGGAACGAGTTTCAACGGCTGCACGCAGTCTGCCTACGCGTATAGACACCCTCCAATGCAGTTTGATGAACAGGTCGCGCCATCTGGCGGCCCAAGCAATAAGCTTGAAGGCGCTCGCGCGCGCAGGCGAGTCTTCGCTGCACATGTTTAGCGCCCTTTAAGGCGACAAACAAACAATGTTTAGCGTGGGCTTTTTGAGCGTTTGTCCTTCGCGTCCGAAAGATTTGCGCCCGTTCCTGTAGTTGAAGCTCCGATGGCATCATCAGAACCGTGTGGTCGTACCCATGTAAAGAAGAAAAGTGGACGCAGGTACTGCTCTGTCAAAGACTGCCACAGTCGCGAAGGGACGCCAGGCGTGAGGTTGTACAGCTTCCCGTCGAAGCCTTGGGAGAAGTCACGAAGGCAAAAGTGGATTATTGCTGTGCGACGAGTCAAGTGAGTGAATTCCTCTTTGTAAATGGAAATCGCTGCACATTACGAAAGCAGCCAAGGACGAGGTTCAGTCTTTAGTTAGGAGCAATCGGGTAACAGATTTTTCGTCATTGTGCGGGTAGTTTACACGAGGCGGTTGCTTAATGTGAGCTTATTGTTTGGTAAATGTTTCACGTCTTGTAGGTTGATGTTTTCGAATTAAAATTGCGGACATCGTCCTGACGAAACAAATGACGTGCAACACGATTTCTGCGCTAGCTTGCGACGCGCTGTGTTGCCGTCTTGCGGCATCTATTTTTTGATAATGACGATCGCACTACACTTAGACGTGTTCATCGCGAGGAATGAGAAATTGCATGTCCACTGGAAGCCGTCCTCCGTTTTGTTCGCGCTTTATTTTGTTTCGATGCTGCATGCTTTACACGGCGTTGTTGTGGTTGACGGCGGCGGGCAAGAAACGGCAAGGGACCTGCGCTGTCATGCATGTTTCTTGCCTGCTGACTACTTTGCGCTATTTATTAATGCTATTTATCCCCAGCTATTCTATTAGTGCATTGCTGTACATTGAAAATGGCGAAAAATTCTTCCGGCACTCAAGCAGGAGAGAAAACTAAGAAGTGCGTGAGCTTAGTAATACTTAAAAAATAATTTTAATGTGCAGTGTGTTTCCCTACTGTTTTAATCATGACCCTTTCATTGATTGACACTGCTACACCTGCTGCAGCAGGTTTATGGCAATTATTCTTGTTTTATTCATTTCAGTTTTGGGGACTCCTCAAGCTGGCAGCCTAATCGCGATTCGAGGGTGTGCTCCAAACATTTTGTGAATGGCGAGAAAAGCACAATCGAAAGCCACCCAGGTTATGTACCTACAATATTCCCGATCGTGTACAAGAAGCGGTCTACTTCAGCTACTGCTCAGCTGGCTAGATTTCATAGGTAAGCTTCTCTCTGATGTGCTACTTGGGCTTTGGTTTGCATGAAAAGCTGGAACCCTTGAATACATTACATCTTTTCCCATTTAGTTTCACCATAAAGCGGTCAGTCTCTCCCAATGAATATGAGTGCATGCGTGTAGATGTGGCCAAAACAAAAGTCATGTGTGCTTATAAGAAGCAGTGGCATTAAAGCTTCTGTTAAATGTGCAGGTGGAAGCAGCGGCACTCTAGCTCATCTGCTCCTTCTGCTGCCCTTTCATCACCTGATGGTGTCACATCGCCTGCTACTCCTGCACCAGATGCTTTCCCTGGATCTCCTTCTCCCCACACAACTGAGACAGCAGAATCCATTGGTACAGACCTCTTGTACGAGCAGAGCTCAACAGAGGGCTTGGATATACTGTCCACTGTTGCTGCTGAGCTTCGTACTGCAGTAAAATCTGTGGTAAGGTTCTGAAAATTTTGAAAACTGAAGTTGAATGCCTGCAATCTTGTACAGCGAAATATGTTTCTTCATTGCTATTATACCATATTTAGCTACGCCTCCGTGTAGCATAGGGAGCAAAGTTAGTAGTGTTGTACTTTTATTACTCATTCTGTTCTCATTTCTCAGTGCAGCACTTTTTCTCGGTGACAGCATTTTTTCTGGAAGGGCTAGTTTCAAATATTTATTTACCATTCATAAATTTCTGTGTTATGACTGAAAATGAGGTTGAGACTGTGACCCAGTATGTATGTATTTATTCTTTCTTACTGCAATTTTATGCAGGAAACACAAACTGAAGATGCAAGCATGTCAAGCAAGGATTTTTCAGTGTTCATGTGCTTCATCAATGAGTCGGAGGCATCAACTCAAGTGACACACCTTGAGACATGCGACAGCAGTGTGCAACATAAACCAGAGGTCAGCAGCAGGCATAGTGGCCCTGATCACAGAACCAGCTACTTCTCTGGCTATGACAGTGTCGCTAAATCTGCAAATGCATTGCAAGACTTGTGCAATGTCAGCATAGAGGTGTTTGCAATGCTTCTGAGCATACTTCCACCTTCATCAGACCGGAAATGTGATGTAACTATGGAAAATAGGCTTCTTTTGTTCCTTATGAAGTTAAAGCTTGGAATTAGCTATTCATCACTGGCTGTTCTCTTCTCTGTAAGTGATACATCTGCATCACGGCATTTCAAGAGCGTTCTCAAGACGCTTGCTGCGGCAACAAAACAATGGATTTTTCGCCCCCCATCAAGAGTGATTCAGGCCACGATGCCAGACAGTTTTAAGCTTCATTATCCTGGCTGCACTATGATTATTGACTGCACAGAAATACGTACAGAGCAGCCACCAACTGTGCAGCAAGAACGAGTCTTGTACTCAAATTACAAAGGAGCATATACGCTGAAGTTCTTAGTGGCTGTAACACCTGGAGGAATGATTTGCTTTTGTTCAAAAGCCTATGGTGGTAGACTGTCTGATGCCCACATTACAGTTGATTCTGGTTTCCTAGATCTTGTCCAACCTGGTGATACAGTTCTTGCTGATAAGGGATTCCCAGGCATCCAAACAGTTTTAGGGAGCCAGAATGCTGTTCTTGTTATGCCTCCATTTCTCCATGCCTCTCAGTTCTCGCCAGAAGAGGTTAGGGAAACATACAATATCGCTCAAGTGCGGATACATGTCGAACGAATGATTCAAAGGATTAAAATATATAATGTCTTGAACAATAAGGTACCAATTGAGCTTATCCCATGCATGAACGATGTCTTTCATGTCTGCTGTGTACTAGCTAACCTCCAGTTCCCAATAATTAAGAACAGCCACAGTCATCTGTCACAGCTGCATCATGAACCATCAAACTCATTGGCCTCTAGATTCACACTCTAGATTACACAAAACACTCTAGGTTACACAAAACAAAATGAACAGTTCGTGGGGGAGCGTCTGTACTCCTTTATAGTGCACTTATATAGCAGTGTACACATGCAATGACCAATTTTTGTATGTAGGCGCTGTTTCTATGCGCCTGTCTTTTATGTTTCAGTAACGAACTTCCGTCTCTTGGTGTATTGTCACTTGAGATTGGAATTGGTGAGATGAGCATGTTTTGGAGTGTTGCAAGTAGATGCGTGATGGTTTACAGTAGAAAACAGCTTGTTTTTCCTTTGTGTAAAGTTAGGAGGCTGGGTTGAGCTGTGTGATGTAGAGAAAAGGTGATCAATGTAGATGATGAATGTAGTGTTTTTGTTGTGGAAGGGCCACGTATGGCCAAAGAGCACCAGGCCAGTGTTACCGAGTTGGGTCATCAATGTACAGGGAACATTTGTGAATTATGCACAGTCTCGTGCATTAACTTGCCTCTTCATTTTGTGTACATGTGAATTACTGTTTCCCACTTTTATATTACGCAGTCATGTTTTTCATGAGACTTTTAGTATTTGATGCCAGTGCTGTGAGGCACTTATATTTTGAAGCATGTTATATTAACGAGATTCTCAACCTCCTTTTGATGTGCTAGTTTTAGTTCAGAATAAGGACTGTTTCAGGAAACAGCAGCTTATTGTTTAGCTTAATAGCTGTAAAATACAAGCCCTTTTAGTTCAGCTTCTCGTATACTGCATGGACTTGCAAATAGACTTGCGTTTTTAGTGCAAATGATTTCAGTGTCTCGCACATATGAAGCAGCAGAGCTAGCGTACAAAGGTCACGATAACTCATATTTTTTCTAACATTGTCATTTTGTTAATCCCACTGTGTACCTCTAGGATATGGGCATTTTCTTTGGTTGCACAATAAAAGTGAGAAACTTGAAACACTTTCTTTCAGTATGTTTTGGGTGCTAGATGTAGTCATACAAACAAATCTGGATGAACACATGCTTTATTTCGCTGCAGCTGCAGCGGGCAGAAGGCGAGTGAAATAAAATTTCTCAAGGGCTGGGATGCTCTCGTGAAGAAAGATGTCATCCCTGCCGACTTCAATAACAACACTTTGTCTGCTTGAATATACATAAAAAAGCACTTCTGTACATTCAACAGATACAGTAATATCTGTACTTGAGTGAAATATTTATGTGTCCTCTTCAGTCTTCGGTTGCTGCCAGTCCCCTGGATGTAGTCTAGGATACTCTCTCCTGAGCTGCTGAACATGTCTTTTTCCTTACACTTGTGGGGACACTTTATTTCTAAAAGGCACGTTTCTCCGGAGAGGCAGAACATGCCGTCAGGGCTGCAACACAGCCAAGGCTGATCTGGGTGTATGAGCAAACCCATCTGGAAAAGACAGTTATCTCACAACCAGGCACTACAAGAACTGAATGATTACTGTAGCTTGTCACTGGTAATTACAAATGATGCTGGCCTGCACAATATCCCTCCCACAGTTTAGTGAAATTCTCATCATCTTAAAACAAAAACATCTGACCCATGTTGAAGTTAAATTTTAGTGTTGTGACCTCTCAATGTTCTTTTTTTTCTTCGGATGTTTTGCCTCTGAAGTGTTCGTTATAAAGCGCTGAGCACCTGAATTTAAGTATGGCCTCACCTCCACAACTTCAACACCTAGTAGGCGCTCAAACTCCATCCGAGCCTGGGGTTCTGTACGGAGTCCTGCAGTCAAAAAAATAAAACGAAAAAATAAAACTTTCAATTGGCATTGTACAGTTGGAATACACAGCACTAAAAACAAGAATGAAAGAGTACATGGCTTCTATTCTGTGATTGTTTTTAAGCCCTGTGTGTTTCACTAGAAAAACCTAGTACTTTGTTCACACCATATGCCGTGGCTTCCGTAGAAAATGGCCTTGAGTTCAGGATGGCCCTGGCAACCTCCTCGGGGCTCCGTCGGGCGTCGAGTATTGTGTGGCTTGTGGTACTGCTTATCCGAAACTTCTTTTCTTTGTGCCACCTAAATTAGAGTAACATAACTAATGTCGGAAGCATGAAGAATAAACACATGTAAAGAGCAACAATGTTCTGTCACTATTGTTTCCATACCTTACACAGCTTGACTGGCCCATGGTGGCCCTACATAGGTCTGACTGTGACTCACAGACAATATTTCTCTGGTAAAACTCCTTCTGCTCTTGCGTCATGAGTTGTACAAAATCTTTTGCTGCTACATGTTGCTTCGGGTAGGTGCCTGACATCTGCAGCACATGCAAAGCCTTGCAAGGCGCTGGAAGTAGCCGAGTAACTTTTTCAAGCTGTGCAACCCGCCTGGCTTCTTCTTCTGCTTCAATGCAGAATAAATCTGCCTCACTCCTTGCCATCTCTTCCAGTGTCTCCGTAAATGGCGAAAGAATACCCGGGAAGTACTTCAGTGCATAAAATGGGGACAGCTCTGCAGGTTCTTTGTTACCCACAAAGGGGCTCTTGTAGTCTGGGAGCAAGAATGACAAAATTCACTGCATATTAAGCAATAGCCAATCAGTTTTCTCAGCACAGAACCACATAAAAACCGTGACAGCTATAAAGGCGATAGCCAGAGAAAAGATGCATTAACAGATCACCATAGTTGCAAGGATGACATGAGGTAACAGATGTTTCATGCAAGCAATATTAGCAGCACACATGCGATGCAACAGCAATACAACCAAATGCGTCATACTTCCAAAGAGTTCTTCAACGCTGGCCTTGTCATTTAGCTGCGGCTTCCCTCGCGGCTTTCCCCATGCCTGTGGTGTACTTGTGCAGGATTCATGCTCGAATTCATTCAAATACAAAGCAACTGCAGCGCAATGCTTGCAACTCCCCAGGCTACCGTAACGGCACGAGCATTTGCCACTTTCAATTGTTCGGGGTTCAGTCGTCAGCTGCGAATCGGGATTAGAGAACAGCAAGCAATAAAAATAAATAAATATGAAGTCGGCCCGCAACAAACATTGAACGTCCGCAACGGTCGGTTAATGCATTTCTCGAGCCTCGTTCTATCGCGCATGCAACAAAGCATACTTAAGCAACATTGTTTTGTTTACTTACGTTGAGGTAAACTTCGTATGCGTGCTTGCTTTGCTCCGACAGGCATTTTGCGGAGATCGCAGTCTCGTCAACCTTCCGGACACCGAACACGTGGTTATTGTCCAGCAAGCGGCGTCCTTTCCACAGTAGCGACGGCCGAAAATAGTCGTCGAGGCCTTCGACAGGCTTGAAACCGCAATGCACAACCCGCGACATCGCGTGTAGCTTGCGCGCTGTCTGCAGGTGCTGCTGAGTGAAAAAGTTCCCGAGCAAATACAGTTGGTGCGCGGTGCAACCTTGATGGGAGCTGTCACGTCGCAAGAACACGAGACGATCGAAAGCAACTGCGGAAAGAAGGGCTCGAAGGTAGCCGACATGCGGTGGAGCGCCTGCATGATTGGCGACACCTCCGTTGGTGGCGCGGATGTCAGCGCGCTGGTGGCGCCGCCCGACGATTGTTGGTTCCCTATCGGCGCATGTACCGCATTTATGGATCATCAAGTTGATTGCGCGATTCCTTGGCCAGTGTACCTACTAAGACAATGCCCATCACAACTGTGACATCGGTCGTATATGAACACAAGCCTGCGCCTTTGGTGAGGCTACAGTGCCGTCGCTGAATTTGTATTGCTGACACACAGCTCAAGAGTGCACAGCGGATGCCGAAATTCGGTAAGTTGCTGGCCATTTTTCAGAACGGGGCCTGGCACTTTTTGTTGCGATGTTAAACCACCGGTTCCACCTTTATATATTATTTGTGTCAGGAGGTGCGTAGGCTCTATATTTTCGAATAAAGAGCCTACGCACATTGTCCCAAAGCAATTTTACTTCATATAGTTAATCCTGTGCTTGTATCAAACCCCCATTGTGTGGTGACTTGCAGTTCTCGTAACATCTTTTTCCTGCCCGTATTTTTAAAGGTAACGTGATACCGAACACGCGCTCCTTGGTGTTGGACACGTGTGGCAGTTCGACACGCGATGGCATTTTTAAAGTAGCCTTGAAAATATGTTCTTCCTCTAATATCTGCTCATAATGCGCCTTGCACCTATCATTTAAGGACATTTTTGCCTAAAGACACCATCCTTGGTGTGTGTCGTATTAGCTCACGTCTACATGTTTTCCGTTCCGATGTATGCCAAAAATATGAAATTTATTATAATGCAAAATGCACCTATTTCAACTAATGTGCCGCTTTTAAAATTGCTTTGCAACAGAACCTTTACTAGTGTTTCTATTCTTTTTCCCTTGGGTATCTAAAGTGACACAAATCCAAGATCTGGGGGTTGAATATTGAACATAGATTCATTTTATAGTAAAAGGACAATTTTCTTTTGTTAATTTCGAAAGTAGTGCCCGATTATGAGATGTTTCCGACATTTCTTGAATTTCCGCGTTTGTTCATGAGTCGCACATAAATCGCATACAATTGTAGTATAGTGCTGATGTGCTCCACA
Organism: Hyalomma asiaticum; assembly: GCA_013339685.2. Taxonomy (NCBI): domain Eukaryota; kingdom Metazoa; phylum Arthropoda; class Arachnida; order Ixodida; family Ixodidae; genus Hyalomma; species Hyalomma asiaticum. The sequence continues at coordinate 713,792 of CM023486.1, read as the reverse complement.
GCTGTGCTAACTATTCACGCCTTTTCCCGCAGGTTCCACCCTTGCCGAAGCTTTTCCACTACGACGGTGCAACACGAGAATAGCATATTATCAATGCAGAGTTCACAAAATAAATGAAATAGTGCTTTTCCCTATAAACCTCTCTTGTGTTATTTGTTTTGTTTAGAACGCAGTAATAGAAAGTACAGAGGATCCACTTATCCCCACTTTTACTGTGTTAATAAAGCTTTCACGTATGCATGACAGGCACATTTGCACAAACTACTGTTGGTCCTTCGAAAATGCCTTCGTAGCCCTTCGAAAATGTGAAAACACAAAAATAAAAATTTTTGCAATCCAAACGGCACGACACACGTGGGGTAAACACTAGAAACACCATAGTGGCTGTGAACGGTCGCGCAAGGGGTTTCCCGATGTCGGCGGGGCCGACAACACGCCAAAAAAGCCTGAATGCCCGCAACATCGGCCAATGCTACCTAGCCAAATCCGACCCATTCTGGCTGGCCAAATTTCGCCCACTCTGGCTGGCCAAATTTCGCCCACGCTGGCTGGCCAAATTTCACCCATGCTGGCTGGCCAAATTTCGCCCACTCTGGCTGGCCAAGTTCGACCCATGGTGGCTTCGCCACAGTGGAGCCATTCTGGCTGGCCGTCATCGGGCAGATTTGGGTGAAAGTAGCGCGAGCGCGATTTGCCGACTTAGGCCCGATATCGCTGCCGACTTTGGCCGACTTCACGCCTACATCAGTCCTGTGTTGGCGTGCTGCCTGGGTAAGAATCTGCCGAGTATTCATGCAAACCACGATTGTAACCGAGCTAGCACCAGGAAACGCAAGCCGTTCTTGCGATGCCTCTAGAAAAACAGAGCGATGTTGTGCGTAATAGCAAATAAAGTAGTAGATGTGACATAAATAACCGGAGTATCACACGCGCCCGCGTGGTGTCCTGTGCGTTTTCTTTCTAGTGTCCCCGTCTTCTCTCGCAGTTTTAGAACGTTTGAGGTGCCTCTTTCAGACAGTGCATTAACTATACGGTGACGCGTTTAATTAAGTGGCGTCGGCTACTCCGCTTACCTCAAAACAAAGAACACCAAGTCACCAAGAAGCCATAGTCGTGCTCAACTCGTGCATAATCTACCGGGTTGTAGGCTTACCATGCGCAACTCCTTCAAGTTCCCGAGTTTGAAGAACAAGTCAATGATGTTCACTTCTTTCTTTGCAGGAGCTGCGACGGAAAAGGTGGTGATGGAGAACAACAACACGACTGCGGCCAGTGCAGCTGTCGTCGATTCGGCGTTCATGCCTACAGAGCAAAGACAAATCACAAGGATGCGATGAGATTATTTCACCTCTCGGTAGGCTGATAAAGCGTACCGTAGCCTACCATATCTTTTATTTTACACTTTCAGCCTCTGACTTTAGCACTGCTAAACGTAAAGGGAACACGTAGTAAAGCTTTGCTGCATTTTCTGGTCATTTCGCTATTTCACAAAGCAAGGGAGTGAATATATGCACTGTAGTCGAGGCAATAATTGTTGCGCCAAAAATACGAGAGAAAATGTAAGACACGAAGCAGCGACGGCGTTATTTTTTTAATACCTTACTTCCTCTGCCGTCTTTTTAGCGCCACGCCTCGTTATATGTACGCTTTTCTCGATTGAGGCCATTGCAACAGTTATGGAAGGTATGGCAGCAATTGACAAAATTCATAAGTCCATGTTAACACACATAAGAAGCCAGACGCAGTGATGACAGGCTTACTGATTCAAGGCCCTTAATGTAAAGTATTAGTATCTTTAACTCAGGCAGAGTAGCATGCCAATGACAAGTTTACATTCCGTGCGATCTCTTTTTTGTCTTTTATCAGTGATAACGGCTTTGAACAACAACACTCCCAGTGATGGTTGCGGAAAACCCTCAGTGAGATCGAACGCTTATAAATAAATAGAAGGAAACGACATATCACGAGAAAAAGCTTTTCCATTAGAAAATAAGGAATCAATATTGGCACGCCAGCTGTTTCAACCATCATGGCCCCAAGTCTTGCTTACTGCATCCGAAACAAGCGATTCTTTCGCCTCACGGAGAAATCACGCGCGCTTCCTGTGCTGAGAAAATGCAGGGCAAGCCAAAGTGCACCCCGACCCTCTTTACCTCTTTCGAAACTCATCCTGACCTGCGCCCACCTGTTCGCCAGGGCAGTTAACGCCAGTGGCTTCGCGTTCACTCGGGAAGTGGTATGATTTTCTGAGCAGTGCCATTAGAAATTTAATTAGAAGAAGCAAAACGAACGCCGACTAGGACTGACGCTGACAGAGCGCTAACTTCCAACATTCGGTTTATTTTTCGGAAGGGTGCACATATACAAAGAGAAGTGTATGCAGGCGCATTCGCACAAACATATCTAGAAGGGGCAACTGTTGGGCCTGCTGCTAAATGCCTATCGAAACCGAAAAACCCGGTTCAGTGCACGAGAATAGAATTGAGGCGAACCCAACCTGAGACTTGCTCAATCGACGGCCACACAGCAATTCTCAGGGGTACCAACTGACGCATATGGGAAATGGGAAAAACGAAAGGAACATGGGGTTAGCAAAAAAAAACGTATCGTGTCGTGACAACATTTTACGGGTAAGCCACCTCCTTTCAATATATGGACATAGATGGACACACTGTGTCCATTTTCCAACATTTCACAGGCTTCAATCAATTCCCGTTCATTTATTGTGGATGCAACTGTTTGTGCTGTGCGTTACTATAGCGCCCCAAAAAGTTGTCCGGAACCACTCCCCGGGCTTAGTGAAAGGACATACTCTACAGCTAGCCTAGGCTGTAATGAGCATCTGAGCAAAATACTGTAGTCATCCGCGAAGTGTAGTGCTCACAAGCGGTGCACAAAGTTCCCACTTCCGAAGGCACTCTCAGCTCAAAAAAAAAAATTACAGCATATCCACGGAGTGAATGATGATGAGTGGGCGAAGCTCGGGAGGTTCATCGTAGATCGTGCCGAGTTCCGGATGAATTGAGCTAACGCGCACGCTACGAATCCTCACGGCAGGATCTTGGCGCCGCTGCCGTGCCGCTTCGGCCTCTCTTGCACGTACGGCAGGATCTTGGCGGCGTCGCCGAGAAGCCGCCGCCCTGCGCGCTCGACGCTGCTCCGCAGCCTTATCTTCCATCTGGTCTCAGGCGCAACACGCCGCCATCGATCTCCCGCTACAGGGATCTACACAATCTTTCATCACGTGCAGCCTCACGGAGCGCTTCGGCTTCTCTTTCTCGAACGCTGGGATCTCGAACGCTGGTCTGGCGCCAAAATGAAAGCGCCCCCTAGCGCTTCGTGGCGTAGTGCATGGCTTCAGGAAAGAGGTAACTGATGATGATGATGATGATGATGCGTTTGTCCAGGTAGCAGCCTGGACACACATACCCGCTTTCTGTGCCACCTGCCTTTATGCAGTAGTGGGCTGAGGGCAAGCGGTGGTTACTACATACATACAGGCGACGAACTACCCACGCCTTAAGGAGCTTCGCCCCTAAAAAAATGTTAGACCCCACATGCAGTGAGAATCAAGCAAATGCGAAGCACGCATGAGGAACATAAAATGGATCCGCATTGTTGTCTCGCTGTACCGATTTTGGTACATACGAAGTTAACAAAACGGTCGCAGGAGCACCAGGACCGTGGCATGTAAATCATGTTGCTCATGACATGCATGTCATGATTCTCATCTAATGCCATGTCATTTGTGTTCGTTATGCAGTGACATTGTGGCATACCAATTTTCGTGTACATCCAATTAAGAAACGGCCAGGAGCACCGAGACCGTGGCATGTAAATAATGCCGCTCGTGTCAAGCATGCATGGTGTTCATGTCATGACCTGCCATTTATGTTCGTCATGCAGTCATGTTGTGCCATACCAATTTTCGTACACATCCCATGAACGAAATGGCATGTAAATCAAGTCGCTCATGACATGCATGTCATGATGTTTATGTCATGACCTGTCGTTTGTGTTCGCCATGCAGCCATACGAATTTTCGTTTTTGTTTTGTGGGGTTTTACGTCCCAAAACCAGTTCCGATTATGAGAGACGCCGTAGTGGAGGGCTCCGGAAATTTAGACCACCTGGAGTTCTTTAACGTGCACTGACATCGCACAGCACACGGGCCTCAACATTTCACCTCCATCGAAATGCAGCCGCCGCGGCCGGGATTCGATCCCGCGACCCTCGGATCAGCAGCCGAGTACCTTAGCCACTAGACCACCGTGGCGGGGCTTACGAATTTTCGTGTACATCCAATCAACGAAACGGCCAGCAGAGCACCGAGACCATGGCATGTAAATCATGTCGCTCCCCTGTCGGAAAAAGACAGATGCTGGGCATGCTGGAAAACACTATAGTGGATTAATGTAGTGGGTGATGCCGGGTGTTGGGTGTGTTGGGCATGTTGGGTGGTGGTGGGTGTAGGTGGGCAAGCTGGGTGGCTGGCCAGCGGTAGAGGCAGAGAGCCACGGGCTTCTTGGATGGACATAATTAGGAATTCTACTTTTGCTCATGCAGGTACATTAGCAAACTTACATTGATGGCTGAAATAAACCACATAAATCAAGCACAAGGAAGACATTGTGGCCCTCACATTTTGTTCTAAATATGTTAAAAGGCCAAGCAGGCATTTCAGTGCCTTTCTTACAAAAAGCAGTGGATAAGTTGGCTAATAAAATTAATTTATTTTGCCTTGAGATATTCTTTTTTTTGAGTCACCCGGACTTTCTTTGCTGTGCTGCTTCGGTGAAAAAGCTCCGTATGTACCGCCTTATGGCGGCAATGCGGATACCCTTTGGCGGACCTTCACGTGAAGTTCCACATATTTCTCCAGGCGACCTGCAAAATAATAAAAGAGCCACATCAAGCCAAAAAACGACAGCACTTGAGAAGAACAATCACTGTACTGTCTGAAGTGATACTATCATTTTTTTCATATTAGTAAACTGACATCGCAACTAAACAGCATGTGCGCTGCAATCAGTATGTGTAGCAATATGCAGGTTGAATGTGTGCAGCATGATTCACTTTCTTTTAACCATATCCACCTTTTCTGGTGTTGCTGGAAGTTTTTCAATGCCTGTAGAAAGGCTGCGGCACGCCTGGCCCGTCAAGCTGCGATTGGCAGCTTCAGCAGTGGGCCAGAAGTACCGTGCTTCAAGGCAACATTTTCCATCGGTGTTGTCCTTCATGCCCAATTTTGACCTGCACGAAAATATTTATGAAAGTATTAACTCTTTTTGAACAACACGGCCACACAGATGCACTCAAAGGTGAGTAGACAAGAATTATAATGCAAACCTTCGCTGCCCATAGGCGTAAAACAATCCGCAACAAAGTAAAACACAGAAATGCACATACAAAAGTAAATTTCAGGATGATTTTTATGTGTGCAAACCAGCTCCTCTGCCATCCTGCCATTTATATAACAGGAATTCATTACTCTGCTACATCAGCAGCACTGCCCCAACTTAAAGGACAGCTGTCATCATGTGGCCCCAGGAGACAAATGTTGGCATCAACCCTGATGCAAGGACTTCCATTGATAAACACTACATTTTCGTTACATTTACTACTCCACAGGGATGATAGTGATATTAACTAAATTTTTCACCTATGTAGAAATGCGCAAAAAGAACTCCCAACCATTCACAAAAGATTATTTCTACATGTTTCATCAAACTAAAAGAAATGAAAATTAATGGTAGTTATCTCTCAATAACAGAAAAATATGAGCTTTTCGCATGAAACTATAGGCTCATTAAGTTGTATGTTATGTCACCTGGCCATCAACTACTCTAAAAAGGCCCTCCAGCACTGCAAGGTCAGCTGCAGGCACTGCCCCTACTGCCACTGGCACCTGGTGAACTACAGTCCGTGCGTGGCTTGGGACAGGGTACATCATTGTTTGTTCCTTCATAGCATGTTTGAAGCCACTGACATTGCTGCTTACAGGACCCTACCTATTCAATGCTTTGTAATCACGAGAACCGTAAGAGATCAGTCATCTCCATGAATCACAACAGTATTCTCCTGCCATAAAAACATGATAGGAATATACAGAAATGTTCCTGACATTAAGTGAACCATGCTTTCATACAGTAACACTGAAGCTACCAAGAGTTATCAAGCCATCAAATACAGCTATCAATGAGCAACCAGGCAACATCGCACCCACACACAAATCTCACAACTGCACATCTGCGCAATGCACCTAGAAAAACATTTAGTATGCTTTCTTTCAGCAATTGGTCAACACACATACTAAAACAAGAGACCTGCACAGGAAGAATGGAAAAACATGCTATAAGTTGGGAAGCAACTACAAAGATGACAATATCAATGCTCATATTCCAACAGTGTTTAAGTACACACACCGTATAGGCGGCTACCAGACAGCCCAAATTTTTCCCCGTTAGTGAATACTTTCACATATGCCACATGGTAAACTATGAACAAGCAGGCACATGTATCACTTAACAAAAGATAGTTCACTTCATGTGTAGAACCACCAGAAATTTAAAGATTATTAGACACTTCACTCTGTTGACAGAATCAGAAATGTACTACCAGCTCCAATAAAAGTGACACTTCTAAAGTAATTTAACAAACAGCTCACTCCAGGTAGTGCCTAATGCAGACTACAAACAGAAAAATGTTAGAAAAAGGGGCCCAGTTACATCCGCACCTAATTTAAATTGTGAGATGTCTTTGTCAACATTCCATGGCTGTAAAACCTGTCTTCACCGATAAACACATTAACGAATGCGGATAATTACATACTTTAACCCAATTTTCCCTTTACGCACTTCTCACTGACATGTGCAGATTTTTGTGCATTCATCACATGCTAGCAGCACCCTAAACGGTGTGATATTAGTGCTGCAAACAACTGCAATCCAAACTCATTATGCAAGTATAATTATGTTAGCTACCAACGAAAAAGGGCGAAACAGAGGAAGTTCGAACACATGAGAGTAGTAATAGAAATAAATTGCAACAGCCGGGATATGGGAACCTGCAAACAGCCATAACATATGACTGAAGTTTTCCTCTTTTTTTTTTGAAGGGCGTTTTTTATAGCTAGCCAGCTCAAGAGCTATGTATTGTTAAGTGAAGATAGCATTCACTACCCCATACCTCTTTAATTCTTCATTATTGTCACAGATTGGAATGAAATATAATGAATATATGTCAATGAAAGTTTCTCCGAAGTAAATTTGTCCTGTATTAAAGTTGTTTGCTTCACGAAAGGATGACGAATGGAATTATAACAACAGCAAGCCTGAGATATTCGGATGAATTCATAATGAAATAAGGCAAGGCAAGCAAGCATGGATGCACGAGAGCTAGACAACACAAACACTAAAGAAAAGGACAGCACAAAAATTATCTGCAGATGCCTCACATTAAAAATGCCAGCACTTTGAAAAAACTGCAGTCTACACCTGGCCCTTCCTTAAGTGATCCAAATGCTTACAAATAGTTTCTGAATGAACCCACTGACTTATCATCCAGAAGGTGTTTTCAAACACTTGACTCCTTCCAGACAGGCTGAGATGCACATTGCAGTTTTTCCCAGTTCTGGAAAGTAGAATGGAAAGGCAGGTGCGGTTAAGTGTTGTGCCATCTTCTTTTATATTTTTTTCGTCAGCATTTGTGTTGTCTACTTCTCATGGTCAGTGTTCGCCTGCCTAACTTAGTCATGTATTCATACAGACTAGCTCAGCTTTTTGTTGCTTTAATTCCATTCGTCTTGCCTTCGTGAAGCAAAGAAATTCAGGGAAGATTTATTTCAAAGTAACTTTCATTGACAGGTATTCAATATCTTTCATTTCTATGAGTGACAAATGTGAAGAATTGCAGAGGTAGGCGGTAGTGAACGCTATCTTCGCAAAGTGATGCATGGCTCCCGAGCTGGCCAGCTATAAAAACTGCCTTAAAAAAGCTTCATCATGCTGTTGCTGTTTACGGATTCACATATCATATCAGCTGTTACAATTTATTCCTATTGCTACTGTCATGTGTTCGAACTTCCTCAGTTTTGTCCTTTTTAATAGCAGCTAACACATTTTATACCTGCATAATGAGTTTGGATCGCAGTTGTTTGCAGCCCTAAAATGGCAGTAAATGCACAAACGCTTGCATACATCACCGATAACCACAGCAATAGGCACGTTTCGCGAGTCATGTAGTTACACGTATAAAAAACAAGACGATCATGTTCGTGGTGACAATTTTATGCTCCCTTTCATGGAATGTCCACGTACGATAGCTCGTGCGGACCAGCACTTCGCAATTTTTGCGCTTAAGCTCTGCACAGACATCGCGCACACGCCAATTTAACGCCACTGGCACCGCACTCTGCACCACGCTACTCGATTTCCTTTGCTGTAAAGAGCGCACACAACAATGACAAGGCACAAGGCGCAGCATTCACAGCCACCTACCTTAGTTAAGAAACATGCTGATTCCAGTTTGCGTCGTCCGACGGCCTTGAGGCGCTGTGCCGAGCCGCGTCATTCGTCCGTAGGTCGAGAAGCGATGTGCCGACCCTCGATGTGTGCGAACGAGAAGGCATTTCCTAGGAACACACATCAAGGAACGTAGAAAGCATTCCGGCACTGCTTCTCACTGATCGCATATACACTGAAAGACGATGTCGCGACGACTCACGTCCCTCGGCGAATGGACGTCAACAAAGGATCTCCGAGGTGTCGACGCTGCCGGCTGCTGCTTTCTCAGTCTATCGCACACCGCACCTCACACTGGCTCACGAAGGTCCACTGGAGCTAATGAGCACAACGCTAAACATACACCGAGATGCAGCGCAACCAGAAATCGTCCATACGAAAACAAATATCGCCCCCACGTTGAACACGACATCCACAGCGCGCCGCCATGTTTGGAAGAAAAAAAAAACAGCAATAGCGCGATGGTGGCGACACCACGGGTTGCGGTTTGCGGTTTCGGTTTCAAAATTTCAGACCAGTTGTGATGTTTTCAGTGTAAGGAAATGCAGAAACAAATGCTCTGAGGCTAAAAGCTGCAAACACAATGTAGTGTTTATTTTACATACCATCCTGCAATTGGAATTTGCCGTAAGCTCTGCAGATTCCGTAAGTTATGCGAGCTTACATTTCGCGACGTTTTCCTCGGCCTCGGTCCAACGTGTTCCGCACGTTGCATGTGTAACGCCAGATTGCATGCGCAACAGTACACAGTTGCCCTGTAGCGCATATTCTGTGCATTATCAGCTGCAGCCAAAATGATGTTATTTAGCAATCAATACGGTTGAGGCGTGCGTGTGGTGGTAGTACAAATATTGATTGCTACAAGCAAAAAAAAAGAAAAACGAAGAAGAGGACAACGTAGTAGGCATGGTACACAGCACAGGAAAAAAGAAAACGAAAAACGAGGAGAGTCTTGCTGTGTTTTGTTGTACCTGCCCTCGTTTTTGTATTTTTTTTCCTGCGCTGTGCACCATACCGATTACCTGTATCACCAACTCGCCCAACCTGCCACTTTATCGATAACGTAGCATTGTACGAAAGCACTAATAACACTGCCATTATTCGCAGTTAGATATTTTCATAAAACAACAAGAAAAAGAGTGCTAACAAGAAACTGCGATAAGCATATACGCAATGATTCATGACACATTTGTTATCCGCTGCTTTCAATGTGACGCTCATCACAGCCACACCAACTTGATGATGATGATGATGATGTGTGTTGTTTTATGGCGCAAGGGCCAATTGTTGGCCAAAGAGCGCCATTTCAGAAGACAAGAGATGTGAACAATGATATGGTGCGTGGCTGTATAGGGGCCTTAAAATTCCTCGCGCTAACGCGGGTAAAAAGATACAGTTATTAAAATCATGACAGTGACGTGGAATATGTGCAGCTAAAGTGGATGGCGAAAGGTCGTGATAATAAAACATGGCGGGGATGTAGTCACCGCAGCCGCGACCTCGGTACAGAGGTCGTGCTACGGATCACCTCGGAATATGGTGTGAAAACTCTGTACATCATTTAAAAACGTGAATAGTGATTGAAGTTTAAAAAGCGGATCCCTACCGATGAGCATCACAGGGTGTAGTGGGAGCTGCTGTCGGTAGGGTAGTAAAAAGTGCTTTTTTCTTAGAGCGTCTAACTCATTGCACTGGACGAGGATGTGGAGAACCGTAAGTGGTTCTCCACATTTCTCACATAATGGCGGATCACCACCAGACAAAAGGTGTGAATGTGTTGAGTGAGTGTGTCCTATTTGTAACCTGGTAAGTGTGACTTGTGTGTAGCGTGATCGGGATACTGTTGGCCAGTTTTCAAGTCTCGGTTTGATAACATGCAATTTGTTATCTGTTTGCCTATCCCATAGGCGCTGCCAGCACGCCCTGAGCTCCCGTCGTAGGAAAGGTTTCATGTCAAGTGCAGGGACGGCCATGGATGTATTGGCGGGTGCGTGGTCGTGCGCAGACCCGGCCAGCTGGTCCGCCACCACATTTCCAGCGATCTCGCGGTGCCCTGGCACCCAGCACACCACAACCTGTCGTTTTAAGGCGTAGATCGTGCATAAAAGAGAGTAAAGTGATACAAGGACAGCATTTTTATGTTTTTTCAGAGTTTTTAAAGCTGTAACGACGCTCAGTGAATCTGTGTATACAACCGCGCGTTGCAGTTCTAATTCCTTGATATGCTTGACGGCTACAGATATCGCATGGGCTTCTGCGGTGAAGATGCTTGTTTGCGGGTGCAGAATACCGGATTTTGAAAAAGATGGGCCAACAGCTGCATAGGACACACCAGTATGACACTTTGACGCATCTGTAAAGAATTCTGGGCAAGTGTATTTATGTTGAAGTTCGAGGAAGTGTGTGCGGATGTGTGCAGTAGGTGCGTGTTTAGTAACTTCCACGAAGGATACGTCGCAGTCAATAACTTGCCACTGCCATGGCGGCGGATATGCTGCGGGAGCCATCAAACGGTGTTCTAGAAGTGGCACGCCTGTTTCCTCAGCGAGGCTCCTCACACGGAGTGAGTAGGGCTGTCTCAGCGAAGGACGATTGTTAAACAAGGCAGCATTGGACAAATCATTAATTGTGGAGTGAGTGGGATGTTCCTCGTCTGCGTTAACCTTGTGATAGTATGTAAAGGACATGTAACATCTCTGCAGATGGAGCGACCATTCATTTGATTCTACGTACATGCTTTCTACGGGGCTAGTTCGAAAGGCACCCGTAGAAAGGCGAATGCCTAGATGGTGGACAGAGTCGAGCATCTTTAACGCTGATGGTGTCGCAGACTGATAGGTTATGGCACCGTAATCTAGGCGCGTCCGTCAAATCCATCATTGTGGATTTGACGGACGCGTCCGTCAAATCCATCTTCTATACAAATCCATCAGGCATTTCCTGTCACTACCCCACGTAGTGCGTGACAACACTTTCAGAATATTCATTGTCTTTAAGCACCTGTTCTTTAAATACTTTATATATGGTATGAAGGTTAGTTTTGCGTCCAATATTAGGCCCAGAAACTTATGCTCAGACTTTACAGACAGACGTTGACCATGCAGGTCAATCTCGGGATCGAGATGCACGCCTCTCTTCCGGCAGAACAAGATGCAGGTGCTCTTTTGCGCGTTCAGTTTAAAACCATTCTCATCTGCCCAATGAGAGATCTTGTTCAAACCTAATTGAACCTGACGTTCACACGTTGAGAGGTTACACGACTTAAAACCGACCTGTACATCGTCAACATATGTGCAGTAAAACATATTTCGTGGGATAGCGAGGCGCAAGGAGTTCATTTTGACTATAAAAAGTGTACAACTCAATACACCTCCTTGCGGCACTCCTGTTTCTTGGACAAATGTGCGGAAAGCCGTTATCGCTTCCCAGTGACACGCGCGCTCGTTTTGATTGTTCGCGGGGAGTTCTGTTATCACTTTCTGTTACGCGCAACGCAGGCCGCGTTTATCTTGCATGCCACTTCTAGAACCGTGTCGACGATTGTTGAAACTTTGCATGCTTGACGCGCATATTTCAGTAACCTCTGGAATTCCAGAGATAAAGCGAGAACGTGTTATGACGCGGGTATAAAAGCCGACGTATTACGCCGTTTGTCAGTCTTTCCGTCGACCGACGACTGTTCACGCCGCTATTGCTGTGCATTGTGATTGGCTTTGCTTTCCTGGGCAAAAGTTCGCCCAATAAACAGTTCGCCTGATATCACTTGAGTCGTGCGTACTTCGCCTTGAGTGCTGTGTGCGTCACTACCACGTGACATCTGGTGAAGGTGCTTCTCGGTCCATGTACCATCCGCCCCCGTCCTGCCGTGAGCCAAGCCCAAGCCGCCAAGAGGACGACTCCAACCCGGTCCTTCGAGCTAGCCGCAGACAATAAGGACTCCCGCCAGAATACCTGCCGCTCCCCGACAAGGACAAGAAAACAAGGGCTGCAACGAAACCGGCATCCATGATGACGGAAGCAAGGTCTCCGGCAACCGTGGTTGTCAACCAGCCCAGAGAGCCGCCTACCTTCCGCGGATCGTCATACGAGGACCCGGAAAGCTGGCTCAATGTCTACGACCGCGTCGTAGCCCTTAACAAGTGGGACCCCGACGATAAGCTGCGTCATGTGTATTTCTACTTGGAAGACGCCGCAAGGACTTAGTTCCAGAACCGTGAGTCAATGATTCCAAGCTGGGACGACTTCCGCGCTGCTTTCCTGCCCACCTTTGCCAGCGTCGTGAGGAAGGAAAGAGCCGCATCACTACTTGAGACTCGGGCACAGCTCCCCAACGAAAATGTAAAAATCTTTACGGAGGAGATGACGCGACTTTTCCGCCACGCCGATGCCGACATGCCCGAGGACAAGAAGGTTCGCCTGCTTATGCGAGGAGTGAAGAAGGAGCCCTTCGCCGGACTGATCAGAAACCCGCCAAAGACGGTTCACGAGTTTCTCTCCGAGGCTACCACCATTGAAAGGACCCTCGAGATGCGCACCCGGTAATACAATCGCCGCATGTGCCCAGACATCGCTGAATTACAAGGACTCGGCCGCGACGACCTGCGCGAGATCATAAGGTCTATTGTTCGCGAGCAACTCTGCCGTATGTTCTCGTCGTCTCAGCCCCAAGTCGCCTCACTCGAAGACATAGTTCGCGAGGAGGAACAACGCTCGCTGAGTGTTCCCGAACCACCGACATCCCAAACGGAAGCGATGACCTACGCTGTCGCTGCACGCGGACCTGCCGCCGCTCCTCGTCCACGCCAGGACCCCACGCCTCCGCAGTTTCGTCGCCAGCCACCACCGTCACCTCCGATGCCATCCCGCTCGCTAGTAGTCCAGTGCACGCTTAAGAAAACTCGTTTGGCGCACCCCGAACCACCGCCCACTATGCTACCACTGTGGCGAAGCCGGGCAAACCTACTGCTACTGCCAGTACCGTGAGTTGGGACTGCGTGGCTTCGACGTGAACGCGCCGCGTCCGCGCCCAGGTGAGCAACCACGCGACATCGCCGACTAGACCGCCGGATCACAGTGGCAACGACGACGACCGTTCCGTTCACCTTCGCCTGGCCGCTACGTCTCCCCCAATCGCCGCCAGTACACCGGCTCCAACCGGGGCCGATCTCCAAGCCCCTATCCGGGAAACTAAAGGCAGCAACCGATGGAGGTGCGGTTGCTGCACGACGCAATGTCGAAGATCCTCCGCCGATGACGACCACCACGACGCACGAACCCTCCCGACGTAATCGCAGCACGCAGCCTGACCAGAGTCTCCACGACAAAGTCTCGCCGCCGACGCGACATAGCAGCGCTGGACCAAGCCGACGCAGCCGTGATCCGACGCCTCGACCCCGACCTAACCGGAACGCCAGACGACGAACCACCGACCTCGACGTGACCATCGACGGCCACAGCGTCACCGCTTTAGTCGATACCGGCGCCGACTACACTGTCATCAGCGGTCCCTTCGCCGCCAAGCTCAGGAAGGTTAAGACTGCCTGGGAAGGACCAGACTGAACAGCAGGGGGCCACCTTATAACACCGACTGGTACCTGCACGGCAGAGTGACGACTGACAGCCAGACGTATTCGGTGAGTTTTGTGGTGCTGCAGCAATGCTCGCGAGACGTTATTGTAGGCATGGATTTCCTGGAACAGCATGGCGCAGTCATTGACCTGAGATCCAGATCAATCACGATCTCCACGGATAATGCAACACTATCAGATAGCAACGTCGCATATCATGCCTGGAATGTGACAGAAGAGCAGGTAACCATCCCGCCACTGACGAGCGTCATCATTTCCGTCGCACCAAAGCACCTACCAACTTACAAGGCGTCATCGAAGGCGACCAGTACTTGCTGCTAAATCGTCAGATGTGCGTCGCAAGAGGCATAGCCAAGTTGCATAACGGCGAAGCTAAGGTAATGGTGACGAACTTCAGTAGCGAATACAGGCACCTGAATAGGGGTACGATGGTAGCGCACCTAAGTGACTTTGTGGAAGTAAGCAATGCCTTCGCCCTCACCGATTCTCGCGGACCCGCAACGACGACCGCAATGTCAGTGCCCGCCTTCGACGCCAATCAATGCCAGGCAGCAACAAAAGGAGCTCACGGCCTTACTACAGCAATACAAGGACTGCTTCTCGTCGTCATCGAGGCTTCGTCAGACCCCTCTCGCAAAACATCGCATCATAACCGGCGAATATGCCCGTCCTCTCCGTCAGAGCCCCTACCGAGTTTCGTCACGGGAACGCGAGGCCATCAAGCAACAAGTCGACGAGATGCTGCGTGGCGACATCGTTCAGCCGTCTAAGAGTCCGTGGGCATCACCCGTGGTGTTAGTGAAGAAGAAAAACGGATCCCTATGTTTTTGCGTCGATTATCGTCGACTGAACAAGATCACGAAGAAAGACGTCTATCCTCTCCCATGGATAGACGATGCTTTGGATAGACTCTACAACGCAAAGTATTTTTCGTCGATGGACCTCAAAACCGGCTTCTGCAAATCGAAGTAGACGAGAGTGACCGAGAGAAGACTGCCTTCATAACACCAGACGGCCTGTTCGGGTTTAAGGTCATGCCCTTTGGTCTTTGCTCGGCGCCTGCGACGTTCCAGCGGGTTATGGACACAGTACTCGCAGGCTTGAAGTGGCAGACTTGCCTCGTCTACTTGGACGACGTAGTCGTATTTGCTTCCAGCTTCGACGAACACCTCCGGAGCCTTGAAGCTGTTCTTCAGGTACTCAAAGTCTCCGGACTTACCCTGAAGCCATAAAAGTGCCGCTTCGCCTAGGAGGAGCTTTTGTTCCTTGGCCACGTTATCACAAAGTCGGGAGTACGCCCTGATCCACAGAAAACAGCCGCGATCGCCGACTTTCCTCCGCCCGCCGACAAGAAAGCAGTACGCCGATGTCTTGACCTCTGCGCTTATTACAGGCGCTTCGTCAACAACTTTTCGCGCATTGCCGAGCCGCTGATGGGCCTGACGAAGGCCGACGTCGATTTCAAATGGGAAACGCCGCAAGTCGAAGCATTTCAAGAACTAAAGCGACGCCTGCAAATGCCGCCAATACTCGCGCACTTCGAGGAAAAAGCCGACACCGAAATTCACACGGACGCAAGCAGCACAGGGCTCGGCGCCGTGCTCGTGCAGAGGACCGACGGACTTGAAAGGGTTATTAGTTACGCTAGCCGGTCACTTTCGAAGGCGGAAGCGAATTATTCCACCACGGACAAAGAATGCCTTGCCATCGTCTGGGCTACATCAAAGTTCCGCCTCTACCTGTACGGCAGGCCTTTCAAAGTCGTGAGTGAGCCACCACGCCTTGTGTTGGCTAGCTAACTTGAAAGATTCATCAGGACGCCTCACGCGATGGAGTCTTAGACTGCAAGAATTTGACATCACCGTCGTCTACAAGAGCGGACGAAAGCGCTCCGACGCCGACTGCTTATCTCGCGCCCCCATCGATCCGCCACCCCAGGGTGACCAGGACGATGACTCTTTTTTGGGACCAATAAGTACCGACTACTTTGCGGAACGTCAACGAGCTGACCCAGAGCTGAAGGGCCTCATTGACTACCTAGAAGGCAAGACCGCCGCCGTGCGGAAAGTATTCCGACGAGGACTGGCTTCGTTTTTCCTGCGCAACAACATTCTCCTGAAGAAGAACTTCTCGCCGCTCCGCGCCGACCACCTCCTCCTGGTGCCATCAGCGTTACGTCCAATGGTTCTGGAAGCTTTACACAACGACCCGACAGCCGGACAATCTCGGTTTTTCCCGCACACTATCAAGAATACAAGAGAAGTACTATTGGCCACGCCTCACTGCCGACGTCGCCCATTACGAAAAAACATGCAGAGATTGTCAGCGACGCAAGACGCCGACAACTAGGTCAGCCGGACTTTTGCAACCCATCGAACCACCTCGACGGCCGTTCCAGCAAATCGGCATGGACTTACTGGGGCCGTTCCCGACGTCGACATCCAGAAATAAATGGATTGTCGTATCGACTGACTACCTCACCCGCTATGCCGAAACAAGGGCCTTACCCAAGGGCACTGCCGCCGAGGTCGCCAAGTTCTTCATTGAGAACATCGCCCTGCGTCACGGAGCCCCGGAGGTCCTCATCAACGACAGAGGTACGGCCTTTACGGCTGACCTAACGCAGGCGATCTTGAAGTACACTCAGACAAGCCACCGTCGAACACTCTAAAAACTGCAGCCGGTTTCGCAGGAGTGAAACGACCCAGCTACTCTTGAGGGCATCGTTCTACTCTAGCAAAACGTCGGATGGAGTGAAATGTCTGTACCTCTTGCGGCATGAGAGAGTAAAATGCAATTTCACTCCTCCTCCACCCACGTGATCCTCGCGTTCGCAGCCGCAAACATGGCGGCTGGGGTGGGAGCGGACGAATGAAGAAGACAACAGCCGCTTTCTGAAGTGTTTTTCGATAGAGCTATAGCAGCGACCTTCCTACGAATTCCACGTACGCACAAGCTTTCGCGTACAAACGCGTGCAGTGTACGTTTAATGAACGGTGCCTTCCTCGACTACGAGCCTCAACCGACGGGAGTCATAGCGAGCTGCCTCTCCTGTGTTTTTCCCCGATCGAACGGCCATACCCGTGCTATGTGAGACCCGCCAGCCTACACGCCTTGGATTCTTAGCTTACGTGTGCGAAACGAAGAGGAATACACTTTCAGTGACACAGTAAGCTGTTGTGATCGTCGACGGCTGGTCTCCGAAGCCTCACTGGATATAACTCATACATGTAAAGAAAAAGGCTTCGCTACGACTTCGGCATCGAGCCGTATGACGGCCATGAGCGCGACGACGGTGAAAATACCGTGACTGCGTCCGTCCCGTTCGCAAGTCTGGTAAGTACAGCATAATACCCTAAACACTTATGATGGCAGAGACTATATTTGATATGTGTGCAGAATAACGAACAACGAGGAGTGCATATTTTGTGATCGCCAGCGGTTGTTCGCCGTACAGACGTGCTCGACGGACTCGTAAGGGAACACCGTCGGAATGAAGCGGGTGGTAGCGGAGCACCCGGGTGCCGCTTTTCTTCGCTGGCGTTGATGAAATTCAGCCGCTATTATGTTCGTACTCGCTTCCTCAGGTGCATTTTACATCGCTAACCAGCACTGCGAACTCGCGTTTGTCCGTAAAATGGAATGCCAGCTCATGATAGGAATGCGTTAATCTAAAAGACATTGTATATGTTCCGCGCGTTTAGATTAATAGATCTGTGTGGCGAGTGGCTACCTATGAGCCAACGCTAAATATACACCTGTTCTGTGCATACTTTTTGTTTAATTACGCAGAACAGTACCTTACCACTGGCGCTACATAGCAGGTCAAGTATAGCGGTTATATATACGGGACTTCAGTGTAAGACTGTGTATCGCGAGTGTGTTGTGGTCTTTGTGCTTTGCTGTGGTTGTGTTATTGGCGTGTATGTGCGATCGTGTCATGTTAGCCTGTATGTTCTATGTTCAGTGTGATGTAATTAAATGCCTGCTAATTGTAGCATGGTCGAAAAACTCATTGGTTGTCTTTTTCTTTTTTTTTTTGTCTCTGCTACTCCCTCTGGGAGTACTAGCACCCCGCTTGCTGGGGTAGTAGAGCTCTCTTCAAAAGAGTCTTCGAATCCCCTTCGGAGGCGTCCTACTACTCTGTTTTTTGGGGAGAGTACCGGTACCCTGCAATGGGGTTCATCTACTCTGAAAAAAGGAGTTAAATTTGGGACACGAAAGTACTCCCACAAAGTGAGTGCCCAGCACTCCCTTTGTTTTTAGACTGAACCGCCGCCTACCACCCACAGACAAATGGCCTCACCGAGCGTCTAAGTAAGACCATCGCCGACATTCTGGCCCTGTAAAGACGTGGGATGCCTTACTTTCGTATGTGACCTTCGCGTACAACACGGCCGTGCAAGAAACGACGCATCTTGCTCGATAGAAGCTTATCTACGGACGGAGCCCAACAACGGCGCTTGACGCCATGCTACCGGTCGGCACCGACGAAGAAGATCTCGACGTTGCCAGCTACCTGGAGCGCGCCGAAGAAGCCCGACAGCTAGCCCGCCTGCGTATCAAGAGCCAGCAGACGGTCGACAGGCACCACTACAACCTTCGTCGACGCCACACTGAATACCAACCCGGCGACCTTGTCTGGGTCTGGACGCCAATACGACGACGGGGATTGTGCGAGAAGCTCTTGCGGCGCTACTTTGGACCCTTCAAGGTATACGACGTCGTGGTGAACTGGACTATGAGGTCGTGCCCGATGGCTTAACACCATCCCAGCGACGGCGCGCCAGACCTGAAGTTGTACACGTGGTGCGGCTTAAACCTTATTACGCGCGCTGATTAACTGTGATGCATTGTTAATGTAATTTATTGCATGTACTCTCCCTTTCATGTTCTGTGTTTAGCATCGGGACGATGCTTTTTCAGAGGGGGGTAGTGACACGTGCGGTTGTTTTGATTTAAGCAGAAAGCCGTTATCACTTCCCAGTGACACGCGCGCTCGTTTTGATTGTTTGCGGGGAGTGCTATTATCACTTTCTGTTACGCGCAACGTAGGCCGCGTTTATCTTGCAGGCCACTTCTAGAACCGTGTCGACGATTATTGAAACTTTGCATGCTTGACGCGCATATTTCAGTAACTTCTGGAATTCCAGAGATAAAGCGAGAACGTGTTATGACGCGGGAATAAAGCCGACGTATTACGCCGTTTGTCAGTCTTTCCGTCGACCGACGACTGTTCACGCCGCTATTGCTGTGCATTGTGATTGGCTTTGTTTTCCTGGGCAAAAGTTCGCCCAATAAACAGTTCGCCTGATGTCACTTGAGTCCTGCGTCCTTCGCCTTGAGTGCTGTGTGCGTCACTACCATGTGACAATATTCATGTTGTGACCTGTCATTTATGTGCGTCATGCAGTCCTTACCCATGCAGTGCCTTACCCATTTTCCTATACACCCCATTAACGAAACGGCCAGGAGAGCATCAAGACCATGCCCCGCCACTGTGGTCTAGTGGCTATGGTACTCGGCTGCTCATCCGAGGGTCGCGGGATCGAATCCCGTCTGCGGCGGCTGCATTTCGATGGATGCGAAATGTTGAGGCCCGTGTGCTGTGCGATGTCATTGCACGTTAAAGAACCCCAGGTGGTCGAAATTTCCGAAGCCCTCCATTACGGCGTCTCTCGTAATCAGAGCTGTTTTTGGGACGTTAAACCCCACGAAACAACAGCATCGAGACCGTGCATGTAAGTTATGTCGCTGATGACATGATGTTCATGCTATGACCTGTCATTTATGTTCGTCATGCAGTCATGTTGTGCTATACGAATTTTCGTATACATATCCCATTAACGAAAAAGCCAGGAGCGCACCGAAACCGTGGCACAAACTCAAAGCACCAAGTCGTAGGCGGCTGGATAGATAGATAGATAGATAGATAGATAGATAGATAGATAGATAGATAGATAGATAGATAGATAGATAGATACGCTCAAAGTCGCCGAAGTTCACTAAGAAATGCTTCGCATTTAAAAAGAGGCTCCTTCTATCTGCTCTTTCCGTATAGAGCAAGGAGCTATTGGCCGATGGCAACCCATTCGACTTGCTGACCATGTGCGGGGCCTCCGCTGCAAGCGTTTTTTAACACGAAAGTGTTTTATGCCGGGGTCCACCAAGAAATCTGTGACGTACTTCCGTAACGGAGAACATGTCTGAAACAATACACACGCATTTCATATTGAGAAGGTACCACCCACTGGGATTCGAACCCACAACCAATTAGGATGTGGATGTAGGAATGCGGAGGAAAAGACCGACCTTATGTGTATACTAGATCGCTGTACGATTTCCACCTAATTGATGCCCAGTTAAAGGAAACATATTTAGAAGCAAAATCGCTCTTAAATTAATATCGCCTCCCTTCGTTGTCAGCGGTGGTGCTGCCACCTGGGAACGATGGAGCGAAGCCGCAAATTGTCGCCTTAATATGCGCGCCGGCAGTTACCGTTTCAGTAGCTTCGACACCTCCATCGCTGCACAAGCTCTGGCGTCCTATTGGAGCTTTGCTTCAGCCACTGCCGCTACATAGTCTTGTATGACGTCTGACAGCCATTTGCTTACAGGGCGCTAAATCAACATACAGAAGAGAGGGGCACACGGACACACATATAAGCAACTAGCCCAAGAGGAAGCTTTACTATGATAGCCAGTTGCGATGCGACGTGCTCTTCTCCAGAAACGCAAAGACAGCCGTCGATCAGCAAATGATGCGCCTTTCGCACGGCGAAGTGTGCGTTCGCAAAACGATCCGTTGACAAACAGCTCGGCTTCGCTTGCAAGTTTTCACCGTTTGCGAACGCTCCTGGTTTTGTGCAAATTTGTGTAGGGCGCTGCCACGCGCAATGCAGTGTCTCCCGAGAAGTGTGGGTCGTTCGAGAGCGCTCGCTTGTGTGTAACTGTCGAGGATCCCTGTGCAGTGCCCCTGGTGTGTACATGCAAGGGGTTCACATGTCCACAGTGCGCAACGCATCTCTATTCATCACATTGCCGCTTATGTGCGAAGACATGTTTCACTTCCGTGTTATACCCATTCCTGTGACATAGTGATCAGCAACATCCTTTTTTAAATAGGAAGCGCACGCGTGCCCTGCGCTCGCCTTTCTGTGCGTTGTCAGCGCCCACGTCGAAGTATGTACGTATGAAGTATGTATGTATTTGTAAATGTTCAAATCCCATAAATTCCATAGCAAGGTGTCCATAAACTCATCATACATGTGGTTTACCAAACATCCATCAGTGAATGTAGATCGGTTTATACTCGATCTTTCTTGCCTAATGCGGACTAGGACGAATTAGGATGGATTTGTGCGGATTACAGATGATTAAGGCGCATTAGGGTGAATTAATACAGATTTGAGTCCATTAATCCAGATTATGGGATATTAGAGCTGATTAGGGTAGATTAAGAGATTAGGCTGGATTAAGAGGCATTACAGCACCTTAGAGTTGACTGTATAGTGTGGAATAAAATGGACTTTAATGTTTACCTTAATTAGCCGGAGCATAATCGTCTGAGTCCCATTAGGCTTGGCTTAGCCCTAACGTAATTAGATCTAGCTTAAAAATAACCTAATTAAGTGAAACCTAATCCGGCATCGCTTAATAAACTTGACTTAATTAGCCATCGCATTGTTCATTGGTACGATTTAAATAAACTAGAGTTAATTAGTCTAGACCCAGTTACACTGGGATTTATTATGTTAGCTTAGCTGGCCTATTGCAAAACCCAGCGCAACTGGGCGCCAGCATCCAGCGCCATGCCTGATTATGGGCCCAGTGTGACGCAGCATACTGGCACGCTGGCGTGCCACGGGATACTGGGAGGCGCGGGTTAATGGCACGCAAAACCGCTTTAGAGCAAAAAAAAACGTGGTGCTTCCCTGCCATACACGTTACACAATAAATATAAAAAAGTTAGAGGACGCGTTATAGCAAAAAAAAGAAAAAAATGTCTCCCGAGACCAGGACTCGAGCGAGGCACCTTTGCATTGCCCACCCAGCGCACCACCACTGCGCCACGTCAGAAGGCGGTCAGCCGCCCGAAAACACGTTAGTCAGCGGTGTGACTGGCCATCAGACGTCGTTTGCAGCAATACACACAACACAGACATGCTTTTTATGCGCAGCTGACCCTCACCCTTTTATCAGAC
Source organism: Hyalomma asiaticum (assembly GCA_013339685.2). Taxonomy (NCBI): domain Eukaryota; kingdom Metazoa; phylum Arthropoda; class Arachnida; order Ixodida; family Ixodidae; genus Hyalomma; species Hyalomma asiaticum. The sequence goes on along the minus strand of CM023486.1, from coordinate 691,478 downwards.
GAAAGACACAAGCCGCCGATCATGCATGACATTCGAATAATGGCGACAGCAGTCAGTATATTATACAATTCATATCTAATACTGAAAAAATATAAGTAGACCGACGGGAAGGGACTATCGGTTGTTGCGGCTGAGCTCGATAGCCTTTTCTTGCTCTTAGGAATAGTCGGCATGTGTGTAGATGCGTTTTGTGTAGAATATAATGCCGCTCGATAATTGAACGTGTACTTCAAGTGGCACTTAGCAGTTTTCTCGCTCAAATGGTGATATCTTAGGACAGCGGCAGTACCAGTGTCCGACATACACAGGTTCATCGATGCTCACAACTCTTAATCGCTTCGCAAAAAGGAAGCACAGTGCAGTGGGAAACCTCTCATCATCTTTGTTCGGTAAGCCGTACTGATCGACAAGTATATGTGATTGCATTTGAGTCGGAGAAGAGTGTGGCAGCCACTTTCGTTACATATATGTGCTTGCTCAAGGCGCATCGCTTCGATCCTCACCGCTTCATCTTCAAGCACCGTGAAGAAATAAAAATCATCTGTTGAGGTTAACCGATGCCTAGGGCTGTACTGAGCAGTAATTTTGATTCGTCGTAGTAGCGTATTCTTAAGGTTTGGACTGCCGTTCGCGTGTAGACGAACTCGGCCGGTACGCTATGCCCAAGCTTCACTGGGAGCATACTGGGACAGACCGATCGGGACTCGGTAGCTTGAGAAAGCTAAAGTTATTGTATATTAGCTCAAGAAGCTTTCTCATGATTACTTCTTGGCGCATTTGGCGCGCGGCGAAACCGTTCGATCGCTTTTTTTGCGTGAGTTGGGATCTCCGCTTTGAGAGCGTCATTAAATTGCGAGACGATGTAACATTTTACTGTTGTTTGCACCGACTCCTCCACACAAGTGAACACTACAGCAGAACTATTACCAGAGTGGTTCATAGACTTCACAAACAGTGTCTAAGCTAAGTGCGGGGAAAATTCAAAAAAAATACAGCATATCCAGGGAGTGAATGATGATGAGTGGGCGAAGCTGCGGACGTTCATCGTAGATCGTGCCGAGTTCCGGATTAATTTAGTTAACGCGCACGCTACGAATCCATATGGTTCAACTAGGCACAAGCGAAATCTCCCACCGGCACTTCATTGCAACTCAAGATCCAGTGCGTATATATGTATATATATATATGGGTGGCCGGTGAACGGTTCCCCAGCGCGAGCAGTCGGTATTTTTCAATCAAGAAACTCGCTAGAAGACGCTGCCTGCGTCAAGCTTGTCTCTCGCGGGTGAGGGCGCGTTCTTCTTCTTTGCTAGGAGGTGGAGCGTTCATCGAAGAAAGAGCGTTTCCATAGTCAATGCGCGCCTTTCGCTCTCTCTCTCTCTCTCTCTGTCTCTCTCTCTCACAAGACAGCAGATGGAAGAGTCAGACAGGTACCACGCCGGGCGGCACGGAAAAAGCCGCCAGGGGGCCAAGGAGTGCAAGTGCACCTCTTATGGGCTCCACTTTTTCAAGCTGCTTTTCGTGGTCAAAGCAGGCCAAGTTCTTGTCTTTCTGTGCTAGCCAATTCGCGAAGTTGCAAGGAATCGAGTGAGACCCTCCACCAAACAGTGAGTGAATGCTTATCGCCACTTTCGGACTCTCATCCTCTCGAGGCCGCACTCTATGAACTAACCCTAACGCTGTGATAGAACGCGAAGGACACCCGCGTCTCGCGCCTGTGGGCGCCGGCACCAGCGTCTCCACCGGTGTGCCAGCGTCGCATGTGCACGGCTCCTGGACGCGGGAGACGCGCCCCTGTCTCGACGAGGGAAGCGTAGAGGGACACTCTACCTGCAACTCGAAACCTCTACTTTGGAGATAAAGAATCCGCTACGGACATGCCTGAGGGTACAGCACCGTCCGCCTCACCGCGATGCTCCGCTTACCGCGAGACAGCACGAAAGCGAGCGGAAAGCGTGCCATGCTCCAGCATGTTTCAACTCATCAACACGGTCGAGGCACTACGGACACGCCAACAACACGGCGAAAGGCTTATTAGGCTAGCCGAGCGCCTCCCGTTCTCCGCCAATTAGCCACTGCCCCCAGCGCCAGTCAACAGGGAGGCGTCCCCCAGTACCCCCCAGGCTGCTCTGGACGCCATCGCCTCTGCTGCAACATTTCCCACGCCGCAAGAGAGCCCTGATCTCACCGATGGCTGCTCGCAACCATGCGGCCCTGCCAGCGTGCCGCTCCCGCAGAAGTCCGACACTGAGGTGGAGATCATGGACACCTCCTCCTCCCGTAAGCGCCCCCGGCCCACCGAGAATACCAGCGACGACGAGGGGTCATCACGCAAATTGCCAGCCGTTACCCCAGCACCGGAGTCCGGCACCCCCCCACCAGTCGAGGCCTCCGCCGTGCTCCACGATGCCGACGACGGCTTCCAGACGGTGCAGTCAAAGTCGCAGAAGCGCCGTCAGCGCGCCGCAGCGGCAGCTGGTACCGCCGCCCGTTGCGTACCTCCGTCTGGCAGCACACACTCCGGCTCTTCTGCAGCAGCAGCGGCACCTCCTGCTGTTGTAACAACCACGCCCACTTCTGTGTCGACAAGGGCATCTCCCCAGCAGTGCGGCATCACAGTGCTCTTCCGCCCCGCTATTCCTGGAGCCACATTTCCCCGAACCTCTCGGCTCTCCCTCGCACAGGCCCTATCGGCGTTACCTGGCGTGCAGGAGGTCCGGGTGAACACCAAAAAGAACGTCGTGGCGGCCGACGCGACCACACCTGACTGGAGGGACCGCCTGCTGGCCACAACCGAACTGGCGGGAATCCCCGTAAACGCCCGCATGCCTGCTGACCGCACCCAGAGCTCGGGCATCGTGCAGGGCATCCTCGGCAACTACACGGAAGAGGAGCTCCTTGCCGGTGTTCAAAGCGATGTGCCGGTACTCGCCGCTAAGCGCCAGGGACGGCGCTCATTCTGCGCTTTGCAGCATCGACTCCGCCTGCCCAGGTCCGCCTCTTTCGGATGGTCCATGCTGTTCGAGCTTGTCGGCCGCGCCCCCTGCAGTGCCTGAGGTGCGGGAGCTATGACCATACCACAGCCACATGCAACAGAACACAGCGATGCCTGCGCTGTGGCGGCGGGCCTCACGGGGACAGCACGTGCACCAGTAAGGCCAAGTGCCTCCACTGTGGTAGAGCACATACGGCAGACTCCCCTGATTGCCAACTGTGGCAGAGGGAACGAAAGCTCGCTACCATCAAGGCCTCTGCCCCGTCCTTCCAACGCATAGGGAGGCGATGGCAGCCCTTCAACAGCCAGCAGCCTCATCTCCTCCGGCCCCCACGAGCCAGGAAACAGGAATAAGTTATGCGCAAGCAGCCAAGAAATCAAGGGGAGCACGCAAGCCTCCTGGCCACCCGGGCAATCAGCGAGCCTGCCCTAAACACCACCATGGCCAGGAGCTGGCCGACATGCGCCTCCTTCTGAGGGCTGTAGGAGAGCTTCTCCCTCCCGACAACCAGCTGCGATCCATCTGCCTCCAGGCCGGTGGACCGTGCCCTCCCCCCAACCATCATGGCTGACAGACCTTCAACAGCGCCTGTGCACCGCCGCCGCCGCCGCCCGAGTGTTCTCCAATGGAACGTAAACTCGCTGCGGCAGCGGCACGCAGACTTAGCCCTCCACCTTTTGCAGAGTGAGTACGACGTGCTCGCTCTGCAGGAAGTGTACGCTCGGGCCGAAGAGCTCCGCCTACCGGGCTACGTGGGCTACAGCAGTAGAACCGGTTGCATCCAGGAGGCCTGCCATGCTGCCCCTTGCCTGGACGATGGCCATCAGCAAGGGCCCGCCCGTTGCGCTCTATACGCCAGACGAGAACTGCTTCAAGCAGAGGTGCCGGTAGCCGACCTTGTCGGGGGCCCCTTCGAGTGCTGTGCCGTGCGTATACGCCTTGAAGGGGTTGACACGACTGTAGCGAGCATGTACGTCCGCCCCGGCCAACCCTGGAACCCTGCGTGCCTTCGGCAGCTGGTGCACAGACTGGGCAAGGACTTCCTGCTGTGCGGCGACGTCAACGCCCACCACACGTCTTGGGGCAGTTGCCGGTCCTGTCCACGTGGAAAGGAGCTCAGGGACATCATCCAACAGCTGGGGCTGGTCAACCTCAACACCGGATTACCCACTTTCCTGCGTCGGACCGGGCGGCTTGTCCGTTCAGCTATCGACGTCAGCCTAGCCACTGAGGGTTGCCAGTATGCATGGTCCCCATTCCCCGACTCGTGGGGATCAGACCACCTGCCCCTCCTGCTGTCCCCGTTCCATGGGAGAGCCCCCAGAGACCGAGAATACCACGTGGTGAACTGGCGGGTCTACCGGAAGCTGCTCAGGGAGGACAAGGGCGGCAGAGATCTCTTGGAGCTGATGGCAGACAGTGCGAAGGCAGCCACTGTTACCACAAGAGTCCAGGCCGGCAAGCCGGTTCCAGATATCAAGCACCTGGCCCTGAGAGCTGCAAGACGCCGTGCCGAACGCCAAGCCCTGCGCAAAAACGAACCCGAACTCTGGACAGCCTTCCGGAGGGTTGACGCCGTCTGCAGACGCCACGCATGCAGACGCAGAAGCCAGGGCTGGGTGAGCATATGCGCCTCCATCAACCACTCACACGATGGCACCCGTGCCTGGCGCCTCCTGTCATGCCTGCTACAAGTTCCCCGCGCATCCAACCAGGTGCTGTCCGTGGCCATCTACCTCGGTATCCAGGAAGCGGCCCTAAGTGAGCTCCTGGCTGACCGTTTCGCTGCCAGGAACACCACTCAACTGGCAACTACACCATCGTCTGCTGCCCTTCCATTGCCAGCCTCCTGCCACCATCCAGGGTGGGTGGTTGCGAAAATCCAGGAATTGTGCAACGAGCCAATCAGGATGCATGAACTGGAAGCTTCCCTCAAGGGTTCGAGGCGACGCAGTGCACCAGGAGCTGATGGTATTGTGGCGATGTGCGACCTCGCAGACCGACGAAGTCTCGAACTTATCATAAAGAATGCAAGCCCGACGCGTCCGCTGTGATTCAGAGTACTTTACTGACTGAAATGGAACGCTAGCGCGCGCAGGCCCGTGGCAGCGGCACCTGCCTCGTGCAAGAGCGAGCGTTTCGTCATTTTTAATGCGACGCTGATGCTGCTGCCGCTAGCTGTCGCTACAGAGGGCTCCCCCCCTAGAGAGGAGGAAAGTCCGACGAACGATCGGATGGTGAGGCCAATGGCAAGGTTGCTTCGAAGTAGGCAGGCTTGAGACGTTCCAGAGCGATTGTGTCGGGCCGTCCGTTGACGTTGACAACGAATGTCGACGCACGATGCTCCAGAACTCGATACGGCCCGGAGTAGTGCGGCTGCAAAGGCTTCCGCACAGCACAGTTTCGTACGAAAACATGTGTAGCAGAGGTGAGCTGCGGAGACACGTAAGGAGACCTCGGTTCGTGCGGTCGTGTAGGCACGGGACGTATTTGCTGGAAGATGTTTTGTAGTTCGGAGACGTAGTCTCCGGCTGGTGGCACAGGTGTTTTGGCTGGGGGATCGAAGAAGTCGCATGGCAGGCGTAACGAAGTGCCGTAGACCAACTCGGCGCATGAGCAGCCCAGGTCGGTTTTGATGGCAGCTCTGATGCCAAGCAAGACGAGTGGTAGTTGGACGACCCACTTCTCCGGTGATCCATGTGCCATGAGGGAGGACTTGAGATGCCTGTGGAAACGCTCGACCAATCCATTTGTTTGCGGGTGGTATGAGGTCGTGCGGAGGCGCGTCGTTCCGAGAAGCTTGAGGAGTTCGTTGAAGAGCGCCGAATCAAACTGCCGACCGCGATCAGTGACTACAGTAGATGGGCAGCCAAACCTTGCAATCCAAGTAGATACGAAGGCTGCTGCAACTGTGGGCGCTGATATGTCGGCGATGGGTGTAGCTTCTGGCCACCGTGTATAGCGGTCGATGCATGTCAATACGTAGCTGTAGCCCTTGGAAGGTGGGAGAGGGCCGACGAGGTCCAAGTGCACGGTGTCAAAACGCGCGTCCGGAGGAAGGAAAGACATCGTAGGGGGGACGGGATGGCGATGGATCTTGGAGCGTTGACACGGCAAACAGCAGCGCACCCAGTCGCGAACTAGTGCGTTTAGCTGAGGCCAAACATAGCGATTGGAAATGAGCTTCTGTGTCGCGCGAATCCCGGGATGCGAAAGACTGTGTACCGCATCGAACAGGCGTCTGCGGAGCGGTGCCGGAATGAAAGGTCGGGGTGTGCCAGTAGAAGTATCACAGACTACCGAAGTACCATCGGAACTCAAAACGACGTCCTCCAGTTGCAGAGACGTTGACGAATTTCGGAGGGTACGTAGCTCGGTGTCGTCACGCTGGTGAGTGGCGAGTAGGCCGACGTCGATGATGGAAGGCTCTGCGGTTGGTGTGGAGACTGCATCGACGCGGCTCAGAACATCGGCAGGAATGTTGTCGGTGCCTTTTACATGACGGAACGTTGTTGTGAACTCCGAGATGTAAGAGAGATGTCGACTCTCGCGAGGCGAGTAGCAAGACGCCGATCGGTTCATCGCGTGCACAAGGGGCTTATGGTCGGTCAAGACAGTAAACTGACGACCTTCTAGGAAGTGCCGAAATTGACGGACAGCCAAGTACACGGCGAGTAGCTCGCGGCCGAAAACGCTGTAACGGGTATGTGCAGGCTTCAATTTCTTGGAGAAGAAAGCGAGTGGATGCCATGTACCGTTGATCAATTGCTGCAAAACGGCGCCAACAGCGTTGTTCGACGCGTCTGTCATGACAGCAGTCGGTGCGTCTGGTTTCGGATGTCTCAGCAGCGTTGCAGTGGCGAGGGCAGACTTGGCTCTTGTGAATGCGTTGGCGGCTTCTTCAGTCCACTGAAGCTCTTGCTTCCGTTTCGAGCTTAGCAGATCGTCTAGAGGGGCCACAAGTCGTGCACAATCGGGTATAAACCGTCGATAGAAATTGACGAACCCGAGAAATTGGCGAAGCTTGGTCATTGTAGTCGGCCGTGGAAAATCTTCGACTACGCGAATCTTGGACGGGAGTGGCCGAATGCCGTTCGCGTCGACTACGTGTCCAAGGAACTCGAGTTCCTGTCGACCAAATTCACTTTTGGCGGCGTTGATGACGATTCCTCGGCTGGCAAGGCGGGAGAACAACAACCGCAGGTGTTGAACATGTTCTTCAACGGAAGGGCTTGCGACAAGGAGGTCGTCGATGTAGGCAAAGACGAATGGCAAGCCTCGTGTGACGGAGTCGATGAAACGCTGGAACGATTGGCCAGCGTTTCGTAGGCCGAAGGGCATTCGGAGGAATTCAAAAAGACCGAAAGGTGTGGTGATAGCGGTCTTCGGAATGTCTTCCTCGGCGACTGGTAGCTGATGATAGGCGCGAACTAGATCAATCTTGGAAAAGATCGTCGCGCCGTGCAGCGCTACCGTGAAGTCTTGGATGTTCGGAAGCGGGTAGCGATCAGGAACTGTGATGTTGTTGAGCGCGCGGTAATCGCCACATGGACGCCAATCTCCAGTCTTCTTAGGTACCATGTGAAGCGGAGACGCCCAGTTGCTAGAAGAAGGTCGGATGATACCGAGTGCGAGCATGTGCTCGAACTCCGCGCGAGCAACCTTGAGTTTCTCAGGGGACAAACGCCGAGGTCGAAAATAGACCGGAGGGCCGGAGGTGACGATGTGGTGACAAACGTCGTGTTGGACCGGTTGCGTCCAGTCCGGCTGGCGTGTCAGAGTGGAAAACTCACGGAGGAGCTCGGCGAATGGTTGTTCCAGCATAGAAGATATGGGCGCAATCGGCGATGTGGTTGTTGCAGGGGCGCCGGTAACGGTCAGGTGAGTGACAGTGTCGATAAGACGACGCTGTTTCACGTCGACAAGGAGTCCATAGTGGTGCAGGAAATCAGCTCCGATGAGGGCGCGTCGGACGTCTGCAACCAGGAAAATCCAGCGAAACGCTCGTCGGAGGCCAAGATTGAGCATGACGGAGCGTGATGCGAAAACGGGAATCTTGGTACCGTTGACGGCTTGCAAAAACGACACAGGTGTCGCTTTTCGGTCGGAGCGTTGAGCAGGAAGGATGCTTACGTCTGCTCCTGTGTCGACTAGGAAACGTTGTCCAGTGGCTCTGTCTGTGAGGTAGAAGAGGCGACTTGTGTGCTGGGCCGGACCACTTGTCGGCGTCCGAGGTCGGCCGGCCTGTTTCCCTGCCACGCGCACGTGCGCCGGCAGTGACGAGCGTCATTTCCAAAACGGCGATGGTAGTAGCAGACGCCAGGCTTTGGCGACGCGTGACGGCTGGTGGGCGTGCGTCTCGACTTGCTGGAACTTCGGTGGCGTGAAGAACGAGGTGACGCGCGGCGATGTTCAGCTGCAGAGACGACGCGTTCGAGACGCTCACACAGGGCGTCGAGCGGCGAATGTGGTGTCGAAGAAGATGGCAGCGTTCGCAGCGTGGTTACGCCCTCAGCAGTAGACGCTGTCGTGGCTGCGATGCTTGGGGCGGCTACTTCCATCACCTTGTCGGCCAACGCGGCAAGTCCGGTGAGGTCCATGGTAGAAGCTGTCGCCAAAACCATCTGCACGTTAGCCGGTAGTCGTTGTAAAAACAACTCGCGTAACAGCGCGTCGTCGATGGATCTCGCGTTGTCTCCGAGCAGCTGCTTCATTCGGCGAAGAAGTTGACTGGGGCGTCTGTCGCCGAGTTCTTCAGCGGACAGGAGCTGCTGGATACGAGAACGCTGTGAAACTGCCGTGCGCTGTAGCAGGGTCGCCTTGAGATCGTCATAGGCGTTCGCAGACAGCGAGGTGCTCAACAGATCCGCTACTTCGTCGATGGCGGTAGGCGAGAGTGCCGCAACAGCGTAGTGGAACTTCGTAGCTTGAGAGCGGATACCAGCAACTTGAAATTTTGATTCCGCCTGAAGAAACCACGCCGACGGGTGCTGGTCCTAGTACTGAGGAAGGCGGACAGCTATGGTTGAGCAGGAGGGCTCACCGCGTTGCTCGGGGAGGTGCTGGTCTCGAGAACTCGTACTGTCGGTCCGTTCCATGGTCGTTTCTGCCACGGAAACGTATGGCCACTATCACGTCCGGGTCACCAAACTGAGGCGATGTGCGACCTCGCAGACCGACGAAGTCTCGAACTTATCATAAAGAATGCAAGCCCGACGCGTCCGCTGTGATTCAGAGTACTTTACTGACTGAAATGGAACGCTAGCGCGCGCAGGCCCCTAGCAGCGGCACCTGCCTCGTGCAAGAGCGAGCGTTTCGTCATCTTTAATGCGACGCTGATGCTGCTGCCGCTAGCTGTCGCTACAGTATCACCTTCCAGATGCTCCGCAACTTGGAGGAAGGACGCCGTCAACAACTCCTGGAGCTCTACAACGATGTCTGGAGCACTAGCGAGCTGCCGGACACCTGGCGTACAGCAGTGGTTGCTCCGCTGCTGAAACCTCGGAAACCCTCCACGGCCCTCTCTTCGTACAGGCCGGTCTCCCTCACATCTGCTGTCTGCAAAGTGCTGGAGAAGGTGGTCCTGGCAAGGCTTGAATGGGTGGCCGACGAGCTGCACTACTTCCCGGAACAGCAGACGGGCTTCCGACGGCATCGTTGCACGGCGGACTCCATTGCCGACGTCATTGCCACCCTGGAGGACGCCAGGAGCTGTGGGTACGTGGCCATGCTGCTGCTGCTGGACGGGGAGAGCGCCTTCGATGGACTGCCTCACACGACCATTCTGGCGGCCTTGGATCGTCTCGGCATCAGCGGTTGCATCCGAGGCTTTGTGACCGCCTTCCTGTCAGGGAGAACCTTCTGCGTCCGTGTTGGAAAGGAGACGAGTCAACCAAGGACCATCACCGCTGGTGTCCCACAGGGCTCTGTGCTCAGTCCCCTTCTTTTCAACATGGTACTCGCGGGACTTCCAGGTTCCCTCCCGGCAGATACCAGGTTCCCCGCCCACTGCTCCCTCCATGCCGATGACGTGGCACCTTGGGTACGGGGACCCAGGCGGTCCATCCCAGGCATCAGGAGATCTCTGCAAGCTGCCTTGGACGCGGCAATCTCCTACCTCGGAAACATCGGCCTCAAGGTCTCTGCCACCAAGACTGAGGCCCTGCTGATCCACCCGGTTGCCTCGGCCCGGCTCTACGTCAAACGGCTGAGGGTTGGCAACAACAGCCTGCCATGGAAGCCGGTGGTGAAGTACCTGGGTTTCACCATTGACCACCGGCTCACCTGGATCCCGGCTGCTAAGGCCGCTGCAGCCAAGGTGCGACGAGTCCAGGGGGCCATCGGAAAATTGCAGCAACGTGGCCGCGGCTGCTCTACCAAATGGGCGCTGCGGCTGAACCAGGCTGCGGCATCATCCATCCTGCTCTACGCGTTCCCGCTGGTCAACCTGACGCCAGCTAGGAGGTGTCTGCTGGAAGGGCTACACAGGGGTGCGTTGCGCTCCATCCTGGGGCTCCCCAAGAACTCCCCAGTAGCAGCGACCCTTGCAGAGGCTGGCGAGTGGCCTCTGTCGCTACGCATGCTCCAGCGGGCACTCGGGCACATCGACCGCCTCCACCATGCCGCTGATGGAAGGGCCCTGCTGGAACGCCTTCGATGTCAGCCGCACTCTCGGATGGGTGGCCTTTGCCAGCTGTACCACCAGATGATGCCGGATCCACCCGTGCCTGTTGCTCCTCCACCGCCACACCACCGCCCACCTGAGGTCCATCTCTCACTGGACGGGGCAACGAAGCAACGCACACCTTCGGCCGCTCTGCAGCAGGAAGCTTCCTGCAAACTACAGGAACAACTGCAGGGGCGGCTCCAGGTGTTCACAGATGGATCCGTGCTGCCAGACGGGACCGCAGCAGCAGCATGCGTCATCCCTGCCAGGGCCCGCAGCAGGCAGTGCCGGCTGCCTTTCCCTGCAAGCTCCACAGCCGCGGAGCTGGCGGGACTCCATCTGGCTGCAGATCTACTGGCGGAGGACATCCCTGAAGAACCGGTTGCCATTCTCTGCGACAGCAAGGCGGCGCTGCAGACCTTGGCTAACCACCGACGTGCTGGGCTGACCGGAAGCCTCCTGGCGACGAAATTTGAGGCCCTTGCTGCTACCGGAGTGTCCGTCTCCTTCCACTGGCTGCCCTCGCACGTGGGCATAGCTGGCAACGAGGAGGCGGATACACTTGCGAAAGCTGCCCACCTCCCTAGTGTCCCGCTGACCCAGGCAGTGGCGGCGAGGGACTACTCCCAGGCCCGCCTCCAGCGCCTCATCGTCTCGATTCACCCTGACCGAAGGGTGGCAAGCGGGCACGCCCCCAAGCCACTTCCCGAGAAGGGCCTTACGAGGAGGGCCAGGGCCACACTCCTGCGACTGCGGACTGGCTGCATCTGGACAGCAGCCCGCCGACATGCCAAGGGCCTTTGCGCCTCTCCAGCCTGCAGCCGCTGCGGGGACCCTGCGACTCTCGAACACCTCCTCTGTGCCTGTCCCGGACTTGCACAGGAACGTTCGAGGGTCATCTCAGCCTACCGGAGGCAGGGACTTCCAGCCACCACACTCCACCACTTGCTGTTCCCGACTCGCCCCCGTCTACCAGCGCGGCAGTCTCTGGTGGACTTCATAGATGAGACGGGCACCGCAGCCTACCACTGAGTCCGGGTTGCCCTCCCGCGCCTCCCCTTTCCGCCGGCTTACTTCTGCAGTGCTGAGCGAACCCTGAGATCTCTCATTACCTTTCAGTCCTCTTTATTTCCCATCACCCCCTCCCCAAGACGCTGCGCCGTGCTCCCATTTTGGGCTGCAGAAATAAGCGTCTTTTCCTTACCATAATCACTACCACCACCACCACCACGCGCCGAGCGCGAGTGCGAGCCTCCAGGGGCGCGAGCTCTCGAGCGCGAGCCTCCAGGCGGCGCGAGCCATCGAGTGGTCACGTACCACGACGAGCTAGGAGGGACAGACCCACGGGTTTAAGAGCTTCGCCCTTAAAATATAAACATTCACATCCCGTAGCACTTAGTGCGCCTGGACGCCGTACGCCGCGCATTGCTGCATACTGTAGCTCGCAACGATGAAGTGCGGCCAAGCCGTAAATGTTCCCAGAGTCCTCACACCTACTGAAATCCACTGATACTTGCCCCAGTGTAGAGCGTGCGACTGTAAAACCAGTGCCAGCGTCTCTTGGGCTGCTTCCAGTGTGTTCCGCACTGGTGCCAGCGCGCAGCCTCCCAGTGTACAGCGCTTCTCTCACTGGTACCAGTGACATTCCAGCTATGCCAGCTTGTCCTAGTACAACGCCAGCGCACACCAGTGCAAGCGAGAGCTGCCAACGTCACAGTGTGTAGCGCCCAGTGAAATATCATCGTTTCCACCGCGTTTCGCGTGATCCCAGTACGGAAAACGTAATGGAAATACACTGGGGGTGCTGGTATTTGCAATAGGGTGAGCATGGCTTAATGAGTCGTACCTTAATTAGACCTGATGAATGTAGTGCTAGTCTAATTCATCTGTAATTACTTAGCCTCAGCTTAATTACGCTTATCTTCATTAGTAATGTACTTTTCTATAGTTAAATTCAACCTAATTCAACTCGGCTTCATTAGTCCCTGCTTACTTGCACTAGGCTTCATTATATTAACTCAATTACAATTCGCCTAATTTGGCTTACCCTATTTAGGCTCGAGTTATTTACCATATCATATTTACTGCTTAATCATTTGTCGTACCTTAAATAAGCATATCTTACCTTAATTAGGCATGAGATTTTGTCATAGCCTGATTCAGCCTGAATTGGATAAGTTTGGCTTAATTAGTCCTATGTATACTTGGGCTCCACTTAGTACTAATTAGGTTCTACTGAATTAGCCTAATTAGGCCTTACCTAACTAGTTCTAGGAAGCTTAAGTTGGCTTTACTATAGATTGGCACGGACACGCTGACACTACATGGCCTTCTGGAGTTTTCTGCAGATTTCACAGTTTCACCAATAGCTTATACAGCTTCGCGAGTAAAATTGAACTAGTGCATTTTAGGGTGCATACACACCTGAAATTTGTCCATCAGTCATACCGCATCTGAACACATCTTATTCCACATTAACCTGTCGACACCTATGGGTCCAAGCCATGAAGCCTTTCGAGAGTCGTGCATTCGAGCACGACTGACCTGAAACTTATGAACCATTAAATAACTTGAGGTTATGCATAACATATAGTTTCCTACTAAAATAGTAGAGGGAAAACTAGCGCTGCGATCGTCAACATGCCATGGGAATGATGGGTGTGACATGGATTTGTCTAGACTTCTTGCCTGGGGCTTCAAACGTTCTAGTGGATTTGTTTACTCCTGTTTTTAGCGTCAGTGACACGAGTGACATTACTATATATATTTTTTTCATTATGCGACGAAGGCTGTAGTGTACGTTGTAGTGCTGGAGAGCATGAGACTGTCGCAGTCGTTTGCAATGATGAGGTGCCGTGCAGCCTGTTCCGTGGTTGTGTTTGTTGATGGATGGCTACACATAATATTTGCAGTCGTACCCAACTTTAGAAATACTTGCGCTGCGTGTCGCGAACGTTATTGATGCGATTTTGCTGTTCTTTCTCTTAGGGGCGAAGCTACTTAAGGCGTAGGCTTGTCTGCCTTTGTCTGTCGTAGCCACCGAGAGCTCGCGCGCCGGGAGGCTCACGCTCGCCCTCGGCGCGTGCCTCCCGGCGTGCGAGCTCCCTCACTCTTCCATCTGCTGTCTTGTGAGACAGAGAGAGAGAGAGAGAGAGCGAAAGGCGCGCGTTGACTATGGAAACGCTCTTTCTTCGATGAACGCTCTACCAGCTCGCAAAGATGGAGAACGCGCCCTCACCCACGAGCGACAAGGAGAGGCAGCGTCTTCTAGCGAGTTTCTTGATTGAAAAATACCGACTGCTCGCGCTGGAGAACCGTTCACCGGCCACGCATACATATATATAGGCATTGGATCTTCACTTGCAATGAAGTGCCGATGGGAGATTTCGCTTGTGCGTAGTTGAACCATAAGGATTCATAGCGTGCGCGTTAACTAAATTAATCCGGAACTCGGCACGATGTACGACGTGGAAGCGCAGGAATCTCATCAAGACCAGGAGCATAAATGACATCGCATGTGTGAGATGTATGAGTGGAAATGTCATGGGTGATTTACGGTAACACAGAACGATCTCCAGCTTCGCCCACTCGTCATGGTTCACTTCGTGGAGATGCGTGGATTGATCCATAGATGGTGCGGAGGCGCTCGCTCCGTGCTCTAGTGTGATAGGAGAGCGCTAGATGGCGGCTGCGGATTCACAGCATATCCATGGAGTGAATGATGATGCGTGGGGCGAAGCTTCCGTCTGTCTGTCTGTCTGTCTGTCTGTCTGTCTGTCCGTCCGTCCATCCGTCCGTTCGGACAGATGCGGACAGATGAAGGGGCAAAGGAAGCCACGGCTTATGCAAACGGTAACCACCACGGCTCACGACCAACGAAGAAAACACGGCTAAAGTACGAAAACGGAAAATCACGGCTCGCGAATAAAATGTCTTGTATATATACACACAGTGTTTGTGACGTCCTTGATGATGTACTGGGCAAGATTCACGGAAGATTCACGGTTTTTACCGATGAACTTCCGGAGCTTCGCCCTCTCATCATCACTCCGTGGATATGCGTGGGTTTTTTTTTTCTTTTCTATGAGGCCTGATAGAATCGGTAAGCGTAGGGTCGCTTTCACGGCTGACATACATCCCTTACGACAAGGCTGTCCGTATATCTTTTTGCACAAAACTAAGCGCGATAACATGGGCGATACTGCGCTTCTGCTACGGCCTTGCGCAGCGGCTTGACGCATATAGCAAGGTCAATCTATATCTGTCGCGAAACTTGGAATGAAAAGCGGTCCGAAACCTATTGCCACAGACATCAACACTTTGTGACGATTGAAGCGCGACTAAGTGAGGAGGGGACAAATAACGAGAATGAAAAATTCAATGAAACGTTTATTTCCAATATCTTTAATTTTATCTGTCACGAAATAAATGAGTAAATTACCTTATAAAATTTTGGTGTTGTGGTGTATGGTTGACTGGCCACTTTTTTTATTTCCAGAAACAGCGGGTGCATGCGGGCACTCTGGTAATGTGGGCTTGTGTTTGTTGCGCCCAACCAACCTCGCCAACGGTTTTGCGTATTTTCGGGTGAAAGTGGCGTCGCTCGTTTTTGCGCAGTACGTTTGCACGTGTCGTCGGTACGCGATTTCCTCGCATAAGCGTTCTCGTCCAGTCATGGCACTTGGCAGAAGGTAATCTAACCCGTCGCAGCCGTTGGGAACCGTTTCAGTGACTGTTTTTTGTCAGCGCACGGCCGGCGTGCTGTCGCCCTTCGGGACGATGAGTCAGCCACGCTACGCGAAGAAACACTTCGCTGTGTACGGCTGCAAGAGCAACCCTTTCACGCCGGGTGTCTCACTCCATCGGTTTGCCCTTGATTCTGAAAGGTGAGTTTTGGAACTATTGCACTACTGTACTCGTGAGCCATTGTAAAGACAACACACGAGTTCCGAAACCGACACGCTAGCTTTCATGCAAAATGGCGGTGCATCCCCTCCTCGCTGCTATTGTTACAAGGAGTGCAGCGTTTTGTGTGATTGACGATGGCCTAATTAAGGGCGGAAGCGCGACGGGCGCAATTAAGAGCGCTTATTATGTGGCCCCTCATGCCCGGCCATGGTCAAACAGAGTCAAACACGCGAAGCGCTACCGAGCCAGACTACACCGATTGTGCCTGAATGTTCTTTTCAAGCTTTTCGTGCAGAAAAGCTGCCGTGTAGGTTCGGAAAAATATATATAGAAGTTGGGTTCAGCTTTTGATTAAAGTGTATACTGTGCGCGTCATGTTGCGTCTGTCTGCAAAACCATTCCACGCCGGCAACTGGCGCTGCATTGTGATAACATTTGTTCTTATCTTCTGTACGCTTTTTTACAGTGCACGATTACATTTGGATCTTCTACTTCGGCTGTGTGTTCGTCCCTTGTGTGCGATGCCGTGAAAGTGATTGCATCTGTAACTGTCCTTTTAGTTATGTTGTTCGAGTTGAGCACTGTGGCTATGTGGTACCATGCTCGTTTGACTGTTAAGTCGTGCAACGTATGATAACCTGCAGATGGCTCAATTATTCTCAATTGCTCTACCCTGGGTGTCGTGGTAGGGTTCATTTCACCCACACGCTTTAAACAATGTAGTTATTTAGAGCGGCATGAACTGACACACTTGTAGTTTCACTGTAGCATGCGTAGGAGCACATTATATGGTAAAGAAAATATCTAAGTGGTTTTGTTTTCTGTGTGCATATCTTGGTTCTGAATCTTTGTTATTACCACATAAGCAGGGTTCATTTAGGTGTCTCTATGATTTTATCTTTCATGTGCAGAAGCAACATCGCAAGAAGCTCCAAGATGTGCATCCGCAGCATGTACTTCCAGTCAAGACGTGCAGAACCCCTACAACAATGGTGACAACATCGCAGCAGAAACTGAAATTCCCTTTACAGCAAGTGTGTTGTAGTTTTGCTGTGTTAATAGAGAATAGTAAAAGAATAGTAAATTTACAACAGTATCATTTCTCGTTATATATGCAGGCACACCTTCACAGCCGTCACCAGCTGCCCTCCATTGTGCACGGAACTGCTGCTGTGATGAGGAGCAGTCTTTTGGTGAAGAACTGCTTTTGAAACAAGGTTATTTGCTACGCCAAACATGTTAACAGGCTCATCACACAAAATATGGAAGTGATTATTTTGCACCCTCTTTAAATTAATTATACAGGGACAACTTTACCGTTTTCATTGGATGATACATGCCCATATTCCCCAGATACGATTATTCCAGAGGAGCATGGTAACCGCTGTGAGTAGGTTTAGTGATTTTATTCTGATCTCTACCTGTATGCTTCCATTTCTCAAAAGCCGGCTTTATTGATAAGCCTGAGAGTTTAAAGGATCCTAAAAGTAGTCTATCTTTAGGTTGAAATTTTGCTTAAGATGTTAAACTTTTTTTCAAGGCTGAGGAAGATGCCACAACCGAGCACAATGAAGTGTGAGGGCATAAAGGCTTATGCATACTGCCCATCACATATACGTATTCTTTCCTGTGTTTAAAACTATTTATCCATGTATACATAATTGAAGTGCTGTATTGGCATTTAAATTTCTGCTGGAAGAAAAATACGCCGGATATGAAATTATTTCATGAGCGTCTGCTTTGATTTATCTTTCTGGGAGCATCTCTGGTGCACAGAAGAAAACAGTCGTGGAAGCAATGTGCGGAGATGAGTATAGTAGTGGCATAAGTGATGCTGCGTACTTACAGGTGCGTAGCATTTGAACTGTGTTTCTTCCTTGCGCAAGATTACACCTTTCTCATTACAAAGTGACAAAGAAAGTATTTTAGAAGTGTCTTAGAATGTTTTTTGAAACCAGTTACGTTTTATAATAACAAACAAGCCACAGCAATTGTTTGTTAGCGCGGCTGCTGTTATTGTTCGGATCACGTGACACGATAATTTTTATGCCCTCATGATGACTCAATGATTCTGATGAAAACGCGGCGTTACAGATAGAAGGGATACCATAGCGCCCAATTGCCTTATATTTTTCCATGCCTTGGAAGTTTGTCAACCTTCATCAATTTTGATCTAACTCGCTCAATATTTCACACTATTGCAGAATAACAATTCCTGCTTGCTAGAATTTTAATTAGATGAAGTTATTGTATGCTTTTGAAGTTATCATTGAGTTTCCCTAACAGATCATTGGGCTGATATTTGCTAAGTTAGACAGGAAAGAATAACATTCTCAGTTAAAATAATTAGCTGATCTTAGTATTTTGGATGAGAAATTTCTACTATTGATTGCTAATTTTTTTTCTCAGCTGGCCGCACATGCTTTCGAGCCGGACAGCATCCAGCACTAGCGTGGCAGGCATGTAGTCTTCATTTACGAGACTGTCGCCAAGGCACCCGTGTGTGGGCAACACGGGCATTTCACATCAATGTTTTTGTCGATTCATGTTGCCAGCATTGAGCTGCTCAATGATGTATAGAAAAGTGAAAAGTTGCAGCTGACGGTGAAGTCCGTTTTTATTTTTGGTTAGATGCTAAAACTAAGTGCTAAGTGGCTACCAGGGAAATAAACTGATCTCAAATTATACAGCAAATTCCTCCGTGGCAATAATATTTATGTGGAAGAGCAACTAAGATTGCACAGTAAATGTTCCCCGAACAAAGTCATCAAATTTCTGCTCAAATATACCTTGATTTGTAGGAGGTAAAGTTGAAATTATAATTCTATATTTCAGGATGGATCGTTGGTGTACGTGCTTGATTTTATGGTACCGTTATTTTGGTTGTGGAACACTAATACTTTTACGAGTGGTTAAGGCAAACGAAATAACACAGCAGCCTGTTGACTGCGCATACAGAAAGTTATTTGCCTTTCCTCTATGGAGGTGTTTCACTTTTATTGATGGCTGACTGAAAAGCCAATTGATTGCTGACTGAAAAGTCAGCAATCAAATTGGGCCTGATTTTTTGGTTACAGTACCATGAAAAATGACCATAGGCAAAACAATAACATCAACATCACATTCATCATGGTTAGCATTGGTAAGCTTTACTTTGATATAAAAAATTATCTTCTGCTTCATTGATTTACTATAGGGTTGTTCAAAGAGCATAGAATGTGATTTTAGGCCTTCTGTGTTTGCTTATTGTGCCTGCGAAGTGTCTGTTGCCCCTTCAGTGTATCTTGCTTACATATTGTTTCTTTTCTGCTCTCCCGTAAACCTCGACAGTTTCCCTAACGGAATCCATTTTTCCTTAGTGCCACCCAGTATTTTCACCACTGAAGATAAAAGAAAGATGGACCGGCGGCGACCAAGGCTTCGGAAGCTTCAACAGTAGGCACGGAGAACCAGGAAGCGACTGCAACAAGAACGCAGCATGCTGTCCACTGCTGATATAGTTTAGGACATTCGCAAACGAGTGTCTCCAGCTGTAGGTTGTGAAATAATTAGCACACAATTTGTAAATTAGTTACGTTGACGTCACGCTCCCCTCGCAGTGCGAGGGGAGCGTGACGTCAACGCGCAGCTGCGGCGTGACCTACTTGGCACCGCTCCAACACCTGCGGCGAGGGGAGCGCGTTGCGGCGCGTTCGTACGGACGGAGGGACAGCGTTACACAGGCTAGTCAAAGAGCTGCTTGGTCTTGACTTGCAATGAAGTGTCGGTGAGAGATTTCACTTGTGCGTAGTTGAAGCATAAGGATTCGTAGCGTGCGCATAACTAAATTAATCCGGAAATCGGCACGATGTACGACGTGGGAGCGCAGGAATCTCATAAAGACCAGGAGCATAAATGAAATCACGTGTGCATGAGTGGGAAATGTCACGGGTAATTTACGGTAACACAGAACGATCTCCAGCTTCGCCCACTCGTCATGGTTCACTTCGTGGAGGTGCGTGGATTGATCAATAGATGGCACGGAGGCGCTCGCTCCATGCTCTAGTGTGATAGGAGAGCGCTAGATGGCGGCTGCGGATTCACAGCATATCCACGGAGTGAATGATGATGATTGGGGCGAAACTTCCTTCCTTCCGTCTGTCTGTCTGTCTGTTTGTCCGTCCATTCGTCCGTTCGGACAGATGCGGACAGATGAAGGGGCAAAGGAAGCCACGGCTTATGTAAACGGTAACCACCACGGCTCACGACCAACGAAGAAAATACGGCTCCAGTACGACAACCGAAAATCACGGCTCACGAATAAAAAGTCTTGTATATACACACACAGTTTTTGTCACGTCTTTGATGATGTACTGGGCAAGATTCACGGAAGATTCACTGTTTTTACCGATGAACCACCGGAGCTTCGCCCACTCATCATCATTCACTCCTTGGATATGCGTGGAGTTTTTTGAAGTGGCACAGCCATATGGAGGCAGAAGAACGAAGACTGGGCAAATCGACGCCACAGCCATCATTTCAATCCTGGCTCAACCACCTTGTTGAAACTCCCACAGACACTAGGGCCACATTTCCCTCTAGTATTTAGTGGGAAACTCCATGATGCAGAATAAGGTGGATCAGTTTTTGTAGTTGCGTAGTTTATCCTGACGTTGTCATATGCGCAACATCAAAGACAAGCAGCGCACTGAGAAAGTAAGCGCAAAGACATCCGAGCCTAAAGTGAGTGATGAACGAAAACAAGATACGGAAAATGGAAAAAAATCAGTGATCGTGAGGGCAAGCAACCGAGCCCAGGGCCGGAGTGAGCAGGCGGTCACAAGCGCGTGCTGCCAACATCCCCCGGCAGTCGCGCGCTTTCGATTAGCCACCCTGATACCACGTTGAAGCCTGGTGATGTGACACGGTGGGCGGGGCATCTCCTTCGACGCTGGCCACAGGAGCTTATGGGCTCTATTCCGGAGACTTGAGACACTAGAAAGGGAGGTTTTCCGGTCCCAATATCTTCATAACAAACCTTATAACACGAAAGTGTTATATGCCGGGGTCCACGAAAATATCAGTGACGTACTTCAGTAACGGAAGTGTACCTCGGAAAAAATGTGGTTGATCCCTCTGTCGTGGAATCGGTATAACACGAAAATGAAACCTGTCCGTAGAGAAAATGCGCAGAAGGGAACCCGGCACCCGACCGTCTGGCCTGACCGAAGGAATGGCTGCAGTTCAGCCATTCCTTTAATCAGGTCAGACGGTATGGTCTGGTTGTTCTTCGCATTTTCGCTACATGTGTTCTGGAGCTGAAACCCGCCCGGTCGTCTGGCCCTCGACTTTCGGGGATAGATCAACTTCGGACAAAGCGTGGTTTCTTCTGCACCGCTATTACCAAGGCTATTTCGACCCTGAGCTTATTGCCCGGAGATCCCGTAACCCCGACGGGAATGATCGAAAACCACCTAGAGTTCATCGTGTACATGCACTCGGAAGTCATCGCCCTCGACCCGGAGATCCCGTAACCCCGACGGGAATGATCGAAAACCACCTAGAGTTCATCGTGTACATGCACTCGGAAGTCATCGCCCTCGACCAGGATATCCAGGCGGCGCTCTATGAAGCTGACCTGGAAGCCGACATGGCCACAGCGTTCCAATACAACCAGAAGGTGAGCTACGCATAGTTCGATGTTCGCCACGGCACCCAGTCGCGTCTGCTCCTCCGGCTACACCACAAGACCATTCCTCCCTCCCCTAGCATCGCCACCGCAACACGCCCCGATTTACGCACTGCCGTGCCATTCGATCCCAACACCGGCTTTCTCATGCGTCGTCCAGACCACGGCGCCTCAGCATACGGACGCGACCTCCAGCGTGCCTGGCGCTATCCCAAAGAAGTTGAAGCCCGTGGAGCTCTGTGCAGTGCCACTCATGAGAAGCGCGTTGGCACAGCCTGCTATTTATTTTATTTACAAAATACTGCAGGCCATGTGGCCCATGCAGGAGGGGCAGGGTACAACATAAAATAGACGTACAAAGCACAATTGAGTATCAAACAAGTCAAGTAACGGAAAAAAAACCCTCTAAATAAAAAAATAATTAGGAAATAGTGAAGAAGTAATTCTGTATTGATTCAGTCGAGTCCAGATGCTCAAAAGGTATTAGGTTCCATTCTTCTATAGTGCGGGGAAAAAAAGAATATTTGAAGAGTTTAGATCTGGCAACATAAGGGGAGAGTGTGAGGGGATGGGAATGACGGGTTTTCCTAGTCTCAGAAAGGGATATGTATGGACTGGGATCTATAAAAAATTTACGATTTAACAAGGAATGGAGGAACTTCAGTCGGAATATTTTACGCCTCATTTGAAGTGTGTGAAAACCGTTAGAACATATAAGATCAGTTACAGAATCCTCACGGCTGTATTTAGAAAAAATGAATCGCATGGCTTTTCTCTGTATTCTTTCAAGAGAATTAATATTGGTTTTGGTGAAAGGATCCCAAATAATGCAGGAGCGAATTCTTGACAGGAGCGACGATGCAGCGCTCCTGAACACTTGCGTGACGTCGACAGTGCAGAAACCAACGCCTGCTGTTAGATCTTCATTGTCTGCATGTTTATTTTACACCTGTATGTTTATCTTCAATGTGTACTGTTGAATTGTGTCGACATGACCGCTGCCATCGCCAATGAGGGGGCCTGCGGCTTCGTCAAGCTGTCTGAACGACAGCTTTTATCGCCCGCCCCTTCATATTATTACCATGTACTGATGCGAAAATAAACGTCATTGTCATTGACTATAGTGCCTGCTGCAGTGACGACCGCCGTGCCACCATCGCGTACGCCTTTGACTGAAGTATCGCCTCCTTCATTCGCGTCCTGCGCACAAAGATCGGAGCTGACCTTCGCAGGCTTGCCCTCGAAGATGAAGGACGGCGAGAAGGAGAACCGAACACCACCTTCGTCTGTCTTTGCTAAGTGCAGTGCCAGGACTCACTCATCGAAAAGGGACCTTCTTCGGTATCGCGGTATGACGAGAGGAGCTCAACCACTTCGCATTAGGAGCAGTGAGGCAAGAGGTCCAGACGCTACAGAGACTCGGAAGTTTCGAAGCTGCCCAGTAGTTGCAGGGAAAGACACAAGCGCACCGAGCCTTCGATAAAGAATCTGGCGATTTCAAGCAACATGGAGGCCTCCTTGTCGGAACGCAGCCAGCAGCTGGAAGAACCACCTGCCCCTCAAGAAAAGCCTCCTCCCGCAGCTGCACCACCAGTGGTAGCACCTACCATATCCGCCCTGCACAACTGCACAAGTAGAACTTCTAGCGTTTCCGCTCCACCGACAAAGCGGCAACCAAACGGTCACGGCGACCAAACTGTTCCCGCCCAGACCACCATATTGCACAACACCTAGCATGTGATACATAAATGCAGTAAACAAAATAACAAAAACATTGAAGAACACTCAGCCTGGTGTCCTAATACGTAAGTACAGTGAAAGAAAAAAAAAACAAGAGGGGAAAACTAAGTCTTGGGTTTAACAAGTGATCAAGAACATATCTGATATGAAGAACTTATTGAAAAGAAATTTTCACGGCTGAATTTTAGGGCATAGTACATTTCTGAAAAAGGTATACAGGATACGCAGGTTGTACACAGAAGAGGAAAGAAAGTGTCATGTTTGAAGCGTGAGTAGATAAGCGTGTATCTTTATTTTTTGAAAATTGCTTCTGACCGGCTTTCATTCACTGTGCTCATGGCCATCGTGTTAGAGTTCAAAAACCAAGGAATCAGGTGTGTTAATTTATGCTTGCCGTAGTTGGTCCGAATCTTTCACTGGAATAGGTGGTTTTCCTAAGATTATACGTGTGTGTCTTCCGGGAGTAAGTATCTTTGAATATATCTGCGTTCGATTTAATTTGATTGTAGATCACTGTCGCTAGCTTTTTATAAAATATATTTTCGAATATTAAGACACTGTGCTTATGGAAAAGTGGAGCAGAAGGCGTTCGGCGCGGAATATTTTCGATTATACGCAAGATTCTTTTTTGCAGTATGTGAATACTATCTTTATTTGTTTTCGTTGTAGTGCCCCAGATTGATAGGCAATAATGTTTGCGCAAGTAAACTAAAGTGTATAGTAAAGCTGTTTTGTCATCCAAAGCGGCAGTAAGCATCTAATTTTGCCAATTATGCAAATGGACCGTGATATGTGGGTGCGAAGATTATCTATGTGATTGGACCAACTGAATGTTATCGTGAAAAATAACGCCTAAAACCTTTTGAGTCTGAACACGTTGGTTGGCGACTAGGGGGCAAAGAGTGCGGACGCGCTTCACATCGGCGCCGCAGTTTTTCGATGTTTGTGGCAGGAATTCAAATCTACGACCAAGGACACATATCTCAGAAGATTCGCCAAGGTCCGGGGGGCCGGCTGATTTCAAGTTTTTGGAGGTGAGCCAATTTTCTGGTCACTGCAGCGACGTCTTTGTGGAACCACGTCGGCAAGCGAACTAAGCCTACCGCAGTACTGGTCGGCGCAATTGCGTCCGCCGCGAACGCGGCCGGCGTCCAGGCCTAACACAGAAGTGTACGGCCCCCTCGCGACTCGTTCTACGGCCTAACTTACGACCACGATGGGCGTCGTAGTCGTAGAAGGTAAAGACATCGCCGAAGGAGATCCGAAATGAGAAGGGGTGTCTTGAAGTACGCGCCAAGCATCAGAAAAACACGACACCCGTCGAGGAGACAAATCCAGCTACGCAGGAAGCGGCCACGTTGAACAAGGAAGAAACCTATATAAGAAGAGCAGCCAGAAATTTGAGAAGACTCGGCATGGCAGCAAGAAACCGAACCTGCCAGTGCACGATATCAAGGTCATCGTACGCCCTAAAGACAGCTTCAGTACCGCGACACATCGTGCCGCTCGAATCGGCGACGGCATACGCAATGCGGCCGGACTGAGACAAGAGGAAACAAGAGGCGACATCTTTCGTGTGAACGAAAGACAGAATATAATAGTTGTCAGCACTTCATCGGAAGAGAGGGCCAGAAGATACTGCACAATCTCCAAGCTGCGCATGGGACAAAAAGAGTACGAAGCGAGCGCATACGCAGCAGCGCCCGAAAACACAAGCAAAGGTATCATCCGCGGCATACCCGACGAGGACACCCCTGAAGACATAGAGAGATATATAGTCAATGAGCACAACCCAACGCTGTTGCACGCGAAGCGAATGCGCCAAACGGAAAATGCCATCGTCGTATTTGAAGGAAGTGTAGTGCCACACTACATCTACTACAATGGAACTGAGCACCGTTGCGTGCTATACAAGAAACAGTACGAGACGTGCTACGCATGTGGCGGGCTCGGACACATATCCGACGTTTGCCCCAACCCTGAGAGCAAAAGACGTAGAGGCTGTGGCTGTGAGGATCCACTGGAAGAACACCAATGCGAACCGAGATGCCGACTTTGCGGCAAAGGCCACCAGACCGGAGACAGAAAATGTCACGCGAAGTACAGGACTCCTTACCTTGTCAAGAAACACCACTGGGAATGGAGGAAACAAGAGGAGGAAGAAGCACTCAGGGCGCAAAGTCACTATAGGCAAAGACAGGACTTTTCGTTGCCAGAGGGAGAAGCACGAGGGCGACCCAAGTCCCGCTCCCGTTCTCGCGCCCACTCTCGGCCGACGCACACTGAGCCACAGTCCACGCCTGGAGCCAGAGAAAACACCAGACCTAGGTCCCGGAGCAGGTCTATCGCGAGGACGGGCCCCGCAACGACGCGAGCTCCCGGAAGCGGAGACACCAATGGGCGACCCAAAGCTTCCCAGGTGAGCTGGGCAGAAGCCGCCTCTGGGGCGCGCGCGCGTGTCGGGACTGCCAGTATTGACAGGGAGGGCGGCAACGAAATTTTGATGCAAATTCAAAAAAGGCTCGAGCAACTGGAAAACGATAACGCCAGATACATGCATGTTATCAAGGAACTCGGGGAAGAAAACGCTAAACTAAAGGAAGAGGTAGCAGGAAGAACGTCATTGTTCAGTACGCGGAGAATAAAGACGAAGTCCAAGTTGGGGAGGAAACGGTATCCATACCCGCGAAACGCAGGGCAACTGAAGTGGATCCGACTCAAGCCGAAAGTATAACACGCAGCAGTGAGGACAAGATCCGCAAAAGACAGGATAGATTAGAAGCTCAAGTAGAAGAAGACATAAAGACGTTGCGGAAGGAAATGGAGGAGGGAAAGAACACGCGTAAGAACGAAATGGAGGGTATGCTGAACCAAGTCACCAACGCGCTGCAGCAGATAAGCTCTACAGTGCAGCAAATTCAACAGCAGCTCACGGCCCTCCAGATGCGAGTTGAAAATGCATAGAGGAGGCTACCAGCCAGCAACTGCGGACCCCTCAAACCCACAGGAAAACCGTACAACAGGCCAGCGGAGACGGAGGCAACGGATAACACTGGAAAACACTAATATTGGTAGGCACCATGGCTAGACACGACCATAACACTTATAAAATCTGGCAGTGGAATCGCAGAGGATACTCAAGAAAGCGCGGGAATCTGCGACAGTACCTTATTAAAAACGAGCAACCAGACGTGATACTACTGCAAGAGACTAACACTAAGGCTAAATTATCGGGTTATAGATCATTTAACGAGACTACTCCTCGGGACAAACCGGCCGTTGCGACGTTAGTGAAACGCAACCTTAGTGTAACGCCACACGAGATTAAGCACGCCACGATACTGCACTTGCTGCTGGAGGTAGTGCCAACGAAGAAACGGTACGACAGTCTTTCATACTTAACGTGTACAGCAGCCCTCGACGTAATCACCGATTCCGAGCGTTACTCAAGAAAGTGGTTAGCATTGCGCGTAACCGTGCTGTGCTCGTGGCGGGCGACTTCAACGCTCATCATGCAGCGTGGGGACACAAATACGAAACTTCAAAAGGCAGGAATTTGTGGGAGGACTCGCAACAGGAAGGCTTAACTCTCTTAACAGATCCCTCTGCACCTACGCGAAGAGGGCACAGCGTATGTGCTGATACATCACCCGACCTCGCATTTGTTAAAAACATCAGAAACGTCCGGTGGACTAACACGCAAGATGACTTAGGCAGCCATCATACCATAATAGAGATCCAAATCGAAGCGGGACCGTGCAAGCCGAAAGCCAAACGACTTACTCTGGTGGAGTGGGACAGGTTCAGACAGGTCAGGAACAAGGGGAGTAACTCCGTTGAAAACATTGACGTCATCGAAAGATGGAGAGAAACGTTGAGGCGGGACGTCGCGGCAGCTACGCACGAAGTCCCGCCCGACGCGAACCTTGGGGTCTTGGACAGTAAGCTATTACACATGTGGGAGGCTAAGCGCAGTCTACAAGCAAGATGGAAGGTTCAACGACACAGTGGAACCCTGCGTAGGCGTATAGCCAAACTAAACCGAGATATTGAGGAATACGCTTTACAGCTTTGCCAGCCACAGTGGGCGGAAACTTGTAACAGCAGGGAAAGTCAGCGGGGAATTTTCGCTAAGATGTGGAATTTCCTCAGGTTCCTACTGGACCCAGTGGAAACGAAAACGGCACATAAGCAAAACGTCAATAAAATAATACACGAGTTCAATGGCACCAGCGAAAAACTGTTGAACGAGCTCAGGGCAAGGTACATAAACCAAGACAGACCTCTAACTCACTCCGAGTACGAAGGCACGGCGAACGATGACTGACTGACAGCTCAGAAATAGCGCACATACTCAATCAATACTTCTGCTCAGTTTTCACTAAGGATAACGGCACAGAACCCGAGTTTCTCTTGTTTAGTGATTTGCCACCGATTGACAATGTACAAATAAAGGAAGAGGGCGTACTTTCCCTCTTGCTCAAGCTAGATGATAAGAAATCCAGTGGGATCGACAACATACCCAATGCCTTCTTGGTGCGCTACGCAGAATGGTGTTCTAAGTATCTGAGCCTAATATTTCGCAAATCTCTTTCTCGAGCAGAACTTCCTCATGACTGGCGTTATGCCAAAATAACCCCCATACCAAAAAAATCAAGCCAGTCCATACCCTCCGCGTACAGACCAATATCGTTGTTATGTGTATGTGTTAAAGTTCTGGAACACATAATATTCAAGCACCTTTCAGTGTTCATCGAAAGCAACAACATAATAGACAGTCGCCAGCATGGTTTCCGACGCGGCTTGTCAACGGTCACGCAGCTGCTTGAAATGGTGCATGACATTGCAGCTGGTTTAGACAAACAAAGCCAAATAGACATACTATTTTTAGATTTTGAAAAAGCGTGTGATCGCGTTTCACACCGAAAGCTACTCATCAAACTAAAATCAATTCTGAAAAACGACACCTTATTAGCATGGATCGAAGCATACTTGAGCTGCAGGCACCAATGCGTCACGGTCGGTGGTATCAACTCGTCGTCCGCGCCGGTTCAGTCCGGCATACCTCAGGGATCCGTCCTCGGACCTCTTTTCTTTTTGGTTTTTATTAATGACATCGTCCGTGATAATCCAGTAAAGATAAGGCTTTTCGCAGATGACTGCGTGCTTTATCAAGTAGTTAATGCTTCCAGAGACCAGGTTCTTTTGAACAACTCTTTAAATAAAATTCAAGATTGGTGCGCAAAATGGCAAATGACTATTAACGCGAAAAAAACAGTGGCGATGACCATAACCCGCAAAAAAGACCCATTAAAGTTCCAGTACAATCTAGGCAATCACTCCTTGTCCTTTGTCTCGCAGTATACGTACCTTGGCCTTGTTATCACATCTGACTTAAGGTGGAACGAACATGTGTCTTATATTGAGAAAAAGGCTTTGAAAAAACTAGGTTACCTAAGACGGGCACTCGCTAAGGCATCCCGCGAAACTAAATTACTCGCATACAAAACGTACGTAATACCAATATTAGAGTATGCATCGGCTGTCTGGGACCCGCACACGCAAGCAAACATAGATAAACTAGAATCAGTACAGCGAAAAGCTGTAAGATTCATATTTAATGCCTACCAACGTGACACATCTCCGTCAGGTCTTCTGGAAAGCGCTAAGCTGGAAACCCTTGAATGGAGACGTTATCGCGAGAGAATGAAGCTATTCTATCTCATATATAATAATAAGCTAGCAATAGAGAAGAGTAATTACATCGAACCAATTTTGCGCCGCGAAACACGCGCCTCCCACCCTAAAAGAGTTGCTGAGCACCTCTGCCATACTAACACATACAGGTACTCTTTCTTTCCCCGCACAATCAGTGAGTGGAACAACTTGCCATCAGAGATTCTTGAAAGCACAGATCTCAACTCGTTTCTCCGTGCGTTACCTGCTCCATATGTATCATAGCTACACCATCATTTATTTACGATCAGATTGATTGCTTGAGGTTCAATGTGTCGCTTCTGTACTTTTGTAGTGTTGCTGATTTTATTTCGACTACAGTTGATATTTGGTGCCACTTCCTTTCACTTTTTGACCCAGTGTGCGCTTCTTCTTCTCTTTTCTCTCATTTTTTTGATGGCTTTTTTGTACTATTTTCTATGTCACGGTCACGGGATTGTGGACCGTATTTCATGTTTCTTTTTTTCTAGCATTGTATCGGCTATCTTTGTATCTTGTATCGGCTATCCTTTAGCATTGTATCGGCTATCTAATAACATTGTATCGCCCACCCCTGCCCAAAGTCTGGCACTCAGACTGGCAGTCTTTTTCTAAATAAAATAAATAAATAAATATCGTTCAGCGTGGCTGAAATTCGCGCGGCGTTGCATAGACTCAACACCAAGTCTGCACACGGACCGGACGGAGTTACTAACAAAACCCTTAGAAATTTAGATGACGCCTCCATAGAGCAGCTCACTAATTTCATTAATGAATGCTGGAAAAAGGGACGCGTTCCTCGGCATTGGAAAACTGTCCGCATAGTAATGATACCGAAACCCGGAAAGCTCCTACAGCTGGAAAATCTAAGACCGATCTCGCTGACACCCTGCGTGGGTAAGGTCATGGAGCACGCGGTCCTCGCGAGGCTTACGAACTATCTCGAGGACCACGACCTGTTCCCTCACACCATGCTAGGTTTCAGGAGGAACCTTTCCACGCAGGACGCCATGTTACTAATTAAACACCAAGTAATAGATAGCACGACCAGATCCACCAAAGCGGTCTTAGGCCTGGACCTCAAGAAGGCGTTTGACAGTGTCAAACACTCTACAATACTCACGCAAATAAAGGAATTGGGACTCGGTAAGCGGACATACGACTACGTTCGCGATTTTCTCACGGGCAGGACAGCAAGGATCACGCTAGGAGAGCTCGAGTCCGGGGATATTGAGATGGGCAGCGCCGGCACTCCTCAGGGCTCGGTGATCTCGCCTATGCTCTTTAACCTCGCACTCATAGGGTTGCCGGCTAAATTGGAGAAGACTGACGGGCTCTGCCACAGCCTATACGCTGATGATATTGTCACGCACACTTTAATAACAAAGTGTTTAATTAGAAAGTTCAAAGTAGGCAAATTTGTGCCTTACACAAAACAATAAACTGGAAGCGTCTCAGATGGCGCCTGTGCGAACGCTGTCCAACTCGCTCAAAGATGCCCACCCCCTCTTCTCTTTCTGCACTGCGCCGTTCGCGCGCACCTCCGTTGACCTAGAGGTGCGCGCGAACAGAGGCACAACATAGTCTAATAGTTCACGGCCAACTCTGGTCTGGCTCCTCCCGGTTATCTTAATCTTTTTAGTAAAGGCTCGCATCCCATGCACTTTTTTATTAAAGATAAAGGTGATCAATGTATAAGCGACACTTCTGTTACCTTGTATAAGGCTGAAGACCAGTTTTTGCGCAGGTGTATGTGACGGTGAGGTGTTCTGAATTGTATGCTTCCCCTCTCACCCCCTTTCAACCCTCTTTCCTATCCTTGTGACGATTGGGCATGCTTATATAAGCTGTTTCAAGAGCAAATAAACCAGTTGATAGTTTGCGCTCTTTCTCTCTGCCTTGTTCTTCCTGTGATTGTCCATTCTACGCGCAACAACTTGGAAAAAAGTCATGCACCAACTTCTACGGATCTACGGGTCGGAGGAGGCACGCAGGTTTCAGCGGCCGTGTCTTACGTTTTTGGCAATCCCCGCATGTTCTCACGTAGTGCTGCACAGAACTAAGCAATCTCGGCCAGTAATATTTCGTGCGAATTCGTGCTACAGTTCTGCTTACTCCTAAGCGTCCCGCGGATGGGTCATCGTGGCACGCTTCCAAGATCTCAGATCTCAGCGTTGAAGGGACGACAAGCAGGAATGTCTCTGTACTGTGTTCAAAATTCCGCTTGTACAGTACGCTATTTCTGAGGATGAACGACGACAAAGAGCGGGAGAAAACTTTTGGGACGTCAACGGGTTCCCCGTTTAGGTGCCTGATGAGTAGAACTAACTCGGGGTCTGATTGCTGATGTGCCATCTGTGATAATGTTACAGCGCCGACAAAAGGAAAATCTTGTCCGTCTTCTGCAGAAGTGGAAGCAGTAGATTCAAGTGGTGCACGTGACAAACAATCAGCATCACTATGTTTACGCCCGGACTTGTAGACGACTGTTATGTCGTATTCTTGTAGCCGTAGGCTCCATCTTGCTAGGCGTCCAGACGGGTCCTTGAGGTTCGCTAACCAGCACAATGAATGGCGGTCGCTGATCACTCGAAAGGGTCTACCGTATAAGTATGGCCGAAACTTGCTAATAGCCCATACCATCGCGAGACATTCTTTTTCTGTCGCTGAGTAGTTTACCTCAGCCTTCGAAAGAGTCCGACTAGCATACGCAATGACTCGCTCCAGTCCATTCTGCCATTGGATGAGGACAGCTCCGAGACCTAAGTTGCTTGCGTCGGTGTGGATATCTGTTGGAGCTCCCTCGTCAAAGTGTGCCATAACTGGATGGCGTTGAAGGCGCCGTCGTAGTTCATTGAAGGCATTCTCTTGTTCATGTTGCCAGATGAAAGATGTGTCTTCCTTCATCAGTCTTGTGAGTGGTTCGGCAATCTTCGAGAAATTTTTCACGAAGCGTCTGTAATACGCACAGAGCCCTAAAAATCGCCTGACAGCCTTTTTGTCCGTCGGTTTCGGAAAATTTTCCAAGGTCGCCGTCTTCTCAGGATCTGGTCGAATGCCTCCGCACTAATGACATGTCCGAGGAAAAGCAGCTCGTGGAAGCCGAAATGACATTTCTGCGGCTTAATTGTCAGGCCTGCTCAACTAATTGCTTCTAACACGGCTCGCAGTCGTTCGAGATGCTGCTCGAAGGTAGTAGAAAAAACTACAACATCGTTAAGGTAAACGAGACAGGACTGCCATTTCAGGCCGGAAAGTACGGTGTCCATCGTCCGCTGGATCGTGGCGGGAGCGGAACAAAGGCCGAATGGAAGTACCTTGAACTCGTATAGTCCGTCCGGTGTCACGAATGCCGTCTTCTCGCGATCTCGTTCGTCCACTTCGATCTGCCACTGCCAGTATCCACTCTTCAAGTCCAGGGAGGAAAAGAACTTCGCGTCTCGTAGTCTATCCAGAGTGTCATCGATTCTCGGAAGGGGATAAACGTCTCGCTTAGTTACGCAATTCAGCCTTCGGTAATCGATACAGAAGCGCAAGGACTGGTCTTTTTTCTTTACAAGTACTACAGGTGAGGCCCATGGACTTGTGGATGACTGAATGACATCATCTCGGAGCATTTCTTTAACTTGATCCCGATGGCTTCTCTTTCCTTTCGTGACACCCTGTAAGGGGGCTAGCATATCGGTCTGATTGATTCGTCGACAATGATCCGATGTTTCCTAATAGGAGTACGTCGGACTTTAGATGACGTAGAAAAGCATGCTTCGAATTCCTTTACGAGGTTTTCTATTTGTTCCTTTTGGTTAGGCAGTAGTTCTGGCGCGATGTCAATGGACCTGATAATAGAATTCAGATCTTCGGAATCAGACAGCGAGGTATTAGAAGCGCTCAGGTCCGCTACTTGGATGAAGTCATGAAGCCTTGCAATCACAGTTGCTTTTGCAACGTGCTGTACTTCATTTCCAAAGTTGGTGAGCAGAACATTAGCACACCCGCCATGCAGATGAACAAGGCCTCTTGCCATGGAAATTCCTTTTTCAAGCATCAGCTCGGTGTTGCAGTCCGCAAGCCCATTATAGTCACTGAATGCATTGCTCTTTACTTCAACAGCTACGCTGGACCTCGGAGGCACCACGACGTCGTCGTCCACGATACATTTTTCCGCACGCTTAATTCACGCTAATTACACTCGCACCGCCAGTATAACTTCTATGAAATCAGACCTTTTCCTTCCATCATTATCATTGCGCAGAAAAGTGTCCCGCATTGCCCTGTTTCATAAAATGTATCATCATCCTGCACTACGCGATCGTCTCATCCCTCAACCATTTTGTGTATCCCATCGCACTGATCATCGTCACAAAGTCGGACTCGCTTCATGTAATACTATGTACTTTCATCAATCATTTTTACCACGAACTTCTCGCGATTGGAACGGCCTTCCCGCTGACGTTGTAAACATTAATCATTATGATCATTTCCGTAATTCCGTAGCTAATATTGTGTACTCAAGCTCTTTATAACTTACTGTATGTTTCTATTGTACTTGCATATTTTGTTCATTTGCGCTTCTTATTGCTTCTTGAATGCATGTGCTTTTACCACTCCCCCTCTGTTGTGGCTCTGGCCCTGAGGGGTATGATAAAATGAAAATGAATGAAATGAAAAAAATCATAGAATTTTTCTTCAGCATCAAACGTTGCGATAGCGTGCCTCGTTGAAAACGAAACGCATGCTTCCCGCAGATTAATCAGAGCGCTGTTAGCCAGTAGGAAATCCATGCCAATAATCATCTCTTCAGCACTCTGCCAGCACAATAAAACTAGCGACATAGGTGAAACCTCGTATGCCGACTCTGGCGGTGCACCTTCCCGTCGGTTCTATGAGGTGCCCTCCTGCTGTGCGAACTGGTGATCCTCTCCAAGGCCTTAGTACTTTGCGTAGCGTTCTGACTAGCTCGCTGCTGATAACGGAGTAATCTGCACCTGTATCCACAAGAGCAACCACTTCATAGCCGTCAACAAATACGCGCAAGTCGGAAGTGATTTCGCCATCACGGTGTCGGCTCCTGTGTTTATCGTCCTCGTCCGGAGTCAGCGATGGAGGCCCTTCTGTATCAGCATCGTTAGCGGCCTTACCTCCACACGTCGCTGAACCTAGTTTTCCCGACGAGGGCTTTGTGAGCGGCGCCTTGGCGTCGGGGAGCTTGATGACGGTCGAGGGCTTGGCGATCGATGTCTCAGCGACGCCGTCGATCGAGGCTGATGCTTCAACGTACATTGTCACACTTTCATTTGTGCGCTGGCATCTTGCTTGGAGAGCCACTTCGGCTTTCTCCCTGCGATCTGTACTTGGGTATGTAGCCAGCAGCTCCCGTCGGAAATCATCCCAGGTCAAAATGGAACTCTCGTGATTTTCGAACCATGTTCGTGCGCCATCCCGCAACGCGAAGTACACGTACCGCAGCTTGCGATCTTCATCCCATCCATTCACCCTTGCGACGCACTCAAAGTGGTCTAACCAGTCTTCTGCGTCTTCGAACGTGTCGCCGTGGAAAGGCTCTGGCGTCATCGGCGAATTCATCACTACGTAAGATGACGGGGCCTGGGTTGCCATTTCGGTAGCGTGTCCGTTCACGTACGCTGGTGATGCCCGGTTGCAGTCTGCCAAAGGTGAAAACTCGGGAGCCTCACCTCGTAGGCTCCGGCTGCTGCGCTGGTGCACAGGAGTGAGCTCGTTTGGTTCAACTCTCTGGGGTTTCGGGCGGCTGGCTCCGATGCGAGGACTTGGATGCATTACCCAGCACCTCCACCAGATCTGTCATGCCACTTCAATAACAAAATGTTTAATTAGAAAGGTTAAAGTAGGCGAACTTGTGCCTTACACAAAACAATAAACTGGAAGCGTCTCAGATGGCGCCTGTGCGAACGCTGTCCAACTCGCTCAAAGATGCCCACCTCCTCTTCTTGTCTTTCTGCACTGCGCCGTTCGCGCGCACCTCCGTTGACCGAGAGAAGCAGGCACGTGCTGCTCGCAGGAAATAGCTGGCGCGCGTAACTTGAACATAGATGGCGGCAATATCACCATGCGGGTAATGCAGAAATGCATCGGTCAAATAGAACAGACACTGCAGAGAGCAATCGACGCTGTTCAAAGTTACTTGACAGACACAGGCCTTACCTACTCCGCTGAGAAAGTGGAGCTACTGGTCTACAAACCTACGCGCAGGAGTCGCAAACCGAGAGACAGCGAGCAGAGTGGAGAGAACGCGGAAGGAGAGATACGGCTGATGACCGCGGAGGGCCACGTCATTCCCACCGTAGAGGGCATACGAGTATTAGGCTTGCACCTCGCAGCCAACGGGCACAATGGCGAAACCATTGGTAAGTTGGAAAACGGGGTGGACCAGACCATCATACTGCTAAAACGCATTACTAACAGGCACAGCGGCATGAAAGAAGGCAATACGATTCGTCTCGTACACGCTTTCGTCCTCAGTAAAACCACGTACGTTGCTCCTTACTTGAAGTGGCAGGTTGCCGAGAAAGAAAAATTGGAACGCCTAATCAGGAAAGTTTATAAGCAAGCCTTAGGACTACCAAAAACGTGAGCACGGCGAAATTGTTGGAACTAGGATTGCACAATACGCTGGACGAATTGGTAGAAGCGCACAACATATCACAATGCGAACGACTTTCAAAAACGAAAACGGGCAGGTACATCCTCGAACAACTAGGCATAGGTTATCATGCGCATCACGGAGAAAAAGCAGACGTAACAGTGAGGGTGAGAGACAGAATAGTGGTCCCTCCGTTACCGAGAAATATGCACCCTGAGTATCACGCTGCTAGGAGAAACAAACGGTTGCAAGATTTGCAGAGGAAATTCGGCAAGTGCAAAGAAGCGGTCTACGTTGACGCGGCCCGTTACGCGCGCAGGCGCGGCTACGTAGCCGCTGTGGTCGACCACGAAGGCAAATGCAAAACGAGCGTTACGGTTAGAACCCAGCAAGCAGAGATGGCCGAGGAGGTGGCCATCGCCGTTGTAGTGGCCATCACCGAGGCCGAAGTAGTGATCAGCGACTCGCAGGTGGCGATACGAAACTATGCTAACGGCCGGGTGTCCCGGGAGGCGCTGCGAGTATTGACGATCAACGAGAACAGAATCCGAAACAAAAATACCCGCATTTCCCCGAAGGGGAGTATGAGGAAGTGCGAAGCACGGGGTGATGCTATGAGGGGGCTCGCGCGACTTAACTGCAGAGCCGAGCGAAGGAGACGGCAGCGAGAGAGCACGCGCCAGCCGACCCACGGAGGTCTGGCCGTTTTTAAGTGCAAAGCACTTTTACTGATGATGATGATTAAGTGTAATTAATGATTTAAAGTGTTGTTGTCATGATGCATTTGTACACACGCTTTTCGTATGATGCATTAATGCACCTCGCGAGTGCATCACACACACACACTACACAAGTCACTACAGATCAGCACCTATTCGGCGGCCGAGGGTGAGTGCAAACCTAACGGGGGGAGAGGCACACCAGCTGCGCGGAGAAGGTGCGAGGAGCCGGCGCGGCGCGCGCAGCCACGGCGCGGAGGCGCCAGCTGCACAACGCGCCGTGACGTCACGGCGCGGAGAGCGGTGCGGAGCCGGCGCGGGGCGCGCGCAGCCACGGAGCGGAGGGCGGAGCGCGCGCAGTCACGTGGGGCGTGACGTCGCTGCGCCGTTGCTACAGACGCTCCTCTCCGCTCCTCGCGCCGTTGCTAGAGGAGAGGAGGAGGAGCGCGGATGCCGGCGGAGTTTTCGAGGTCGCTTAAGAAGTGCATTCGCACTTAAAATGACACATTTGTGATATGGACCCCCGCACACACACACTGCCCGCTGGCCGGCAACGAGGCTGGAGACGCGGCGGCTCGAGAGCTCACGAACCGAGCCGTTGCGCATGCCGATGCCGCCTCTGCCGAGGCCACACGCGGGGAAGTGGCGGAGTGGCGGAAACGTATGACTAGCTGCAGTGAGATTACGCAGCACTACATGCTAGCTGGCGTAAATACCCAGTTGCATGGAGACAACACCAACCAAACACTTATCTAAATGCAGTGATCTTTGGCCTCTGCTACCCTGACCTGTATACGACAGTTAAATGCAAAGCGTGCGATTCCCGGGCAACCTTGGGGAATATGTTGTTGGAGACTCGAGTCTCAACGACGCAATCAGCAGTACAATCGAGGAGGCAGTCTCGAACCGCAGGGCGCGCTGGGAGGAGGCTCTGCTCAGCTCCGCATTAGAACAACAGCTATGGGCCGTCCAGCGATCCGAGGAAGCCCCCAAGCCCAAGGGCTCGTGGCCGATTCGTAGGCCGCGGTTCAAGCCCGCCCCGATCCATCATCGCCGTACTTCTAAATGAAGGTGTTCATCATCATCATCATCATCATCTGAACGCGTTCAATGAAAGCCCCTCGGAATGCGAGCTGCGTATTGCGGAGAATACAATGGCTTCGTGGTCGAAAGATAATGTACTTTGTTTTCTTAATGTTTAATTCCAACTGATTTCTTCTCAGCCATAATGACATATTGCTAAGCCAAAGGTTCGCTACTTTTTCTAGATTAAACATATCTTGACCCGAAAAAAAGACGTTAGTGCCATCTGCATGTAATATAATATCTGGTGTTAGAGGTACGTTTACGATGTCATTTATACAGAATAAGAATAGGGGTGGCCCAAGTATAGACCCCTGTGGGACACCGTAATTTATCTTACGCATTTGTGACTTCGAGTGTTGCAAGTCCGTGTACTGAAAGCGATTTCTAAGGTAACTTCTTATTAAATTAAGCGGCGTGCCTCTTATTCCTTATTCATTCAGCTTTGAAAAAGAATTTCATGCTTGATCGAATCAAAAGCTTTCTTAAAATCAAGAAATATTCCAATTGTGTGATGTTTTTGCTCAAAATGTTCAATAATTTGATCTTTAATAGATAACAGGGCCTTTTCTGTACACTTGTTCTTCTGAAATCCAAATTGCTGTTCTGTTATAATTTTTTTGAGCTACAGAAGTTTGCAATTCGCACATATATGGCACGTTCTATAATTTTTGAAAACATGGGCAAACCAGAAATGGGCCTATAGTTATTCATGTCATTTTCATCGCCACCTTTGCAAATAACGGATACTCTTGCTATTTTCAATTTGTCCGGGAACGTTCCAGTGATTAAAATGAGGTTGCAAATATGTGCAAGTGGTGCGCTAATGTGCTTTGAAACTGGAGAACGATGGCGACTACTTCGTGTGATATGGACTGCGTTGTGTGACGGAAATACTGGTCGCACCTGAGGGCGGCGCCCCGTGTCAAATTCGTGCTCATGAAGCCCGCAGCACTTCGCGAACTCTTCGGCCGCGTGAGCCATGTTACAAATAAAGAAGGCCACGGGCAGGCTCGCGCTTCAGTTCGGCCATTCTCTCGAACAGACCAGATGGTCGGGTCCGGTTCTTCTACGCATTTTCGCTACGCTGTCTCCGCGAAGCCGTGGAATGCATAAGCGGCAATATGGCGAATCGAGGGGCGGGGGATGGCTACATGTCAACACGGTAAATGTAGACATCGGCAGCACCTCGACACGGCACCGGCATTGTCCACAGTTTTACACGAGAGAAAGTTTTCGAGCAAGTCGCATTGCTCTGGAAACACTGAATTGCACGCGCCGGAGCCCTGCGCAAGCCTGCCATAAACGAGGATCATCCACAAATGGTGACGTCTTCAAAGAGAAACCGAACGGGTTAGCAGGGATCGTTTTGTGAAAACACAACCCACTGCAACGGAACACCAATTATTTGCTTTTGGACGGCCGTCTTTGCGATCCTGGAGCAGTGCACGTTGCAACTCAACACACCTGGCCACTTTTCCCCTGGAACGCGCTGTCACGATGCTGCCACGGCCCTAACTTCCTCGGCGGTCGAGGCGCGAACAGTACCGAAGCACGGACTGGTGGCGCGAATCAGTACAACAATCTGCCTCGCTCTGTCTGCCGTTCCTAGGTGGCGGTACCACCGCAGCGAACCTAAGCAAACCAAGAGGGCGCGACGCTAATTTAAGCGTAACTTTGCTTGTTAAACATCATTGTTCACTGTACTAAACACCTTCGCTTTAACCGGACAACAATTAAATGAAATTTCTAAAGCACAGTAACATACAAGTCCCATCTGTTTCCTTACACGAGATTTTGCGGTGGTATATCGGTAGAGCTTCCAGCTCCTTCCGTCAAATCCCTGTTGAATGTAGGTTCGAGTCCGGCTGGGTGAAACTTTTTCAGTGTAAATGGAAGTTCATTTTTTCAATGATCCACTTCCGTTACCGGAAGTACGTCACTGATTTATTGGTGGACCCCGGCATAAAACACTTTCGTGTTAAAAATGAACTTACATTCACCATGAAAAGGTGCCCCTGCTCGGACTCGAACACGCCTTCACCCGGGATTTGACGAGAGGTGCTGGAAGCTCTACCGATACACCACCGCAGCTTTGCTCATGCAGGGAACAGATGGGCCTTATATGTTCACTTCAGTGCTTTACAAGTTGTATTTAATTGTCGTACGATTAAAGTAAAGGTGTTCAGCACAGTCAACTATAGTGTTTAACAAGCAAAGTTACTCTTAATTTAACATCGCCTCCCTTATGCTGCTTTCTTGATTCGCTTAGGTTCGTTGCGGTGGTATCGCCGGCTATGAACGGTAGATAGAGCGAAGCAGATAATCGTCCTAATTCTCGCCGATAGCCAGCGCTTCGGTAGTCTTCGCGCCTTGCTTGCTTCAAGAACTTTATGCAGGAAAATATACATGGACGATGTCTGAGATGACCCGGAGAGCGCCACGCCTCACAAACTAGGCGGGCTCATTACAGGAACCCAATGGTGACCGCCGTGGCTCGAGCTTGGTCGACCAGGGCCTTGTGGCTCGCCAGGTCGGAGCCGCCGAGCGGGGCTGCCTCCCAGTCCTCCAGGGTGGGGTGTTGAGCCAAGGTTCGGGGTTGATTCGCATGCCCACACCATGTGGAAGATGTCCGAGGTCTTCTCCGCACAGTGCGGGCATTTTTGTATGTAGGCAGGATCAGTGTTTTAGAACTGCCGGGCACAGCAGTGTTTTGGTGTAGAGGCGGAACTATGTGCGTTCCTCTGCCTTTGTGAGGCCCTTATAGGGCTTAGGATAAATTGCGTGGCCGAAATGGAAAAAATTGAGTAATTTGTCGTAAAGTAAGGGCCGGATTATGGTCCGGATCCATCTCGGAAGGGTCGGAAGACGTTGCCCGGAGAGTGAGCGCGCGGGCAGCGGCGTCTGCCGTTTCGTTGCCTTCGAGGCCCATATGAGCAGGAGCCCATGCAACCGTTCAAGACGCGGAGGCCCCGAGGTAGTGGCTATATTGAAGGATACGGTACGCAAAGAAAGGAATATACTCCTGTTGAATATTTCTCTAGGCCCCTCTCGAGTCAGTTATATGACGTGCGAGTCCAGGTCTGTGGCAGCTAGCGCGATGGCGACTTCCTCCGCATGTGCACTTCTCTGCGCTTTGAATGTTGGCCCATTCACTGCGACGTTCTGGTGTACGACTCTGGCCGTGTACCACACCCCATGTGAGGGCCGGAGGTGTCCGCGTAGAAGCCTGCCTTTCACAATTGTCAACACATCTGAAGTGATGCCTGCGTGAAGCTCTTCACGGGAGAATTAAGCAACCTATGAACCGGTCTTCAAGCTTCTTTATGAAGCCATACAGGCGGCTGCTTGGGTAGAGAGGTCCCCCCTTGTCAGAAAACAATGTTAACCTGGCAAGCTGAAAGTTTTCATCTGGAGTCGGCATTGTAAGAGGCGTCAAGCGATTTTTATAACCAGCTTTCAAAGTGCACTTTTGCGCGACATAAACAGCAATGCAAAATATAATCCTCGACTCACTCCTAGCGACGAGCTGGTTATGATGTCATTTCGCGCGAAGCATTGATTACCGCAACGTACTCACGGCGTATCAACTAACCATAAAAGTGACGAATGAAACCCGTGAAGCGAAAGCCCCCAACGACGGCGGAACGACCGCAGCCACCGCAGCACTGCGAAGCGCTTCCATGGAAGCTCATGGCAGCGCCACTGCGCGGGCGCTCGGAAAAGCCAAAACTCGTTGGAATATGTGATGACGCGGCATCGCAGGCCCTCCCTTGGAGAGTGAGCTCGCTACTCTCTAGGTGGATAGCAAAATGACGTTTTCTTCTGCATCCGACTTCCGGTTCGAGGCTTAGCTGCGCGGTTCCTTCGGAAGGCCTTGTATGCCGGTTCTTGCTGCGCGTCTCCTCTCCTCGCAAAACAAACACGCTCCTGTGAAGTTATTGAGGTTGGCTGGTCGGCGTTAGGGTGTGCGAATTCTTCCGTGAAAGGAAAAAAATGTTTCATTTTACTGGGAATGAAGTACGCAAGCGTAAATGGGCAGTTTGCCCTTAAATGAGCGACCGTGAAAGGCTAGCTCTGGGTTCCGAATGTAGGACCAAGATTATGTGAAGACCATTTCGTCACAGGCAAGTGTTCTGGCAAATAACTTGATTCACTTAATTTCTGGTCTCAATTAATTTTTAGTCTTGTAATCAACCATCTCAAGATATTAACGAACTCAAGAAAAACCAGCACAATATACAGGACCGTAGATCAGGCAGAGTAATATTAGCGATCGAAATGGCAATTTGGTAACGTTATTAGCACAGAAAAAGAAGCAAAGGTAGTTAACAGTTGGCGAATAATTTTTCTCAGTATCAGCACAAGTATACGTGCTTTGGTCGAGCACTTTACATTCCAGGACACCTTGTGTCCAAAATATTACTGAGCCTTGGTACGGCCTGTGAAACGAAATATGCTCATTGTGCCACTGCTGCGCAACTCCTGCGATCGCAGAACGTCGATAGCACTCGAAATCCTTCGCCAAGTGTCAACCACGAGTGTCAGCGAACGCAAGTTACAAAACCGACTTGCCATTCACGTTGACATTCGCCGGTCACATAACAGGTAGATTTAGTATTGCGGAAAATTTTTGCGTTAGTGTTTGCGAGTCCCGCACGCTAAATTTTTGCGGAGTGCTATTCGATAGCATTCCATAGCTCTTTAGTATAGCGCGAGACGACCACGTCCCGCAAAACGCAAGGCACGCAAACCTTCGCTGGGCCATCTAAATGCGAATAGTGAAAGCGTCAAAACCGTAGGCCGTTGTTAGTAACTTAAAAAGCAACGCAAGCGCAAGAAGAATTAATAAAAAGGACATCGTGCAATAATAATTGCACAAGTGTTGCTGTAGTCTGACGAGGCAGTTTCGCTTTCATTGTGCATGTATAATGTGGTCAAACCAAAATCCACAGCGAAAAGATCGTTGTCTTCTCGAAGCGAAAACCAGCAACACGATTTATTGTGAATCAGCTAGTCCCACAATGCAGCAAAACGACACGACAGATGCGAAACGGGCAGCCGTCAGTTGTAGGGAGCCGCCATGTTCTTCGCGCTAAACAAACTTAGCGAGCGTTTTGCGTCTCCGCTAAATTCGGAAAATAGCGAGCGATCGCTAAACGCAAAGCTGGAATAGCGTGCGTACGCATGCGCAGTCTGACCCCGCTAAATTTTAGCGTTTAGCGGGGCGCAACTTAAGCTGTACTAAAACTCCACGCTTTGCGATCAGCGCTGTCGGGATTGCGATTGTTGCAACAAGTCATCCACTTCTTTAATTCCAATGTATTAGAGGCTACATATGTTATGTTGACGTACCTAGCCTAGCTAATCGTAAACGTTTTATGACTACTTGACGTGACTCCTTGGGGACATGACATGCTGTCATGGGAGAAGTGCGCGCTCGATGCGTTTGGCGTCCCTGCGACGGCGCCAGAGAAAAAGCGGCCACGTAGAAGCACCGGCTCAGTACGTGAGACGGAAAATGACGGCAAGCTGTCGCACGAGGCGAGGAAAAAAAAGACAAGGAAGAGTGGGACGTGGAGCGGGCTTGCAAGGCGCCATATGGTGGAGAAGCAAGGCGGCGTTCTATCAGCGTGGACGTGGCACAGGAGCTCTCCGCCAGAACCACGGTCGCGGCGTAGTCCCGAGTGCCTGGCGAGTGCCAAGAGTCGGGGTGTATGGCTCCGCTTGGCAACGAGCTCCTGACGTCGTCTCCCTCCGACGCCTGACGAGCCGTCCGAGCTTCCGACAGCACCGTCAGGTGTAGGCCCGAGGGCTGCCCCGCCGAACGAGAACCTGGCGAGGAGGTCCACTACTCTGCGCGTCCTCGGTCCGTGTCCTTCTTCCTGGAGGCCCAGGAGAAATATCACGGTGGGGCGTAGTCCCGAGGGCTGTCCTGCCTCTTCGGGCCACGAGGGCCTTGAGTACCGTACCGGCTTCGGTACCTCGTCGTCACTTCGCTTGCACCATGGAGACGCCAGTGTAGACGCTGCACTTTTCGTCGACGACCTCCCGCGACGACCTCCGACTCGCGCCGACGTTCCACCTGTGTCCTTCCCCCAAACCAGTCGACCAGCCTCGGTGAGACTGTTTCGAACTGTGACTTCACTTGCGTGTTTCTTTGTGTTTCTGTCTGTTCCGAAGTGCTGCGTTTACTTATTCGTTTACTAGTTTGTGTGGTCCATGTCCTTGTTTGTTATTGGTGTTCTGATAAAGTCCTCGCAGTAAACAGCCTCGCCATCTTTCTGAACACGTTGCCGTCGTCAGACGCAACGTGCGTTAATTTTCTTTTCGAAGAACCCCATCACACATGCCCACCACACAGACACAGTGCGGGAGGGTCACGAAGCATTGACAGTTCACACCCACCTTTCGGAAGTGTCGAGCGACGCTTGAATTACGGTTTTTCACCAAAGATGCGTCGTGAATGAAACGTCAAGCGTATACGTGAAAAGAGAATTGTGGTACCAACCACGAAACGACGGCGGCATGTGGCGGCGGCGCGAAGCCTCGAGCCGGGAGTTGTAGCAGACTGCAGGTAACCCACAATTGCTTGCGACAATCGAGATATTGCTATCTACCTATTCTAGCCACTTCCGCCGGGGTGCGCCTCGGTAGTGCAGCTCCGCATGCATGACAAGCGCAGTACTACGCGCCTGTACAGGACAGACAAATTCGACAGCAGCGCGGCCCGCGACACCCCGAAAGCAACGAAAAAAAAATTGACGGCAGATCCACGAGGTGAATGATGATGATATTGGGCGAAGCTCCTGGAAGTAATCATCGGTTAAACCGTGAAATTTCTTCCGTTAATTCGCCCGATAAAATTGACGTGAAACGATTGACAAACCTGTATCGCGATATGGTTTTGAA
Organism: Hyalomma asiaticum; assembly: GCA_013339685.2. Lineage (NCBI taxonomy): Eukaryota > Metazoa > Arthropoda > Arachnida > Ixodida > Ixodidae > Hyalomma > Hyalomma asiaticum. The sequence continues at coordinate 647,452 of CM023486.1, read as the reverse complement.
TATAAAACCATTGCTTTAGAAAACACCTGGCGTCTTTCGTTAAGCAGCTGGCGTCTTTTCGTTTTGCTTTAGAAACATGTGGCGTCTTTTCGTTTTGCTTTTAGAAAACATCTGGCGTCTTTCGTTGGTTTATTTCATCAATCAACGGCGTTTTGAACAAAATTTTTATTGTTTAATCACGCACAGGAGAAATCTCACCAGGCACTACCTTGGAGGTAAACAATGGCTGCTAATGGGAATGAGAGACAGAAGAAGTCGGCTTTTAGCTAACACTTACACTTCTACTTCTACTAACGTTTCCTACTGGGACTTGCCAATGGCTGCTAATGGGGAATGAGAGACAGAAGAATTCTGCTTTTAGTTAACGCGCACGCTGCGAATTTTTTATTGTTCAACAATGCACAGGAGAAATCACCCACCGGCACCACCTTGGAGGTCAAAGCGTAAGACTGGTTACGCACTACGACTACGATGAGGGACGAACGGGTGCCGCTTTAAGGAGCTTCGCCCCTAAAAGAACGAATTGCTTTTGCACGCTATAACAAGGTGTCTCATAGGGTGAACTACGCTTGTAAGACATGCGTAGTGGTTTTTCAGCAGAATATTTATGCCTGCGTGGGCTGGTTGTCGTACACTTGGAAATCGACAAACACGCTGTTGGGTGTTGCTAGTGGCGTTTTTACAGCGTAAGCTGTTATGATATCACAACAAGGGTCGTTTTTGCGCCGTAGTTGTCCGCCGCCGTCACCGCCGCCGGTGTCCGTAACCACTATCGCTATTTTTTTTAGAAAAAATAACCAGGACAGAGGAGTATCCCAACTTGTCCTCCGCGTGGATTCGAACCCACACTCTCTGGGTGGTAGTCGAGCGTTCTACCACTGAGCTACACCTGTGGCCGAAAAATCATCGCTAAAAGACCTAAACAGGTATAACGGCTGCGGAGGAACCGCATTAACAAATGTAATGTTACGTGGCAGAATAATAAAACGCCCCTATGCGTCGCGGAAAGTGGATTGCTTAACGAGTTCGAGAAATCATTTCAAAGAACACAGGGCTGCATGGTTTGTAGCGCTGCACCCATTACAGAGGCCTCATAAACATCATCATTATGAAACAATCTTCTTCAACTTTACCGTCATCATTATTACGAACCGCTGCCCTTTATCGTGTCGTATCGTGCCATGCGGCATGCGGCAGGCGACGTGCGCAGCCCCGACAGCATCTTGACTTGGCTCTTCGATATACCTGGTGGCTCCTCCTCGTAAGGTGCGGACCGCTGCTGGAGAAGCGAATCGCAGAGCTACGCGCGCGGCTGCCGCAAGGCAACGTCGGGAAGAACAGACAGCTGCGCAGAGAGAAGCCCAAACCGCAGCTCGCCGTCGACGCCGGGCCGAGAGTTCGGTTCGTTCTCGGGAAAACGATGCCAAGAGACTCTCTAAGATGTTCAGTTTTACAGATTTGCACGTTAGAATGCCGCAGTAATTATAGCGTATGCACTTCCCTACTTGGCGAAATGTTGAGAGTTATGGCGCAGGGGATACCTATCACCTCTACTTGCAGTAGTTTCCCAAAGCGTTTAAAATGGCATCTAAGAACGTCGGTCCTCCAGCTTACGCTGCCGCTGTCCTGCGGGTCCGTGCAGGCCTGGGTTTTTTGCACCGCTTTCAGAGCGAAATTAAAAACAGAATTCCTTTTTTGTGCGGTGAAAGCGCGCTCGTTCCCGTAAATGTTACGGGGGATCAACCCATTTTTACCACAATCTTAAAGAAATTTCCAGCTGTAGACAGTCCCTTTAAGGGCTTGGAATTCACGTTTAGTGTGGTTTGAGCCCAGTTGGGTTGTCATAATGTCTGCTGACAGTATAATGGCCACCCCGGCCACGTTTTGTAAATATTGTACAGCCAGTTTCAATAAACCTGCGTGTTGTTGCTGCGAGGACATCTTGGCCCAAACTCAGTCCTTCAACGTGTCGCCGCGGTCATCGGCATCATCAGGAGGGAAAACCATCGAGAATTAACTGGCGCAATGCAAAGCATTCCGCGGCGGCTCTCTGGAGGACGGTCAGACAAGCTGCACTCACATACAAGCAACGAAAGAGGCGAAGATATTCGTTGGATGATCTCCGCTTCACGACTGAAGTCCGCGACTCGTCCAGTGCTCCTGGCGATCACCGAGAAAAGTGTGGGGTGAGAGAGGCATTCACACTTGACCGTCGTTCCAACGAAGGACGCAAAGCGTGAACGAGCGTGGCCGCATCCTGGAACACCGGAGAACAGCTGCCCTTGCCTACCGACCGAAGGTCTCCACCACGAAAAGACGTGGGAGCAGCGTGCACACTAAACAATTTCTCACCCATAAGGGTGTAAATGAACTTGTCGCCAGAGCGACACCCTTTGGAACCTATTGGGTGCTTGAAAAAGGGTGCTAGGAAAGGGTGCATAGGTCAGCACCCTTAACGAAGGGTGCACAGCAAAAAATTTTAAAGGGTGTTGTGGTTGCACCCTTGCGAAAAGGGTGCGATTTCACCACAGCACCCTTTTATATGGGTGCTGGAAGGGTGTTCTGTATTGGTTCACACGAGAAATAAATGCCAATGTTGCTGCACAGCAGCATACGTGCACACTAAGAAAAATAACACCCTATGGGGTGAAGTAGGTTTTAAATCACCCTTTATGCACCCTTACTTTTCCTAAAAGTTTCGGAAATGGGTGCTCTTGTTGGTGTGATGCCCTTATTGCACCCTTATTGCACCTTTTGTAAATTTTACGGGTGCAGAAAGGGTGTTTGCGCATGCAAAAAACCATTATGAGAGTAAGGGTGCTTTGGCATTCACCATTACAATCAAGAAAAAAGCCATACTACCATATCACTGAGAGATGGTGGTATAAATATGTGCTTCCCATTGTGGTTCACATGATTGTTTATATTGTTTTATCATTTTTAAGATATTGTCACGTGGTCGTGATTATGAAGGGCATTTTATTGCTTTATCATTTTTAAGATATTGTCACGTGGTCGTGATTATGAAGGGCAAGAAGCAATGTATTAAAAGTCGGACTGCTTAATCTTGCTGATCTGCGCCGAACAAGGCAAGCAAATTGTACTGTACAGCAATAGAGGCGAGCACACTCTTTGATTATCGATGAGAACTTATCAGCAGCGAAACAAGCACACGTGCGACGCGTCATAGAACTTTCTAGCCCCATCCTGCCCTCGCGCGAGAGCAGGATGATATGTACACGGACATACGCTTCTGGGTCTGCAATGTTTATAGAACAAACAGCATCCTTCTGGAAGCTGCATGCAATATCGAGGGTGTGCAGCGCGCTGACCGACAGCGCGCGTCACAAGACAGTGCAAAAGGCGGCCATCGTGAAAGGAAAGAAAACAAGTATGCGTATAAACATTATTCTGGTACTTTTAGTACATTGCCCTCTTGTGTAATAGCTGGCACTGTAAAATGTATTCTTCGAGAAGAGAAAGGTTATAGTTTTTCGTTTTTGCTAGTTACGACACCTAAGCTGGAATCATTGCTAGTTACGACACCTAAGCTGGAATCGCCTACACCACATTCATCAGACCCATTCTTGAATATGCAATTGTCTCCTGGTTTCCGTATACAAACAAACTAAAAAAAAAGCTAGAGAGAGTTCAGCGAAAAGCAATTAGGTTTATTTACAACAAGTACAAGATGACTGACTCACCGTCGCAACTACTAAACAGAGCCGGATTGCTTAGTTTAGAAAATCGCGCCAAACTAGCTCGTATGAAGCTAATATATCAATTGTTCCATCAGATGCTGCGTATGGATTCATCCCGCTACTTGATTAAAGCCGATACAAGAGAGACTCGTTTTAAGCACCCCTTAACACTGCGAAGCTACCGTTTCAACACTGAGTGCTTCAGATTCTCGTTTTTTCCTGCTGCAATTAGAGAATGGAACGATCTACCTTCACACATCATCCTCAGTCCATCACTAGACACGTTTCTACAGTCCTGCGAAACTCACTTACAAGCCTCATAGTCATTATTACTTAGACGCTCCTAAACAAGGGCTCAGCACTATCACGTAGACCTCATTACTTATGCTCCATTTTAAGCTTTATTCTTTTTTGAAATGCTCCTGCTTCATGGTTTTGTATGATGTGTATATCATGTGTGTGATGGATTGTGTATCTGATGCATTTTTTCCGGTGTTACATATTTTTGTAAACAACAAAACAATATTACTTACACCATTAAAAGGATAGTTTCCCAAACCTAAGATATTGTTTCTGCAAATTTTGTTTCTGTATTTCTGTATTTTTTGTCATTTTTTGTGTTTCATGATTTTTGCCCTTCCTGCAATAATCCCTATTGGGATTGGCAGTATGTTTAAATAAATAAATAAAATAAATAAAATTACATGGGAAGGTGACCGGTCATTTTTAGTTGTGCCCGCAACTTGACTCTCTTTCCTCTTCCACTTACCAGAAACGCCTGACGGTAGTACACTAAGTACTTATGTGTGCAGTTATTGGTGTTGTTACAGTTGCACTCGGGTTTAAACTGCTGCTGCTTGCAAATAAAGGCATAATGCGTTTCAAATATCGCGGGCACAGATCCCGACACTTGGCCTCAGTAATCCGCAATCTTGTTCTTGTGTGGAAAAAAAAAAGGTTTGTAAGCACGTATATTTAAGCCATGATGTGCACTTATTTTACTGTTTGTGTTCTTTTAAACAGTGCTGGTTATGGTTAGGCAAGTATCAAAGCATTGATCAAAGATATGTGTGCGCAAATGCGGCCACCACAACAACGCTCTGCTTGTATTAACTTGAAGGCAGTGATGTTCCGTGCAGGGAATTTTCCCTTTTTCAGGGAATTTTCGACCGCCATTTTGGACGAAAGGGAAAAAGGGAATCTTCGCAATATTGCAGGGAATTTTAGAGGTGAAGACATAGCCTTATAATGTTCTAAACACTTCTGTTATGGGGCACTTTCGGTTCGTACTTGGTTGGCAGTTTTCGGTTTCTTCAATCCTTCCCGGCGCGTGTAGCACGGAAAATCATAGCCTTTAAGATTCGTTCATGTTACACGGAGCGTCTTTTTGTTTACTCCGGGTGGTACGCTCGAAAGCCACGTATGCGCTATGTAATTACAGCACATGAGCTCCGAGATTGTCGATCGCCAACGTAGCACACCCGAGTGGAAGCCATTATTCTTTCACCAAAAGTTGGCAATTATGTGCGCGACAAGCCAGAAGCTTTCAGTAACAAAAACAATAATAGCACACTTCTCATTTTATAGAGCTGCCGTGTGCACACAAACGAGTATGTACGGCATTTCTTCCGCATCGCATACCGCTTAAAGCCAGTTCGAAGATAGCTTCCGCGTAGTATGAAAAGCCAATCTCGGAGGCAGTGGTTTATGTTGCGCAGGAGCACAAGTGCGAAAAGAGAGAACGATAGCAAGAGCCGGAAACATGTCAAACACGCATATATGTATATATATTTGTGCAGGGAAATATGCGGGGATTTTTAGCGATGCATGCAGGGAAAAGTGCCTGAAATCGGGAATTTTCATGCCTCGGAAAGGGAATTCTTCGGCGCAGGACGGAACATCACTGCTTGAAGGCCCGCGCCCGTTGTGTGTGTAGCACGTTGTTGTTTGGGCACTTTGGTTGCATTTTTCCTTCATTTGAAGTGTTGTTTGCACTATGTGCTGGTCCCTTGCGTCTTGCTAGCGCTGCTTATTACGAAGATCTCCTGGTTTATATCTCGAAGCCCCCTGTGAACGGGTATTTGCGGCGACGGTGCTTTGAATTTTGTGTAACGGACGCTTCTGCTTTGTGTTTGGACAACCGAAATGCGCGATAAGGACAGCAGGTAAGAGCAGCAGTTTTCTATGTCTTAGTGTACGTTAAGTAAACTTTTGTTACCGTAGTGGGTATGTCCGTATCTATTGTGCAATTATGATGAGCGCAATGTTCGGGGAGCGCTCTTACCAGAGATTTTGAAGTGAATGTGTGTTGCGCTTGTGCGGCTCTTATTGGGCGTGTGATCTGGACGGCGTTTCGGCTGTGCCCTCATCTGCAGGCGGCGAAATGCTTTGCTTTAGTGAAGGCTGTCTGGTATATTATTGCTTGCTCACGCGCCATCGTAAATTTAATGCGTCGGCTTCGAAACTTGTTAACTGCTACTTAGCGCGCTGACCGTCTAAACATCGCAGGATCCGTTCGAGTAATGCTCTCGCTGCTACGGTTATTTTCATAAGCAGAGCGCTAAATGCACTCTCGATACTGAATTGGAACTGCTTTGAATTGGAACTGCTTTTGGAAGCTTTCAGGGGAAATTAGAGACATTCAACGAAGCTGCAGCGTTTCTATTTCATTATTTGCCCAGTGCTGACAGTTTGCAATCGTAGCTTACCGAAATTTTTAGCCATATAGTCACTCACAATCATTTCATATGCATTTTCTTGTGTGAAATTCAAGGCAGAAATGATTTCCATCTATCACCTCCGATTTTGCTCGTTGCATGCGCTAGTATGTACCTCATTTTCATAATGCATCTTTCTCTTCCTTTGGATAACGTCCTATGTAATGCCACTGCTTTAACGAAAACAGACTAGTACTCACTGCTCTGCAGTGAGACGTAGTCACTGCTGTGCACTTCGCACAGCTTTCACTGAAGGGGAACTGGCTTAGATATTGTATTTCTCTTTCAAACAGCTGACAAAAACCTCACCATGTGCCAATTTTGTCTTCAGCTATGCTTGCACATATTGAATGCGATTTCTTTGTAGATAATGCTGCCATGATTTTTTCTTGTTATGGAATTGATCATGAGAGGCATATTAGCCTGCGAATTCATTGAGTACAATGGTGTCATAGGAGGTGAATTAATGCCTGATAAAATTTTGTGTTCTGGGGGCACGTTGCACATAGAATTGCATGCATACACATCCCGTATATGTAGTCAAAAAGTATAAAAGTGGTTTATTACCTCTATTATTTCTCTAATCCCTTATTTTCGTTTCTATGTTGCGAAATGTCATTAGTTGCATTACGTGTCACATCCACTTGTAATTTCCGACAAGAATTAGTGGAACCTTGAACACTGCTCTTAGCGGTGTTCACTCAAAGCAAGAGCTTGCTATTTTGCAGCAACATTTGCAGTAAATAAACTAGGTTGTCCTCACTTATTTAATTTCGTTCCATTCATTTTGTTCAAGTTTTATTTCATATCTACCTGTTCCTTAAGTAGGTAGCAGCATTGATACTACCATTAGCTGTGCCATTTTGCACATTGTAAAGCAATGCATACAGCTGCTGCGGACATTTACCCCACTTTTTAGAACTGCTTCAAGGTATCGGTCATGGAAAATATTTATTGTTGACCTGCTTGTTTGTGCAATTCTGTAAGCATTTGTGTAATTTTTGCTCGCTGCATTCTAGGCACTTTTCATGCTTCTCCGAAATGATAAATGCTATAGTTGAGCAAGATCCTACATACACTGTTTATGCTAATCTTGCTGACTGTTACAATGGGTAAAGTGTTTCTTGCAGACAGACATTATCTCTCATGCTCAGTTATGGCTCTTGCATCTGTTTTGGAGCATTTATGCACAAATGTTCTCATTTTGTATCCATTCAGTTACTGCAAACTATCTTTCCCAGCCGGGATGTGTATTTTCTGTTTTGCTCTAGAATCATTGACCGCTTAACCATTTCTATATGCCTTCCTTTTTTTTCATTCTAATGATTTCTTGGCTATTCCAACTTTCAGGTTAAGAATGACAAGATGAATGCAGTGGAAGGAGGATTTCAACATATGACAAGCCTAGCCTTGTGTTGAATTTTTGCTGAAAAAAGGAACTCTGACAGATACAAACAGCTACAGTTGTCGGCCAAGGTCAGAGAGAGGTAAGGTATATCTACCTAATATTGGCTTGTGGCTTAGTCTGTGAACAGATATTCCTACAATAATTATAAGCAAAATTCAAAAATTTCGTATGTAAAACAAGAAAAAAAATGCTGTTCAGTTCATCTAACATATTGAACAAACTTTCCTAAATAAAGAATTTTCCCAAACTTGGAGATTTTTTCCCTGTTCTTTATAGGAACAGTTGTGTAATGGTGTACCAAAGTTCTCGTAAAGAAGGAATGCGTTGCCTTTATGTCACAAAACTATGCATAACGTAGCTTACACAAGTAAGCCTAATTTCTACAAACAGATGACTTACAGACATGCAAAAGTACTGCATTGAAAAAAGGAAAAAAGCAGTACGCTAGCTACTTGGGGGCACCATTGGGCTGTGCGCAGAGTAAACAGGCTGCACAAGGTGAAAGTAAAGAGAGTACTGCAGGAATGTATAATTCATTGCACATGGCCAAAGCCAAGAACACAGCACATTGAGCGTTCTTATCAGTCCACAATACAGCGTGCCTATCATTCCTAAACCTATACTGCAGAATTATTCAACAGCATTGGCAATTATCAGAATGACTTATAACCACAATGTGCATAGTTTGGCTAAATAAACGGGCATTGGCAGCTTGTTAGAATAACCAGAGCGTTTCCTTGATCCACTATTCAGATATATGCCCATTTGCTCTGGTGACTGAATGACACAGCAAGCTGCGGTCACCAGCTGTTGTGGCACTTTTTATTACAACCACATTGCCTCTATGCAAGAATGCTTGCCTTGCACAAAATCTTGGATATTCGAAAAAAGGCCGAGGATGTCATGACGTTGTAAGAGGCCTTGACATTGCTAATTTGATGTCAGTTTTCTTAAAGCAATAGCTAAGTGTGGTCCACATATAGCCAAACAGCCAATTCTATGTCACCACTCCAATCTGTGCATTGTGTGTGGAATGAGAAGTGAAGTTTCACGAGTTAGGGCCCATTAGATTTGCAGAGAGGTGTAGCAATACTTCCTTTACTAGATTCCAGCCACATGGTCTATAAATCTGGTTCAGTGCCTTTGGTCCTTCTTTTTTTCGCCATGAAAGGCACAAGCACTGCGTTAGGCGCACGGTTGCATTGTCGATCACTACACCTGAGATTACCATACCACCCGCTGCAGTCTCGAAGGTGACAGGCATGGCATGCAACACAACTTTTGATGGCCAGATGACATACTATGCGAAATTAGCTTTTGCATATTTGAATGAAGAAACAAAATGTTGACTTGTGTGAAGAAGTGCGGGGAAACATGTTTCGCTTCACTCAAAGTGTGAAAGACAACAGACACGACATCACAGGTTTGTGGGGAATTGAAGCAACGACAGTCGCAATGGGAAATCGTGCCAATGCAGCTGGCATCTAATAAGGAAGATATTGACTGTAGATGGAAGCATATTTATCGAACAGTTCATCATTTTTTTCAATTCTGTTCGTTGAATGAGCTGAAGCATAAACCTTGTTTCTAGGTCGTATATGCACCTGGGTAGTCCACCATATTTTCAAGAAAACTGAGAGCAACTTGTCTATGATATTTTCTCAGCCTCTTTCATGTTTTCTGTGTTGTGAAAGGGTAAACACGCTTACACAAAAGCAATGCAGTTGCTACAATAACTTTCAGGAATGTGTGTCGTTCATGAATACATTTTACTATATTGAAGTTTACTTCTGATACAGCTAACACACAAGCTCTTTACCATCAGACAGTCGGAAACAAAAGCAAATAGTTTTGTACAGTATGTTGGTGAATGTTTTATTAGTAGTACACTGGTGCTATTGTACTCGAGATCAGTTTTCTATAAGTGTGGTGAGCCTCACCTTGGGATTTGGTCCCTGTTTTCTTAGTTACGGCATCTATACACTTTGCATTGTTGTTTTTATTTTGTGACTTTCAGATTTGTGATGTGGCATTCATGCTATTTTGGCAGCAGTAGTTGAAAGTCCTTGCCCTTGAGTATGCAGTTTTTTCTAATCACTGCGTAATCACTTGTGGTATCAGTTTATATTTGTTTTTGCTTTTCATGCTACCTTCAATCAAGCATCTGGCTCAATATTTGTAGTATTCATGAAAATCATTACAATGTCAAAGAATTTTGCATAATTTCTATATTAATGCCATATTTAAATGGAAATTCCCACAGACTTCCGGACTCTGATTTCTTGTTCTTACTGATGTATACGTGGGGAATGCATGGTTGACCCTATGATTGCTGTTTTAAATGAAATTATACAGAACATTGCAGCCGTAAGCTACGTCTCATTGCACGCATGTAGTCCACTTGCGTCAGAACTATATGTCGGCCTCCCTTTTTTTGAAAATTTATTTTAGTTTGTGGAAAACCAAAGTTGCTGTAGTGGGGGCCGTAAAGTGGTTACAAGTCTGTGGTTACAGTTACTGTTGTTATTTTTTATATTCCGCAGTTCTAGTTTCTCGATTGTTATGTCAGCGTGCTTGTGCCTGTAGTTGTGTGCTCTTTTCTTGTTGAGTATTATTCCATCTTATGCATAGAATCATGCTTTGTATGCATTCTACCAAGTGTGCCACTAGTGGATGTTCAATCCCTTATGTAGGGTTATTTTTGCCCATGGGATTTGTGATATGCATCTTTTATAGTCACTCATAAGTCTCATAACTCCAGAGCTGTAACATACTTACATATGCTGAACCTAGCTCAAAAAGATATTTAATTGAAGGTGACTGCGTAGCATTAGACTATTGTCATGTGCACAGCCTTTACGTTTCTTGTTTTACCACCAAGAAGGATTGTGATGGTTTTAATAACCAAGTTTGTTGTTTTTCTTTCGCAGATCTCAATGGCTCTTGAATACCTTTTGCTAAAACCCGAACTGATGTTAAGGTTACAATGTGTTGACAAGCTACTAGGGGCGAATTCATAATACTTCTCTACTGCAAAACAACACTCATGAGGAAGAAGACAGGACGAGACAGGATGTTGAATCTGCTGACATATCCCACTGGTGAGTTTTTAAATCACACCAGTTCTTTCCTTTTTGGTGGGATTGGAATGTCTGTATACCCACAAACATGCATGTTTAATGCTGATACTGAAAGCTATGAGTTGCCCTAGTTTTAAATTCCTATGTGTTCAGAGGCCTGTAATGCTAGTGAGACCTTTACCAGTCAACTTGAACTTCATAGGCTAATCATGCGATTTACTGACCTTAAAGAATTTCGCAACTTGCTACACGGCAGAAAATTATAGCATGGAACATGCACATGGCCAACAAAGCAGGGGGAGGAGTGCTCATCCCTACCTGGTTTCTTATGCACCTCACCATCTGCTGTTGCAGCACAGCTGTTGGAGCAGATTAATAAACGGTAGTGGCTTTCAATTTATTATCTTGAAAGACAGTATAAGTACACTTATAGAAGGCTAGGGCAAGGGAGTGCAAGGTGGAGAGATCGCAACTCGCCCATGGAAACTTTATATCAGCTAATAGCCAGTGTCACACGGAGTTCGTCTTTGTATGTCCACAGACAGTACCCTGCCTGTGGATGTACAAAGACGAGAAGCAATAACACAACGGGTAATTCAGCCTTAAATGCATGTGCATTCACAATGTCATTGGATTTGTGACACAAGGCTGTCGTGTCTGTTTCCTTTGGATTATGCCATCTCATACATTCTGCAAATAGAGAGTCTGAGAGAAAAGTAAGCAATTTTCTGATTTTGTGGCCTCCTAATTTGTGCTGGTGGTTGCATTGGATGAAGTTTAAAATAAAAAAACAACGCTCAGAATCTTCAATGCTAGCCGAGCTTAATTAGATATCGAATTGTCAGAACCTTTGTAATAAGGCATAAATTAATCATACAAACAGGTGAAAGGACAGGAGTACGAATGCGATATAAATCCAGTGGTAATCAGCACTTTCATTTGTGTGCTGAAATATGCTAATCATGTAAGTTTGACCGTGTTCTTCTGTTGTTCTGCCAATTTTGTATTAGCACTTTATATTCTCAAGCATTTACTTCTTTTGTCAATAGGCATATTATTTAATTTCACCCTTATAGACATCTTTGAATATATATGAATATATATCTGATGTAATGAATAACATTCTCTTCCTATTTGTGCAGCCCGGAGGCACTGCATGCTGCGTACATTGCACTTTCTGGGAGCAAGATTCAAGCAGCTGAGGACTCATTCTTTTATGTCGACAAGTATTGCCTGTGCCACACCATTGTCACAGGGGAGGGAGTGACTGCTATGCTGCCAGTATACTTGCTGTTTTAAAAGTAACGTGCAATGATCAATATTTTACAACCTTTCAGCATCATTTACTGTGTGCACACAGAACAGCCAATACTATGCTTTATATGATATTTTCTATATGGTAAAGAAATAAATAAATTTCTTTTGTTCAACCTTTATAGAGTTTGACTTCTTACATATATCTATAGGATGCTTGTACTCGTTAAGTCCAAATTTTTTTCTGTGTGCAAGGATAAAGATTTATTGAGTTGCACATTTTTCATGTAATATCTGCAGTACTAACGTCATGCATGCAGATGCATAATTACACATGCATTTGCATCTATGAACTTAGTGTGTGCATGAACAGTTTTTTATAGTGGGATATTTTTAATTAGGCCCTTAATTGAAAGGGTAGCACGCTTTGCAAAAAGGGTGTTGTGATTATGAAATACCCTATGGTGCAATTATGCCAAAACACCTATTAGTCATAAAGGGTGCATGTTTGGTGAAACACCTACCGAAAAAAAAAAGGGTGTTTCTGTCAGCAAGACAACCCTTTATATGGGTGTTTGAATTGAAAAAGAACCCATATTTAAGGGTGCTAGGGTGTGAGTTATAGACACTCGAAAACACCCTTAAGGGTGTTTTTTTTCTTGGTGTGTGTCCACAAACATAGAATGGGCTAATCTACAGACAATGCAGAGTGACAGGTTGCATGCTATCAAGTGAAATTCCGACTGATGTAGCTCAAAAGAAGCTGTACTGTGAAAAAATGTTCATATTGCATAAAATATGAAATTACACATCTTTTACACAGTAGAGCTCGTTTATAAGGCACATCAGTTGAGATTTCACTTGCTAGCATTCAGCCTTTCACTCTATAATGTCTGCAGAGCAAAGCAGTCTACATTTGTTGACACATATGCTGCTGTGCAGCAACCCTTGGCATTTATTTCTTGTACGATGTGTGGATACCTGCTGTCAAACATTGCATAAATGTTCTATAGCTGCTCAGTTTTGGGCTGTAGTGCAAGACATCATGCATGCCCCACACTACAAACACGAATGCTTGGTCACCACAAGATACGCGTGCCTGAAAAATAAAAGTTAATGTAGGAAAACAATACTTATTATTGTTTTCTAAAGAAACATATGATGGTTGAACTACAGTTCAAACATCATATGGAGATAATATCCATAATACGCATAATATATACCACACAAAATCTGGCCATATTTTGCTCTCATGAAGCATCTGTAGCACAGGCAGATTTTTATAGACAACGATTTGGGACTGTTTTCTGGTATGAAAGTAAATTTATCAGAAACATCAGTAAAACAATTAACAAAACTGGAATACATATCAAATCACGTATGCTTGCACATTATACAACTTAAGGAAAAAGCAGTGGGTAACAGTGTACACGGGCAATGATCCACAGCATTGTGTACACTCTGCTGACCAGGTAAAACAGTAAATGCAACATCTCTGTGCCTCTACCGAAGAAGCCAGAAGCATAAAGCTTCTGATCTTTCCAGGTGTTCTCGTGACTAATCTCTTGCTTATTTAATAAAAGTTAAATGTTAAAAATATAATACAAAAGCAGTTGGCCTACAATTCTCATATGAAATGCAATTTAGCAATTTGTCTAGTCGGAGTTTTTCTACAATGCATGTGAAGGAAGCCAACCATGACTGACACCAAGAAAAGCATATTGGGAAAGCTGTTCACACGGTCATCTTATGGTTGAAGAGTAAATGTTGATGATTGATTTGTGGGGTTTAACGTCCCAAAACCAGCTCTGATTATGAGAGACGCCGTAGTGGAGGGCTCCGGAAATTTCGACCACCTGGGGTTCTTTAGCGTGCACTGACACCGCACAGCACACGGGCCTCAACATTTCGCCTCCATCGAAATGCAGCCGCCGCGGCCGGGATTCGATCCAGCGACCCTCGGATCAGCAGCCGAGTACCGTAGCCACTAGACCACCGTGGCGGGGCGAAGAGTAAATGTTTAGAAAGCAGAAAGCCACATGTCCACGATCCACGATCTCCCAAGATAATTATGCTAATAATATCCCGTTACGAATACCACATATAAAAGAGATAGAATTCACATAGTTCTCCTAGGTATGAGTGGCAGTTGGCTTTCTTCATATATGTCACTGGCGCAGTTTGAAAAAGCAAAATATGCATCTAAGAACAACAGCTAAATACACGAGGAGGTAGCAATACTCAAATTAAGCACATTCAATATGACACCACTGACAGCTCACAGAGATACTTAGACAAAAAAACATGTCTTTATAAAGATTATAGCTCAGTGCTAACGTGTAAAGCTCTTGAAAAATGACAACAGAGGAAACTATAATGCAAGCACTAACTTTCAACAAGCAAATTTGCCTTTGAAATCAAAGCATACATGTAAGTCCATACATGCCACTCCTTTGCCACAGTAACTGGCATGTGATCATACGAAGCACTTTGTATCTTTTCAAGATTTTGGTAAACATATAACGAAAATTACACGAACCGCAAGGAAGGAAGAGTCTTCCTTTGGCGGCATGCAGAAGTGCCAGTTGTTTTTCTGTTAAGGCAAAGGATTGAGTGCTTACTTAGTAGCTAATAGGCACCGCTAGGTAGCAATTATTGAGGCACTAACTGAGTAAGCACTCCATCCCTTGCCTTAACAGAAAAAGAACTGTCACTTCTGCACGTAGCCTAAGAAGTAGATTTGTCTTCATTTTTTGTGATTTGTGCATTTTTTGTTATGTTTACTGAAACCATGAAAAGATAGCAAGCACTTTCTGTGCAAATGGCAGTTACTGTGATGAATGAATGAGATGCATTAGCCTACATGTGTGCCTTGATCTTTAAAATAATTTCGCTTGTTAAAGGTAGCACTCATGTTGTGTTCTGCTATGTTGATACTGCCCTTCCAAGAGCCGTACACCCCCGTCGCAATGTCAAACCAACAAGGCTGAACTTCAACGATGGTCAAGTTCATTATAGCTATCTAAACTCACGACGAGATAACAACTCACTACTTCAGCAGAGTCAGCATGGCACACTTTTGACGTCTCACATAAATACTTACACAAAACAAAACATGCATGTAAACATTATAGCTAAACTGATGACGAGCTAACAATACGCAACTTCAGCACATTGAACATGCTGCACTATTGGTCAGTTTCTTTGAAAACTTTGTAGCCACAACTGTAGGTGCACTTGATGTGAGCGCAAGGAAAAGACGCCCTAGCGCACAAAAACAGTGATGAAAATATTGTTGTCATGGAGAATGAACAGCCAGTAAGCGATAAAGCAGCTGGCAGCTCCTCTTCCTCTCTATTTTTACCCACAAACAGCTTCTCGCAGACCGCCTTGACGTGGAGAACCTCAGCATCTTCGACACCTCCTCCAGCAAATATGATACAAGGGACAGCAGGAAAATTCCAAGTTCTGCAATGGCAAGAAAACATGGCGTCATCACCATCAGTCCATTATTAATTCATTTCCATCTCTTTATACTTAATCAGTGGTGCCATGTGAGCTTAGCGCTACAGAAACTGTAGTATTTTGGCAGCATTTATGCGTTCAGCATATATGTTGTTACATGCCAGCCTATCACGTTTTCCGAAGTCTATAACAGCTGACCTGCTTTTGCTTCAGGTCGGATTACGGCTAGTCACTTTAGACACACGGACAATGCACAACTACATGTATAACATATTGTTACGGTGAAAGAGGTTTATTTTAGAGCGGGGTGACGGATTGTCGCGGAAGGCTTAGCACTCAGCCCAGGATTGAGCCTCACTTCGTTGTCCTCTTTCATTCTTCACCCGAGGTACGGTATCAATTCCCCCGTTGCAGACGATGCCCACCGGGCGAGTCATTCGGCGTCGCGTGTGGTATGGCTTCAACCTGGCAACATGAACGGCGTCAGTTCTTCTGGAACGACGGCCGGTAGATGCGAGTCGGGAAACGACGTACGTAACGTCACTAAAACGCGACAAGACGGCAAAAGGACCTGTGTAGCGGGCCAGGAACTTTTGGTACAACCCACGCTTGCGGTACGGAGCCCACAGCCACACCAGATCGCCTTTTCTGTATAATACATGTCGATGTCGCTTGTCGTAACGAGCCTTTGAGCGGTCCTGTGATGCGAAAGTACGGAGACGCGCGAAGCGCCGCGCCTCCTCTGCGCGACAGAGTGCCTCAGCAAGAGGTGGTTTTTCCTCCTCGGAAAACGGGAGAATGGTGTCAAGGGTACTTCGTGGTTGGCGGACGTAGAGGAAGTAGAACTGGATGAAACCGGTGGTCTCGTGCAGCGCAGTATTGTACGCGTAAGTCAGAAAAGGTAAAATTGCGTCCAAGTTTCTGTGCTTTGAGTCAACATACATAGCAAGCATGTTAATCAGAGTTCTGTTGACGCGCTCAGTCAGTCCGTTCGTCTGTGGATGGTATGACGTGGCGTGACGAAACTGGGAGGCTGACCGGCGAAGCAGCTCCTCAACGACCTCGGCTACGAACTGGTGGCCGCGATCGCTGATAATCGCGGGAGGGGGTCCATGCCGGAGGATTATGTAGCGTAATAAGCAGTCCGAAAGTGCTCGGCTGTGGCGGTAGAGATTGGGGAGGTTTCAGCATAACGGGTCAGATGGTCCACACAGATTATAATCCAGCGGTTCCCCTGGATGGATCTCGGAAAAGGGCCTATCAAGTCAATGCCGACGACTTCAAAGGAAGAACACGGAGGTGGTATGGGATGGAGAAGGCCTGGCGGTGCACTAGCTGGACGTTTGTACTGTTGACAATCGTCACAATTCGCAACGTATTTGGCCGTAGTTTGGCGGTGGCATGTCCTGGCAAATCCCATATGGCCGGATGTTGGGTCGTCGTGCAAAGTTTGTAAGACGTTGGCTCGCAAAGCCTTAGGAACAACCAAAAGAAGGTGGGCCCCGGCCCCAGAAAAATTCCGCTTGTAAAGAATTCCATCCTGTACAACGAAAGGGCTCTGGCGGGGCTTCTCGACGGCGGATGAGAAAGAAGGAGCCAGACTAAGGTCTTTGCGCTGTTCAGCACGGAAGGCGGCAAGATGGAAACGGTGAGTCTATAGCTGCTAGACAGTTGTCGAAATTGTCGGCGTCACATTCCGTCATGGGAAGAGAAAGTCGCGACAGGCAATCAGCATCTGCATGACGGCGGCCACTCTTAAAGCATACATCAAAGTCATACTCTTGCAAGCGTAAGGCCCAGCGTGCAAGACGGCCGGAAGGATCACGTAGCATTTTTTGGCATTTTTTTGAATTCAGGGTAAGTGCCGCTTTCTCAAGGCACGTTAGCACAACATCAAGACGGCGATTATGTTCGTCGAACGTGCGGCCAAAAATTACAACATCATCAAGATAACAAAGGCATATTTCCCATTATAGGCCGCGGAGAACAGTGTCCATAAATCGCTCAAAGGTGGCAGGAGCATTGCATAAACCAAACGGCATAACATTAAACTCATATAGACCGTCTGGAGTTGTAAACGCTGTTTTTTCCTAGTCCGCCGAGTGCATGGGAATTTGCCAGTATACAGATCTGAGGTCTACGCAAGAAAAATACGAAGCAGAGTGCAGGCAATCGATGACGTCATCAATTCGGGGAAGCGGATATACATCTTTCTTCGTCACAGAGTTCAATCGCCGGTAGTCCGCACAAAACCTCCAGGAGCCATCCTTCTTCTTTACCAGTATAACAGGCGCTGCCCAGGGGCTAGAGGACTCCTGAATAACTTTCTTCGCCAACATTTCCTCTACCTACTGAGCTATAATTTTACGCTCAGACGGAGGTACTCTGTATGGTCTCTGGCGGATAGGATGGGCTGGACCAGTATTAATCTCGTGGCGAGTACGTGCAGGTGGTACGGGAAATTCGTGGCCATTCTGTGCAAAATCAAAGACGGATGCATGATTGGACAGGATTCGAACCAATGTTTGTCTTTTCTCCGATGAAAGCGACTTCTTCACCATATCCAGGAATAAGTCATCATTTGGGCAGGCCAGATCGGATCCAACCTTTTGGTCGTCGCTAATTACCTCAATGCTAATGTTATCGCTTGTGTCCTGTTCATACACAGCCAGCCGCACTCCGCTTGGAAGAACAATCGGCTCGAAAGAGGAGTTTATCACCCACAGTAATGATCTGCCACTTTTCGTAGAAATCACACAACGCGGTACAAACACATCCTTTTTCGCACAGGTCAGCTGGATCGGGTCAGCTATCACGTCAACATTTTCAGGTGCGACACCACAGACTTCAACAGGCACTCGAACAATGGACTGCGCCGGCAGAGTTATGTCGTCAACGACGGCAATAGTCTGTTGGCGGCGCGTAGGCTCCTCACAAAAAGCAGACAGTAACACTTCACCGGCACCGCAATCAACCGTGGCTCCACATTCTTTTAGAAACTCGATCCCCAGGATCACGTCATGGGTAGAATTCACAAGAACTGCAAACTCTGCCTTGAACAACTTTGAGCCAAATGTAACAGTTACAGTACACACTCCCTTTGGTCGCAACGCTTCCCCACAGACTGCACGAAACGTTGCGTAGTCTTCCCAACAGAACATCACTTTCCGACCGATTCGGGTCTTGAATTTACTGCTCATGAAGGAAACAGTTGCTCCCGTGTCGACTAAAGCTGACGTGGGAACACCATCTATAAGAACATCGACCTTACTCGTTGACATAAAAACTGGCGGAGGCATTTTTGTGTGCAGTGAAAAATGTCCGGCGACCTCACCTCCGTCGGCCGCGGCGTCTAGTTTCCCGGAGGAGGAGAGGCGAGACGTCCACGGCTTGGAGATGGTGACCGATACCTACGGGAAGTTGGTGGTGTCACTCCGCGCAGAATCAGGCGAATCGTTGCGGAAGTTCCGATGGTAGTCGCTGCCGTAGTAGCTGTTCCGTGGAGGCCAGCGATAGTTCCCACGCGTATGCGTACTTGGGCGGCGCAAGGATGCCGGTGGTCGTTCGTACTGCGGTAGAGGAGCACGACGGCGCTCCGAGCAGAAGCATGCTATATGTCCACGGACGCCACAGTAAAAGCACACACGTGCCTCACGCGTCACACGCTGCTGAAGACGGACAGTGGGACCTTGCCACGCCGTAATGTCGGAGGGTGACTACCTCTTGACGGAATCGCTCCGCGGCTCATAATTGTAAGAATAATGACGCGGCTGCTCGGCTCCCTCGAGTAGTCGAAGCCCGCAGCACTGATGGACACCGGCAGGGCGGCGCACGGTGTAAAAGCACCATGGACATGCGCGTTCGATTTACCAGCAGCGTCCCGTCGATCAAGTTCGTCGCGCACTATTTCCCGAATAGTTAACGCCAGATCGCTGGGCTAAGGGCCTACGTAGATGCTTGTGACAGTGGTGACGTTGGGAAGTCGACCGAACTTTGCCGAAATACGCCGAGCCTTAAGAGCCTCGAATGTGCGGCAATGTCGGATGATGTCATTTGCCGAAGTTAAGTCGTCCTTGCCTATCAGGTAGTGGTAGATATCTTCGGCAATACCTTTTAGGAGATGGCCGACTTTATCCTCATCTGTCATGGCCGGGTCCACACTCTTGCACAACTTCAGAACTTCCTCTATATGTACGTGGTGCACGTCTCCCCTGGCACTTGCGCACGTTGGGCCAGCGTCTGCTCGGCACGCTTCTTTTACGTAGACGGGTCGCCAAAACACTTCTTTATCTCGTCTACAAAATTCGCCCACGTAGTCAGGTTCTCCTCGTGATTCTCGAACCACATCAACGCTGTTCCCTCAAGAAAGAGTGGGACGCTGTTCCGCTGACTGGTCGTGTCCCAGCGGTTATATAGACTCACCCGCCGGTAGCGTTTGAGCCATTCCTCGACGTCCTCTCCAGCGTTCCCGGAGAAGGTGCGCGGTTCCCGGTCCAAGGGAGATGGACGACGGCGGCGAGCTGTCACCATCGGGGTTCATGGTCACTGGTACAGGAGGAAGACCCGCGAGTCTGCGGCTTCGGCGGAGCTCTAGCGGTTTCTCTTCCGTCGTCCTTCTCGGGGCGCGAATACGTTACCCAGCACCTCCACCAATCTTGTTACGGTGAAAGATGTTTATTTTACAGAGCGGGGTGACGGATGGTCGCGGAAGGCTTTGCACTCAGCCCAGGATTGAGCCTGACTTCGTTGTCCTCTTTCGTTCTTCACCCGAGGTACGGTATCAATATGGACACTCTGCAATCCTTGTATAATTTTAGGCAAGCAAAAACCGAAAGTTATAAATAAGTGCAGGAACTCTTCTAGTAGACGACTACAACAAGAGAGAAAACGCAAGTTTCGCGATAACTCCCAGTTAAACCCAATCCATCTCTCACTCTACTTGGTGTTATTCAAATTCTTGTAAGTAATCGTTGGATGACTTCCTAGCATATAACATAAACATAGCAATCGGCGACCACGGCTGGTCATGTGGTTGCACATGTGCAGGTATAAAAAGCAAGACCTTAATCGTTAAAACTCTTGTCTCGTACGGGAAACACCTACGGAACATCGCACGTGCGTGACGGCTAACTACTAGCATTTTGTAAAGGAAACGATTACGTTGTTCACAGACATCGTGCATCCGCTGCTGTAAATGCACTCAGAATCACGACATTCGATTTGCATCGTCAAGAGCGCGCATGGAAATGGCAACGCATAAGGCGCGAATCACTACACATAAAGCCACCTACCTTAGGCAACAGATGTCCACCGCGTAGCACATTTCGGGACGTCCGCCGATCGCGAGGCGATGCCCTGAGCTCCCAACGTGCATGAACGAGAAGGCATTCTCCCGCTACACAGAACGCGTCGCTGAGAAATTATTCCAGCGCTGCAACTCGATGAGCACACGTTTGAAGGCGCTGTCGTTCTCCGGACAAAGAATCACATTCGACAGCGAACGTATCTTGGCTGTTCCTTCTTAGCTTGCCCTGTGCTGCGCCTCATACGGAGTGAAGAAGTTGTACTTAAGTCAATGATAGTAACACCAAACATATAACTAGATGCAACACAGGCTGAAATCTACCGTAGGAAGTCAAATTTCACCACAACAACAAACACAACTACAGGAGGCCGCCATTTTGACTGCGAAAAAAAAACAGAAAAACAGCGACAGTGGCGACACCACAGCCTCCCGAAAAAGTTTCAGTTTCGATTACGGTTTCTCATGCATACGCTTTGAGAAATCGCTCAGAACTAATGCGCCGAAGCTGTAAACACAGTCCACGCGGTAAAATTTATTTCCCCACCAATCTAATTTTAGAATTTACCGTCCATTATGCATACCTGGTACAACACACCACCAAAGTGCTGAGGCGATGCATGCCTTTGAGTTGCCAAGGGGGTATCCGCTGTAGCGGATACTCCCTTGATCAGCGGGATGCATTTTGCATTTTCCGCTCATTTTCCTCAACATTTACACACGGAGAGTAGTAGTTCATGCTTACTCTCAGTCTTAGAAATCAGTTGTGAAAGCTCAACTCCAACAATTTTTTTTTCTTTTTGCCACGCCTAGGTAATAAATATTCTATATTTCTCATACTGGAAATGTTCAATAAATTCTAAAATACCATTTAAAAAAAGTGCAGCACCTAAGCTAAAATCAAAGCGAGCAGTGCTGGCTACTCCGAACTTTGTCCCCAAGATATGGGGCTCTGGCAAGCGGCTTGAGCGAACCTCGGAAGTTATAGTGCGCCCGTGAGCTTTCGTCGTGTTGCCCTGGAAGACGTCATACACTGCGGCCAAAAATTAGGGCAAGCCAGCTGGGCGAATAGAGGTGATGAGTGTAACTTAATTGTAAGCAACATACCCACTCTCAAGCCTTACTGCAAGCTGGAGTAAATGACGAAATGTCAAGGGCCGTGGCAAGCGAACTTCGTTGAGAGGCATTCACCTGGAAAACCAAGAGAGCCGCCAATTCATCACGAACGTCGTGCTCTCGGTTGGCGAAGCTCAATATGCTATGCCCCATGGCGCTTTGCGTAAATTCTACCGCATGTACCGGTAAATATGGTTAATTCCTTAGTTGTTATATTTTTTCTTGTCATAGTTAAGATACCATAAAATCTGCGTCAGCCACGGCATGGAGGTGTAATACACTATATTTGGCCAAATTGAGCAGCAATAAACAAAAAATGCTTGCTGTCAGTTTATCAAATGCATAAGCGCTCAATGGCGGCTTACTGAGGCTGCGCAAACGCCGCATAATGATCTGGACCGCCTCGGCCAGACGCTGCCACCGCTCAGCCAACCGCTACTCTGACAAGCATTACATCAAGGACACTTTAGCGACCATGGAAAAGGTGTCTGCGGTGGCTAACCAGGCGACTTATAAAAGCTACCGGCATCGTTTGCGGATCACGTGGTCAACAAACTTTTCTCCACGACTGTACACCCGCATGAGCAAATCAGCCCCCATTGGCGGTAGCACCATTCTTGTACCCCTGTTCACACCCTTCCGCTCAATGCACCCTTCGATCTCTGCCCGTAGGGTGCTCCTGCCAAATAGGTTGCGGGAAGGGTGGGCAGTGGGGTGTGGCACTCTTTTTTGCACCCTTATGGGTGAGAAATTGTTTAGTGTGTGGCGCGACCATGTGCACGCACAGTGAATCATAGGTATACGTCCCTGTTCTGTTTTCTCCTGGTGCACCATGGCAACCACTACAGTGAATAGGAGTCGGAGGGGAGTTATCTGTTCTATTTTCTCCTGGTGCACCATGGCAATCACTACAGTGAAAAGGAGTCACAGAGGAGTTATCTCCTCCCCTCTGACTCCTGTTCACTGTAGTGGTTGCCATGGTGCACCAGGAAAAAACAGAACATGGACGTATACCTATGATTCACTGTGCGCGGTCGCGCCACACACTAAACAATTTCTCACCCATAAGGGTGCAAAAAAAGAGTGCCACGTGCACCCCACTGCAAGGGCAGTGATAGGCAAGGGCAGAATCTAGATTTGAGTCGCGATGCAGCGTAAGGGGAGCTTGAAAACTCAGATGTGTGTTCCGGAGAAAACCCTGATTCAGCTGCACAGGTGTGGATAAAGGAGCCGGAAGTCGAAGCTCTCTCCAAATTGAGGTACAAATGCTTAAAAGGCCCGTGACAGCCATTCTTTTCTTGGCGACTTTTATGTCGTAATGAGCAGAACAGTGTCTTGCAATCACAGCATGAAGCCCCAAATTCTCCAACGTGAGGTACAACTAATCATAGCATCATTAATATTGCTCAGTTTTAATGAAGCTTCGAAAAGCGCGCCAATAACTGCAAGAAACTAGCGCCGCGGGGCTAGTGCGGCGGCTGTCGAAACGGAGCACCCACACTGATCACGTGAGCTCAAGATTCGGTGACGTTGCGGAGAGCGCGAGCGCCAGCCTAGTTGCTGAATTTGTCTGTTCGCCGCAGTCGCTTTGCATCACGTCGTCGGCCTTCAGACGTTTTCCCGGGCAGATTTTTGTCGTCGTCCGCGTCGTTGGTTCGAAGCGTGAGATAGCCACAGCCAACGGCAGCGCTGGCGACGTGTGACCTGTAACATCATGCCCCTGGCCTCCGGTCCGTTTCCCGGCGCTTCTTAGGCCACCGATCCATTTGCCGTACCACCGCTGACCACGCGCGGCAAATATTGACTACATTTTGCTTCTGATGCGAAATAAATCATCATTGTGTAAAGAGGTTCATTGGATGAGATGAACAAGCAGGCGGTAGCTGGAAAAGCGCCCAGGGAGATCAAGATGGTGCACCTCGAACGCCTGTCTCGTGCTTTCTATTCTTGATGATGATAGCGGCACTCGGGATGTCGGCGTTCTCTTCTTTCATTACAACTGCCCCCGTCGAGAAAGGTGAAGCCATGCTGCCGATCTAACACGTCGGAATCAGCGGGTTTCGACGTGTTAATCGCCGGCAAGTACGGCTTGAGGCGGTCTACGTGAACAGTATCACGACCACGTTGACGGCGATCGCACGGCGCCGTGAGAGGTTCAATGACGTAGTTCACGGGAGAGGTACGCTCGACGACGCGGTAGGGACCATGATAATTTGAGAGTAGTTTGGGGACAAACCAGGAGCACAGGGTGGTACATGAAGCCACACAAGTGCTCCAGGAGCGAACGTTGCGGCAGGAGGGTGGTGGTCATCACGGGCATTCTTCTGGCGTTGTTGGTCGGCCGTGGTAAACAGCTTGGCCAGTTGACGACATTTTTCTACGTAACGGGCGGCTTCTGACACGGGATTGCACATAGATGCATCTGGTTCGTAAGGCAGCAGCGTGTCGATAGCGTGCGACGGCTGTCGACCGTACAGAAGGAAAAATGGGGAAAACCCGGTTGTGACCTGTGTAGCGGTGTTATACGCGTATGTTGCGAATGGAAGGACCAAGTCCCAGTTTGTTAGGTCAGATTCTACATGCATCTCAAGCATGTCGCCCAGAGTACGATTAAACCGCTCAGTCAGACCGTTCGTCTGAGGGTGGTAGGCAGTACTCGTTCGGTGGACAACACGGCACTGATGGAGAAGTGCTTCAATTACCTCAGAAAGAAAGACGCGGCCACGGTCACTGAGGAGTTCTCGAGGAGGGCCGTGCGGAAGCACGAAACGATTGAGAATGAAAGAGGCGACGTCTTGTGCTGTAGCCGTGGGAAGAGCAGCGGTTTCCGCATAGCGCGTAAGGTGGTCGACCGCAACGATAGCCCATCGGTTGCCCGCTGTGGTCAATGGCAACGGGCCATAAAGGTCAATACCGACCCGGTCGAATGGGCGGTCCGGGCACGGAAGCGGTTGTAGTGAACCTGTTGCGGGATGCGGTGGTTGTTTTCGACGCTGACACTCGGCGCAGCCGCGAACGAACTGGCGGACAAAACGAAACATAACGCGCCAGTAGTACCTTTTTCGTAGGCGTTCATAGGTCTTGAAGACACCAGCTTGGGCGCATTGCGGGTCGGAGTGAAAGGACGCGCAAACTGTTGAGCGGAGCGTTCGAGGAATAACTAATAGCCACTTCCTGCCATCTGGGGAGTAGTTGCGCCGGTACAATAGGCCATCCCGAATGCTGAAGTGCGAAGCTTGGCGTCACAGCGTTCGAGTGAGCGGACGAGTGGGTGCCTCGGATAAAGCGTCCAGAAGGGAAGTTATCCATGGGTCGTTACGTTGAGCAGAGGAGACGGTGTCGACGCCAAGAGTTGACAACGTGTGGTCTATGGTGGATATTGGCGTTGTTTCCGTGGACAGTGGTGACCGCGACAGTACATCAGCATCCGCGTGCTCTCTGCCGGAACGGTATACAACGCGAATGTCAAACTCTTGAAGTCGAAGAGCCCAGAGGGCCAGGCGACCTGAGGGATATCCTTCAGCGAAGACATCCAAAGTGCTTATGAGTACAGCAGGTTGGTCGAAATAACTAATGAATATAAATCTAAAATTTGTAGTGCAAAAGATCAATACTTCAGTCGACTAAACGAAAGCATAAAAACGAACCCAAAGCTTTTTTGGAGATACATAAGGAACTGTGGAACTGATTCAACCGGAGTGAACGAAATTGTCCACGATAATCAGATTTTGTCCAGCGATATTGATAAGGCGTCGTGTCTAAATGATTTTTTTCATTCTGTATTTTTACCTAAAACGGATTTTGAGACAGTATCCACTTTGACAGAACCACCTATAGGAACTCAACCATTAATGCCACCAGTTGAACTCTGTGTGAGTGGTATCGAATCCCTTTTAAAAAATATAGACGAAACCAAGGCCCCTGGTGCAGATGGTATTTCCCCGCGCGTGTTGAAGCGCTGTGCCTCACCCATCGCATCTTATCTTTACCTCATATACGAAAAATCTCTCTCTACCGGAATTCTGCCTGAGGATTGGAAAATGGCCTTTGTGGTTCCCATTCACAAGGGCGGTTCCAAAAAAGAAGCCAACAATTATAGACCTATTTCATTAACGTCGATCCCCTGCAAAATACTGGAGCACATTTTATATAAAGATATAATGAAACACTTACTTCAACACAAATTATTAATTGACGATCAAAATGGTTTCCGCAGGGGTCTGTCTTGCACAACACAACTGATTGAGTTCTACCACGATATAGTATCAGAGGTGGATGGTAACGGACAAATAGACTGCGTCTTCTTAGATTTTAGAAAGGCGTTTGACACCGTATGCCATCCCTTGCTTCTTTACAAACTTGAAAGGGCAAGTATTGATAAAAATGTACTGAAGTGGATAGCCAGTTACCTTTCACAACGTCAACAACGTGTCATTCTCAATGGTACTACTTCATCCGCAGTGGGGGTAACATCAGGTGTCCCTCAGGGGTCTGTTTTAGGGCCGCTTTTGTTTTTAGTTTACATCAATGATATTCCGGATGGCATTTATTCTCGAGTACGCATATTCGCTGATGACTCCGTCGTGTACAGGAAAATAAAAAACGAACAGGATCGCATTGAACTGCAGGCTGACCTTGCCCGAATTGTGCAGTGGTGTGAGAAGTGGAAAATGCAACTTAATGTTAAAAAATGTGTACATGTGTCTTTTACAAAAAAAAAAGCAAAAGGATGAAACGCGTTACTTTTTGAATGGTGACGTCATTGATCAACAGTCAGTGTTCAAATACTTGGGCGTAACCCTTACGAGCGACTGTTCGTGGAATGCGCATGTGCATGCCGTAGTTGCAAAAGCCGCCAGGGCACTAAACTTCATTCAGCGAAATCTGAGATCATCACCTGCTGTCCTGAAAAGTACTGCTTATCTTTCGTTTGTTCGCCCGATTCTGGAATATGCATGTTGTGTGTGGGACCCACGTCAAAAGTCCTTAATAGATCTCATCGAGAAAATACAGAATAGAGCGGCAAGGTTCGTTCTCAGTCGGTATAAGCGAGGGGACAGTTGCACTGCAATGAAAAACGAGCTCGGGTGGGAAGTGCTCTCCTCGCGCAGAAGAAAATTGCGCTTGAAATTGTTATTTCAGATATACCAAAAAAAAACTGGCATTAATAGAGACACTTACCTGAAATCACCATATTATCTGTCTGGAAGATCCGATCATGACCTTAAAATTCAAGAATACCGGACTGCAACGAACCTTTATGCTAATTCCTTTTTTTTTCACACCATAAAAGAGTGGAATCGTTTGTCTTGTGACCAAGTGTGCTGTAATAGCGAAGACTTGTTTTTTTCCAAGCTGTAACCCCCCTGCTTACACGCCTTTGGGCAAAGCGGGGTACTTCTGAATAAAGAATAAAGAATAAAGAACATAACGCATGGTGGTCTGTAACCACATCAAACGGGCGGCCGTATAAGTATGTGCGGAACTTGAGAAACGCCCAAACTATTGCCAAACATTCTTTTTCGCTGACGCTATAGTTTGACTCCGCCTTTGTGAGCGTTCTGCTGGCGTATGCGACGACATACTCTGGGTACCCAGGCTTTCTTTGCGCGAGAACCGCTCCGAGGCCGACACCGCTGGCGTCGGTGAACTTCAGTCCGGGCCGTAGGATCGTAATGGCGTAATATTGGAGGTGATGTCAGGAGACGGCGAAGGGTGGAGAATGCTTGGTCGCACACGGAAGTCCATGAGGAGAGATCGGCGGTGCGACTGAATAGTTTGGTCAAAGGCGCAATAATCGAGGCGAAGTGGCGCACAAACCGACGAAAGTAAGAGCATAACCCTACGAAGCTCCGTAACTGCTTTACAGTGATGGGTTCGGGGAAGTCTGCGACAGCACGTAGTTTAGCCGGGTCTGGAAGTATGCCGTCCTTGGATACAACATGACCAAGAATTGTAAGTTGTCGTGCAGCGAAGCGGCACTTCTTGAGTTTCAGTTAGAGCTGAGCATTCTTAAGGCACGTCAGGACTTGTTTCAGACGATCCAGATGTGTCGCGAAATCTGCCGCAAAGACCACAATATCGTCTAGGTACCAGAGACATATATGCCACTTCAAACCCCGCAGAACAGAGTGCATCATGCGCTCGAATGTGGCAGGCGCATTGCAGAGGCCGAACGGCATGACATTAAACTCATATAAACCGTCAGGCGTGACGAAGGCTGTCTTTGGACGGTCGGAATCTGCTAAGGGCACCTGCCAATACCCCGAACGCAAATGTAGTGATGAAAAATATTCGACACCTTGCAGGCAATCAAGGGCATCGTCGATTCTGGGCAAAGGATACACATCCTTCCGAGTGACCTTGTTTAGGCGCCGGTAATCCACGCAGAAGCGAATCGATCCGTCCTTTTTCTTAACTAGAACCACAGGTGATGCCCACGGATTCTGCGAAGGGCGAATAAGGTCGCGTTTGAGCATATCATCAACCTGCTCGGTAATAACTTGACGTTCTGCACTGGAGACACGGTATGGTCTTTGTCGTGCTGGCGAATGGGAGCCGGTGTCGATGTAGTGAACAATGGCAGAAGTTCGGCCAAGGGCACGTTGGGCAACATCGAAAGAGTCGCGGAACTGGTACAGCACATTGAGAAGTTCAGAGCGTTCAAATGGCGACAGTCCGTCTGCGATCGACGAATCGAACAGGTCGGCAGGGGGTGTATCAGAAGGGTTCAGAGCACTGACGGCGTCGAGGTCGCTTCGCGATGAATCTTCCTGCACGGCATAAATTTGGCCGATGTGAATGGGTTGCACGAATCCGAGGGATTCACCTTTAAGCAGTTCGATGGTATACGAAATAGGATTGATGAGGCAGAGGGTGCTAGTTCCATTCGAAACAGAGAGGGTCCAATATGGCAGGAGGAAGAGTTTCCGACTTAAGAGGAGGCTTGATGGCTCAAATAATGCAGCTTCATCGTGGAAGTTCGTGCAGTACACGAGGAGCAAAGCAGCTGTTGTCGGCGGAATTTCTGTCTTCTGTGACGGCTACTTTGTGCGCGGCTGGATAATTGCTGTTGTTGGGCTCGTCATACAACGGGAAAAGCTCAAGTTCAGATCTGGCACAATCGATAACGGCCTGACTACACGATAGAAAGTCCTAACCAAGTATGATGTCGTGCGAACAGGATGAAAGGACAATGAACTCAACAATGTAGTGATCCTCGGCGATGACGAGTCGAACAGCGCAGGCGGCTATAGCCTGAACACGGTCTCCATTCGCTGTAAAGAACATCATATCAAGAGGTGTGGTCACTTTGCGAAGCTTGCGGCATAGTTTGGCGTCTATAACAGAAACGGCAGCACTGGTATCAACGAGGGCATATGCACGGATGCCTTCTACAAAGACTTCGACAACATTCGAGGGCAAAGTTCGAGGACTTGAGCACTTCGACAGCGCAGTTCTTGCCTCACGAACTGCAGCGGCTAGTTTCCCTCATTTGCAGGGGCTGGTCGACGACGCATGGGCGACAAGGAGCGGAGACGGGGCGACGGCGAGCGACGAGACCCAGATTGCGGATAGTCACGGGGCGACATGGTCGACTGAGGATCCGGACTCTCATAACGAGGGCGGGGACGATCGATGTTGTACTGCGAACGGGCGTCTGTGTACCCTGGCGCGAGACGATGGCAGTACCGGGCGACATGGCCAACGCCGCGGCATGCAAAACAGATCGGCCGGTTGTTGCGCGTTCGCCAGGGATTTGCAGCGATAGGAGCCGTCCATGCGATGGGCGGCTGAGTCGGGGCTGTGACGTGCGGCACCGGCGACACACCATGGAATGGCAAGGGCTGTTGCTGCTGTAGCTGCTGTCGCTGTACTGCCTCAGCGTAGGTAAGAGCGCAGCAACAGGGTGCTGCTGAATGGGCGCCGGCATAGCCTCGGCAATTTGCTCTTCGACGACGTGTCGGAGCACAGGAGCCAACGGGACTGGCTGCTGCAGTGGCGGCTGCTGCAGTGGGAGCTCTTGACGTTGAGCAAACGGCAAAAGAGAAAGCTGACGAGCTACCTCCTCCCGCACAAGGTCTTTCATTTATGCAAGAAAATATGCGTGATAAGGCACGGCGTCCAGTGCAGCGAGAGGTTGGTTAGACGAAGGCGAAGGTCGGGTGAGAGCTCGTTGCCTCCGCAATTCGTCATAGCTCTGGCACAGGGTTACCACTTCTGACACAGTGCCAGGAGACTTCGCAAGGAGCATTTGAAAGACGTCGTCATCGACTCCCTTCATAATGTGCTGTATTCTGACACTTTCACTCATTGAAGCATCGACGCGCCTGCAGAGATCGATTATGTCTTCGATATAGGCGGCAAAAGTTTCATTCGGTTCCTGTGCCCGTGTGAGCAGGCGTTGTTCGGCGCGTAACTTCCGCACGGCAGGGCGAGGGAAAACGGTGGTTATTGCCTCCTTGAAAGCGGAGCAGCTCTGAAATTCCGATTCGTGGTTCGTATGCCACAGCTTCGCTACGCTGCCCAGGTAAAAGTTCACAATACCCAACTTAGTAGCATCATCCCACCTGTTGGGTCCACTAACTTTTTCGTAGGACGACAGCCAGTCCTCGATGTCCTGGTCCTCCGTGCCGGAAAATACCGAGTGATCTCGCTGGCGAGCCGGGCCAGCGCAAACGGGGATCGCTAGAGGTGGCGTCTGTTGTGCTGCGTCAGCTTGCATGGTCGGCTGCAGCGTGCGGGACCGGAGTTCCAGGGTGCCGGTGAGGTGGTTACCCCGCACGATCCACGAAATGTAAAGAGGTTTATTGGATGAGTTGAACAAGCAGGCAGCAGTTCGAAAAGCGCCCACGGAGATCGAGATGGTGCAGCTCGAACGTCAGTCTCATTATTTCTATTCTTGATGATGATAGCGGCACTCTGGATGTCGGCGTTCTCTTCTTTCATTACAATTGTGTAAAGTTACGCTTGAAATTGGCCATTTATATTCGCAATGCAGCGCCTGCTTCCAAAACACTCGAGTGATCGGGAAATACAAGGGCATTTCACAGCTAAACAGTGGCACCGTCCGCTTTACGGAAGCAGCTCGCTTCGTTACCAGCGTTGTTATTCACGTTGAGGGGCGCAAAAAAGCTAATCACACATGTTAACAGAAGATGTACAAATGATCATCGCGGTAGTAATAACAAGCGTCATGCGACGAGCTCGCGCTTGCCTCGAAAGCGTCGTCACTATAGCGTGCGCGTCTGCCTAGCCAGGCCTACCGGTCGGAGTCGTCAGTGACGGCGGGCTGTTGTGGTGCGGTTCCCGCTTACGAAACCATAGTTTTATTTACAATGTCACTGTAGATTGAAGGAGGACAATGCGCAATCGTTTGTTTTGTACTTGATGAGGAAGATACGTATCCCGAAAGTTCATGTCCTAGTGCGCAAGAAGCCAGAGTCCACCAGTGATCTGACGGAGCCTACGCGCTGATTCGACGTTCGCTCCATGTGTCCTTAACAACCGAGCCGCTTGTCGTAGCATGCGGCGCCGCACGTCGGTACACACGCTGAACCATAGCGCGTGTACGATGTACACTTGAGGACCAACACGGAGAGGAAGCACAAAAATACGCCTCTTGGTATCCCCACGGCCGCTCGATTAGCAACGCACGAGGTGCGGCCTGCTACGTCGCGCGGCGAACAAAAGCGGAGCTGTGAAGCGAAAGTTGACAGTTTTCGACGCTTTTTCGGAGGGGGCGCCACTGCTACGGGACAACTCTCCCGGCTCTCGCCGCGCGGGCCTCCCCGCGAAGCAGTACGGGACGAGTTTTCTGTGTGTGTCGACGAAATTCTGCACCTCGCTCGCACGCCCTGACTACAACGTGTCGAGGTGCTTCTATTGTGCCATTGCATCCTATAATTTTCGTCGTGCGCGGCATAAACTGTTGCGCGCCGCAGTGTGACACAAACGCAAGGAAGGATCCTCAGATACGGCACCGCGAGTTTCCGTGCGACGTAGATCGCCGTAAAGTATGACTAAAAAACATTTCTCGACCGGGAATAACTGGAAAAGGTAGCGTGTGCGAGCCAAATGACAGGTCGCTGGTGTACTCACGTCGCTTCCCTCACGGAGACAATAAGAAGTCCACGAAGCTCAAGCTATTGCTTCCAACGGCTGTTCCGACGGCAGTTCGTGCGCTTGGCATCAACACTTCTACCAAATTGTGTTATGTCGCGAACTGACGTGTGACAGGGGTGAACAAGGCCACACCGAGGAGACCTGTGAGGTGTTTCTGAGCAAACTGTTGCGGCAGACAGGTTTGAACGCAACTGCTGAGCGGTTCAAACTCGCTTACAAACCTCTGTTACGGAAGGTGCTGCGACTTTGATGCAACGAGTCGCCTTTCCGTGGATGTATACATGTTGTAACTTCTAAATAAAGAAATGAGCCTGACACCGCCTTCCTCGACCTTTTTTTTTTTAATCAGCCAATCCGAACTATCTCCGTCCTCACATAGATATGCAAACACGCGTCTACAAAGCGTTTGAATGTTCACTTAGTCGTAGGTGTCCGCCTCATATTTATAGAAAGCTGGAACTAAAACACTATATAAGAACATTATTAGGCCAATTCAGTAAGTCGTATGCACGCATTTGTAAGAAAGTCTAATAAAACGAAGATCTTGCATTTCAGCGACTATATATATATAGGAGAATGCTGCGCCATTGCTCTATTGTGTTTATTTCACAAGTAGATTTATAGTAACAAATTTCACAGTTTGCCGCTTCATACTCCTTTGCGCACATCTCGACGCATTCACAACGCGCCTAATTTCATGCGAGTTCATAGTCGCACACACTCATCACCACTACCTAGATCCACTGCACGTTGGAACGGTCTTCCTGATCACATTATATCCATTGCTAACCGTGAAACGTTCCGTGATAACCTAATTTCGTTGCCCTTTATCATTGTATAACGTTCTACTGCTTGTAATATTTGTCTTGTTTGTTCCTGTTATATTTTTACTTTATTTTTTATTTGTGTATTTTTGTGTATTTTTCTCTTATGTATATACGGATGCCCCCCTTACTCAATGCCCTTCAATGCGCCTGTAACGATGAACAAATCGCAATACGATTTAGAACAGGGAATGTCGCAGGAGCCAACGTTTCGACAAGCGGACTTGTCTTCGTCAGAGCATTCTTCGTCTTCGTCCGACAAGTCCGCTTGTCGAAACGTTGGCTCCTGCGACATTCCCTGTTCTAAATCGTACTGCGATTTGTTCATCCATTCAAGCATCCATCTTCCCTTGAGCTTCTCTTCTAGAATGGGCCTGTAAGGAATTTTGAATAATAATAATAATAATAATAATAATAATAATAATAATAATAATAATAATAATAATAATAATAATAATAATAATAATAACAGGTTTTTCTTTCAAGAGCAAACAAGCGCATAAAGCGAAGCAAGTATTCAAGCAAGCGATAAGGAACTTGCCAGTTATATTGAACGGTGGTCGAGTGTCGAAGCCTGCTGCATATAAGTGCGCGGTTCGGGCTCGTGCAAGTCCATTAGCAGCCCAATGCCCGTAGCGTTCTTGCAGGCAGCGTAGAGATCTTATTTTGACAAAGCAATACACAGTCTTGCGTGAGTAAAATGCAAACTCTCAGCGCGCCGCTGCGCGAAACATGCAGAACCAGCGGCTCCTCCCGCGCGCGCTTGTCCCGTAGCAGTGGCGCTGCTGCGGCGGCGCGTAGAACTAGGCTCGTCACGCCGGTTTCGGGCGACGTCGCAGGCCGCACCACGTGCGTTTTTATCCAGCGGCCGTGGTATCCCATAGGGAGCCCAACCGCAAGTTCGCGCAGCGCCGTCCGGCAGTGAAGCGGAGAGAGGTGGAACTACCGGTCGCTCCGACGGTCGCACTCGCATTGCACGAGCGGAGAAACGTGTTTCGGCAGGCTCTTATCTCGCGTTTCCCGCCCGGGCGCTGCAGTTTTAGGGGCGAAGCTCCTTACGGCGTAGGCTTGTCTGCCGTAGTTGTCCGTCGTAGCCACTTCGTCTTCATCGAACGCTGGCACGCGCTCTTGTGTCACGAGTTCACGACGGTTCCTCTTCGTCTCCTCGAACTGTAGTGGGACTGCTAGAAGAATTACAAGACGACGACGTTCATTATTCTTGGGTTTGTTCAACAAGCTCTTGTGCTGCCAACTATAGAGGCCCCAACGACAACAGCTCTTGTGCTGTGCTGTCAAAGGTCGTATTTTACTCTGTTCGCGTTGTACCGCGAAACTGGTGCCCTACCGTACTGTCGCCCGTTACCACCCCCGTGACGGCGACGACGGCGACTTCCCAATACGCCTCTGGTTGCAGTTTGACGACGCTGCAACGACGGGAAAGCTAGCTCGTCTTCGGTGCAAGCGAATGGTTAACGAGGCCAGTCGTAGCGGTCACGTCATCGACGCCTCCTGGGTCCCCATCGAACCTCGAGCTACCTAGCTTACCCTGGATCGCAATACTGGCGTTGCCTGCAAGCGAAGGCAGTTCCCTTGGTTCAAGCCAGTGCCATTACGGTGCACAAATTGCAAGGGGGAACGTACTCGTCCATCGTTTACGGAAACAGCAAAACACCCCCCCAGAAGTTGGTGTACCTCGCTCTCAGCTGCTGCACGAACGTAAAAAACCTCTACCTGACCAATACGAAAGGTGACCACCGATTCTACCACAAGGACTGTAACGAAGACAAGGCAATGCTCAACGGGTTTAAACGTCTCGAGCAGCATCGATTACCTACCTTGACACAACGGTATCTACGATCCCTGCGAGAAGACGTTGATGCTTCCAACGAGTTTAGGCTTGCCCTGCTCAACGTTAGGTCTATCAGTGCCCAGGCACTTGACATAGAAAGAGACCCGATACTAACCGCGGTGGACGTGCTGTGCTTCATCGAGACGTGGAAAGCAACGAGACTGTTCATCAAAGGATACATTCCCATCGTGTGTATCGAAGAAGGAGAGCGTCGCGCGGGTGGTGTGGCCATCTACGTTAAGCAAATCGAAACTGCTGAAGATCTAAAATTGCCGCTCACCAGTCAGAGCCACAACGGCGAACATGCAGCTATCAAACTCTTTGACTCCGGAATCGTCCTTATGACCATGTACCTCGCACCCAACCTGACTCGAGGAAACCTTGAAGAGTACATCGATACCCCCTTACGAGACTATGCAACCGAATTCAAGAACGAACCGTTTGTGCTGGTGGGTGACTTTAACGTTGACATCACAGAAAACAGTTGGCTCATACAACACATGGCATCGCGATACGGTCTCAGCTGCATATCGTTCGACCACATGCAGCCCACAACCATCCGAGGAACCTGCATCGATCTCATTTATTTATTTATTTATTTATTTATTTATTTATTTATTTATTTATTTATTCATGATACCTTACAGGGCCCAATAGGGCATTGAGTAAGGGGGACAAGTACAAAGTAAATAACCAAACTAACATCAAGAAATACAGAGAAATAAGGAATACAAATATAGGGAAATAAACAAGTGAAAAAGAGAGAAAAAATGCACATTGTCGTTATTTAGAAATGCCTATACAGAGCAAAACAAGCACGAAAAATACACTGCAAACCATTTTAAAATTGAAGCAACAGCATTCGTTGCTTAATTAAAACAGAAGCCCAAGTACACTCACAAAAGTAAAAGAATGCGTGGTGGCATCGCGGAAAAAAAGAATAATGACATAAACTACTTCAGAAAATGCTCCCACAGTTGATTTCGAAATGATTCATGGTTTGTGACGGATGCAATGTTGTCGGGAAGATCATTCCATAGAACAATGGCGCGGGGAAGTGCTGATGAATTGAAAGCTAGGGTTCGTCCATTTATGCGTTTAATGCTGTATTGATTATGTAAGCGACGTGAAATGCGTGAAGGTGTTTCTAGTGGTAAGCGAGACGGCCTGACGCTGTGGCGATATTTATGAAATAAGGATAAAAGAGCAATGGAACGACGTATATTCAATGGCACAAGTGATAGGTCATGTTTGATCTGCGTCATGCTGGAATGGGGACTGTAGTTACAAGCGATGAAGCGAGCGGCTCTGTTTTGCACTGACTCTAGTATGTTGCACAGGTAGATTTGGTAAGGGGACCACAATGATGATGCATATTCTAACTGTGGACGAACAAGGGTTTCATTAGCAAGTTTTTTTTACGTTGCTCGGGGAGTTCCGCAGATTCCGGCGCAGATAACCAAGTGATCTGGAAGCTTTGGCAGTAATGGTGTTGATATGCATTTCCCATGAAAGATTATGAGTCAGATGAATGCCTAAGTATTTGTACGAAGATGCCTGGGACACTACTGTGCTATCAATAAGGTATGAAAATTTTTGAGTTTTTACGCTTGCGACTGAAAGTGTGAGGTCATTTTCCAGGGCGAGGTGAAACTCAGTGGAGGAAATTGGGCGGTAAATGATGCAATCATCGGCGAAAAGTCGTAGGTTGGAGGCTATGCTAGTAGGTAAATCGTTTATGTATATTAAGAACAACAAAGGGTCAAGGACACTTCCTTGCGGTGCACCTGATGTGACGTCAAAAAGCGAAGAGGTGAAACTGTTCGCTGTTGTGAACTGTTGACGGAAGGAAAGAAAGTTACGAAGCCATGACAAAGTTAACGAATCCAAACAGAGAGCAGATAACTTCGAAAACAGGCGTGAATGTGCAACGCAGTCGAAGGCTTTAGCGAAATCTAAGAAAATGCAATCAGTTTGTAGGTTAGCGTCGATATGATAGTGCAAGTCAGTCGTGAATTCTAGCAGCTGAGTGTCACATGATAGTCCTTTCCGAAAGCCATGCTGTTTAGGAAAAAAGAAAGAAATCTGTTCGACATGATTGTAGATATGGGAGGCGATAATATGCTCAAGTAATTTACAGCAAATGCACGTAAGCGATATGGGTCTTTAGTTCTGTGGGAATGTTTATTACCGCTTTTAAAAACAGGGACGACCTTGGCGATCTTCCAGTCTTGTGGGTAGCAGGCCAGATGATAATGATTGCTGAAATATGTAGCAAAGAATATGGCTTGATATTGATACGGTGCTTTTTAATATTTTCGAGTTAATGTTGTCAACTCCAGCACTGGTTGCGATCTTGAGGTTTTGAATGAGATTAGCGATACCATCTACCGAGATACCATCTTTGCAAACTTCCAAATACGACCCATCGATACCATCTTTGCAAACTTCCAAATACGACCCATCCAAGAACCATTATCCCTCCACTTCACCGATCATAAAGCTGTCATAATGAAGGGGGAATGGAAGCCACGTCTAGCTACCGTTTTCGAATAAAAAAAATTTTCTTCTACATGTATACAAAACGTGTTAGCCACGTCCTCCATGATGTACTGGGCAAGATTCACGGAAGATTCACGGTTTCACCGATGAACATCCGGAGCTTCGCCCACTGATCATCATTCACTCCGTGGATATGCTGTGATTTTATTTTTGTCAGTACGGAAAGGAGGTACACAGTACAGATGTTTTGTGCGCTGTCACAGCGGTTTAGAAAAATGAATAGCCGAGAACTGCCCGTGAAAATCAGGTACCGGTTCCCTGGCAGAGACGGCCAACACGGGAAACCGCAAAATGATGCGATGCTTGCACGCGTGGTATCTTGGTGTCACTTTTTGCAACATATCCTCAGTAGTTAACACGGAGAAGCGTGATCGCCAATCTTATTTTAACAGAACTGGGTATGTCAAGCGAAAGTGCATGCAGCAAGCATATTCGTTTTACATGTCCAAGAGTGTGCGCTTGCTAGGTCACTTACCATTTTTAATACGACAGCAGTGGTACATGTTGGCCCCGTACATCACAGTTATTCGTTGTTGTTGTTGTTTTGTGGGGTTTTACGTCCCAAAACCAGTTCTGATTATGAGAGACGCCGTAGTGGAGGGCTCCGGAAATTTCGACCACCTGGGGTTCTTTAACGTGCACTGACATCGCACAGCACACGGGCCTCAACATTTCGCCTCCATCGAAATGCAGCCGCCGCGGCCGGGATTCGATCCCGCGACCCTCGGATCAGCAGCCGAGTACCTTAGCCACTAGACCACCGTGGCGGGGCAATCACAGTTATTCGACACCGTGAGTACTGGTGCAGTTTTACTTCATGGCGATAAGTGCGCAAACACAGCACCAGGACAGACAGGGAGACAGAGAGGTGCTGTGTTTGCGCACTTATCACCATGAATGCATACCAACTGGCCCGAGTATCCGCTCTTCGGCAGTTTTACTTGATTAACTGGTGGATATGAGTTTTTAGTCGCTGTTCAGTACAAAACCTGAATAGCTGGATGTTCATAGTGAGTGTGTTAACGCTGGCCATGGAAGCGCCTGTGCCACTGGCAGCATGTAGCTGCCGCTTTGGCTAGTATCTAGTAGGCCAAGTAGTATCTAGTAGGCTAGTATCTAGTAGGCTAGTAAGCGAAGTATCTGTAGAGAGAAGCAAGGTAGCCATAAAAACAGCAAGGATATTGCGAAGTCTGATGCTGTTTTTATCACCCAAAATTACATTTTAACGGGAAAAACACACGATCGAAGGGCACATTTTATAGTGCTGAATTGGGCTTTTAAAACAAACAGAGCGCCGTTACTGTAAGCGCACACGGTCTGAAATAATTGCTAACACTGCAGGAAACATGCGTGGTCACAGTGGGCGTTAGAGATTATCGTGCCGCATTGTAAATAATTGCTTACACTGCAGGAAACATGCGTGGTCACAGTGGTCGTTAGAGATTATCGTGCCGCATTGTAATTCAGACAAAATCAGCTTCAAAAAGATGAAACCAGCCTGATGTGACGATGAGATGTCGCTATCTTTCGAGGCGGAGCTTGTACGCGGCTGTCAGCATTGCGTATTGTAATGCAGCCAGCGACTGAACAAGGTAGACATAAATATGAACTGTTCATACTAATAATATAATAAATTTGAAGTCTGTTGCGGCCTGCAACCGATGGAATTTTGAGCGAAAGCACGCGAAATTGCAATTTCTTGCGCCTACAGCTCCGAGCAGACGCCACTTCACAATGCGCTTTATCG
The DNA here is from genome assembly GCA_013339685.2 of Hyalomma asiaticum. NCBI lineage: Eukaryota > Metazoa > Arthropoda > Arachnida > Ixodida > Ixodidae > Hyalomma > Hyalomma asiaticum. Next base: position 608,302 of record CM023486.1, on the reverse strand, counting down.
GCCGTATAATTACATATAATTACAGAAACTGAAAACTCGTCTCTAGTTTCACGTCAGTGCCGTAGTCGTCCACACGCGCTTTCACGTCAGTAACGTAGTCATCCACACGCCACGAACACAGCATCGTCTTCAACGACCTACTAGGTCCCGCAATCGCAGTATTTAAACGGTGGTATATGTTGAGTTTGGAAGCCCGAAAATGTTTTTCAGTGCCGCAAATTTTCCTGAAGTTGCCATGCGGCGGACACATGACGCAGCATATGCATGCACTGAGCGCGTGCGAGTTGTGAGAGGCGCCCTTGGCGGCGTAAGAACGTGCAAAAAGCGGGCGCACTCACAGGAGGCAAGGGCGAGAGCAGAGAGCGAAGCGACCGCAAATCGTACCAGCTGCCGAAACGGCGCTTTTCGGAAGCGCGCCGCAGCGCCCTCTGTCCCAGCTTGGGAGGCCTATAGCGCTGCGCCCCCGTTTCCCTCTGCGACATCGACGATATCCGCTTACAAAAGTGAAACGTCACAGATGGGCCACTAACCGCGTCATACTAGTAGCGATGTCGCGAGTTGCTGCAAGCATGAGCATTCCCGCTTACTTTGAAACCATATTAAAATCACTTAGAGGCGACTTTCGCCGTTAATAATCGGTCAAGATGGCCATCGTGTGCAGGAAAACAAATTAACGCAAGCATCTCACTTTTGAAATTTTGGTGTCACGGAACCTTTAAGCTTGAAGCTCTGCCCGACAATGATGCAGGGTTGAGTGACAAATGTGGTTTGGCGTGGTACGCGGGTACGTGTTGTCGCCTGTGCCAGTGTCCGACGAGCTAGTGCCAGCATGGTTCCGGAGCGCCGAAAACATGCTCAAAAGTTGTGTGATACCGTAATATATGCTGGGTGCTATTATAATGCCGTTTTTGAATATGAAATCCGCACATTGGTGCAAGCAAAGATGAGGAGCGACTACCTTCTTAGGGGAAGTTCGTGACCTATTCCTTCAGGAGTTAAAATTCACGCCCGAGGGATATAAGCGCCGCCTGTACGCTTGTCGGAAAGGGGATGAGACGTGGGGACAGTTCGACACTATAGGCTCGAGGTCCTACTTGACTGTTGCCCTCGCAGTAGAGAAATAGGAGCTCCATGTGTTGCTGATTTCGGATCGCGTCAAACAGCTCATGGGGGAAGATGTACGCACATACGTCCGACAACACGACACGGCAGAGTGGCTGAGATCCTATGTGGTAGCGAAGCTGGCTCAAAAATATGGAGAGAGCAGACCAAGTAAAATAGCCGCTACTAGTTCAAAGAATGGCGAGATGTTTAATCGTCTTCTAATGAATAGGTCATCGCAGGGAAACGAGTCTCCACTGGTATGGAGGCGGCGAAACTGGACATTACCGATGGCAATGCCTGCAAACGACTCCGAAGGCACCGGTAGAGAAAGGGGGCGAAATCGTTTCCCCCCTGAGGGACCCCCGCAAAGGCGGCATGCGAAACCGCTACAGAAAGCTTAATCGCCGAGATAGACAACGAGGGTATGTCAAACCTAACGTGGATTGAGTTGGTAGGCGCAGGACGCACGTTCAAGTCGTGTATAGATTCGGGATCAAACATAACGATCCTCAGAGAAAAGCTGATTCCGGCTGACAGGGAGTAGGGCAAGTACGCCTAAGGGGGTCATGCTGTTCAGCTGCTCGAGATGGCCAAAGCACGTAGTCGTAGGAGGCAACGAGCCGCACCTTTTCTTCATACTGAGGAAGGGAGGAGCCGGTGGCATTCGACAATGAATACGACAATAAATAGATGCGGATGCAGAAGACAAGAACTCCCACCCAAGAATGAGGTCATGTGTGCGCTCCCGAAAAACTGCAAAAACGATGTGGTGACGTATCCCATCAATCAAGACACGAACAGTGCACTGCGCAGTTGGGCGAATGATAGCGTTGGTCGCTCCACGCAGAGGAGCTCCACAGTATGGCGTAGTCACTTTCCGAAGGCGGCAACAAAAGTCGGCACGAATTCAGTGGGCTCGGTGGCACCGCCAGGCGCACGATGCTAAATTTCGTGCTCTTCTATGCACAGGTTGGTGAAAAAAATCATCTCACGAAGTGTTTCAGAACTAGCTGTGCATGCCTTGTGGTGTTGCCGAGCCCCGGCTGTTTGTGGTCATGTTGTATGGATGCGTCTCGTATAGTTAAGTTACTGCTAATTCTGAGCGGTGACGTAGAGGAAAACCCAGGCCCTAATCCCGACGTAAAGGCTGGTCCCGATTCTCATGTTCTCCAGAAGATTTTAGATGCTGTCACAGAAATTAAGGCTTCCCAAACTGAACTTCAGACCGGAATGCAGGGCGTTCAAGAGCGCTTGTCTTTCATTGAGAATACACTGGCATCGCTCAGCGACTGTAAGGAAAAAGTTGAAAAGTGTGAAGCAACTGTTAATGCGGTTCAAAAGCAAGTCGCACAATTGTACAGTAAAATGGACGACTTAGAAAACAGAAGCCGCCGTAACAATATCGTGATATACGGCATACCAGAAAATGACGATGAAGGCCCCGAATCTTTGAGGAAATATGTCGAAAACGAAATCTTCAGCCATCTACTGAAAGTTAAAGTGAAGACTGTGGAGCGCGTTCATCGTGCTGGCAAAAAAATAACTGACCGGGATCGTCCCGTCATACTGCGGTTTTATGACTTTGCTGAAAAGATGGCAATACTGCGCAACTGTTCAAAATTGAAAGGTACGAACATATCGATTTCCGAGGATTTTTCACTTGCAGTCCGTGAAACACGCAGTAAATTATGGAAGTCCTCAAAATCTAACCGAGACAGCGGCGATAGGGTTGTGCTTCTTTTCGATAAGCTGAAAATAAATGACACGCTCTACGTTTGGGATAGGCACGTGGGAAAGAGGATACCTCTGCAGCCGGCGCGTTCCCAAACTGCTGGCCACGAAGGCAGTAGCTCAAGTACATGAAGCCAAGCAAACACGCCGTCGTTTTCTTTGTTGTGTTTCAATGCCAGAAGTATAGTGAACAAAACGGACAAACTAGAGGAGATCTTGCTGGCTTTTGCACCTGATGTTTTGGTGATTACCGAGACGTGGCTTCATCCCAGTATTCATGATTCACAAATAATATCAGAAGGCTATAGCCTACTTCGCAAGGACCGTGACAGCCGCGGAGGTGGAGTGGCTATCGCTATAAAAGATGGTTTAGCGTTCCAAGAAGAACATGGTATACTGAACCACGAGAGTCTGTGGTGCACTGTAACATTTCAAACCACACCTCTACTAATAGGTGGAATATACAGACGACCTGGAGCACCTGAATCTTATCTTACGGAGCTGCACAACTATCTCCTCGTGAAAATGCACGATCGGACGAAGCTAGTGCTTGTTGGCGACTTCAACTTGGCAGGAATAGACTGGGAAAACCTCACCGCCAGCAATAGAGAGGCAAATAGCTGCGAGCAACTTCTGGATACTATGCTAAGTTTCTCATTATCTCAATGCGTAACGCAAGCGACACGCATTCAAGGGCTTGCTTCCAACAGCTTAGATCTTGCTTTAATTTCTAGCTCAATAAATGCCCAAGTTATGGTGCAAGATGGAATCTCCGACCATAAAATGGTTTTAATTGAATTCCCCAATCTTAGCCCGGCAAAAAGTGACAATGAAAATTCACATATATTTATTAAAGATTACTACAGAGCCGCCGATGAAAGTATTATTGATTACCTAGAAATGCAGTTAGACGATTTTGACGCTGAACCTTCCGATGATGTTGACAACTTGTGGTTAAAATTAAAGGCAGCAATTTTTCACTGTGAGGAAACCTACATTCCTACGAAACGTAAGAGGACAAAACGAAGGACCCCTTGGATAACGCGAGAAATAATTCATATTAAACGGAAGCTGAAAAGAATGCGGAAGCGTAAACGCGATCCAGCTGTAATAAGTCAGTGCTACCAAGAGTTTAAAAGCCTGTTGCGCGAAGCGAAGACCTATTTTTTTTCACACACCCTAACCAACTTTATGACAACACAACCGAGTAAATTTTGGCGTTACTTAGCTAAGCCGGACAGCCCAATCCGAAAGATGGAAATCAACGGCATCGTTACTGAAAATACGCACGCAATAGTCAACTCGTTCAATTCCTTTTTTCAATCGGTATTCATCAAGCATGCCCAGTCCAAGGGCCGCTTTTTGAACGTGACTCGGCCATGCCGGAAATCGAGATAACCGAACAAGGTATCTTGAACCTGCTTTTGCAACTTGATGTTAAGAAATCACCGGGGCCAGATAAAATCCCAAATGCGTTTCTTAGGCGTTATGCAGAACAGCTTGCTCCTTTTTTGTTTAAAATATTTATGCTTTCACTGAAAACTGGCGCACTTCCGAGAGACTGGCTACGCGCAAGAATAATTCCGATCCATAAAAGTGGTAACAGATTTCTGGTGGACACGTATCGGCCCATATCGCTGACGACCTACTGTTGTAAATTAATGGAGCACATCCTCAACAAAGCCATTGTAAATTACTTAGAATCTAACAATATGCTGTACCCGAAGCAACACGGATTCCGTAGGGGTCTTTCCACGGTAACGCAACTTGCAGAAATAGCGCATGACTTTGCTGGCATAATTGACTCCAAACTTCAGGCTGATGCAATATTCATAGACTTTGCGAAAGCCTTCGACCGTGTGCTTCATTCCAAATTAATAGCCAAGCTTGAATCTCTTGGGATTAATAGCAAAGTAATTGCGTGGATTTCGGCCTATTTAACTAATCGCTCCCAGTATGTAACTTTAAACAACGTAGACTCTGACTGCCTCGGTGTTTTTTCCGGTGTACCCCAAGGGTCTGTTTTGGGGCCAACATTATTTCTTGTTTACGTTAATGACATCTCTTCTTGTGCGGAACCAGGTGTAACATTGCGACTTTTCGCAGATGACTGCGTCATTTACACTACAATACGCGGTACCGATGACCAATTAAAATTCAATTCTACTTTACAAAACATTTCCCAATGGTGTGAGATGTGGGGAATGGAAATAAATGTGTCTAAAATCGCGTTCATAAGTCTAACCAAGAAAAAACGTCCTTTGTCATTTGTGTACAATCTTAATGGCTCCAATATTAGCAAAGTTGACAAAGTAAAATATCTGGGCGTCACATTCTCGCAAGATTTAAAATGGGAACAGCACATTACCAATACATGTACCAAGGCATTTAAACAACTTGGATTTCTGCGTAGAAAATTGAGCAAAGCACCTTCAGCAGTTAAACTAACCGCCTACAAAACCCTGGTCAGGCCCATTCTAGAATACGGATGTATAGTGTGGGACCCTCATCAAAACTATCTTCGCGAAAAACTTGAAAAATTGCAGAACAGGGCCCTGAGGTTTATATACTCAAAATACTCCTGGCGCGACAGTGCAACGGACATGCGTCATCAAGCGCACCTAGCAACTCTGTCTAGCCGGCGTCATGTTGCTTCCATGAAGTTTTTTTATCTCCTTTTTCACGGTCACCTTAAAATCTGTAAAGACGACTATATTCAACCGCCTGGCCGCCGTTCTACTAGGACGAACCATGATAAATGTATACGTCCCTTCAGTGCCCATAGCAATGTGTTTACTCCTTTTTCCCTCGCGCTGTCACCGCTTGGAACGCGCTACCAGGTGAAGCTGTTAATATTACAAATATTGATGAATTTTGTTCTTTTGTCGAGCAGTTAACAGAGCCAGTATAGTTACATTTTGCTGTTCTTGTTGTTGCGATAACGAAAAACGTGTTTTGCAGTGGTGCATTGCAATCTTTTGTACATATATATTGTTTCTCATGCGTAGTTTGTGGGGCCGGGTCCCGCCCGACGCCATGTTTTGCACGAAATTCCTCGCGTCCCTCTCTCCCAGCTGGACGCGGCGGCGACCCACCACTGTGGAGGGCTGGCCGCCTCGCCCATGTGGTTTTAACATAGGCTGCCATTGGGCAGCGAGAAATTCCTCGAACGTTTGCGCGTTCTGGCGTTTCTGGTTTTGGAGATGCCTGGGGAGAACACGCTGGGACTTGGAGAAGTGCGCACGTACTTTTGGGACCCTCCGGCCGACCAGGCCATCGGTCGGATGGCGTGCTTCTGCGAGCCCCAGCGACCACGGCGGCGACCTGCGACCGACGCCCATGTCTGTATGTTCTTCTTCTATTTTCCTTTTCTGAGGGCTCGCGGTCGCGGGTGCGCTAGCCGGGGTTAGGCTCTCCTTCCCTGCATGGTTATTTTTGTGTGTTATTCTGTGTTCGCGTGTTGTTCTTTGTTACTGTCCTTTGTTTGTGTTCGCGTGCTGTTATCGTATTTGTCCTTCGTTTATATTCGACTTTACATTCGGCCTCGTTTTGTTTGTATTATTTTAATGTTTATTAAATTACCATGCTCGGAGAGATGCGCCTAATGTTCTCGTCTTTCGCCGCGTGCGACGGTTCGTGCTGCCCTGCCTCGAGTCGGGCCGCGGGTCGACGCGCGCGGCAGCGCGGCGATGGTATGGCTGAGATAGCGAGCGCGCGGACGCGACGACCTCATTCTCTGCTCGTCGAGTGCTCGAACCCACGACAGGGGGTTGCTAGCGGCGATGCCGCTGCTAGCAGTAGTAATTAGTAGAAGTAAACCCCGACATTTTGGCGCCCAACGTGGGGCCAGGGGCCTTGCCCTTGGTCGCTCTAACGACGAGCAGGTGTCGGCAGAGTGGGGAAGTTGCGTTCGGTTCCCAGCGTCAAATGCGCTTTGGTTGAGGTTGGCCGTCTCTGCCGTGTATCGCGCGTATCTTTCTTTTCTGTCCATCCTTTTTCTCTGTGTATCGTGGTGTGAGGAGAGGCATTTGTCACTTCTCAAACGGATTGGTAACCCACTTCGAAGTTGTGTGAGGCGAAGCGTGGACGAGGAAAGGCGTGATGCAAGTTGCCACCGAGATGCAGCAGTTCGTTCTTGGTGGCGGAAACTCGTTGGATTTACCAAGGCTTCCATCATGCCATGGCCGGGAGATTGACCATCGTGTCTCCCGTGCGACGTTCAAGTCGGTGAGTCCAACGGTTTTCTTTAGACTTCGCGTCGTGCGCGTCTTTTCTCACTAAATTCAGAACCAGTGAAAGAATAGCTGACGCACTATTTCTTGCCCGGGTCGCCGAAAGTCTCTTTTCTTTAAAAGTTGACAGGCGCTGTTCGGTGCACATGGCCGACTTGCACCGAGGGAGGCAAAGATGGCGGAAAGGCCGCTGAGGCGAACAAAGGAAGTAGAAGGAAGGCCATCTTCCATGAATAGCCCTTTGGGCACCTGTCTATCTTCGCGCACGCAGAAGGGGAGAGCGTTTCAGCGTCCCCGCGGCGGGAGAGGAGGAGGCCATTGTGGCGTTAATCAGCCGGCCGGTCGGGGGGAAAGGATGAAGGAGGGGGTCCATCCTCACTGGGCTCTCCTCAGGAATCTGGTTTTTTCTTGTTTGTTGTTCTTTTGCTTTTTTTCGTTTGGCCCGAAGAGCGACGTAGTTGACGGCAGAGTGACCCAGGTGTACATAATGTAAATAGTTTCTTTCGCGGTTTTGATTTTCGCCTCCGGGAGGCGAGGCGCCTGAATGTGTTGGTACTGCACATGGCGCGCGCGCTGTATCGTTGTCTGGTTTTGCGACGAGCGCGGGTTTTGGGCCCGAAGCGGCTTGTGTAGCCGTGGCCTGGGAGAGAAAGGGGTTCACTCTGCGCGGTCTGTACGAGCTTGGCCACAGTATCATGCCACCTTTGCGGTTAGCGCTGCTTGTTTACGCGCGTCGGCAGTGGCACCCCCCCCCGACAGCAGAGGAGAGCGATTGCGCGCCCCTGCGATAGTTCTAGCCAGTCGTCAGAGCGGAAGGCTTTAGCTAAAGTTACTGTGCTCTGCGATTTGGTACGGTGCAGTGTGAATGCTCAGCTGTCACCGTCCCTTCCGCGTCTGTTCATTCCGTAGGCAACACGTTGTGGATCTCCCGTTTCGTTTGGTGTCACGGATGGGCAGAGTGCGTTCGTGGAAGGATTATCCGCTAGTGTAAGGTCATGCGGCGTCGCACTAGTGTAGACCACGTTTACATTGGTTACTGCCCGACTGATTCCAGACGGAGAGATAACCTGACAGAGAAGTCTATCTTTTTCTCTCTCTACCCTCTCGCTAGTTTCTCTTCGCTGTCTCAAGTTTTATGCTAAGTGTTCCTTTCTTTCTGGGTTTTTGGTTTTTCGCTACCTTGAGAACGATTTCTAGCCGTGTTGTTTTCTTTTTCGTTAGTTCAATTGATTTTGGTTTTTGTTCTGCGCGACTGTTCTTTTTTGTTTGTTGTTTTCGTTGTTGTTTTTCTGCCGCGCTGAGTTGGCGGTTGAAGTCTGTGTGTCCGGAGAGAGGCGGCGTCGACGGCGAGGCTGCGGACGGACCCGTGGTCGCGGCACTTGGGGCGGCCAGGAAGTCGACAGGGTCGACGGCACGTGAGACCTGCCGCGGCCGGCGTCCGGGGTCCAGGTGAAGATGCCGTGGCGTGCGCCAGCTTCATGGGACATTTGAGAGACTTGTCGCGTTGTATTGTCGCGTTTGTTTCCTTGTTTTTTGTTTCGTTTGGAGTTAGCGGATTTCGTTGTGTATTGGCACCGTCGGTATAGTTTTTTTTAGGGGGGGCTTTTAAGGAGGGAGGGATGTGGGGCCGGGTCCCGCCCGACGCCATGTTTTGCACGAAATTCCTCGCGTCCCTCTCTCCCAGCTGGACGCGGCGGCGACCCACCACTGTGGAGGGCTGGCCGCCTCGCCCATGTGGTTTTAACATAGGCTGCCATTGGGCAGCGAGAAATTCCTCGAACGTTTGCGCGTTCTGGCGTTTCTGGTTTTGGAGATGCCTGGGGAGAACACGCTGGGACTTGGAGAAGTGCGCACGTACTTTTGGGACCCTCCGGCCGACCAGGCCATCGGTCGGATGGCGTGCTTCTGCGAGCCCCAGCGACCACGGCGGCGACCTGCGACCGACGCCCATGTCTGTATGTTCTTCTTCTATTTTCCTTTTCTGAGGGCTCGCGGTCGCGGGTGCGCTAGCCGGGGTTAGGCTCTCCTTCCCTGCATGGTTATTTTTGTGTGTTATTCTGTGTTCGCGTGTTGTTCTTTGTTACTGTCCTTTGTTTGTGTTCGCGTGCTGTTATCGTATTTGTCCTTCGTTTATATTCGACTTTACATTCGGCCTCGTTTTGTTTGTATTATTTTAATGTTTATTAAATTACCATGCTCGGAGAGATGCGCCTAATGTTCTCGTCTTTCGCCGCGTGCGACGGTTCGTGCTGCCCTGCCTCGAGTCGGGCCGCGGGTCGACGCGCGCGGCAGCGCGGCGATGGTATGGCAGAGATAGCGAGCGCGCGGACGCGACGACCTCATTCTCTGCTCGTCGAGTGCTCGAACCCACGACAGGGGGTTGCTAGCGGCGATGCCGCTGCTAGCAGTAGTAATTAGTAGAAGTAAACCCCGACAAGTTTTTCAAGTGTTTTGCTGTTGTGCGTATCGTCCCTCAAAATATTGTATTTCCTGAACTTTGTATCTAATTGGTTACCTGTGATGATGTATGCCCGCTTCCTGTATGGGTCTGCAGAAGACCTACAGTATTGTTAAATAAAAATAATAATAAATCGAAATAGCAGCACCTGTGTCCACGAGAGCCTCTGCTCGGATACCTTCTGCACACACTACTACCAAGTTCGACGGTCTGTCCGGAGGAATTTTTGGATGTCCGGTGGATGCAGTTTCCCCTCCTAAAACTGCATCGGTGAGTTTTCCGAGTGGGCGTTGGTTACGTGGGAAGGAGGCATGAGAGGCGACACTGAACGACGGCGCGGAGACGGCGACTTACGACAAGAGTTTCGAGGATTGGCAGGCATATCAATATGGTACGGCGGTGATGGTGAGCGGTCAAAGGAAGAGCGGTAGTAAGTCCGCTGGTAGCTCCTTGCTGGGCGAGCGCCTGTGCGTTCGTCTGGAACGTACCCTCGTTGCTCGTCGTAGATGGAATAAAGAGGCTTTGGCTTTAGTTTTTGGTTGTGAAAAATTCAGTGATTTTGTTTATGGCCGCCTCCATCATCCTCGAGAGTGATCCCAGTCCGCTGATAGACATATCAAAGAAAGGCATAAGTGATGTGCCACCCAGAGTGCAACGATTTTTCTTGAGGTTGCTGAAATATATGATTACACGCTGACATGCATTCCTGGCAAACAGATGGCCCTTGCTGATATGCTGTCCCGATCACCTGTTCCTGGACTCAAGGCCGCTGCATGCACGAGTGATGTCGAGATCCATGCCGTCACGGTCGTATCAGCACTCGTAAGTGAAACGACAGCTAGAAAACTGGCACAGGAAACAGCTCTCGATCCACATCTTAGCCCAGTGCTAAGAAAGCTTGCTAAGGGACAGCCTGTCGATGGCCCCTGAAAGCAGTGGCCGCCGAGCTATCCGTAGTAAACGGCATACTATTGAAAGGAACTAAAGTGGTGATACCGACAAGCACGCGTAGCGACTTGTTGAAACGGATCCACGCAGGCCATCTTGGCCAGGTAAAGTGCAAAGCTAGAGCAAGGCAAATGCTTTATTGACCGAATATAAACTCAGACATTCAGTCCTTGATCGAAAGATGTCCAACTTGCAAGACATACGCTTATAAGCAGCCATCGGAGCCTTTAATAATGCAACCAACGCCGACTCAGCCATGGTACCGCATCGGTGTCGATCGCTTTCAGTACTCGGGAAGACAATATTTGTGCGCCTATGACTTGAGTCCAATTTCCCCGAGGTGGAGCTACTGCCCGATACAACAGCCAGTACTGTCATCAATAGACTGAGTGCAATATTTTCAAGGTACGGCATACCAGCCGAGGTTGCCACTGACAATGGCCCACAGTTTAGCAGCCAAGAGTTTATTATTTACGCAAAGCGTTACGACTTTAAGCATGTGAAATCAAGCCCGCAGTATCCTCAATAAACGGGCTTGCAGAAAAGGGTGTAAAGTTGTAAAACGTATCCTAAAGAAAACAAACGATGCAGGAGAGTGTATTGGCTGGGCTTGTTGTATTACACGGCGAGTCCTGTTGAAGATGGCCGGTCTCCGAGCGAACACTTGCAAGGAAGGCGGCTGCGCACACCATTGCCGGACTTTAATCCAATGTCGGCAACTCTCGTCAAGAAATACCGGCAGAGAAGTCATCATAGGCGCATCCTACCTGGCCTCTGCGACAATGACGTGGTACGCTTGAATGGGACATCATGGGCAACGAAAGCTAAGGTGGTCGGATCGGCCGGCCCACGATCCTTCTACGTGCGCACAGAGAATAATAGAGTGCTGAGGTGCAACCGTCGGCATCTTCTGGCGACGAAGGAGCCATATAGTTTTGGTTCATCAGACGACGAATACATTGCCAACAACCACACCTTATTTCAAGGTGTGACGTCATCGACCGCCGCAGCCTCGCCCGGCGAAGCTCAGCAGCCGTCTCCTGAACCACTGCGACGCAGTCAACGACAGACGCGGCCGCCAGAGCGTCTGGGTTATGACCAGCAGTCCAGCCTGTTCAGTCTACGCGCTAATGAGACAGCTCAAGCGCTCTATTCTACGTGGCGTCCACCGCGCCCAGTTTGTTACTACTGCGGCATTCGTGGCCACATCTCCCGTTTCTGCCGCTGACGGCAGCAAGATGAAAGACGTGGGTGTTCCTACTACGAGCGAGACTTCATTCCAAGAACAGACGCATATGCTCCTGCACCGCATACGCCATCACCACGTCGTTCTCCTTCACGTCCGCTAGCTCAAGCCATGCCTCGACCTTCCCGTTCGTCCCGCCGTCGTTCTCCGTCGCTGTTCGGCCGCACGACATCGCCATTGCGTGCTGCTCCTAACATTCTCGACAATCGCTCGAAAACTAAGAGCTGCAGTTTTTGGAGGGGAAACTGCTCGTCATCGAAACGTCAGAATTCCTCTTCCTCGCCATGCAAATTTATTGACTGTAAGCGCTGAAGGCATTTCTGCTCATGCCCTTGTCGATACTGGAGCCTCACTCATTCGCCAGGAACTCTGCTTTCGTCTCCGAAAAGCGCAAACACCGTACTCTGGTCCAGTATCATGTGGTGCTGATGACAATCCGATTTATCCTACTGGGCAATGTACCGCTCGTGTTACCATTGACGGAATTCGCCACCATATACAGCTCGCTGTGCTTTCTTCATGAGCTCATAACCTCATATTAGGCTGGGACTTTCTCTCCTCGGCTTCTGCAGTCATCTCGTGCGGCCAGCCTCTTATCCAGATTACAGACACCGAGCCCTCTAAAGTCGCCAACTTCTCGCCTCGGCCCCTTGTAAGGACTGCACATTTCGTCCTGCCTCCAGGCGAAGGACACGTTCTTACAATTACGGCACGAAGCTCAATAGACGGGGACGCAATGGGTATCCCTCATCAGCTGTGCATTCTTCGAGGAATTGTCATCGACACTTGTCTGGTACGATGCTCACGTGGTTATGCCAAGCTCACCGCTTAAAACATAACTCTTGAGCCCCTGCTGTTACCGAAAGGATCGACCGTTGCCAGCATTACTCAGTGCGGCCTGGAATGTGTCGTTTCCGGTTCACCCGCCCCATCAGTCTCTCGGCGAAAACCTGAGGCAGTGTCTTCCGATGCTCTCAAGGCCACTTTAAGCACAGACCATAACCCAACCCAAAGTGAAGCCTTGCTGTCTCTACTAATGAAGCATCAGACGTGTTTCGAAAGCATAGGCCATCCCAAGCAACACTGTCATAATCTTATCTGAATTATATATTTTACGCTTCTCTACAGCGACTTGTCTTTAGGCCACTTTACAGCCATATCTCATTTCATTGTACAGTGCTTTTATGCCCGTTTACAGCCAAGTCTCATACGCACCTCAGAAAAAATTTTAAGATTCATTGTCATACATCATAACTAGAACTGGCGCTCTTTTGCCAAGCCTGGCCCTTGCGCCATAAAACAACAGATTTCATCAACGTTCACGCCGCAAGAATCTTCCTTTTTATTGTACCGAGACCGAGCCCCGCTGCCCCAGCCTAAGCGGTGACGATGAATATTTCCAGGTGAGAAGATGAAGCAGACGAAGAATGCTCGCTATATATATATATATATATATATATATATATATATATATATATATATATATATATAGAGAGAGAGAGAGAGAGAGAGAGAGAGGGAGAGACAGAAATTTCGGCACAGAAAACAGAGGCTAACAACAGACATTTTTTGGCGAGGGGGCTGCAAAGAATTCCTGTTCTTTTTTTAAGAAAATATTTTTGGCAGCGAAGAAGTGCACGCGCACTCTTGGGCATCAGAGTGAATGCTGATGACAGTTTCTTTTTTTTTTGGTCGCACGTTTCCATGCACTGATCTCCACTAGAGGCGCCTTTTTAGTGGAGGTCATTCTTTTCCGTCCTGTGCTTAGTAAGAAATGTCGTACTGACAAGCCTGCACCTCAAGACTGTCTCGCAATTGGTCACCCTCATCTAATGTTTTACAATAATATAGAATGGTGTAGAAGACGACACGAAAATCTTAAGGGGGAACAGAAAGATATTCAAAAGAAATTGGAGAACTGTATTATATGATAAAGCATAAATAATAAAGCGTTCCCGCGAAACCCTGTGCGAGAGATATTAGGGCGAAGACGTGTTTCTTAATGTATATGACAGTTATGAGCACGCTGTAAACATACTTGCGATTAATTACCGCGCCTCCAAGTTGCTAATGAGCCCAAAAAGGCACAGCGGTGGTACGCTTTTTTATTCAACTGCACCGCCTCTGCAACAACCTAGAAGCGAGCCCACGACATACAGGACATGTTGGTATATTAAAGCAACGCTGATTTGCGCAGTCAATGATCAATGTGAAAGTTCTAATGAGCACACTCACCGCTGCGCAGCTTCACGGCGAGACCCTCACTGCGAGCGACTGGAACGCGACAATGCGATTCCAGCTCACTTGCTGCGGCACCTTGAATGAGAATGAGACAGCGGTGGAAACGCGATATGACCCCAAATGGCGCCGCCTCGCACTGAATAACCGTGGCGAAACAAAGCGATGGCAGTTCGAAAAACGTCAATTTCTTTGAGATGCCTCACGTATGCCGGGCTCTTACAGCGGCTTCTTGAAGCGGGTTTGTGCAACGAAGAATCCAAACTACTAGTTTCTTGTCCTGTGCCATACGGCTTCCAAAGGTACCTTCGTCTATGGTTCCATTGACGAAACCTTGAAACCACCGAAAATCTGTAATGCTCGTATGGCCTCATAAAATTTGCAAATTCAGCTGTACCTCTCAAATTAGACACAACTTTTCAGGTTTCGGATCCAGTGACCACGACACCATTGCGCGGCAGCCCGCAATGGGGCAGCCTGACTTTCTTGGGGGCCTAATACACACGGTTCTTTTTCATTTCTAGATCACCTAAATGCGGACGCCGGAACACGAACCCGCACGTGTGGAGCGCACAGCTACTGAGCACTAAACTGCCATGGCTCAACGAATGCAGCGGTAGTTCCAGAGCCCCAACTACTAGCGGGGAAAACCCATTTCATATAAGGACCCTAAATATTTCGCACAATTTTCACAGCTCCTGCTTCGTGTGTGCAACCCCCTCGTCCGACCGAAGATTCCGTGAAGAAGCGTGAAGAAGCGAGCTATGCCTCGTTTGCGCCACAAATGCAAGTTCTATATGTGCTAACACTAGTGACGGCACTCATAACCTGTAAAGCTATCTAAACAGTAGCGACGCATGGTCGATATGCTTAAAAAGTGGCCCAGGCATATTGTATTTTCCACGGTTTGTCTCACTGCGAACCTGGTTGCCATGCTCTTCTAGCTGCACCTTCAAGCATCCACCTGTCTGTCCTCCCGAATATTATCCACCGCCCTACTAGGGACGGGTGTCAGTCCACGACCAATTAACACGCTCAAACCCTTGCAAGATCTTTTGGCCACTCTGCTTATTTTTTCTTCCGCAGGAACTTTTCCTTCCTGGAAACTGGAGCCACTGGAACCTCTATGATCAAGCTGCTCATGAACCGCGGCATTCTCGATTCGTAGACTTCTATGGAAGCTTCGCCAAGAGTTCCGCGTGCATACCGTGAACAGTTCAGCATCCGTACCGTGAAATTTCACCGGGAGTGTTGGAGTACGAGGCACCCGCCGAGCAGCGGTAATTTTTCGAACATCATCATCATCAGCCTGTCTACGCCCACTGCAGGGCAAATGCCTCTCCCATGGATCTCCAATTATCCCTGTCCTGTGCTAACTGGGGCCAATTTATCCCCGCAAACTTCCTGATCTCATCTGCCCACCTAACTTTCTGCCGCCCCCTGCTACGCTTGCCTTCTCTAGGAATCCACTCCGTTTCCCTTAATGACCAACGGTTGTCTTGTCTTCGCATTACATGGCACGCCCAGGCCAATTTCTTCTTCTTAATTTCTATTAGTATGTCCCTAACACGCGTTTGTTCCCTAACCCACACCGCTCTCTTCTTGTCCCTTACGGTTACACCTACCATTTTCCGTTCCATAGCTCGCTGCGTCGTCCTCAATTTAAGCTGAACCCTCTTAGTTAACCTCCAAGTTTCTGCGCCGTAGGTGAGTACCGGTAAGATGCAGCTGTTATATACTTTCCTATTCTGAGACAACGGTCAGCTACCATTCATTATCTGACAATGCTTGCCGAATGCACTCCACCCCATTCTTATCCTCCTAATTACCTAAGCCTCATGATTCGGATCAGGGGTCACTACCTGGCCTAAGTAGACATATTCACTTACTACTTCCAGTGCCTCGCCAGCTGTCTGAAATCGCTGTACTCGCCCAAGGCTATTGAACATTACTTTAGTTTTCGGCACATTAATTTTCAGGCCCACTGCTATACTTTGCCTGTTAAGGTCAGTAATCATGCTTTGTAATTCATCTCCCGAGTTACTTGGCAAGGCAATGTCATCAGCAAATAGGAGGTTACTCAGGTATTCCCCATCAACCCCCCTGTTCCCAATCCAGCGCTCTAAATACTTCTTGTAAACATGCTGTGAATAACATTGGAGAGATTGTGTCACCTTGTCTTACGCCCTTCCTTATAGGTATCTTGCTTCTCTCCTTATGGAGGACTATGGTGGCTGTGGAGCCGTTCTAGATGTCTTCCAGTAGTCTTACGTAGTGCTCGTCTACGCCCTGATTCCGCAATGCCTGCATGACTGCTGAGGTATCGACCGAGTCGAATGCCATCTCGTAATCTATGAAGGCTATATATAGGGGTTGATTATACTCCGCGTATTTCTCTATCACCTGATTGATAGTGTGAATATGGTCTATTGTTGAGTAGCCTTTACGAAACCCTGCTTGTTCCTTAGGTTGACTGAAATCTAAGGTGGCGCAAATTCTGTTAGTCATTACCTTAGTAAATACCTTGTAAACGACTGACAGTAACCTAATAGGCCTGCAGTTTTTCAAGTCCTTTGTGTCGCCTTTCTTATGGATTAGGACGATGTTAGCATTCTTCCAAGATTCCGGTATGCTCGCAGTCATTAGGCATTGCGTATACAGGCTTGCCAATTTTTCTAGTATAATCTGCCCGCCATCCTTTAGCAGTTCTGCTGTTTCTGATCCTCACCGAGTGCCTTTCCCGCTTGCATCTCTTTCAAAGCTTCCATTACTTCCTCTGTCAGTACTGGTGGAATGTCAGCCTCTTCTAAACTGCTTCCCCGTTCACTATTCTGGTTATCATGACTACTGTAGAGATTTCTGTAAAACCCCTCGGCGATTATCACTGTCTCATCCCTATTCGTGATGACATTGCCTTGCCTGCCTCGTAATACATACATCTGATTTCTACCTATGCCTAGACGTCTCTTCGCCGCTTTCAGGCTCCTTCCGTTCTTTAGAGCATGCTCAATCCGCTCCATATTATACTTTCGTATCTCGGCTGTCTCACGCTTATTGATTAACTTCGAAAGCTCCGCTAGTTCTATTCTGTCAATTGCATTTGGTACTGTCATGCCTTGCCGCTTTCTAATCAAGTCTTTCGTCTCCTGGGAACGTTTGCTAATAATCCCTCTACCGATCATACCTCCTACTTCTATTGCACATTCCTAGACAATCCGCGTGAGATTATCGCTTACTTCCTGAACGCAATTGTCTGCTTGGTCTGTTAGAGCTGAATATGTGTTCTGCAGCGCTATCTGGAATTCCTCGACTTTCCGTCTTACAGTTAGCTCATTGATCGGCGTCTTTCGTACTAGATTATTGCGGTCCCTCCTCAAGTCTAGCCCAATTCGAGATCTCACCATCCTGTGGTCACTGCACCTACCTCTGCCCAGCACTTCCACATCCTGCACGACGCCAGGGTTCTCGCATAATATGTAGTCCATTTCATTTTTATGCTCGCCATTCGGGCTTTTCCACGTCCACTTCCGATTCTCCCGTTTACGGAAGAACGTGTTCATGATACGCAGATTATTGCGCTCAGCGAACTCTACTAATAAGTCCCCTCTGTCATTCCTACAACCCAAGCCATAGTTCCCGACTGCCTTGTCTCCAGCCTGCCTCTTGCCTACCTTTGCATTAAAGTCTCCCATCACAATAGTGTACTGCGTCTTTACTTTAGCCATTGCCGATTCCACATCTTCATATAAGCGTTCAACTAGCTGGTCGTCATGGCTTGATGTTGGTGCATAGCCCTGTACCACCTTCAATTTGTACCTCTTATTAAGCTTAATTACAAGACCTGCTACCCTCTCGTTAATGCTATAGTATTCTACTATGTTGCCAGCAATGGTCTTGTTGACCAGAAATCCCACTCCTGGTTCTCTTTTGTCTTCTAGGCCACGATAGCATAGGATGTGCCCATTTTTCAGCAGTGTAAAGGCTTCACCCGTCCTCCTAACCTCACTGAGCCCTATAACGTCCCATTTAATGCCCGCTAATTCCTCAAACAGTGCCTCTAGACTTCCCTCGCTAGATAAAATTCTTGCGTTAAACGTTGCCAGGGCCAGTGGCGGCCTGTCCGGACCCAGAGATTTTTAGCACCCTCTGCTGCGTCACAGGTCTGACCGCCGCCATGGTGAGGTGCTTCGCAGCCGCTTGGGACTGAGGGCCGATGGTTAATTGGCATATTCATGCGAGGTTGTGGCCGTTACTGCACCGGGGTGGCCAATCCTGCTCTGGTGAGGGAGTGCCTTACCGGCTATGGTCGCCGGGATCCGGCCGCACCCCAAGCCTCCTTACGCAATTCGATCAACACGCGGATTTATTTTTTTAATCTGGTGGAGAATTTCCCGGAACCGGGATTCGAACGCCGGTCCTTTTGCACGCGAGGCGGATGGTCTACCTCTACGCCACCGCTGCCTATATATTTTTGGAACGAGTTTTGGCAAATGCGGCAAATGAGAAAGGCAGAGAAAGGTGAAAAGGAAAGCAGGGAGGTTAACTATCCGGTTTGCCATCGTGCGCTGGGTGAAAAACTAGATGTGACAGTGGATAGAGAAAGAGAGCGAAAAAATAACAAGAAAGGGTACACGCCGAGAGAAAAAAATTGACGAAAAAAAAACGCACACTACACACAGGAAGGGCGTTCAAGTTACAACCTTCCAGACTGGCCGGTCACTCGCAGGAAGAACACTGGTGCTTGCACACCCTTTCTATGCGACGTAGTCTTGTCTACGGCATAGAAGTTTACGTTCCGACCGAGATTGGTCGTCCCAGCTGGTTGAACGCATCGCAAAGTGATTGTCTTTGTGCAGTGTACTCCGGGCACTCGCATAAGGTATGTTCTACGGATTCATCTTCACCACAGTGGTCGCATGGTGCAGTGTTGGCTATCCCTATGGGGAACGCATAGCAGTTGGCACAGGCGACGCCCAACCATAGTCGCAACAAAAGTGTAGCGTCTCCTCGGCGGAGCCTTGAAGTCGAAGGCTTAAGTTTGGGTTCTAGGAGAATAATCGAGAGTTCCTGAAATGCCGCTCGTTCCACTGCGACTTGGCGCATTCGCAAGCAAGCACGCGGAGCTTCCGTGAAGCATCTGTCCTGGAAATTTGTATCGGCAGTTGGTGATCTGCATGATGAGCTGAGCGGGCAGGTTTGTCGGCCCCCTCATCGCCAATGATTCCACAGCAACTTGGAAGCCATTGAAAATTAACGTATGACCCTTCTCACCTCTGCTATCTCAAAGACTAGCTCCTCGTGCGGTCGGTGCAAGGGTGTCAATACTAACTACAGTGCCGCCTTTGAGTGGCGGAAAATTGTCCATTTGTGCGCCAATTCCGCAGTCCCAGGACGGGGATGCTGCGGGCAGATCTCTGACCATGCCTCGACCAGTCGTCGTCGTCGTCGTCAGACAGCCTCGTGACCCGGGTACATTTTCCGGCTCAGACGGCGAAGAGATTGAAGATTGGCTTCCAGTCTACGAACGGATGAGCTCAAGCAACTATTGGGACCCTACCCTAGTGCTGGCGAACAACATATTTTACCTAACTGGCACGGCGCAAGGATAGTTTTTGAACCACAAGCAGGAAATTACCAGCTGGGACGTATGCAAATAAAAGCTCATTGACCTGTTTTAGCCGAGCTGAAACATGCACAGAGTTCTGTGTGACATACATTCAAGATGTGCTCGCGCTCTGTCGCAAAGTGGATAACAATATGCCGGTGGCAGAAAAGGTTGCGCACATCCTCAGAAGAATCGCAAATGACTCATTCACACTTCTGGATTATAGAGCTCATCGGCGGTGCAAGACGTTTTCAATGAATGCCAACGCTTTGAAGATGCAAAAAGCCGTCGCTTTACTCCGAGCTTTACCCGTCTTCCAAACATGGCTGCGACATCAACCTGTGCGGAGCTTCGTCCCCCACCAGTTCCCGCACCATCCGACAATAAAACGGCAAGTTGGGCCAGTTGGTTGGGATTCATTTTTTTACTTGGTTACAGCGCAACATGCACGAGGACAATAGAAGGAAACGAACAACACGGCGCTGACTCGCAACTATACTTTATTGGAAAAAGGTGACAGATATATATATATATACTGATAGCTTACATCACGACATGCGCAGAGCAAGAGATGAACCAAGGAAGTGTTGTCACAATTTTCGCGATAATCAAGAGTGCCATAAATAACCAAGTTCTTTTTCATGGAGTGTGACTGATGGTTCACTTATAAACGTGCTACCCCTAATCGTTATATGGTAGGCCTCAGCGATTTCTCTTGTCAGTTGGTTAGGATGCTTGAAAATGATGCAGGTTTTGTTAAAAATGGGACGACAACCGCATGACCTGCAATGCGCCGGTAAATGAAGACGTGCGACCCCTTGAAGCGATAACTCATGCTCCCTTAAACGCACATTCACACATCGTTTCGTTTGTCCCACGTACTCTCTGCCGCAAGATAATGGAATGAGATACACAACCTGTTTCACACATGGGATGTACTACTACTTCTTTTTCTTATGATTCACAGTGCAGTTTCCTTTCACTTGCTTCTTCTTCAGCGCATTTTCAACAATCGGGCAAATGCGCCCTATCTTATGTCTAGCAGAAAACAGAACATTAACGCCGTACCTTGAACCTACGTTTTTGAGCCTATGCGCCAATCTGTGTACATAAGGAAAAACCACTCTTTTGCTATTTTCATCACACTTCGATTGACCACCTTTGTCTTTCACGAGCTTGACGCTCCTGACCATAGACGCTCCTGACCATAGACTCACACACAGAAGAGATTACCTTGTCAGGATAACCAGCATCCACTAATCGTTTGGCCTGGTTATGAAAGGCAGAATTTGACACGTGCACAGACGATTTCCTCAATGATGCATTTAAGATCGTCTTCGCAATGGCCCTCTTCACAATCTTAGAGTGATGAGAATTATAGTTTAAGATAGGCTTAACTGATCTTGGATCATATTTCCAGCACACATGATCTTTACCAAAGGTTATCTTTAGGTCCAAAAACTGTAGCTCGTAATTTTTAGGGACTTCGTGAGTAAAGGTGAGGCCCATACCGTGCTGACTGAACAACGTGAGAATTTCATCTTCTTCACAGTGAATGTCATTTCAGAAATCAGAAAATCATCGACATAGCGGCAGCCGCATACGGCAGCTGCAGGATAGGACGGCATTTAACCGCAATCTTTGTTTCACGCAGTGCATTCCACGGCAACATCCAGGGATGCCGTCCGTATCAGACCAGTGCGTCTATTTCGCATCCCCGCCACCACACGGGGACCTTCCTCATCAAGTTGTAAACAGCTGGAAACTGCGGACAACGCCCCCGAACGGAACTGTGACGTCATACCAAGGCTATAAAAGCGTCGAACTTACCGCGGGGAAGCATCATTTGAGAGCAGTCCAGGGAGCTGCAGGATAGGACGGCATTTAACCGCAAACGTTGTTTCACGCAGGTATTTGCTGAGACATTTTGAAACGTTCTAGTAGTTCGCACTGTAGCTCTTGGACTGCTCTCTACGTGAATGTTGTGATTATTCGTTGTATAATTGATAATATTGTTAAAATGAGTATTCTGAAAGAGCTGGCTAAGGCAATGACTGATTTGACTGCACGAATTGACAAGAATCACGAAGAGTGAAAACGTGATATCCTCAAACTGATTGAGGGCGAAATGGAATCCGTGAAAGCATTAATGAACTTCATTAATCAGAATTTGAAAATTGAAACTGGAAGTTGATGCAGTCAAGTCGGACAACAGTCAGCTAAGAAAGGAGAACAGCCGCCTATCAAAAGAACTGAAAGATGTTAAACAAGAATAAGCAAGAACTGATTGCTCTTGCTCAATATAGTCGTAGCTGTAACTTGGAAATCAAAGGCGTTCCAGTTCAGGCTGGAGAGAAACTCTGTGATACGATGCACAGCATGTCAACCTGCTTGAGCGCAGGAATTATGAACTCTGACATTGATATGATACACCGCGTTCCAACTAAAAACAATACAACAGCACCAAACACCATTGTTAAGCTCACTTCTAGAAATGCTAGGGACAAAATTCTGATCAAGGCAAAAAAAAAAAAAAGAAAGGCCACTTAGGTTTTGATTGTGAGGTGACCCCGATCTTTATTAATGAACATTTGTGCCAAGCAAATAAAGTTCTCTTGGGGCTCGCATTGAAAGCAAAACGAGAAAAAGGGTGGAAATTTTAAAGCAACTATTGCGCAAGCAACACGGACACACAGGAAGAGTACACAGGACTAGCGCAGACTATCAACTGACCTTTATTCATTGAGGAAAAACATATATATAGTCACGACACGCACCTCACAATCACTGCACATGAGCACAACGGCATTTTGTAATCTATTACATAAAAAATACAGACTTCAACATAAACAATGCGCTATCACATCTTATTCATCAAGTCAATTTCTTTGTCATTTAGTGCTATTGAAGGATGACTGACACATGTGTCTTGAAGTCTAGATATATGCCAAGCTTCCACAATCTCTCTTGTTGTCTGATTAGGATGAACATACAGAATATCAGTCTGATTACACAATGGACTACATAGATTCGATGAACATCGCGCACAATGTAAAGCCAAATGTGTCAGCTGCCTTCCCTTCAAATTCGCCAAGTGCTCTTTTAACCTAACGTTCACGCATCGACCAGTCTGCCCTACGTAACACTTGCCACATTTAAACGGGATCTTATACACTACATTTCTTTTGCACTTAATAACTTGGTGATCAGAACGCTTGGAACATTCATTACTGACACTAATAGGCCCGTCTTTATACAATTTGTTTACAGCCGGACACACGCCCCCTACTTTGTTTTTTGCTGAGAAAACTACTCTGACACCATACTTAGCGGCCACCTTTTTTATTTTATGGGAAAAACCATGCATATAGGGGATTACCGAAATTTTCTTAGTTTCCTGGCTTCCTTGCTTTTCTTTCTCAACGAATTTCATTTTCTTCAATAGCCTTTCGCTTGCAGTAAGAAGAATCGAGGTAGGGTATCCAGCCTTTTCCAGCCGAACCTTCTGCTCTAAGAAAGATTCAGTTAACTTGTGCGTGCAGGTTTTCGTTAGAGCTAAATGAAAACATCCCATTGCGATCCCGTATTTTATTATCCTTGAATGACCGGAAGCATACTGTAGCAAGGGCTTCTCCGTTCTCGGAGAATACTTCCAACACACATGGTTTATTTCGAATATGAGCTTCACGTCTAGGAACTGTAAGCAATTATCAGTGGGTTCTTCAAATGTGAAATTTAGGCCTTTGCCTCTTTTTCTGAATGCGCTGTTCCGTCAAAAGAATGGAGTATGCATAGGATCCAAAGTAGCCCCTGTGCTTAGCACAATTTTTTTGAGCAGCATAGATAGAATGGTGAATTCAGAATTGGAGAGCAAGGTTTTGAAAATTTTCAGATATGTTGATGATTATTTGATTTTGGGCTCAAACATGGAATGGGATGTATTCACCTCAAATGTGTTGGAGACTTTCAGAAAAAGAGGCAAAGGCCTAAATTTCACATTTGAAGAACCCACTGATAATTGCTTACAGTTCCTAGACGTGAAGCTCATATTCGAAATAAACCATGTGTGTTGGAAGTATTCTCCGAGAACGGAGAAGCCCTTGCTACAGTATGCTTCCGGTCATTCAAGGATAATAAAAAACGGGATCGCAATGGGATGTTTTCATTTAGCTCTAACGAAAACCTGCACGCACAAGTTAAATGAATCTTTCTTAGAGCAGAAGGTTCGGCTGGAAAAGGCTGGATACCCTACCTCGATTCTTCTTACTGCAAGCGAAAGGCTATTGAAGAAAATGAAATTCGTTGAGAAAGAAAAGCAAGGAAGCCAGGAAACTAAGAAAATTTCGGTAATCCCCTATATGCATGGTTTTTCCCATAAAATAAAAAAGGTGGCCGCTAAGTATGGTGTCAGAGTAGTTTTCTCAGCAAAAAACAAAGTAGGGGGCGTGTGTCCGGCTGTAAACAAATTGTATAAAGACGGGCCTATTAGTGTCAGTAATGAATGTTCCAAGCGTTCTGATCACCAAGTTATTAAGTGCAAAAGAAATGTAGTGTATAAGATCCCGTTTAAATGTGGCAAGTGTTACGTAGGGCAGACTGGTCGATGCGTGAACGTTAGGTTAAAAGAGCACTTGGCGAATTTGAAGGGAAGGCAGCTGACACATTTGGCTTTACATTGTGCGCGATGTTCATCGAATCTATGTAGTCCATTGTGTAATCAGACTGATATTCTGTATGTTCATCCTAATCAGACAACAAGAGAGATTGTGGAAGCTTGGCATATATCTAGACTTCAAGACACATGTGTCAGTCATCCTTCAATAGCACTAAATGACAAAGAAATTGACTTGATGAATAAGATGTGATAGCGCATTGTTTATGTTGAAGTCTGTATTTTTTATGTAATAGATTACAAAATGCCGTTGTGCTCATGTGCAGTGATTGTGAGGTGCGTGTCGTGACTATATATATGTTTTTCCTCAATGAATAAAGGTCAGTTGATAGTCTGCGCTAGTCCTGTGTACTCTTCCTGTGTGTCCGTGTTGCTTGCGCAATAGTTGCTTTACGATGTCAAACCAACTAGCCCGCCTGTCCGTTTTAATGCAGGTGGAAATTTACATAAGTATCGTACGGGAAAATTCTGATGAGAAAATCCGAAAACTCGCGAGTGATCCACATTACTTGCAGCGAAGATTTTGCTCAGATTGTGTAAGCGAACGTAATAGGTACACTTGGTGAAAACTTCATTTAGTCATAATGGCTTATAACCTTGATCAACTTTAAGATTTACATAGTAAGCAAGATATTTTTTCAGTTTTGCACTGTAACATACGCAGTATTGGAAAAAATCTTCAACACCTATCAGCATATTTATCGCAGCATACATTTAAGTATGACATTATAGCCATTACCGAGACATGGTTAAAACAAGGTGAAACAGTTCAGTCACGGGGATATGTTACTGTGTCGCAACCCGAGGTGGAGGAGTGGCATTATTTATTAAAAATGATATTCAGTATGTTCCTTTGCCAGAAAGTTCAGTTTGTGAATCGCACGCTTAAATTATCGTTGTTCACTTAAAATGCGGTGGCAGAGTAGGAGTTATATACCGGCCTCCTTCTTCAAACGTGAATGATTTCGTTAATTGCATGGAAAAAATAATCATACCCCTTGTTTTCTCAGATGACCCTATAGTTGTTTGCGGAGATTTTAATATTGACCTTTTGAGGCAGAATTGCTATGACTACATATTCCTACTAGAATCACTCAACCTAAAGAATGTCATATCTTCACCTACACGTATTACAAGCCCCTGTGATCCTCTTATTGACGACATCTTGTATAATTCTGAACTGAATGTATGAGCAGGTGTTCCTGATGTTGCCATTGCAGGTCATACCCGAACGTTTATCTTCTTACCTCGTAAATGCTTGTCCTCTATAGGTAATGCGCGGGATAGAAGATCAACTTGTATAAATTATGGAGAAGTGCGACGATTGCTTCAGTGGGAAGACTTTCAAAAAGTGTTTATGTGATGTGCATTCTCAGTGTGAAGCACTTATTCAATACATTTGCAATGCCATTAAGCAGTCTACACGACCATATATGCGCCATAATTACGAACATCCAGCCTGTCCCTGGATAACCAACACTATACTGGAAACATTAAAACAGAAAGACTCTTTTTACCGAAAGTTAAAACGCAATAAATCGAATTCCTATTACAGGGAGAACTTTAAATACTTTAGAAATAGCTCAGTCAGTATGATCGGAAAATCGAAAAAGCAGTACTACACGAAGCTTATTGAGAACGAAAGTGCTAACGCAAAAAAATATGGGAAATCGTAAAAGAAGTTATAGGCAAAGGCCAAGTACAGAGCATTCAACTGGATAAACCGTCGACGCAAGTATCTAATGATTTTAATTACTATTTTTCTAACATAGGAACAAATTTGACTAATCAGACCTTATCTTCTAAGTCCGCACCTGTATTTCCTAGGAAAGTTGACAATGACTTTCATTTAGAAGAAATAACCCACGACGAACTGAAGTCAACGATAAATAAAATGCCTTTAAAGAAAGCAGCTGGTCATGATGGTATATCCACTATAATACTAAAAGACAACATTGATATTCTCTGCAGTCCCTTATGCCATATATTTAATCTTGCGTTTGCCACCAGCTCGTATCCAGATATATTGAAAATAGCCAAAGTCGTTCCTGTGTTCAAATCCGGAGATTCCAATCAACCAGAGAATTATAGGCCCATATCTGTTCTGAGTGTCATAAACACAGTTTTTGAAAAACTGATTTCCAAGAGCGAAGATATTTATAAACGAAAACAACGTAATCTGTCCTCAGCAGCATGGCTTTGTCCCAAGTAGATCGGCGTCTACAGCAGTTCCAACACTCTCGCAGTTGATAAATTCCGCACTTCATCGAAACAAAGTGGTTTTAGGAATATATTTAGATATTAAAAAAGCTTTTGATACAGTTTCTCACTATACTATTGCAAAAACTAGAGTTAAGGAATCACAAACAACTCCCTGAAACTTTTTTCCAGCTATTTATCCCCACGAAAACAGAAGGTAGTAATGGGCGATTATTACTCAACATACAGCACAGTCACTAGCGGAGTCCCACAGGGATCCGTGCTCGGCCCAGTGTTATTCTCATTGTACATTAATGACCTCCCTGCTGCTCTCCAAACGCTCTAATGTATGCCGATGATACAGCTTTATTATTCACAGGCGACACACTACCTGCACTACAAATATATGTGATGGTTGAATTAGCAAGAATTTCTTCGTGGTTTGTGGAAAATAAATTAACATTGAACAGCAAGAAAACCAGATATGTAGTTTTTCGATCGAGAAGAAATAACACAGACACCGATCAAATTAGCTTAAACAACAACCGTATACAAGAAGTTGCCTCGATGAAATATGTGGGTGTCATATTTGGCCAGCATGTACATTGGCAAGAGCATATTCAGAACGTGTGCAAGAAGGTCGCGTACGGGTGTTATCAGCTCATAAAAGGAACACAGAATTTCCCTCCAGGAATACTGAAATCTCTTTCGTACGCGTTTTTTCATAGCCAGATTGGCTATTGTTTAGATTTATGGAGCGTGACTTACAAGACATACATACAGTCTTTACAAACGTTACAGAAAAGGGCACTAAAAATAATTAGTAAACCAAAGAGCAGCAGTAAAATAACCTATGACATTTTCCAAACTCAACATGTGTTATCGGTAAAGGCTCTATGCAATCACAAAATATCAATTTCAGTTAACATGTTGTGTAGCAACTTTCCTATTCATAGAGATGTATTTTCTTTTCCAACAAGGAGTACCGGACACGCTCTAAAAGGCAATCTGAATTTACCTAAGTGTTATAATGTATACGGCGAAAGAGTAATTGAATTCAATGGGACAAAGATCTGCAACACCTTACTCCTAGAGGTTAAAACCGCACGCAACTTTGAGCAGCCTAGTAAGTACTTTTTTATTGAGAACCAGGATATCTAACGAACCTACATTGATAAAGTAGGTGCACAGTATGAAAAACTTTGTTTATGAGGATTATATGGTTTGTTTTAATTAGGAAATGTTATTGAATACCGTTCTGTTATACTCTGTATCTGACCTGTCTGTTTGATTTTTAACACTGGACCGGAAACTAGCGTTCCTTGGCTATCGGTCCAGATAATTGTTTAAGTGTGTTTGTGCGAAGAAAAATAAAGCACTACTACTACTACCACGAAAAAAATGGCTCAAATTGTTGTCAAGCATCAGATTCATGCCGGCGACGCTCAATCCATCCGCCGACGGCCCTATCGCGTTTCGTCTACTGAGCGCCAAGTGATACAGGAGGCAGTTGAGAAGATGCTTGCCCGCGACAACATCGACCATTCTTCAAGGCATTGGGCTTCTCCAGTCATGCTCGTCAAAAAGAAAGATAACAGCTAGCGCTTCTGTGTTGACTACCGGAATCTTAACCGCATAACCAAGAGGGACGTGTTGCCACGTATAGACGACGCCCTCGACTGTCGCAGTAGGGCCAAATATTTTAACAGGAAAGTGTTTTATTCCAGGGCCCACTAAGCAATCAGTGACGTACTTCCTGTAACGGAAGTGTATCTTTGAAAAAATGAACTTAATTTACACTGAAAATGTTTCACCCCGGCGGATTCGAACCTACCTTCAACCGGGATTTGACAAAAGGAGCTAGGTGCTCTACCGATACACCACCGCAACTTTTTTTTTCTTTATTGCAGTACAAACACAAAACAGTACAAACACAAAAATAACACCTAGAACCCGCCAGCGTCTATGAGGCTGGTTGTATATGCTTGTGAACTTTCAGATGTTTTAAGTTATCTATTATACGAAGAAGTTCCTCATCAGCTTCTAGGTACTTTAGCACTTCACCGAGTTTCGTGTCGTTTTCAACAAATGAGCATTGACAGAGCGTGTATGAGGATCAGCGTTCCTTGCCCCGCCACGGTGGTCTAGTGGCTAAGGTACTCGGCTGCTGATCCGAGGGTCGCGGGATCGAATCCCGGCCGCGGCGGCTGCATTTCGAGGGAGGCGAAATGTTGAGGCCCGTGTGCTGTGCGATGTCAGTGCACGTTAAAGAACCCCAGGTGGTCGAAATTTCCGGAGCCCTCCACTACGGCGTCTCTCATAATCAGAACTGGTTTTGGGACGTAAAACACCACAAAACAACAACAACAACATCAGCGTTCCTTACATCCATGCGTGACCTCCATATGCTATAAAGTCCTAAAAGCATAAACAGGTCATAGGGGACACTATTTCCTTGTGCAGGCAAGAATCTTATACCGTAGGGATCTATTGGAAGATCCTTCTTTAGTTTTCTTTGCAGTACATCCCAGTAAAAGACTGCATCCCAACAGTCAATGATGACGTGCTCAATAGTTTCCGGTTTGCGTCATAAAAGACAGTTCACTCCCCAAGGCACAAGCATACCTCGTTGTTGGAGCCATGTTTTAACTGGTGAGGTACCTGTGTGAAGTTCAAAAAAGAACGTTTTTACCCTGCCAGAAACGAACATTTTCTTGACACGTTTAAGGACGTTACTTCCTTGTCTCTCCCGATAAATAGATCTATATATAAGGAGGGGAAGCACAAGTCTATGAGATCTTTTAACAGTAGTCCTTTGGGACTAGTTTATTATTATATTTCCTTTTCTAATTTATTTTTATTATCTAAGCGAAAAGGGGTAACCGTCACCAAAAATGGCGACAACAACTCCTTAATTTATTTTTACATCAATAAAGAAAAACAGTATTTTCCTGGGGACACTGGAGTATTGAATAGAGAATTTACTTATGAGGAACCTATAGGAAGATACAACATAAGTAACGGGATAGCCTATATTGGCCATTTTCTGCCGTGGAGACAACAAATTCTTCTACTGCGCCCATAACATTACTAGAATTACTGTGCGGATAAAAGGGTCTTGCTGATGTCTTAAGAATAAAAACCTGCTGGCCACCTGTTTCAAGAACTGGTGGCATAAACCCAACCCACTATCTCGGACCTTACGGAAAAGATTAGTCCGCGACGTTCGCTCAAACTGAGAATTCCATACAAATTGTCCCAAAAACTCTGTGGAATCGCTGAATTCTGCTTCTAGTGCAGTACAATACATGGAGGAGATACCATATCTTCGCTACCAAGAAAATATTACATATAGTAGCACGCGCAAATATTGACAAATCTCGTCCTGCCCAGCACAAAGTCCTTCTTTTCATTTCGTCGGCCTTCTGCATCCAAAATTGCGTGTTTTCTCTATACCTGTCTAGAGGCACCCCTAAGTATGTGTTCGGTACTGTGCTCCACCGCAGGTGCTCAAAGACAGCTGGTGCATGTAGCCACGTACCATGCCATAACCCTAAACCTTTGTCCCTACTCAATAAGCTGCCAGTTCGGACGCAAAAGCTCTGCGTAATTTGCAGAGCCACTGACACGCTCTCTTTGTGAGCGCATATGATTGCCACATCGTCAGCATAAGCAAGCACTCGCACATAACAGGATAACAGTATAAAACCTTGTAACACATTACTGTTAATTATTTTCCTACAAAGAGGTTCTAAAAACAATACAAACAGCAATGGTGACATAGCGCACCCCTGCCTTACTGACACGCTAACGTCGATGCGCTAAGTTCCCCATTTGCTACCAGATTGGTCGTGCAGTTCTGATATGCCATTCGAACTCCATCACATAGAAGAGAACCCAAGCTAGTATGGTCTAATATAGCAAAGAGAATGTCGTGACATAGCATATCGCATGCTTTCGAAAAATCAACCTGTATCATTGCTCCTTTTCCCAAGTTAGCATCACAATATTCCAGGACACTCCTTACCACATGTATATTTGTAAGTATACTTCTTCCTTTAATGCCACATGTTTGAGGTGGCCCGACTATATCGGTAATAACTCTGTAACCTACTTGCGAAAACCTTCGTAAACATTTTATAATCTACATCTGTTAACGTTATAGGCCTATAACCTTTTACTGATAAAAGTAATGCCTCATCAGTAGACTTCGGAATGAGCACAGTGTGTGCGCGCGCGAACGAAGCTGGCAAGCGCCCTATACGAAATGCTTCAACAAAAACTCGCTGTAGAATCAAAGCGAACTGCAGTTTGAATGCATTGTAGAGTGCAGCTCTACAAAGCATTCATTTGTAGCCAATCGGGACCAGGAGACTTTCCGGGGTGCAGGTCCTCAATAGCCTTCTCCACTTCTTTAACATCAATTTCTCTTTCTAATGAAGCCGTTTGCTCACTGTCCAGTTGTGGTATCTCTGGCAAGAAATCTTTTCTGAAGTTTGGATTCTTCGAAGTGCTTAAAGCAAACAGTCTAATGTAATAGTCTACGAATGCTTCTTTAATGGCATCCAAACTAGAAGAGAAGTTCAGGGGAAGATGGATGCTTGAATCAATGAACAAATCGCAAAATACGATTTAGAACAGGGAATGTTGCAGGAGCCAACGTTTGCTCATTGTTTCTAACAAATAAAGAACGAGACCTTGACCCCTTCCCTTTCGTTATTTCAAACGCTACATGGTCACTTCTTCAATAGAAATGGACTGGATGCTAGACGTTTGGTATACCAATGCGCAAAGTTCCGTATTCTGAAGAGCGACTGTTAGACTCAAACGCACCTAAAGGGGCTTCTTTCCATTATGCGACTATTAGACCTTTTTCATAATCCTCGAGAGCGTTTCCCTGCACAGCACATTCGCCCAACTAATGGCGGCCCCTGTCACGTTTCAAGTGGAGGCGAGGTCCCAGTTACACGTGCTGGGGTGTTACTATTATGAGCTTTTATGTCAAGAGAGCTGATTCGACATTTTCCGCGTCATAGCACGCTGTTTTTCAGAAGTGAATAGCTGCCAAGTGAATAGCTGCCATAATTGCAGGGAAGCTAGCATTACAGTTTTCAAAGGGTATATAGGCGCTAAGGCGGACAGTTGGGCTAGTTGGTATCAAGCGTAATAAAATATGGTTACTAGCCTCCTTGTCCCCTTTGCGCAAGCAGTCATATCTTATTATGTTTATACGTATCACTCATTTTTATCCCCATCATCATGCTTCATCACTCCTTCCCCTGTTGCGTTGTCCCCAAAGTAGAGTAGAAGGCCTGGGCGTACTAGATCAGGCCACCCTCTCTACCTTCCAATACATTATCTCTCTTTCTTTCACTGGTTAAAAATAATCTTTAATTCGCTAAGGCGTAAAATTCAACCGCAATAAGAACTGAACCAGTCAAGAAATAAGCAGCGCATATTACAATGTGGCACTTACACAAGAAACAAGTAAAATCTGGGGGTTAAACAAATAGGCTGTAGGCGACGGTCGAGTTCATTTCTATCTCTATGGGGTATGGCCGACTGGAGCTCCGGGCTCCTTCTGCTTGCGAAGAAATATATGTTCGACATCTGCGTCTCGGCGTTGATTGGCGTCGCGCGCCTCGCAATCACGCACTCCGGCCAAGAGGCGGTGTTGGGGTTGCGGGTGGGTGAGTGTGGTGCCGTAATTGATTAATCGAACAGTTTTAATTGATTAATTCGATTGATTGAAAGGGGTAAATCGATGACGCTTAATCGATTAACGGTGTACATTTAATCGATTAGTCGCTCATCGATTTTACCATCCTTAGTACCCCGTCAGGGGTAGTACTAAGATCATGCCTCAGTGAGTTCTTGTACTCTGCATAAAATGGGGTTGATCTAATCAGAAAAAGGGAGTTAATTTGGGACAGGAAAGTACTCCCCCAGCACTCTGTTTTTAGAGTCTGCCAGCCCGTCCTATCGTGGTGGTTTCCGTGTGTGTGGTTTTCGTTTGCGTTTTGATGCGCGGACAAAGACGATCTGTGCTTTGGGCAGATGCCAAGTTTGCCACGATTGTTGACGTTTGCTGATGGCGCGCTTCCCCTGGGAGCGGCCTGCCGATGGGCATTTATCTTAACAACGCTGCTGCGCGCCGGCTTCGAAATATGCTACACGAGTGTCGAGTGGCGTTGTTTTGATATGCAATAGCAACGTGTTTAAATTGCGTTGCGGCTCTCCGCCGCAAAATGGAAAAATTCCACTACAGGCACTCATGAGTTTGAAATGATAGTTTCCATTTAGTTACAACAGCAATAACTTGTGTTGAAGTACTTTTGACACAGGCTTTCAGTGCACGCTGTCAGTATATGTAGCGTCACAGAGAGTTGGTGCCTACGCCACCTTCATTTGTGATGCGAAGCCTTTCTTAGTGAACTTCTGCCACTTCGAGCGTGTTTATCTATCCATCTAACCGCCTATACACCCTTGGGCTTTCGCGGCCGTCACCAGAATTAATAACCTGTTTACCAAAATCGGCATGGTGCGGCATGTGCTCATGACAACTCACAGTCGTCACGTGAACGTTATTACATGCATGTCAAGAACGGCATTACTTACATGCCACGACCATGGTGCTCTCATGGCGTTTAATTATTAATACGTGTCAAAATTGGTTAGGTGTGACATGACTATGACGAACATAAATTAGAGGTGGTAACATGAAAATCATGATACGCAGGCAATGCACGGCATGATTTAGAGGCGTCCCGCCACGGTGGTCTAGTGGCTATGCTACTCGGCTGCTGATCCGAGGGTCGCGGAATCGAATCCCGGCTGCGACGACTGCATTTCGATGGAGGTGAAATGTTGAGGCCCGTGTGCTGTGCGATGTCAGTGCACGTTAAAGAATAGGATGATAGGATGAATTTGCAGGCTAGTTGGTCAACCATCATGCATCATCAGCATCAGCATCATCAGTTGGTCAAGCTTCATCGTCCTTGTGTTCGCGCTGTTTTTTCCATCATCACGTTAAAGAACCCCAGGTGGTCAAAATTTCCGGAGCCCTCCACTACGGCGTCTCTCATAATCAGAGCTGATTTTAGGACGTTAAACCCCACATAACAACGATTTAGATGCCACGGTCATTCGGCTGTCGTGGTCGGTTGATACGCACAAAAACTGGTGTAGTGTGACTTAAGTGTATGCCCAACAGAATTAAATGGCAGGTGGTAACATCAAAATCGTGGCATGCATAAAAAGAGCCAGGTCGGCGCGGAATCGCAGGACAGTGACAGCGTAAGCTGAAGGGCGACCCTCCTAGAGGCCATTGTAAACGCTTGGGGAAACTAGTGCAAGTACAGGTGGTGGGTATCCCCTGCCCCATAACTCTGCGGTTTGGGCTTCTCTCTGCACAGCGGTCTGCTGTGCCCGACGTTGCCCTGCTCCAGCCGCGCGCGTAACTCTGCGATTCACTTCTTCAGCAGCGGTCCACATCTTGCGAGGAGGCGCCATCAGGTATATCGAAGAGCCATGTTAGGTTGCTGTCGGGGCTGCGCACGTCGCCTGTCGCGTGACGCATGGAACGATCGACAAAACTGCTTCACGAGGCAGCGCTTCGTAAAAACACATTTCGAAGGTTATGCGGAGGAAATCAGCGCCAATAGATGGCAGCAGTTTTCCTGTTCTTCACGAGGAGCGATATTGGTTACGGAAACGGGCGGACACGGGCGGCGGCCGACAACTACGGCGCCGTTGTTGTGATCTCATAAGAGCTTACGCTGTAAAAGGACAGAAAGTTGAGCGAGTTGGTAAGGGTCCATAGTCAGAAGAAGAAGCGTGAAGACACGGACACAAGGGGAAGAAGTGAAGAACAGGAACGCCGACTATCGACTGAAGCAGAGCACAGAGGCGAAAAGGAAAGATAACACACAACTTATCTGCGCATGCTCAGGAGCGGTAGCGCCACGTGTCGAACGGTCACGCGTGCCGGTCTACGCGATAGACAACTGCTAAGGCACTCTATCTCTTCTCTGTTAAAGCTAATCGACGGCTGACTCACGCACGCGCTTCCACTAATACTGATATGCCAAGCCTCGACCATTAAACGCGTCTGTTCATTCTTATGTCTGTACTGGATCTCGCTGTCGTCTAAAACGGGCGTGCAGTTACAGTTACCCCTTGCGTCCGTTTCTTGCACGCGTCTTCTTCTGACTATGGGGTGGCATTCACGTCATGTGATATCGTTTTGCCCAATAAAGTCTAAACGCGTATATTTCAAAATTTATCGGCGCAATTACGACCCCACATGGTCTCACAAGGCACTTACATATATTCGCGAGCTCGCAACTTCACCGTTCGACTGTTTTCACGGTGTGGAGCTGGCCGAATTTTACAGCAAGCTACTATAGAGGAGCTATGTCCGTGCACAGCGATGTCGTTCGCAGCATAGCCGAGCGGGTAAGGCAGGGACAGCGAGGGACCAATGGGCAGCCGTGCCGGTCGCACGTCGTGCGACATTAGCATTCACGTCAGCAATCTTCGGTAAAACGCGCTCTCGCATCGGCGAGTCTCTTTCCGGCTGTAGCAGTAAGTTCTCTACGTCCAGAACGTTGTCGCCCCGGCTGACGCGGTGGCCGTGCGATCGCCGCTGTCAAACGCCTCGAAAAACGCCGATTCCGCGCTTGGGGTTAGGCTATTTCCTGCTGTTTGGACCACACCTTTTACACGGGAACAATGATGCTCCCCAACAAGGCGCCCGGAAGCATGAACGTCATAACGTACGTACAGCGCTTGATCCGTCTGGCGATAAGCAGCGATCAGGGGAACGACGACTGCGAAATGCGAATAAAGTTACCGTGGGGCGCCTCGACTGCGGATCCTTCAAACGCGCTGCTCTTGAGTATCCCAAGCGCAAAAAGCCCTGCATAGCGCATAAAGAGCGAGATACCAAGGAAGAAGTGGGAGGGAACAAAATCTGACAGGCGGGTTGTAAAGGAGAGGGACGCAGCGTCTACCACGTCGCCGAGGTCAGGACAGCGACGCGCTCTGCTAGGCACATGTGACGCAAGCAGCCGTACCTTCTGAGTGGCGTCGCACAACAACTCCCTGAACCAAGGTGAGGAGCGAGCGTTTCCACTGGCATTGAAAAAAAAAGTCACATTTCGACGCAAGGGCGAAGCAATGATAAGGACTGAGAGAGACTGAGAGAGAGCGTCGATGAGGACTGAGGTTCGGCTAAGGAAATGGCGCTATTAAATGCAAAGCATTTCGTAGCGAACTTCGGCGAGTTTGAGCGTATCTATCTAGACGCCTATGATTTTGTGCTCTCCTGGCCGTTTCGCTAATCGGATGTTTACGAAAATTGGTGTGCCACATCATGACTACATGAGGCACATAAATGACAGGTCATAACATGAAAATCATGACATGCATGTCATGAGCGTCATGATTTACATGCCATGGTCTTGGTGCTGTCCTGGTTATCTTGTTAATGGGATGCATAGAAAAATTGGTATGCCACAATATGACTGCATGGCGAACATAAATGACAGGTCATAACGCTAGAATCATGACATGCGTGTATGAGGGGCATGGTTTCCATGCCACAGTCATGGTGCTATTGCGGCCGTTTCGTTAACTTCATATGTACCAAACTCGGTATAGCGAGAGAACAATGCAAATCCATTTTACGCTCCTTATGCGTGCTTCGCATGCCACCGTCGCGGTGCTCTCCTGGCCGTTTCGCTAATGGGATGTATGCGAATATTGGTATGGCCCAACATGACTCCATGACGAATATAAATGGCAGGTCATAACATGAAAATCATGACATTCAAGTCATGAGCGGCATGATTTACATGCCACAGTCTTCGTGCTCTCCTGGCCGTTTCGCTAATTGGATGTATGCGAAAATTGGTATGGCCCAACATGACTGCCAGACGAACATAAATGGCAGGTCATAACATGAAAATCATGACATGCATGTTATGAGTGGCATGATTTACATGCCACGGTCTTGGTGCTCTCCTAGCCATTTCGCTAATGGGATGTATGCGAAAATTGGTAAGGCCCAACATGACTGCCTCACGAACATAAATGGCAGGTCATAACATGAAATCCATGATATTCATCTCATGACCGACATAATTTAGATGCCACGGTCGCGGTGCTCTCCTGGCCGTTTCGCTAATGGGATGTATGCGAAAATTAGTAAGGCCCAACATGACTGCCTGATAAACATAAATGGCAGGTCATAACATGAAAATCATGACATGCATGTTATGAGTGGCATGATTTACATGCCACCATCTTGGTGCTCTCCTGGCCGTTTCGCTAATGGGATGTATGCGAAAATTGGTGTGGCTCAACATGACTGCCTGACGAACGTAAATAGCAGGTCATAACATGAAAACCATGATATTTATGTCATGAGCGGCATGATTTACATGCCACGGTCGTGGTGCTCTCCTGGCCGTTTCGCTAACGGGATGTGTGCGAAAATTGGTATGGCCCAACATGACTCCATGACGAATATAAATGGGAGGTCATAACATGAAAATCATGACATTCAAGTCATAAGCGGCATGATTTACATGCCACGGTCTTCGTGCTCTCCTGGCCGTTTCGCTAATTGGATGTACGCGAACATTGGTATGGCACAACATGACTGCCTGACGAACATAAATGGCAGGTCATAACATGAAAACGATGATATTCATGTCATGAGCGTCATATGTACCAAACTCGGTATAGCGAGAGAACAATGCAAATCCATTTTACGCTCCTTATGCGTGCTTCGCATGCCACCGTCGCGGTGCTCTCCTGGCCGTTTCGCTAATGGGATGTATGCGAATATTGGTATGGCCCAACATGACTCCATGACGAATATAAATGGCAGGTCATAACATGAAAATCATGACATTCAAGTCATGAGCGGCATGATTACATGCCACGGTCTTCGTGCTCTCCTGGCCGTTTCGCTAATTGGATGTATGCGAAAATTGGTATGGCCCAACATGACTGCCAGACGAACATAAATGGCAGGTCATAACATGAAAATCATGACATGCATGTTATGAGTGGCATGATTTACATGCCACAGTCTCGGTGCTCTCCTGGCCGTTTCGCTAATGGGATGTATGCGAAAATTGGTAAGGCCCAACATGACTGCCTCACGAACATAAATGGCGCTAATGGGATGTATGCGAAAATTGGTATGGCACAACGTGACTGCCTGACGAACATAAATGGCAGGTCATAACATGAAAATCATGATATGCATTTTACGAGTGGCATGATTTGCATGCCACGGTCTTGGTGCTCTCCTGGCCGGTTCGCTAATGGGATGTATGCCAAAATTGGTATCGCTCAACATGACTGCCTGGCGAAAATAAATGGCAGGTCATAACATGAAAATCATGACATGCATGTTATGAGTGGCATGATTTACATGCCACGGTCTTGGTGCTCTCCTGGCCGTTTCGCTAATGGGATGTATGCGAAAATTGGTATGGCACAACATGACTGCCTGACGAACATAAATGGCAGGTCATAACATGAAAATCATGACATGCATGTTATGAGTGGCATGATTTACATGCCCCTGTCTTGGTGCTCTCCTGGCCGTTTCGCTAATGGGATGTATGCGAAAATTGGTATGGCTTAACATGACTGTCTGACGAACGTAAATGGCAGGTCATAACATGAAAACCATGATATTCATGTCATGAGCGGCATGATTTACATGCCACGGTCGTGGTGCTTTCCTGGCCGTTTCGCTAACGGGATGTGTGCGAATATTGGTATGGCCCAACATGACTCCATGACGAATATAAATGGCAGGTCATAACATGAAAATCATGACATTAAAGTCATGAGCGGCATGATTTACATGCCACAGTCTTCGTGCTCTCCTGGCCGTTTCGCTAATTGGATGTATGCGAAAATTGGTATGGCCCAACATGACTGCCAGACGAACATAAATGGCAGGTCATAACATGAAAATCATGACATGCATGTTATGAGTGGCATAATTTACATGCCACGGTCTTGGTGCTCTCCTAGCCATTTCGCTAATGGGATGTATGCGAAAATTGGTAAGGCCCAACATGACTGCCTCACGAACATAAATGGCAGGTCATAACATGAAATCCATGATATTCATCTCATGACCGACATAATTTAGATGCCACGGTCGCGGTGCTCTCCTGGCCGTTTCGCTAATGGGATGTATACGAAAATTAGTAAGGCCCAACATGACTGCCTGATAAACATAAATGGCAGGTCATAACATGAAAATCATGACATGCATGTTATGAGTGGCATGATTTACATGCCACCGTCGTGGTGCTCTCCTGGCCGTTTCGCTAATGGGATGTATGCGAAAATTGGTGTGGCTCAACATGACTGCCTGACGAACATAAATGGCAGGTCACAACATGAAAATCATGACATGCATGTTATGAGTGGCATGATTTACATGCCACGGTCGCGGTGCTCTCCTGGCCGTTTCGCTAATGGGATGTATGTGAAAACTGGTATGGCACAACATGACTGCCTGACGAACATAAATGGCAGGTCATAACATGA
The DNA here is from genome assembly GCA_013339685.2 of Hyalomma asiaticum. Classification (NCBI taxonomy): domain Eukaryota; kingdom Metazoa; phylum Arthropoda; class Arachnida; order Ixodida; family Ixodidae; genus Hyalomma; species Hyalomma asiaticum. The sequence goes on along the minus strand of CM023486.1, from coordinate 569,281 downwards.
AAACGATGATATTCATGTCATGAGCGACATGATTTACATGCCACGGCCGCGGTGCTCTCCTGGCCGTATCGCTAAAGGGATATATGCGAAAATTGGTATGGCCCAACATGACTGCCTGACGAACATAAATGGCAGTTCATAACATGAAAACCATGATATTCATGTCATGAGCGGCATGATTTACATGCCACGGTCGCGGTGCTCTCCTGGCCGTTTCGCTAATGGGATATATGCGAAAATTGGTATGGCCCAACATGACTGCCTGACGAACATAAATGGCAGGTCATAACATGAAAACCATGATATTCATGTCATGAGCGGCATGATTTACATGCCACGGTCGTGGTGCTCTCCTGGCCGTTTCGCTAATGGGATGTATGCGAAAATTGGTATGGCCCAACATGACTGCCTGACGAACATAAATGGCAGGTCATAACATGAAAATCATGATATGCATGTTATGAGTGGCATGATTTACATGCCACGGTCGTGGTGCTCTCCTGGCCGTTTCGCTAATGGGATGTATGCGAAAATTGGTATGGCCCAACATGACTGCCTGACGAACATAAATGGCAGGTCATAACATGAAAACCATGATATTCATGTCATGAGCGGCATGATTTACATGCCACGGTCGCGGTGCTCTCCTGGCCGTTTCGCTAATGGGATGTATGCGAAAATTGGTATGGCACAACATGACTGCCTGACGAACATAAATGGCAGGTCATAACATGAAAACCATGATAGTCATGTCATGAGCGGCATGATTTACATGCCACGGTCGCGTGCTCTCCTGCCCGTTTCGCTAATGGGATGTATGCGAAAATTGGTATGGCACAACATGACTGCCTGACGAACATAAATGGCAGGTCATAACATGAAAATCATGATATGCATTTTATGAGTGGCATGATTTACATGCCACGGTCTTGGTGCTCTCCTGGCCGTTTCGCTAATGGGATGTATGCGAAAATTGGTATGGCTCAACATGACTGCCTGACGAACATAAATGGCAGGTCATAACATGAAAATCATGACATGCATGTTATGAGTGGCATGATTTACATGCCATGGTCTTGGTGCTCTCCTGGCCGTTTCGCTGATGGGATGTATGCGAAAATTGGTATGGCTCAACATGGCTGCCTGACGAACGTAAGTGGCAGGTCATAACATGAAAACCATGATAATCATGTCATGAGCGGCACGATTTACATGCCACAGTCGTGGTGCTCTCCTGGCCGTTTCGCTAATGGGATGTATGCGAAAATTGGTATGGCACAACATGACTGCCTGACGAACATAAATGGCAGGTCATAACATGAAAATCATGACATGCATATTATGAGTGGCATGATTTACATGCCACTGTCTTGGTGCTCTCCTGGCCGTTTCGCTAATGGGATGTATGCGAAAATTGGTATGGCTTAACATGACTGCCTGACGAACGTAAATGGCAGGTCATAACATGAAAACCATGATATTCATGTCATGAGCGGCATGATTTACATGCCACGGTCGTGGTGCTTTCCTGGCCGTTTCGCTAACGGGATGTGTGCGAAAATTGGTATGGCCCAACATGACTCCATGACGAATATAAATGGCAGGTCATAACATGAAAATCATGACATTCAAGTCATGAGCGGCATGATATACATGCCACGTCTTCGTGCTCTCCTGGCCGTTTCGCTAATTGGATGTATGCGAAAATTGGTATGGCCCAACATGACTGCCAGACGAACATAAATGGCAGGTCATAACATGAAAATCATGACATGCATGTTATGAGTGGCATGATTTACGTGCCATGGTCTTGGTGCTCTCCTGGCCGTTTCGCTAATGGGATGTATGCGAAAAATGGTAAGGCCCAACATGGCTGCCTCACGAACATAAGTGGCAGGTCATAACATGAAAACCATGATATTCATCTCATGACCGACATAATTTACATGCCACGGTCGCGGTGCTCTCCTGGCCGTTTCGCTAATGCGAAAATTAGTAAGGCCCAACATGACTGCCTGACGAACATAAATGGCAGGTCATAACATGAAAATCATGACATGCATGTTATGAGTGGCATGATTTACATGCCACGGTCTTGGTGCTCTCCTGGCCGTTTCGCTAATGGGATGTATGCGAAAATTGGTGTGGTTCAACATGACTGCCTGACGAACGTAAATGGTAGGTCATAACATGAAAACCATGATATTCATGTCATGAGCGGCATGATTTACATGCCACGGTCGCGGTGCTTTCGTGGCCGTTTCGCTAACGGGATGTGTGCGAAAATTGGTATGGCCCAACATGACTGCATGGCGAACATAAATGGCAGGTCATAACATGAAAATCATGACATTCAAGTCATGATCGGCATGATTTACATGCCACGGTCTTGGTGCTCTCCTGGCCGTTTCGCTAATTGGATGCATGCGAAAATTGGTATGGCACAACATGACTGCCTGACGAACATAAATGGCAGGTCATAACATGAAAATCATGACATGCATGTTGTGAGTGGCATGATTTAGATGCCCCACTCTTGGTGCTCTCCCGGCTGCGAAAATTGGTATGGGACAACATGACTGCCTAACGAACATAAAGGGCAGGTCATAACATGAAAATCATGACATGCATGTTGTGAGTGGCATGATTTAGATGCCCCACTCTTGGTGCTCTTCTGGCTGCGAAAATTGGTATGGCACAACATGACTGCTTGACGAACATAAGTGCAGGTCATATCATGAAAATAATGATATGCATGCCATGGGCGACATGATTTACACGCCACGTTTTTCGTTAATGGGACGTATACGGAAAATGGCATGCCACAACACGACTACATGACTAAAATAATTGACAGGTCATAACATGAAAATCATGACATGCATGTCATGAGCGACATAATTTACATGTCGCGGTCCTGGTGGTCATGGTCCTGGTGAAAAAAATGGCCAGGAAGGGTTCCTCTCCCCGCCCCCATGCAGAGAAAGGTGCGCGACACCGCACTTTCGTCGGCCTATGTGACGAAAGTCACTGTTTGTTCGGAGGCCGGTGCTGCGTCCCTAATTTTTTTTCGTGGCCATGCATTTCTTCATGACCACCCGCGCGGAAACCACCTAGAAACAGGCGCTTTTCAATGCCTCATGCACGTTTAGTTCTCAAAGCGGCGGTAGTTCCAAAAAAATTACAGCATATCCACGGAGTGAATGATGATGAGTGGGCGAAGCTCGGGAGGTTCATCGTAGATCGTGCCGAGTTCTGGATTAATTTAGTTAACGCGCACGCTACGAATCCTCATGGTTCAACTATGCACAAGTGAAATCTCCCACCGGCACTTCATTGCAAGTCAAGATCCAGTGCCTATATATATATATATATATATATATATATATATAGCAGTGAGCTCCTCACCTCAAACACCAATATATATATATATATATATATATATATATATATATATATGTATATATATATATCGCGTGCTGTGCGATGTCAGTGCACGTTAAAGAACCCCAGGTGGTCGAAATTTCCGGAGCCCTCCACTACGGCGTCTCTCATAATCAGAACTGGTTTTGGGACGTTAAACCCCACATAACAACAACAACAATATATATATATATATATATATATATATATATATATATATATATATGTATATATATATAATATGGGTTGCCGGTGAACGCTTCTCCAATGCGAGCAGTCGGTATTTCTCAATCAAGAAACTCGCTAGGATGATGATGATGATTGTGGTTCGGTTAGGAAAGGACGCTAATTTCTCCAGCCCATGTAGAGAGCTAGGAGACGCTGCCTGCGCCAACGTTGTCTCTCGCGGGTGAGGGTGCGTTCTCCTTCTTTGCGAGCTGGTACAGCGTTCCTCTAAGAAAGAGCGTTTCCATAGCCAACGCGCGCCTTTCGCTCTCTCTCTGTCTCTCTCTCTTTCTCACAAGACAGCAGAGGCACGCGCCGGGAGGCACCCGCCGAGGCGAACGCCGAGGGCGAGCGCGTGCCGGGAGGCACGCGGGTTACGCCTGACGCCTGACGAATGACGCCTGATGCCTGACGACTGACGCCTGACGCGTGACAAGGTTAGACTAAGAGGAGCTTCGCCCCTAAAAGCACTTGCCAAAGTGCCGGCAGCAATGTGACTCGAAGGGGACTATCCTCTTTGTCGCGTCTCAGGATGAGCTCCCATTTCATTTACGGCCGTGCAGCAGTGTTTCTTGGCACCAGGCTGTCCCAACGTATTAAATGCAAGGCATTTCTCAGCGAACTTCGGCGAGTTTGAGCGTATCTATCTATTTAGCCGTCTACGACTTTGTCCTCACCTGGCAGTTTCGTTAATGGGATGTATACGAAAATTGCTACGCAACAACCTGACTGCACGACGTACATAAATGACAGGTCATAGCATAAAATCATGATGTGTATGTCATGAGCGGCATGATTTACGTGCCACGGTCTTGGTGATCTCCTGGCCTTTTCGTTGGTAAGATGTATGCTAAAGTTGGTATGGCGCAACATGACTACATGACGAACATAAATGACACGTAATAACGCAAAAATCATGACGTGCATGTCATAAGCGTCATGATTTACGTCCCACGGTCTTGGTGCTCTTGCGGCTGTCTCGTTAACTTGATATACATACCAAAATTCGTATGGCGAGACAACAATGTACGACGACCATGGGTGACATGTTCTGAGAACATGAAGACCGTGACATGCATGTCATGAGCGGTATAATTTACATGCCACGCGTTTTGTTAACGTGATGTCACCAAAATTGCTATGGCACGTGCGCAACTGCATGACGAACGTAAATGAGAGGTCATAACATTAGAATCATGACATGCGTGTCATGAGCGACGTGGTTCACAGTCTCGGTTCTCTTGCGGCCCTTTCTTTAACTTCATATGTACCCACAATCGGTATAGCGAGACAACAATGCAGATCCATTTTTGGTTCCTGATGTATGCTTCGCATTTCCTGGATTCCCACTGCACGTGGATTCGTCACTTTTTTTTGTAAGTAAATTCCCGAGAATCAATCAAAAAGTTGTTGCAGAAATGAGCCGTACGCAACAATTGCTGGTGTTGGGCATTTGAGTGAGCCCATTCCGTTCCTTTTATCTGGCGCTTTGCTACGAGCAACTTCAACTAACCGCACGCCTTCATACGTTTCCGTTGAAAGAACTACATCATTTCGTTTGCGGTGTATTAATCTTGTGCAGTAACGGAAAGTAACGACGTTACTTTTTAACAGTAACTGTAACTGTAAGAAGTTACTTTGGGAAGCTGAGTAACACTAACATAGTTACTTTTCTCGCTTCGGTAACTGTAATTGTAACACTGTTACTTTTCACTGGCAACGTGCCCGATGACTGGTCCTCGTCATATTTGCGCGAATGTCATCTTTAATTCCAAGTGTGTACCAACTCGCCCTATCAGAAAGTCTTATTTATGGTGAGTGGGGCCATGTTAATTCGCTCATTTTCATGCTTGGCGCAGGTTCGCAAACTTCACGAGAGTGGCCTCTTCGCAATGCTTTCTCCTTTCAGCGCAATGTCAGAAGATACAGCGGCGGTTGAAAAAAAAAGAAAAATCGTACATAGTTAGTGTCAGATGCCGCAGCATCTATTTCTGCGGACTCTCAGTCGCATATCACAAACCACAGTCCTTGGGATCTCCGACCTCAACTGAATTGAGCGAGAGTTTGGAGAGAGCCATCGAGAAATCAATGTGAACACACACGCATACACATGCACAAAGACGCACAGGAGAGACATGTGGTCCCATGCTATGGAGCTCACTGCCTGGAGCAGTGAGCTCCATATGATGGGACCACATATGATGTGACCACATGTCATGTGATGGGACCATATGAGCTCCATACAGCAGTGAGCTCCTCACCTCAAACACCAATGCTCGCTGTGTATAATGCTAATCCGCATCGAGGATAATGCTTCACCTCATGTTAGCATTTCCGTTATAGGGCAGTGGAATCCCAGTGCCAATATAGCATGGCCATATCCGTGGCCTTAGCATTCCTGAGAGAGACTGGCCTAGCACTTTGGAATATCACACACCAGAGACTTGTGCGTGCGGCAGCGAACGTCACCTTGATGAGCTTTTGCATTCCGCAAAATAACGTTGTGGGATGCCGGGTCTGTCGAAGCACGAATCCGACATAATAACATAACAATCGATCAATTCAACTAGCAACTGCCGCGGAGGAGCATACCCAGGCTACGCTCGTCCGAGTGGCGAAAGGTAAGAAGAAGAGTTTCCGATGTGGCAGCCTGCTTGTGTAGCCACCGTCGGTGGCGCCCACCTCCAGTGAAGCTGCGATAGCACTGCATTTTATCGGACACGCGGTGCTGCGTGTAGCCTGGTTCCGTTGGGCTGGTTGACACGGCTGCGCGGAAATAGGCGCAGATTGCGTCGCCACAGCATCATTCAAGGTAGTGCGCAGAAAGGCTACAGATAGCATGATGAGAATACTAGTAAAGAACTGAAATAGATCAATTATAGCCGTCCATCAATGAAACGGTTTGTACAAACGCATTTCTGACTCTGTTTCAGTAGATATTTGACATGTCTAGAGGCTACAGAAAGCTATAATGTACTCAAATAAGCTTATCATGGTCACCCTACGATCTGCTAATGCAGGCACCGTGCAGTGGAAAAAAAATTCGACCGGATTTCACTCTGCCAATCTCACGTAGGGCTAATGCAAAAGTGTGGCGACAGAAGGGAGCAGCCGGTCTTCGGTCGGCCAACTAGCGTGACGTCACGCTCTCTGTGGAAAGGCCTTGTCGGTAGAATAGGTGGGGTTTAATCGGGCCACATGGGCCCACACCCACACACTCATATTCTGTGCGGTGTTCACTTTCGGTTTCGTGTAGCATGACGGACGCGGACGATAAGGCTAGGCCCTAAGGAGCTTCGCCCCTATAATACATTCTTTTGCTACCCATTCGATATCCCCAGAAAACCAAACCATTACGTGCGCAAACCAAGCACCTAGCGAACTCGCCCAGAGAGGGCGCAAGGCGTTTCCTACGGATGTGAAGGATTCACCCACAAGAAAAAAACTGCGCAGGAAAAAAATCAGCTCATTCAAATGTGGATTCTCTTGTATAGTTTTTGAGATTTGCCACAGAAATTGAGGAGAGCAGTGCGATAGGTGGGATCCATTGTGTGATATTTCATCGCCTCCGGAAAACGAAATACAACAGCTGCGAGGATGAAACTTGACTGAAGCAAACTTTAAGAAGTTCTTAAGGACGGGAGAGCAACCTGATAGCTGCTACACGTGACCAGTTACTGATCTTTGAAATTTTACTGCTATTCAGTTACGAGTGGCCGCGCCGCCAGTAGACGCCACATGGCGCGACCGGTTCTTCGAGGCGCGTCGTCCGCAATACTGGTGACCAGTGTTCTGGTATGACGGCGGAAAAACAGCAATAGCGTACGAGAATTCGATCTGGTGAGGTTTCCTTCCCGCAAAGCGTGTATTTCAGACCCGTGACCACTTTTCCGGCTGCCACTCGGTTCTGCCTGCACTGCGAAATATCAACCAAGTAGAGCGGAGTGCAATTCACAGCGCACTCGCGACATTACGCAGTTTGCAAACATGCGTGGGACCACCTCACGGCGTATACTCCGCTATTGCAGAGTTCCCAATGCTCTCTGAAGCATGGTCTAGTCGGAAAACTGAAGAATTTCGTTCCAGGCAGGTAGCACAACTCACGACGAGTTGGCAGCGCGCCGTTGCAATGTGTCGTATGGGTTATACGACACATTGCAACGGCGCGCTGCCAACTCGACGCGCGCTGTCAACTGGGCCGACTGTAGCACAGAGCACGAGAGATGCTTGCCGCCGCTCAACGGCGCCACCTGCTCATTGCACGTTTTCCATACACCGTGTTGCGCAACATGTGGGGCTCAGCTCACTGAGCTGGCAAAGAAACTGGTGAAGGGGGTTCCAGCAAACTGCGGATACAAAGATTGGCTGGGCAGCAACTGAACGTCTAGTCAAGGGAGGAGGAGAAAGGAACAGGAAAGGCAAGGAGGTTAACCTGGGCTACCGTACGTTTATTCAAACTCGTGCTTATTCACACCAGCCGATATAGAATGCCTCCTCACTGTTTACCAGATTGCCCAGCAGAGCTCGGACTCTTCTGACGTCACCAAAAATCACAATGCCGTCGCTGCTAACTTTGGTGTTCCGGAAATGGCCGGCTGGGCGCACGCGATTGTTTTTCGAGTGCGTGGCGCGGCGTGTAGCGCTGCTGCATTTGCATCGTTCATCGTGGCGGCATTCTCAACTTGTGGCTCATATTAATTTGAAATGTTCGAAATAATGTTGGGTGTGGTTTAGGGGTCCTTTAAGGCTACGGATGGCGCACTGATGCAGGATTGTTCACTTTCATCGGTGGCCATGGCTTTAAGATATCGCTCGTGAGCCTGTCTTTACTTCTTCCTAAGATCTTGATGTCCTGAAATTTAACGGTGCACTGACAATGGCGATTGTGAAAGGCTAGATGTGCTGCGGGGGTTCCTTCCAAATATTCCGTTGCCATTGTCAGTGCACCGTCAAATTTCATGACTTCAAGATCTTCGCAAGAAGTAAAGACAAGCTCCCGCGTCGCGGGATCGAATCCCGGCCGCGGTGGCTGCATTTCGATGGAGGCGACTTGTTGAGGCCCGTGTACTGTGCGATGAAAGTGCACATTTAAGTACCCCGGATGGTCGAAATTTCCGAAGCCCTCCACGACGGCGTCTCTCATAATCACAGCTGGTTTTGGGACGTAAAACCCTGGAAATCAATCAAAATATTTCATGCGCAGAGATAGTTGGAAGAATCGGAAGAGAAAGCAATCCGTTGTCTGTGGAAGGCATGCGCTATCAACCAGTATAAATATGGGAAACATTTAATAAACATTCAGTTCCAATGGCTTTGCATATAGCGGTTCCACGTCTGGAACCGCTATATGCAACGAATGAGGCAGGACAAGCACGATCCTCAAAGGAACTGATGAGGTAGTCGGCCTGCCTCGCTCTATCAGCCATGCCTCGCTGCGCCCGGAAAGATGAGCGATAAACGCGAACAGGGAGGCAGAAATAAGCGCACGCGGCATTATGTATTAGTGTCATTCACCAGGCTATTCTGCAGGTTTGCTCGACCCCGTAATGCCCCTGACACACAGGGACGCTAAAGCTCTTTAGGACATCCACCGGAAAGGCGTTCTTGCGCAGTGACACACGACATAGGAGTATCGCCCTCTCGGCAAAGATCCTTTGCCGAAAAGTGGCTCACGATCCAACTTTTCCAATGTAAGGGGTGCACTCTTGCCGGCAGCGTACACGACTCAGGAGTAAGCGAACTCGTCACGATACTTATTACCTTGCGAATACGTTTGAACTTTTAGCCTTAATGAGGCATGTCGAACCGAGAAGATTTATTTTTGCCGCCCTCTCGATCGCTCACACCGCCGCTATGGGGGATTCCGTCAGTGTCCTTTGTCAAAACCTCTTGTTGGGCGAGTTGGTACATTCTTGAAACCTAAAGGCACCGGCGCAACCAGACGACACAGAAGGAGAGACAAGGACACACGAGCGCGGATCAACTGGCTTTATTTGGAAAAAATGACGTGGTTTTATAAGTGCCTCAAAGAAGCATGGGAAATGGAGGGGGACAAAAAGAATAAAAGGGAGGGGGGAAGGTGACATATCAACAACGCAGGCGCAAAAACAACCAGGAAAGTACAAGAAACCAATCCAATATATTGCTTAGCAATGTAACCCCCCGATAGCCGCATCAAGAAGATTAAATTCCGCGTCAAACAGAGCGATAGACGGGGTGCTTATGCACTTGCTGCCAAGTTTTCTAATATGGTAGGCTTCCAGACTTAGACGTGCAATTTTGTCACACACCCGCGCTCGTGTGTCCTTGTCTCTCCTTCTGTGTCGTCTGGTTGCGCCGGTGCCTTTAGGTTTCAAGTGTCCTTTGTCGCTTCACCTTGGGGGGTTTTGCTCTGCCAAACGAATATCCACATTGCAAGCTACCAGAAGTAAGAAAAATCCTGCATATCCCACGCTTTGCGGGAATCGGTGTCATGCGATGCAGCCAGAGAAGAAATTTCTGGTGGCGAAACGTGTAGCATTCAGAGAAGTGTTATAAACAGGATTAATGTTTTGTGCAAACTGCGCGTGTAGGTGGATGATTAACATGGGCTAACCAGGAGAGAGAGAGAGAGAGAAATAAGGAGGGCAAGGCAGGGATGTAACCAGTCAGGAGTCCAGTTTGCTACCCTACCCTGGGGGGTGGGAAAAGGGGAAGAAAAGTAAAATGAAGGAGACAGGGGGAATGCCTACAGGACAGTCCTACATAATATCATAGGCGATCAGTAAGGCCACATGTTTTTAATCAGTGCCTTCTGAGCCGTTGGTCGGTGAGGATTGTATTCCAAGACAGTCTGTTCACTAAGCGTCGAGCTTCTTGAAGGACTAGGTCATAGGCAGTCTGTTTTCCTCCAATTGTGGGCAGTGGCACAAGTGGTCTCTGCGCATCGGCAGGCGGGCTAACCAGGAAACTCCACAGCACCATGGGGACTGAACTGTAGCTCACTGTGAGACTTATACCTGTGTCACATGGGAACATTGGCAGGCCTTCGAGTCGATGACCTTCGAAAAGCTCACAACTTGATCGACTTAAAATAAGTTCTGGCGCTGCTACACGGCAGTTTTGAAGGGCCATTGAGCCGCCAAGTGATTTCGCAACAACATGGCGGCAACCAAAGCACCTGCTTGAATTCCAATTCGCACTAGTTGCTTGCTATTCGCACCGACGCCAAAAAACAAACTTTCAATTCAGCCTTCTGTTAATCTATGTACCAAATGGGAGAAAGTACGTGCCACGTTTTGCAGTCGTTATTGAAAAAACATGCTGAATTTGACACTGCTAAGCCTAAGCGCCTAGCGTGAACCTCAAAAATTGGTTTTATTCGTAGACACCAGATGGTGCGACACGTGCTGTTTCCCACCAGCTGCACGGCATTTGTTTTTCATGGCAGTGGTCGCGTATTCTTTATAGAACTAATGCAATAAAGTGAGAACGTTGGCCCCTCGGCGCGTTTCCTATATTTTTCACCGGTGTATGATTCTACTTATTGATACGACATTAATATGGTCGTGGCTTCAGAAACTGACGTGCGCGGGAGCTGCCGATGCGCCAAGTCTCGGAGTTCGCACCGTTTCCGCTTCCGTCGCTCAACGGCCTTGGAAGTCTCGAAGGAGTTGTAGGGTGCTCCATTGACTCGATAGACTATCGACTCGACGGCCACCGAAACCGCCCTTGTAGCAGCTCGAACTTGATCTTTGAGTCGATGGACTATCGGTTCGAAGGCACTTCGAAACGCCCGTGTGACACCAGTATTAGCGGCATAAAGCATGATAAAACCATCTTCTTGGTTTACCACTTTGGACAGCGTTTGTTTATTCTCAGTAAATGTATATCGCTCGCGACACATTGTTTCGTCGAACCATAAACTAGTATAAACAGCTTAATGAACCAACAAACATTGAGGCCGAGGAAAGAATAGTGGGAGTTATTGAAGTTACCAATTGTGACATTGTAATTTTGGAGTAAGTAGAAAGGAATCAAGGTGGACGAAAAGACAAACCTGCCTTCGGTGGGAAGCGAACCCACGACCTTCGGATAACGCGTCCGATGCTCTACGTGTTATCCGAAGGTCGTGCGTTCGGTTGCTACCGAAGGCACGTTGGTCCCGTGTGTGTCATATACGGACACTCGGTTTCCGCTATGAAGGTCTGGCGGATGCTGTGTCGTTCTGTTGAACGCTGTTTATGTCGTATTTCTTGCAGTTGCTGACGAACGGTTCCTGTGGGGACCGTCCTCGGCTCCAAGTGACAGTTGAGGACCGGGAGTGGGCTTCTGGTGTGACGTCCCATGAGCCTCTGAAGTGGCGATTGCGGCAATTAATCCCTCGGAGTGTTCCGCCATTCCAGCAACGCACTGTAATATTCGATGGTGGAAAACGGCCACTTGCTTAACATATGCTTAACTTCCTGAACAGCGCGTTCTGCGAAATCGTTGCCGCGTGGATAGTACGGGCTAGAATTGATGTGATTGATGTTGAATTTACTTGTGAAATCATGGAAGGTCGCACTGTTGAAAGGCGGGCCCTTGTCACTGCACAGCTTCGCTGGAATGCCATGCGTAGCAAAGATTTCTGCACGAAAAGATTACTGCAGAAGCGATGGCATAACTAACCTTGCGAACCTCAAAGCAAAACGAGTAAGAATAAACCACTATCATGTATTCATTGTCTTCGTCGTGAAAAGGTCCACCCCGACAACTTGCCATGGCAGAGTTGGTAGCTCGTGGCTGAGCATGGGAATCCTTGCATTTCTTTTTTTTTTTGTACTTGTCGCAAACAGCACCTGTCTTCCCTACATCTGAAATATTAACATTCATACTTGGCCAATATATTACCTGTATTGCTCTTGTCTTCATTTTATCTTCGCCACAATGTGCAGCGTGGAGCAGGCCGAGCACTTTTCTGCGTCCTCGACGTGGAGCTCATCGCGGAAGCTCTAATATGGCTTTAAGGCATCCGGCAGCTGCTGCTTTCCTTGAGGCCACTCTGTACTTCCATAAAGGCAGAAGAGTTAGGTCATGAGCGTCTTATCGATCGCCGCTCTCATGCTGCTGATCTGAAACAGGTAACGAAGAAACAGCATTGTCTTGAAATTGTTCCGTTTCATCCACCAGCTCTGTTTTGCAAGGAAACGTGAAAGTTCGTTGGCCAAAGACAGTTCCTTTTTCGGTTCGTATATCACGGCAATGGGGAATCTTTGCAGAACGAGGCGCATGCACTGAAGACGAAGAGGGCAATCACAAAGTGGTTTCTTGAAAATTGATTCAAGTGGCCGATGGTCGGATTCTACTATGTCTACTGGTTGTCCGAGTGTGTAGTCCTTGAACTTCATACAGCCACGAACTATGGCTATTGTTTCTTTTTCAATTTCTGCATATTTCCGTTGCGTGGCAATTAAGGAGCGGGGTGGTCATCTTGTAGGATGACTGCGCCGACGCCATACTGGCTCGCGCCAATGGACGATTTCACCGCTTTGGACTGGTCAAAATAGGGTAGGACTGGCGCTGTAGGAAGACTAGCTCGCAACATTTGGAAACTCTCTCTGTCCACGTCCAAGCGACGACCTTCTTAAGTAGCTCCTGCATAGGCGCAGATGTAACAGATGTGTTTGGGATGAAACGACATACAAAGTTGATCAATGCAAAGAATACTTGAAGATCGTTATAGATATTCGGCGCAGGTACTTTCATGATGTCTTCAACTCTATTTAGATGCAGCGACAGTCCTTTTGCAGGGAGGAGATGGCCCGTGTAACGTGCGCTGGACTGCAAAAATTGGCACTGAGCTTTAAACTGCATTCTCTGCTGCATTCAAGCAAGGCGGTGAGGTTTCTGTCATGCTCCTGTCTTGTCTTTGCCCAGACTAATACATCGTCCATCACGACGCCAGCCAAATTTCCAACCACTTCATGCATGGCGCGTTGAAAAACCTCTGGTGCCGATGTGATGCCGAACGGCATGCGCAGAAACCTGTACCTTCCGAACGGTGTGCTCATGGTGCAAACACACGAACTTTGTTCGTCAAGATTTATTTGTCAAAAGCTTGAAGCAGCATCAAGCGTGGAGAAATATTTGGCTCCATGCGGCCGCGGCAGTGCGTCTTCAATGTCGGCGTAGGGATAATGCTCTCGCAAAATCGCCTTGTTTAAATCTGAGGGAGCCAAGCATATGCGTACCTCACCATTCTTCAATACAACGACCATATGGCTAGACCACAAGCCAACCAAAGCTTTTACCTTTGTGGTGACGCCGTCGCGTTGCATCTCGTCTAGCTATGCTTTCACTTGTTCTTGAATTGCGACTCTCCTTGCTGGTTTGATGGTTGGTGGTACATCGGGATTTAGCTGCAGGTGATAGGTGATGCTTTCAAGTTGTCCTAGGCCTTGGAAAATGTCATCAAAGCCGGATACCAACATGTCAGATGCTTCGGCGTTGACAACATCTATACGTTTTATTAGGCCCAGTCTCTCAGCGACGTCACCACTTAAGGTAATTGGTACCTCTTGAGCGACAAGGAACGTAACCTCGGTGCTCTGCGTTCTATTAGAGGCAACAAGGTTTATCTTTCTGATTGCGTTTTTTGTCTGACCGAAAAAGCTACGCAAGGTAGCGGAACTGTTTTGTGCTGGAGTCGCTGATAACTTTCGAAAGACAGATTCTGGCATAACGCAACAGTGCGCTCCTGTGTCTGTTTTGCACCTGATCATAACACCGGCCACATTCAGTGTCGCCACAGAGTGCTCGTCGCTCTTGATCGCTCGTCGGTCATTTCTACTTGTCGTATGTGTCGTCCTTCTCGGCGTGTTTTCATGCTTCGAGTGCGACATAGACTCGCAAAACGATTTCGGCCATTACATTTCTTACAATATTTCCCCATTGCCGGACAAGTTTGAGTTTTGTGATGTTGTAAGCGGCATTTCAGGCAGGGGGCGGTTTTTTCTTCTACCGCGTAAATGCGCCTTTCAGATTCAAAAGAAGTGCTGCCTCGGGTTTCGGCGACCTGTTCCTTGCTCTGTTTTGCAGCATGGCTGATCTCAACCGCTGTGGCATAGCATGGATTTTCAGAGATAAGTCTCTGCTGAAGTTGTTTGTCTCTGCAGTTCTGGATGACCCGGACGTTGTCTCGGACTTAGGCGTGAGGGACACTCGTCCCGTATTGTCTCCGTTAAAGCTGTGGTCGCATTGAAAGGCTTGCTGCACGGCAGAAACTAAGTGCCGTATCCCACTTCTGACACCATGTGGGCAAGACGAGGAGCGGGTACCAAAAAGCAGTTTATTCAGCAACGTAGCCGATACTCGGCTACGTTGCTATATACTATAGGCAGGCTCGCGACAAGCGGTGAGAGCGTTGCACATGCGCGGTCATTGCCGTGCAAGCATGGCTTACACATGTAAAGACCGATCAATCATGATCATCATGCATTCGTACTCAACCAACGAAATTTTCGTGTATGTCGGATGAGTAAGACGTTAAGACGTAGGCTGCTTGATAGACAGATAGGTACGGTCGGAGTTGCTGAAGTTCGCCATAAAATGCTTCGCATTTACAAGATGTGCTAAGTGCGAAGCATTTCTACCCACCTACGTCTCGGTGCTCTCATCGTCGTCTCCTTCAACTTGTATGCACCAAAATTTGGATGACAGGCTGCGAATGTAAGATGAACATGAATGATTGACCTTTACATCACTAACGTAGTGATGTACTCGTCATGTTCATCACGGTTAACGATACTGCAATAACGTGTAGCTTATACGCGTAGTGCTCGCGTCGTGGTATTCCCATATGCGTACAGGTTTTTGAATTTTATACAGCCCACGTCAGTCTCGGGAATGCTAAAATAGACGCCTAATATATTAGAACACACTAAAGAGCCAGGCCTGAGCGGAATCGCAGGCACTGACAGCGTAAGCTGGAGGAGCGACCTTCTTAGAGGCCATTCTGAATACTTGGGGATGTGACGAAGTGGTTGGGCCAAGAGGTATATTGAAGAGCCAAGTCAGGTTACTATTGGGGCTGCGCACGTCGCCTTACGCATGGTACGATACCACAAAACTCCTTCACGAGGCAGCACTTCGTAGTAATGAAGACGGAAAAGATGAAGAAGATCGTTTCATAATGATGATGCTGATGCCTCTGTGAGTGCAGAGCTACAAAGCATGGACCCCTGTGTTCTTTCAAATGATTCCCCGCACTCGTTATGCAATCCACATTCCGCGACGCGTAGTGGCGTATTACTATTCTGCAACGTAACATTACATTTGTTAATTGGATTCCTCAGCAGGATCTATACATGTATAGGTCTTTTAGCGATGGTTCTTCAACCACAGGCGTACTGCAGTATTAGGCAGACAGAATTTAAGTTGCCATCGACCAATTACCTATGACAAAAAACGCCGGGTTCTGATGACATTTCTGGCGACTTTTATAAAGCTTTCAAATCCTTGTTCTGCCCAGTGCTACGCCAGATTTTTACCCAGTGCTTTAACCTTCAGAGGCTTCCTCAATCATTCACTAGAAGCCACACTGTCCTAATACCATAGTCCTCCGACAGAGAAGAGCATAGTCATGTCAGTGGGCACGGAGCTATTACATTGTGCAATGTAGATTACAAAATATTCACATAAGTGCTCGCTAACAGACTTCAATACGCAATGTCAATTCTTATTGGTTCCCACCAGGCGTGTGGTCTTAGAGGTCGCCCAATACAAACAAATATACACATTGCCCGAACGGTACTGGAACGTTGTTCTCACTCGTATGACCTGCTGGCCAAGCACCAAGCAGATTTAGCTACGGCATTTGTTCGGGTTTGCCACTCTTTTCTGTTTTGTCTTCTGGAACACGCTAAAGTACGCTCTACTACAGTTACAGGTGTAAAACTTTGCTATAAGGATTGTTCCACACGTTTGATCGTTAACGGTCACCTGTCAGAGGTTGTGTCGATTAGCTCTTCCGTGGGACAAGGTTTTCCGATGTCACTGTTGCTTTTCGCCCTTTACATAGAACCACTGTGCCTAAGTATGATTCGCTCTTGCAATGTTAGTGGCTACAGTGTTTATGGGAATGAGGTAAAAGTACTGGCGTATGCAGATGACCTTGCCTTTTTTGTACTGATCGTCATACTATCGAAACGGTGGTGCAATCGAGAAATTTGGAACTATTTCTGGTGCAAGAATCAACAGTGCTAAAAGTCTAGGACTCTGGTTTGGTCAATGGATCTCAAAAACAACGCATTCCGCGGGCATTGAATGAATCTGTGTGCCGCTTAAATAGCTTGGTGTTCCGTTACATGCATATAAGTCAAGCGCGACTTATTGGAAAGAACGTGTACCGGCCCTAAAACGTCGCGCCCAAACTTTTGTTCCCCATAACCTCTCAATATTTGGCAGAGCCAAAGCGT
Source organism: Hyalomma asiaticum (assembly GCA_013339685.2). Lineage (NCBI taxonomy): Eukaryota > Metazoa > Arthropoda > Arachnida > Ixodida > Ixodidae > Hyalomma > Hyalomma asiaticum. Next base: position 552,197 of record CM023486.1, on the reverse strand, counting down.
GAAATTTATCTTTAGCAACAAAACTTTTCTACGTGCTGCAAATACTCCATTGTTTTAGGTTTTACATTCAAAGGTTCCACAGAATATTTGCTATCTTTATTTGATCGTCCACTTTCGAACCAATGAGGCGTGATAACGTTTTCAGACCAATTAGTGCCGGTGGTCTTGGATTCGTGCACCGTTTTCTTAAACAGTTAGTGAGTCGCTTTTTTTCTTTTTTCGAGACTGCACACATCAATTGCTCAGGACATTTTTGCAAATGGTGAATCTTGTCAATGTGTTGCCAAGTCTAGTGGTGCCAACGACTTCTGCAGCGTGGCCCTATTTGATGGGATTCATGCGTGAAATGGGCGAATCAGTGCGCTTTCTGACAGTTAGATTCTCGAATGATTACTTGTTCTCTATCGCAAAAAAAAAAACATCTGTATAATGACCTCATAGATATGCTTTTTCCGCCTCATCTGTACCGCTCAATATACAGTGAGCTATCTGGACATGATGTACTTGCGCGTGTACAGAAAATGCCTCTTTCTCCATGTTCCAAGACCTTTCTTTACAAGGTGCACCCAAAAACACTCCCTGTGCAAGTATGTTTGGGCAGAAAAGGCACATTTTATCTTTAATTGAGTGTCGCCTCTGTGATCATCCGGAAAAAATTTAACATTCCCTCATCAGCTGTGAGGATGCCATCCTATTTTGGGATGTTATTCAAATGGCACTTAAAAAGCAGCTAGACTTAACTCCCATGCCAGACGCTATCTTGTGCCATCGAAGAGCAATGACGTGCCTGTTGACATGCTCCTACTAATGGGTATGCACACTTTTTGGAAAACTCGCATCTTCGACAGGAATGCAGAGCCGCTTGTACCTTCAAAGTCCCCTTTTATACAAGTGGCTTTACAAGTAAAGGACCTTTACGACAGGAGCAGTTCCAGCCGGACTGGTATTCAAAGTTCGTGAAGTGCATTGGAAATTGTTTGGACTTGGGAAGTTCATTCTCTGTATTGTTCGTTGTGCATTTATCGAGGCTTCGTTGGCTATTTTTCTTTCCTTTGTTGAATAATGTAATAAATACCATGCAACAAGCAAAAAAATCGTAGCGCAGAGGTAGAATGCTCGAATCCCACGCAGAAGGGCGTGAGGCCGAATTCACCTCGGTCCTGGTTACTCTTTTCTAAAATTTGCGCGATAGTGATTACGGACACCGGCGGCGGCGGCAGCGAACAAAGACCGCCGCCAAAAACAGCCCGTGATTTTATCTCAGAACAGCTTACGCCATAGAACAGCAATAGCTTACCACTTCTCGCACCATGGGACTGAAATGGCGACATAACACAGAGACACATAAGCATACGCTGTGATAGCGGGCAAATTTACCAAGCGTTAGGCGGATGTGGAAGCCCCCGAGGTCTTAAGCAAGCACGCTACCACTAGTCAATGGCGATTCCTTCCGCAGGGCAAATGCAGTAAGTAACCGTAATGCACCACCAGTTGTCAGGATGGTCGTTCTAAAACGACACTTGAACAAGTAATATCCGGAGGCAATCGACCGAACGTCAGGTGGGTGTCAAAGCCGGGCCTCCGAAGTGCTCAGCAAGCACGATACCGCCAGTCTAGGTCGACTGCTCCCGCAGGGTTAATATTATAAACAAAGCCCATGCACCAAGAATTGTGATCATGGGGCTTCTATAACGTCCACTGAACATGCTGTATTATCCGGATGCAATCTTCCAAGCGTCGGGCGGTTATCGAAGCCGGGCCTCCGAAGTGGTCAGCAAGCATGCTACCTCTAGTCTATGGGAACTCCTCCCGCATGGTAGGTTCAGTCAGGAAACCTAATGCACCAGCAATTGTGATCATATTGTTTGTATAACGTCAACTGTAATAAGCGGAGGCAGTCTACCAAGCGTCATGTGGGTATCGATCCCGGGCTTTCGACGTTCTCACAAAGCACGCTACCCCTAGTCGACGGGGATTCCTCCCGCATGGTAATTTAATTAAAGAAACCTAATATACCAGCAATTGTGTTCACGGTGGTTGTACAACGTAACCTGAAGACGCTGTAATATCGGCAAGCAATCTACCCAGCGTCTGGTGGATATCGATTCCTGGCCTCCGAAGTGCTCACCGAGCATGCTTGCACTAGCAAAAGGCCGCTCCTCCCACAAGGTAAATGTAGTAAACAAACCTGATGCACCAGCACTTGTGAGCGCAGTGCTTGTACAACGTCAACTGAACACGCTGTAATATTTGGAGGCAATCTATCGAGCAACAGGCGGGTGTCGAAGCCTGGCCTCCAGAGTGCTCAACAGGCACGCTACCTCTTGTGTACAGGGACTCCTCCCTCAGCGTAAGTTTACTAAGGAAACCTACTGCACCAGCAATTTTGATCATGGTGGTTGTATAACATCACCTGAAGACGCTGTCTTATCCGGAGGCCATCTACCAAGCGTCAAACGGGTATCGAAGCCGGGCCTCGGAAGTGGTCAGCAAGCATGCTACCACTAGTCTATGGGGACTCCTCCCGCACGGTAAGTTTAGTAAGGTCACCTAAAGTACAAGCAGTTGGGATCATGGCGGTTGTATAACGTCACCTGATGACACCTGATCCGCAGGCAATCTACCCAGCGTCTGGTGGATATCGATTCCTGGCCTCCGAAGTGCCCAACGAGCACGGTTCCACTAGTATAGGCAGCTCCTCCCACAAGGTAAATGTAGTAAAGAAACCTGATTCACCAGCACTTGTGAGAGCGGTGGTTGTATAACATCAAATGAACACGCTGTAATATCTGGAGGCAATCTACTGATCAACAGGAGGGTATCGAATCCTGGCCTCTGAGGTGCTCAACAAGCATGCTACCACTAGTCTGCGGGGGCTCCTCCCGCAGGGTAAGTTTAGTAAAGACGCCGGATGCACCGCAGTTGTGATCACCTTGGTTGCATAACATCAAGTCAACACGCTACAATATCCGGAGGCACTCTACCAAGTGTCAAGCGGCTATCGAAGCCTGGCCTCATAAGTACTCATCAAGCAAGCTACCATTTGTCTAGGGGACTCCTCCCGCAGAGTAAGTTTACTAAGGAAACCTAATTCACCAGCAGTTGTAGTCGTCATGTTTGTATAAGGTCAACTGAACACGCTGTCATATCCGAAGGCAGTCTAAAAAGCGTCAAGCGGTTATCGCAGCCGGGTTTCCGAAGTGCTCTGGAAGCACGCTAGCACTAGTGGTCGGGGACGCCTCCCGCGGGGTAATTATAGTAAGGAAACCTATTGCACCAGAAGTTGTGATCATGGTGGTTGTATAACGTCACATGAAGACGCTGTATTATCCGGAGGCAATCTACGAAGCTTCAACAGGATATCGAATCCTGGCCTCCGAAGTGCTCCACAAGCACGCTACCACTAGTCTGCGGGGACTCCTCCCTCAGCGTAAGATTACTAAGGAATTCCTAGTGCACCAGTAGATGCGATCGTGGTGGTTGTATAACGCCACCTAAAGACGCAGTATTCTCTGGAGGCCATCTTCCAAGCATCAGGCGGTTATCGAAGCCTGGCCTCCGAAGTGGTCAGCAAGCACGCTACCACTACTCTATGGGGACTCCTCCCGCAGGGTAAGTTAGTTAACGAAACCTAATGCACGAGCAGTTGTGATCATGGTGGTTGTATGACGTCACCTGAAGACGCTGTATTATCCGGAGGCCATCTACCAAGCGTCCAACGGGTATCGAAGCCGGGCCTCCGTAGTGGTCAGCAAGCATGCTACCACTGGTCTATGGGGACTCCTCCGACAGGGTAAATGTAGTAAAGAAACCTGATGCACCAGCAGCTCTGATCACGGTGGTTGTTTAACAACTGAATACGCTGTAATATCCGGAGGCCATCCACCCAGCATCAGGTGGCTTCTGAAGTGCTCAGAAAGCAGGCTACCACTAATCTACGGGGACTCCTACAACAGGCTTTTAGTAAGGAATGCTATTGCACCAGCAGTTGTGATCATTGTGGTTGTATAACGTCACCTGAAGACGCTGTGTTATCCGGAGGCCATCTACTAAGCGTCAGACGGGTATCGAAGCGGGGCCTCCGTAGTGGTCAGCAAGCATGCTACCACTGGTCTACGGGGACTCCTCACGCAGGGTAAGTTTAGTAAGGAAACGTAATGCACGCGCAGTTGTGATCATGTTCGTCGCATAACGTCCCCTGAAGATGCTGTATTAAGCGGGTATCGAAGCCGGGCATCCGAAGTGCTCAGCAGGTGTGCTACCGCTAGTCTAGCGCGACTCCTTCGACAGGGTAAATGTAGTAAAGAAAGCTGTTGCACCAGCAGTTCATGGTGGACGTCACCTGGAGACGCTGTAGGTCATCTACCAAGCGTCAAGCGGTTAATGTAGCGGGGCTGCCGAAGTGGTCTGCAAGCATCCTGCCACCAGTCTACAGACACTCCTCCACCAGGGTATATGCTTGTAATGAATCCTCATGCACCAGCTGTTGTGATCATAGTGGTTGAATGACGTCAAGTTAACACGCTGTAATATCCCGAGACAATATACCAAGCGTCAGGTGGGTAATGAATCCTGGCCTCCGAAGTGCTGAGCAATCATGCTACCACTAGTCTATGGGGACGCCTTCAGCAGGGTAAGTTTAGTAAGGAAAGCTAACGCACCACCAGTTGTGATCATGGTGGTTCTATAACGCCAACTGAATACGCTGTATTATCCGGAGTTCATCTACCAAGTAAGAAACGGGTATCGAAGCCGGTCCTCCATAGTGCTCAGCAAGCATTCTACCACTGGTATAGGGGGCTCCTCGCGCGTAATGCACGAGCAGTTGTGATCATGTTGGTTGTATAACGTCAACTGCGCACGCGGTAATATCCGTAAGCAATCTACCCAGCGTCAAGCGGGTATCGAAGCCGGGCTTCCCAAGCACTCAGCAAGCACGATACCCCTACGCTACGGGGACTCGTCCCACAGGATAAATGTAGTAAAGAAACCTGATGCACCAGGAGTGGCGATCATGGTGGTTGTATAACTTGTCTGAACACGTTGTAATATCCGGAGGCAGTATATCAAACTTCAAGTGGGTATCGAATCTTGGCCTCCGAAATACTCAGCATGCACGCTTCCACTAGTCTATGGCGACTTCTCCCACAGTGTACATGTAACAAAGAAACCTGATTGTCACAGATTGACATTGCCTCGTGGTGAAATATAACCGAAGGTTGACGACATGGCTGCACGTGCAATTTTAGAAGCGCTTGACCGCTCCAAAGCCGTCAGAAGCAATCGGCCCGTTTCCGAGAATACATGGATAAGATGGCCTTCTGAGCTGGGAAGCTCGAACTTTTGGCTCCCCCACGCGAGCCCCCCAGCAAGATTCTTGAAACCTACAATGCAGGGCAAGACAGCGGGCAGCCGTTGACGTGCACTGGCTACGTGCGCGCGTACACTATTGTTTGCTCGGCGGCCACCGTGTCCAAAGGGGACGAGTACGCATACCGTTGTTGACCGGCGAAGGGCACCCCGCGCCACACTGATGACCTGTCACTCGGGGGAGCAGAATGAAGAGGCCCGTCGGCGACCACGAGAAAGGGTTTGGTCATCGCTCTCTCCAGTGCATTAATTGCGAGAGGGATATTTTGGGCGGAGCCAGAAATGAAGTTACGGAGCAATTGTCTCACAAACACGCCCCGATTCCGAAGACAGCGAATCAGGAAAAACATGCGGGTATTTAAGCGAGGAGCATTGAGGAGCACGGGGTTCTAGTCGTTTGGCCTACAGGGCGTAGAAGCCGATCATCGTATCGCTCTAGAAGTTGTTAGCGTGGCTCTGTACCGGCTGGCCACCTAACATTAGCCGCTTCGCCTAGTTGAGATGTGCGCTTACCGTCTGCAGCGTAGGCATCGGGACTTCGGCTCGAGTTAGTTAAAACTGCTCGAGTTCGCCATCAAGCACTAGCTCCCCGGGAACATCAGCGCCGCAACTCCATAGACTTCAACGCTGTGCCGTACCAGGCTGTGCCGCACCAGACCGTCGTGGACCCTTCGACGCTGCCGGTCATCACATCAACACGTATGCCACCACCTGTTTCCTATCCATGAACTTTCTTCTTGAACTTTAGTTAACTTTTGTAATTTAGATTTCTGTTCTCACTGTCGTTACTTACTGTTGTTAGTTTATTTTTCTGATTTGTTTGTTCTCGCGCTTTAGTAGTTTTGTCAAGCTCTTTCATCGCTGTTATATTCTTAGTTGAGTGAAGTGTTGTTTCCCTTGTATTATTTGCGCTGCCCTACCATTATAGATTAAATTTTCTTGTTTTGTTTTTGCAACCACGACTGTGATCCTTTCACTGTGTCTGCTTGCGTACGGAACGACCGAAACTGCCGTGGTTCCCTCGACCGACTTAGCGCCGGGGAGCTTGAACACGGCCCTGTAACACTGATGCACCAGCAGTTATCACGGTGGTTGTATAAGTGAACACGTTGTAATATCCGGAGGCAATCTACCCAGCGTCAGGTGGGTATCGAAGCCTGGCCTCCGCGGTGCTCAGCAAGCACAACACCACTATTGCCTATGAGGCCTCCTCCCGCAGGGTAATTTTAGTAGGGAAACCTGATTCACCAGAAGTTGTGATCACGGTGCTTGTGGAACGTCAACTAAACACGCTGTATTATCTGGAGGTCGCCGCCTTTTTTCGCTGTGTAAGCGAAGCAGCGCGCCCAGCTAGTGGCGTCGCCCTAGCAACACCCGGCGCGCGAACACCCCAGCTACCCATCGTTCCTCGCCGCCACGCGTGCCGAGTTCAATCTGGACTTGAAGGCGCCTAATGAGGACAGCACGACGTTGAGATGTACGTGCTTGGAGGTCGCATTCACCAACGACTTATACATTGTGCGGGATGTTATGTATGTCTCCACCTACTCGGATCACAAGGCCATGGTAGTGTCTTGTACACCGGCCCAAGTACGCCGTCACCGGAACGATAAGAGGGTGACGACACCGGTGACTGTCTATTGACACCAGCCACAATGCCGTGGCGGTCGTACTATTTCGATATGCCCGAGACCTGCACGGGAATATCTGCATATACTGCCTGAACGACACAATAGAAGGGGGCACGTGAAGTGTCGACACCACTTTGATGGCCTCAAATCGTTTACATAAACAAAATCCAGCCTCCCACATTGCCTCATTCTTTACAACACAACTCGACAACACCAGTTTGCAGCACCCATCCGCAACGGGAATTAGCCAAAAGAAACGCTTTTGCGTTCCCATCTCATAAGAGTATGCTTCGGGATTGTCGAACTTTCCTTTTTTACAGCGTAAGCTGTTATGAGATCACAAGGGCCGGTTTTGCGCCGCCGCCGTCTCCGATGTCCGTAACCGCTATCAGGCATATTTTAGAGAAAATAACCAGGACCGAGGAGGATTTAAACCACGTTCTCTGCGTCGATTCGAACCCACATCCTCTGCGTGGCAGTCGAGCATTCTACCACTGAGCCGCGCCTATTTTTTTCTGTTTATTGCATGCAAATATTTCCGTAAATGCGTTTAAACTCTACTATGCAGTTGTACACATATTAATATTAAGCAAAAGAAGGTTTAAACTGTACTATACAGTTGCACAAATATTAATAACAGTCTAGCATAAAAAACACACTTTGCGCTTTTAAGCTCATAGACTCTTCAAAAGTCAGGTAAACAGACACAAGCGTCCAGAAGCGATAACCAGTCCGGAACAGGATCAAAAGTCTCAACTACACTGCGTACTTGGGTAACCTCTTCTCGGAACACAGACTTCGTTGAGCGAGGTGGTTCAGCATGCCTGTCAATCATGCGGCTCCTCCGGAGGGCATAAAATACTAACAACATGACCATATCATACGGCGTAATACTGCTGCTCTTGCTGAACGGGAGGAACCTAGTACCGTGAGGTGTGAGGGGAAGTTCTTTTCTAATCGTTCGCTTGAGAATGTCCTAGAAATGAAATGCATCTTGACAAGCAATAAAACAATGTTCAATCGCCTCAGGTTGACTGCAATGTCTACAGTTTACTAACCAAGGTACGTGTATTCCTTTTTCATTAAGCCAGGTCTTCACAGGTAACGTTCCCGTGTGTAGCTTGAAGAAAAATGTTTTCGCAGCGGGTGATATACACATTTTACGTACACGGAAAAACACATCATGTCCAGATAAAGACAAATATGGCAATCGGTAAACAGACTCAGAGAAAAGGTCGTTCACGAGTGCAGCAGACAGCGTTGTTCAATCGACAGTATATAAGTACTGTAATGTGAGCTTTTAAAAAACGGAGAGTGTCAAGAATTTCTTTCACAAAGCCCCACAGCCGCGATTCTTCAGGAGTGTTTGTCGTTATAAAAAGAAAAGGGGGGTGATAAGCCATACGGGTCCTAAGAACGGCAAGTAGAAATGGATGACAAACATCTTTGAGGTAAAAGAAGCGAAGTACCAACTGTCGCACAAACAAATGCACAAGATTGAGGCCCCCTTATCGAGCGGTAGGAAAAGATTGTCTCTTCTGATAGCTTCCCAAGATGAACGCCAAAGAAAACAAGCCCACATGCCTATCCGAAATCTTCTACTTTTTTCAAAATTGATGCTAGCTTCTGCAATGTCGCAAAAACGCAATGTGGTATCTATTGCTTCCGGAACACTAGGTTTATCGGTGCAAAAGAAGGCAATGTCGTCCGCATAAGCTAAAGCTTGAATTTCCTCAACTTCGTACCTGTATCCTTTAATGCTAGAATTAACAAGTACACTCAGACAAAGCGGTTCCATATATATGGCAAAAAGTAAAGGGGACAGCGGACGCCCCTGACGTACGGATGGATTCACCTGGATTACGTCTGACAGAGTGCGATTTACAATTAGCCTTGCTGTGCACCTTTTATAACAAAGTGCTGTGCCTTCGTACAATGCATCGCCTAGCCGTAAGTGAAGAAGTAGCCGGAATAAAAAATCATGCTGTACCTTGTCAAAGGCTTTGGCGAGGTCAATCTGAAGATGAGCTACTTGATCGACACTTCATTCAATGCATTCAAGAACTGACCGTGCTATATCTATATTCGTCTGTATAGAACGACTTCGTATTCCACATGTTTGGTGATCCCCTACTAGTTTAGTGATTATAATCTGCAACCTATTTGTGAGTACTTTGGGAAATATTTTATAATCGACATTACATAGGGACATCGGCCTATATCCATTGACTCTTTTTAGGGCTTCGCTGTCAGTACTTTTCAGGATTAAGGTTGTATAGCCCTGATAGAAAGAATTAGGTAGGTCACCACGCTCATAGGCCTCTTTAAAAAGCAGTTCAATAAAAGGTAGAAGCATTTCTTCGAATGCCACATAAAATTCCGCACTGAGACCATCTGGGCCAGGTGTTTTGTTTCTCTGTAGAGCATTTAATTTCTTCCTTGGTTATGGGCCCATCCACGATGAGTCGATCATCATCTTGCAAGTGGGGCGTAAGGGCAATCAATCGGTCGGCTTTTTCTTCATAATCACTAAGACGTCTAGCCGCTGTAAACAGATTTCTGTAGTGCTCTTCAAATGCGGCCATTATTTGCGTCGTATCTGTGCACACAGAACAACATGATTCAATTTCCAAGATTTCTTTGCAAAGTGCGTATCGCTTTTCATCACCAAGAGCTTTTTTTGTGGGTTCCTGATCAATGAAACGAGAAGCACGTGAACGCACCATTGCTCCTCAGTACGCTTCCGTATCGTGCTTCTGCATCTGTGCTCGGACTACATCTATCTCGTCAACGTACTGCCCGGGTTGCTGGCTTTCAAAGGCGTGCAACTTATGAAGCAAGTCATGAAAACGTTTTCCGGCCCTTTTTCTCTGAGCTCTCTCGCATGAAATACCAATAGCTTCGCTTTTAACTTCCTCTTTGAACAATTCCCAGCGAGCAATGATTGGAAGCTGTCCACACTATGTCAATTCAAGTAGCAATTCTTTGACTTTTTTATAAAGGTGTCTTCGCGCAAGAGCTGTATGTTAAGCTTTCAGAAGTCCTAATTGGAAGTAACTTGCCGAATTTTAGCGGGCCCTATGAAACAGCTATTAAACAATGGTCTATGAAAAATATAGGCTTCACGAGATAGTTGTGAATGTGAGACCAGAGGTTTATGGAAATATAAACACGGTCAAGTCGAGCATGAGAGACGCCTTGAAAGTGCATGAACCTTACTGAGGAAGGCGCGTATGCTCCTACGTCTATTAGATTATTGTCGTTCATAATTTGTTGAAGTGAGGAATCACTCGTGTCATAACGATTGGTTATGTACGAGTGATCTCTCGTGTCACAAACACAATTAAATTCCCCCAAAACTGTCGAATCTTTGTCGATATTTAGCGGCGGCATTAAAGAAAGGAAGAAAATTTTCCTATCGTTCACTTTTCAGGGAGCATAGACACAAATAAACCTCCAATGGCGGGAATGAAAACAGATGTCACGACATATAAGGCGGCCTTCCCCATCAACACGTAGCGAGGTCAAAGAGTGATTGAGCTGCTTTCTAATTAAAAAGAAGCATCCAGCGGAAGCCCCTGTGCTTGAAAAATCTTTGCTAAAGGGCCTAAACAGCTATAACGTCTGCCGAGGAATCGCATTAACAAATCTAATGTTACGTGGCGGGATAATAATACGCCACTACACGGCGGGGAAAGTGGATTGCATAACGAGTTCGAAGAATCATTTGAAAGAACACAGGGCTGCATGGTTTGTAGCTCTGAACCCGTCACAGAGGTATCGTCAACATCATCGTTATGAAACAATCTTCCTCAAGAATTCCGTCATCATTATTACGAAGCGCTACCTTTTTAAGCTGTTTTTTCGTGACAGCGTGTTTTTTCGTTCGTATCGTGACATGCATCACGCGGCAGGCGATGTACGCAGCCTCGCAGAGCGTGATGATGATGATGATGATGATTGTGATCGGTTAGGAAAGGACGCTAATTTCTGCAGCCCATGTAGGAAGCACGGCTAAGCGTCCGTGGGGGAGGGGGAAAGGGAGTGAAAGAGATGAGGAGAAAGGCCGTAGTGGAGGGCTCCGGAAATTTAGACCACCTGGGGTTCTTTAACGTGCACTGACAACGCACAGTACACGGGCCTCTGGCATTTTCGCCTCCATCGAAAATGCGACCGCCGCAGAGCGTGCGGCTGCAGCAAGGCAGCGTCGGGCACGACAGATGTGCAGAGAGAAGCCGTAACCGCAACTCGCCGTCGACGCCGGGCCAAGAGTTCGGTTCGTTCTAGAGAAAACGACGCTAAGATGTGCAGTTATACAGATTTGCACGTTACCATACCACAGTTATTATTGCGTAGTGGGTACCTCGCTACTTGGCGAAATGATAATAGTTATGGTGCATGGGATATCTATCACCTCTACTTGCACTAGTTTCCTAAAGCGTTTAAATTGGCCTCTAAGAAGGTCACTCCTCCAGCTTACGCTGTCACTGTCCTGCGGTTCCGCGCAGGCCAGGCTCTTTTATTTTCCTGTAATACAGCATAATTGCTTAATTCCTTAAAACGTGACGCAGTTAAACCACCAGCTAACAGACCTTTAAATATCCGAACTATTAAAATGCAGATTTATTTAATCTCCCCACTAGCCAGTGGCTATGGTTGTCACCAGTGCTGTGTATTTTCATGTAAAAAGACAACTTGAAATGAAAAATGATTGATTGTTTGATGCCTAAGTCGAAACACTCCTCATAGCTTCACCCAGTCCTTTTATGTTGTGTTTTATTATAGCGCTTGTATTGTATAACACATTGTTGTAATATAGTTTTCTTTATTGTTTGAATTACAAGTCCCATGTCGTGACGCGCGTGCGCACACACACGCGCACGCCCACACACAAAGATATACAAAAATAAATTATATTCTGCTATCAGATAGGAGGCGATTGCCGAAAGGGACGCGCCTCTTGATCTTACCAGTGAGAATCTATCAGAACATAATCCCAACGCAAATAGACGAAGAAGGCATGCTAATGAACGAGGCAGATGCTGACTTTAAATTGATTCTATTGAAGCTCAATAACATATTCGTGCGCGCGCATCACGAAATAGCACAATCGATTGTAACTGCCAGGAAAACCACTTAGTTAATTAGGTGCCAATGTTTGTGAAAGTGACCTTTCAAGGCTACGTCAGGAACGGCATATTAAGCCTCCCGCCCCGACTCTTTAAAAAACCGTGTTCTAAAATAGCAACTTATCAACCTTACTGACATAACATGCTTTCTATCCAACCTCCACCGCGGTGCTAAGATATTCATAGTAAACTTCTTTTAGGGTAAACTGACAAGGAATGAAGCAAGCGCTACCAGCATAACACAAACGGAGCTTTGCTTCGCTCTTAACTACAAGGCCGTAGTTTAAATGCAAGATCGCGATTTCAGCAACCGCTTTTAACGGACGTGAAATTTATTTATCACGGCGCTTCCGCGAGTACGAGCTAGGCTGCTACGCATCCTTCGTGCTTTACGAACCCCCCCTTCCCTCTTCCTGGGACAACCACCTTGCAGCGTCAAAAGAAATAATTGGCCGCGTATCTCCGTGCTTCGCTGCAAATGCCGTCGAAAGACGATAGCCTTCTACCGGCCGTACTACACGAGTCCCGTTTCGCGTGTTTCTATTCCCCCCGAGGAGTTGCGCAAGCGAGAGGGAAAACGAAGAGACGCGAGGAGAGAAAGGGACCGGCCGGAGTGGCGGGCGGCCGTTCCCTGCCTTCCGTTCGGCACGAGCGCTAGGGAGCCTACATGACTGCTTTTTTTAGGGTGGCGCCAGCCTTTGACACACCACATGCCGCCAACGCTGCGCTGCCCGCCAAAACACAATGTTGCCAGAGGGAAACGGTGCGCCGTTGGCACCATCTTGGCTCCCGCACGCTCTGCGACTAACGCGACTGCGAACGAGTGCCTTTGCCGGATGCTTCCTGACCGCGAATCGCCGATAAGCCTGCGCAGAAGGTAGCGATAGCGCTTTAAACGCCGTTAGCGGAGCCTGAGGAACAGATATGCCAGGGTGCCCAGTCAAAAAAACCAAATGGGTCCAACTGGACAATTTCCAATTGCCACCAATTGGTGTTGGACCAGTTGGATTTTCGCCACCCTTTGGGTGACATACCATTCATAACCAATTGGGAGCTCCAACTGAATCCAACTGGCGTCCCCAACTGTATTCAAATGGTAGCCAGTTCGAAATAACTGGTGGCCAATTGGTAAGCCGTGTAGATCTGATGGGTTGCCCAATTGGATTGCTTTTGCAAACCAGTTCGATCCAACTGGTCACCCAATGGGATATTAATAATTTTTTTTGTGAATTTGGGTGATTAACACAGATCTTATATGTCACACCATACAAATCATGCAGTGGACGCAGTCAGAGCGAGCAAAACATTAGAGAAAAGTTCCAGTGGAGAAGGACAAAACGAAAAAAAAAACGCTCCACTGATGTTACTACTCGCGTATGATCACGATAGTGCGCTTGTATACGTCGCTTCTTCCTGTTTCGTCCTTGTCCCATTTTGCGCCACCGTCTTATATTTTAACTATGCACCACTAGCCCAGCAACAAATTTTATTGGATATTCTGACCTGCAAGGTAGTGCCACGTTCACAAAAGACAGGCAGTATTTTGGCAGATCCGTTAACGCAAGGATGAAATAAATGCTGTGGTCCTATGACCTGAGTAAAGCACAAAGATCTTTTATTTAGTCAATGTTGTTACAGCTGCAAAAATATTTATATGGGCTATTTTCTTGTTTGAAAGTGTTTCTGATTTCTATGTCTTCCTATTGAAACCATTTGGGTTGTCAGGGAAGACCCATTGAAACCAACTGGTTGAACCAATTAACTCTCGACTAGACATACAAAATGATGAAAAAGTGACTCCCAATTGGAACTGCCCTACCAACAACTCCTTAATGCCAAATTCATATAGCGTAAACAACCAGACTCAGCAATCTTCAAGCATTATGATGATGGAAAAGCTTGAATCAACCGTAATCGGGCATCCAATTGGACAATCCAAATATTCCAATTGGAAAACGGCTGTCCCAATGGGTTCCCAATCGGACCGTTTGCAACCAACTGGACTACAGTTACTCCAATTGGGAGGCCAAATGGAAAATTCTGTGCCAACTGGCATGGCCAGTTGGAACTGTCAAGTCCAGTTGGACTGTCCCATTGAAGTTAACCACTCCAGTTGGATTCCGGTTCACTCCATTTGTGATCCCTTTGCTAACAAATGGTATATCCAGTTGGACCAATTGACTTTTTTAGACTGGGTGCTGCGTGCCGCTGTGCAGTAACCACAGCAGAAAAGGTCTGCGAATGTTCCGCTTCCCAAGAAGCCCGCGCCGACAGAAACGTTGGCTAGCTGAAGTGAAGCGAGACAACTGGGAGCCCACCGCCTATTCTCGTGTTTGCTCCGTGAGTATTGTCTATCTTAAGCAACGTTTTTTGCTGTGTGTGCAATTTGGATGTGTTTGTAGCGTAGCCACATATGGAAAGGTGAAGTTGCAGTAATGACCCGTTCAGGCGAGGAAGCCCTCATACGCGGCTCGCCCGTGTGCAGACTTTCGTGAGCTGTATCCTCTTTCGCGCCAGCTTCGCTTTGTGCCCGCGTTTAGTCCGAGAACCGTGGGTGTGTGATTAGGATTTCTTGCGATTTGTTGGCGGACTCTGCATCGACGCCGTACGAAGCTACGTTGCAGCTGCACGCGCAATAACGTCTCCGCATTGGTGGTGAAGAAGCCAGCTGTAATGAACTCCAGCTGCGTGGCCTTTAGTGAGTCTACAGTAGTCGACACTGTGTTAACTTCGTGCGGTGGTCTAGAAAATGCTCCTCCGTTCCAGGACGCGTAAATGGAGGCTTCAGATCCCAACAAAATATTGCGTCTACTGAACGTACCTTCTCACCGGAAACGTCATGCTGACTGTTTAAGTAACTGTTTAACTGTTTGCTGCATCATAAGAAATGTTCTGATACAGTCATGTCATTTTGGTGCAGTTTACACATCCTAGTCAAGTGCTTAAATTTACCCTGTAATATCTCTAATAAGAACGCTAAAACAACTGTTATACCGTTATTTTTGTTTTGGCAAGATACTAGTAAACATATATCAGCTGTTACAAGTTGCCATTATTTGTGCTACAAGATGTGCCCCAAACTGCTCTTGGCCATTCCCATCCCTGTTCGCACTGTAAAATATTGTCACATGTTTATTATTAGCATGCTGGTTCAGGCTTTAAATATATATATTGTGAGACAACGTTCAGACCGCAAGCCTCTTCCTCTTTATTGTCGAGACCGAGCCCCGCTGCCCCAGCCTAAGCGGTGATGATGAATATTTACAGGTGAGAAGATGAAGCAGATGAACAATGCTCACACATTTTCCCCGCGGGCCAAAGCGGCCAGCCTGGCCGTGCCTTAGACTGGGGAGATACGCCGAACGAATGGCTTGAGACGCGAAACATGGACAATCTCTGAGCCACGGCAGCGACGGTCTGGAGAACCCTCAAGGGGAGTGATAAGATAATTAACAGGGGATGTTTGCCGAATAATTATGTAGGGTCCGAGGAATCGCGACAGGAACTTTTCGCACAATCCGGGAACACGAGTGGGCGTCCATAGGAGCACTTCGTCTCCGGGACGGAAAGAGACGTCACGGTGAGTGCTGTCATAGCGCTCCTTGCGATCATGTTGACTGGCTTCTGTCCTGAGTCGAGCAAGTTGGCGACAGTTTTCAAGGCGGGAGACAAATTGTTCAGGTATAGTTGATGAACTGACACTTGGACTGTTGAAGAATGAAACGTCGATCGTAAATGTCGGCGAACGGCAGTAAACGAGGTAAAAAGGCGAATATCCTGTAGTGCGTTGAGAAGCGGTATTATGGGCAAAGGTCACAAATGGTAAGATTGTGTCCCAGCTGTCGTGGTTTCGTCCGATGTACATTGAGATCATATCAATTAGGGTGCGATGGAATCGCTCTGTTATACCATTGGTTTGAGGGTGGTATGGTGATGTCGTCTTGTGAACTGTGCCGCAAGTTTTAAGAACTTCTTCGATTAGTGAGGACAGAAAAGTCTTGCCACGATCGCTTAGGAGGACGCGTGGCGCACCGTGACGCAGGACAATGGCCTCGAGAAAGAAGGTGGCCACGTCAGAGGCAGAACTAGAGCGGAGGGGAGCGGTTTCTGCATACCGCGTCAGGTGGTCAACCGCTGTAACGATCCATCGATACCCTGCGGGAGTGACGGGAAGAGGACCAACCAGGTCTATACCAACAATGGCAAAAGGTGCAGCGGGACATGGGATGGGTTGCAACAAGCCTGCAGGAGGCAAAGTTGGTTGCTTGCGTCGTTGACATAGTGCGCAAGAGGAGACGTACTTGGCAATAGAAGTGGAGAGGCCGGGCCAGAAGAAACGACTCCTAATGCGGTTGTACGTTTTGTAGAATTCCAAGTGACCAGCAGATGGGTCATCGTGGAAGGCGTCAAGGACCTGTATACGAAGAGAGCGTGGGATAACGGGCACCCACTGGTGTCCATCATTAGGATTATAAACATATCGATGCAGGATGTTGTTGTCGAGCTTAAATTGCCTGAGTTGCCGGCGTGTTCTGGCATTTGGTGGTGGAGACTCTCCGCAAAGACGTTGAATAATGCGGTGGCAATATGGATCATCCCGTTGAGAGGAGGCCAAGTGAGTGTAGTGATTGGAGGACAGCGTGCCAACAACAGCTACTTCTGGTGACGTTAAAGGACTCGTAGCTTCCACATCGGGGACCGAGTGATGGAGAGGGTTGCTCTGAGTAGGTGGGAGTGGCAGGGGGCAACGAGAGAGAGCGTCGGCATCTTGATGTTTTTTCCCAGATTTGTACACAACGTCAAAAGTGTACTCCTGCAGCCGTAGCATCCACCGGCCGAGGCGTCCGGACAAATTCTTTAAGGACAACAGCCAGCATAAGGCGTGGTGGTCTGTAATCACGGTAAAATAGCGTCCGTAAAGATATGGGCGGAATTTTTGTACAGCCCAAATTACAGCCAAGCATTCTTGCTCTGTTATTGAGTAGTTCTGTTCAGCAGTCGTGAGAGCTCGGCTGGCGTAAGCGACGACTCTCTCCCGACCACTGTTGTCATGCTGTAGAAGGACGGCACCGATGCCATGGCCGCTTGCGTCGGTGTGCAGACTAGCAGGAGAATTCTCGTCGAAGTGGCACAGGACAGGGTCGGATGTCAGCGCTTTCTTGAGCGTTTCAAAAGCGATGTCGCAGTCGTTCGTCCAAGCGAAGGCAGTACCCGACATAAGTAGCTTGTGCAGCGGCGACGCAATGAAGGCGAAATCGCGGATGAAGCGGCGAAAATAAGATGCGAGGCCCAGAAAACTTCGTAGTTGCTTTTGGTTCTCCGGCCGAGGGAAGCGTGTCACAGCAGCCACCTTCTCAGGACCCGGTCGAACACCATCTTTACTAACAAGGTGGCCGAGCACGATGATGTTCTTTCTGGCGAAGTGGCATTTTTTTGTGTTCAGTTGAAGACCGGCGGTAGAAATGCATGTCAGGACTTCGTCCAGCCGCTCTAGGTGCTGACGAAAAGTAGAAGAGAATATAACTATGTCATCGAGATAACATAGGCAAGTCTTCCACTTGAGGCCACGTAGAACTGTATCTATCATACGCTCAAACGTTGCGGGAGCGTTACATAAACCAAATGGCATCACATTGAACTCATAGAGGTCATCGGGTGTTGCAAAGGCCGTCTTGTCCTTGTCCGCTTCATGCATAGGTATTTGCCAATACCCTGAGCGGAGATCGAGGCTTGAGAAATATTCCGCGCCCTGAAGAGAGTCAAGGGCGTCGTCAATTCGCGGCATCGGATATACGTCTTTTCGCGTGATCTTATTGAGTGCTCTATAATCAACGCAAAACCGTACCGAGCCGTCCTTCTTCCGGACCAAGACAACAGGCGACGACCAAGAACTAGACGATGGCCTAATGATATCGCGTTTGAGCATGTCACTGACGTTGTCCTCGATGATTTTACGCTCTGCGGAAGACACGCGGTAAGGGCGTCGGCAGACAATTGAACCGCCCTCGGTTTCGATGCGATGCACAGCGACGGAAGTGCGTCCCAGAAGCTTCGAGTGGACGTCAAATGAAGTGCGGTGTTTTCGAAGTAGAGCTAACAGATCTTGCTTATGCTCCGCAGTGAGGTCGGGGTTTATGGTGGCAGTTAACGCTACGGTCGTCGCGTGGTCATCAGTAGAAGTAGGCAGCGGTGGTGTACCTGTGTTAAGCGGCATCAGGGCAAGAGGTTCGGTGTCAGCAAAGCAGTTCACAACCGTACCTTGGGGTAGAACAAGAGGCCACGTAGGGGGGTTGCGTGCTGTGACCAACGCTCTGCTGTCGTGAAACCGGACGAGGCTAGGTGCAATTACAAGCCCACCAGAGATCCAGCGATCACACGGAGCAAGGAACACGTCACCGTTAACGATGGTATCGGACGTCAGCGTTATAACATTCTCTTCGCCCGGAGGTACAGAACAATCGGCCGCTGTGACAAAACGTAGACTGGGAGCATTACCACGAGATGAAAATTCCGTGTCCTTCATGTGAACGACTCGCTGTCGACAAGCTATCACTGCTGAAGCTGAAGAGAGGAAGTCCCATCCTAGAATAAGTGCGTGAGTACATGAAGACAGGACAATAAACTGGATGTGGTGAAGTATGCCATCGATGAAAACTCGCGCTGTGCACACACCGACGGGCCGGATAAGAACTTCGTTAGCACATCGAAGAGGAGGTCCAGTATACGGCATCTTCACTTTTCTCAAACGCGAACATAGTTCAATACTAATGACGGAAAGCGCTGCACCTGTGTCTACCAATGCTTCAGCCCATACACCTTCAACACACACCAACAGTACATTTGAGGGCCGCTGCGGAGGAGTCCGAAAGATGCAGCTTTCCCTCCCGAAGCTGCACTGCTTAGTTTTCCGGTCGGTGGTCCGAGGACGAAGTAGCTGGTCGAAGGGGAGAAGTGGAGCGCCGCATCGGTGATGGAGAGCGACGACGTGAAAAATGGGAAGGGCCGGCTCCGTTGAAGCCCGGAGGAGATGGTGAGCGACGCTCGTAACGTTGGTAGGGACGACCATGTTGCGGAGGCGGAGGAGCAAACTCGTCCCTTTCATAATAGTCGTAACCCCGTCTTTCGTCCTGTTGACGGCGCCGGCAAAACCTCGAGATGTGGCCACGGATCCCGCAGTAATAGCATACAGGTCGAGGTGGGCGCCATACGTTTGGAGCTGGAAGTGGTGTTCGTGGTGAGAGAACGTTCACCGAACCGTGCATTGTGGGCGTGTGGACGAGTGGCTGTGGGGGAGGCGCGAGGGCTGCAACCTGAGCATAAGTTGGCGTCGGTAGGGGGTTGGGAGGGCGTTGGTAGAGGGGTGGGGTAGGAACTTGTGCGCACGTCATGGCCACAAGCTCTTCCCTGACAACGTCGCGGAGGCTGCTGCCAGGATGCGTCGTACAGAGCTCATGTGCACAAGACGTAGCCTGTGTCTGGAGTTCCTCGCGGATGATGGAACGGATTAGCGCTCGTAGCTCGCTGTCATTGGTGGCCCTCAGCTCAGTGTCAGGCTGCAAGCGGAGCAGATGAAGCTCGTCAAGGCGCTGACACGTGGCTACGATATCGGAGACCGTAGTCGGGTTCTTCACTACAAGGGCGTTAAACGCCGCAGCTCCAATTCCTTTGAGCAGGTGGCGTACCCTGTCAGTCTCCGTCATAGCGGTATTCACGCGGCGACAAAGGGCCAGGACATCTTCGATGTACGAAGTGTAAGATTCGCCGGTTTGCTGGACACGCTCCGCTAGCTTCTTTTTTGCGATGTCTGATCGGATTGAGGGGTTCGCGAAAATCTGCCGTAGTTGCTGCTTAAAGGAGGCCCAACTCACGAAGTCAAGCTCGTGGTTAAAATACCATGTCTTGGCTACTCCTGTGAGGTAGAAGGCTACGTGTGTGAGCTTCGCAGGGTCGTCCCAGTGGTTGATAGCACCCACGCGGTCGTACTGCTCCAACCACTCTTCAACGTCGTCACCACGAAGGCCAGCAAACATTGGTGGATCCTTCTGAGGGGTGGTGACCATGCAGGAAGGGATTCGCATCGGGGCAGGCACCGTGGACGGTCCCGCGTTCGCGTGCTCGTCGTGAGACATGGACGAGGGCTGTCGGTTCAAGCGGCGACCTGAACGGAGCTCCAGGGGTGTATTATAGCGAAAGTCGTGGGGCACCGGTAGAGCGAGAGGACTGAGGAACGGGACAGCACAATCCACCACTTGTGAGACAACGTTCAGACCGCAAGCCTCTTCCTCTTTATTGTCGAGACCGAGCCCCGCTGCCCCAGCCTAAGCGGTGATGATGAATATTTACAGGTGAGAAGATGAAGCAGATGAACAATGCTCACAATATATACATATATATATATATATATATATATATATATATATATATATATATATATACATCTATATATATATATATATATATATATATATGGCTTGTTCAAGCTGTGAATCTGCGATTTGAGAATATGCTTAGGGGTGGACTGGGGAGGCAAAGCAATAAGCTTTAGTTTTCGTCAGTTGGACATGCTACGCTAGAACAGTCCAGTGCTCGCTCGCAAGATAGTGCATCTGGCTCATGGCTTTGTTTCATTGGTTTACCAAATAACCATTCGTGGTTATGCTCAAATCGATGTGGCCTTTTGTTATTCCAGGCTCATTTAGAAGATTCGAACTTCGAACAGAGGAGACAGGATGGTCTAAGGAAATTGCGGCCAGATGCTGTTCCGACAGTGTTCCCTTCTCGCAGTAAGTATGAAGGAAAGATTGGTATACATTTTATGTGAGGCTCACTCATACATATGGTATACAAAGTACATTTTGACATACACGCTCATATACCTGATGTGGCTGCATTATGAGCGAAGCACATTGCTTGTACCATATTTCAGCTTTGTAAATTAAGTTAACTATGAGTATAAAAATAAGGTACTTCATGTGAACATTTATGTGGGACAGACTTGTTGCTAATGTGTTGTTGCTAATGTTGCTAATCTTGCCGCTATGTACAGCATGCATTGGCAACTCCAGAAAGCTCTGCTTTGTCTGGCAGCACTACTGAACTAAACAAAGATGGCTACGACATCCGGACGAGTCTGGATGTCTTAGCCATCTCTGTTTCGCTTAGTGCTGTGCTAACGTTACTGCACTGTGGCATTAAATAGTGATTTTTCGAAGGTGAAAAGGTGCGTGCGTGCGTGCTCCTGACCACCTCATATTAAATTGGTCTGAAGGATTTCAGTAATGAAACGACATAAATATAGTTGCACTTCATGTGCAAACATCCAGCCTGCTTTGTGAGTTGCTTTGCATATGTTTAGAAAATCAGGAACACTCCAAGCGAGCCCGAGGTTGAGGTAAGCTAGTGTTTGTGGGTAGGAAGTGGCACTTCATGTGCAAACATCCAGCCTGCTTTGTGAGTTGCTTTGCATATGTTTCGAAAATCAGGAACACTCCAAGCGAGCCCGAGGTTGAGGTAAGCTAGTGTTTGTGGGTAGGAAGCCTCTAGGAGAGCGTGTTTTCTTAGAATGGGATATATTTCCGCAGAATTTGGTTCTGTGCACAGTGTCTGAAAGCTAAGTTATGTTATGGTTCCTAGACTGATTGCCCCAAAATGTAGAATAAGCACTTTTTGTGGTAACTCCTGAGAACAAATGAACTGCAGTTTGCACAACATTGCGTACAGTGCCTAACAAAAGCAGGCACACTGTACGTGTGTGCATCATATGTCCCGCCTCACTGCTGTGTTGAATGTGCCAAAAAGTAAGTCGGTGAGAATATTTCTGCCACTTAATTTGAGCACCAGTGACGCGATGGCTCGCACAGAAAACAAGCGTAGTCAAATTCCGCATACATGCAATGTATTTAAAGCTGCTTGCCTATAGATGAAATTTCACATCTGCAATTTGAGTAGTCTATATATTTAAACACACACACACACACACACACACACACACACACACACACACACACACACACACACACATAAAAAATGCTCTGCTCAATGGGAAGAAAGAAGACGTCATCACGAGTGAAATGTTCAGGACAAACCAACACATTAGGCATGAACTTCTTGCCAGTGTGTGACGTACCCATGTTGCCTATTGCAGCATGTCATCTGCTTCTCGCGGGGAAACCCCCACATAGCGGCCTTTCCACCATGAGTGACACACATTTATACTCCGTTTCATACATAAGGTGCAACGCTGTGATGGCTATGCAGGTAGTCCGTAAAGAAAAAGAAAAGGAGAGGTGTATCACTCCCACAAACATAAAATGCAAACTCTCATATTTCGATTGTTTCCCGAGAAATAGGAGCATGTTTTGTCAAGCTGATGAGAAATGTGTTATGGCTTAAGGCTGTAACCGAGGCATTTATTCCTTTTTGCTCACCACAAGCAGCGTACTACTATTTGGTCGTGGAAGTTCACAGTGTAAACACGAGCACTAGCTTTGACAGCATTGCACTTGATGTATGAAACCAAGTATAGGTGCACAGCAGTAGTCTTTTTTAATTTTGTCATTTTTAGGTAGGTGCGCGACTGCATGTTGACAATTAAATAACTATACAGCTGTTTCTGTAGCGAGTGGTAATGCAATATGTTGCCTTTATAGGCCAACTCTGGATCAACTGTTTTCATTCATTAGTGAGCATTTAGCTGGAATCAAGAATAGATCCCGGCCGCGGCGGCTGCATTTCGATGGAGGGAAAATGTTGAGGCCCGTGTGCTGTGCGATGTCGGTGCACGTTAAAGAACCCCAGGTGGTCGAAATTTCTGGAGCCCTCCACTACGGCGTCTCTCATAATCAGAGCTGGTTATGGGACGTTAAACCCCACATAACAACATAACAATAGATCAAAGGGCTTGACAAAATCTGCAATTATGCAGCTTGATAAGCCTGTGGCTCATCAGTAAATATGTTTCACCATTAGCGTGACACAGTGGTCGCTACAAATAGGCTTACAGAATGATGCACATGTCAAAAACACCAGAAAATGAGGAGCCACTCTGAAGCCAACATTATAAAATGCATGCATCCTATTAAGGTTTACATTTCATATAGCTAATAGTATTTGAAAGCAATAATGTAATTGTACTTATTATGTCTATTAAGAAGGAAATGCAACAAAAGCACAGAGTATTTGGTGGACCTTGGGCCTGGTGGGCTTAAAACCCAAAGTTCCCCATGTGTTGTCTGGTAGCGTGAAATTTAACCAAGTAATGCTTTCATGCCGAGACACTGTTACCTGTATCAGTATTAAGAGATTTAAGAACGAATGGTTGGTTTGAAGGGAGAAAGTTCTTTCATGTCTGAATATTGCTTTTTTTTACCTTTAACAGCAGAGCTACTTAAACCTGAGAGAAGATCTAATGATTGCATTTTTTCATAATGCAAGGACGCTAACCCCCACAGATAGTTTCAGAAAAATTTATTCTCGTACTATCTGGTCAGGTTAAACAAATGCTTAGCTCTTGAACTGATTACAAACAGGTTCATCCAGTTTTGCCCAGTGAAATTGTACATTTATTGTGGTAATGAAGCCATAATTATTGTGCCATTACTTTCCAGGTGGTTCATTCATTAAAAAGACATTGTGACATCAGGTGGCCTGAATAACAGCACAGGGCCCCTTCTAAAATGCGTTGACAAAACTGTGGCCAAATATGTGACTGTGTAGATTAGCCAGTTTGCGGTATTGCTACTTGTGTGAAAGGCATATTTTGATTTTAACAAGATGTAAAACTTAAGAAAAAGCTTTGTTCTTAAAAGTTAATTTGTGATTGGTCGTTTATATTAGCATCTGTGTTATTGAAGCTAGGTCGAATATGGTAGTCGCAAGCTGATTTGCTGCTTTTCTTGAAAACAGCCTGTGCATCTCTTGCAGCGACCTCCACATGCTGGAAGCCAACAGAGATGCCTGGCTGTCTTGTGCAGTCGCCAGGTCCTGCAGCTACACCACAGCCACGCCTACCTCTGGGCGACATTTCAAATGACAGTGCTCACGTGAAAGTTCTCATTGCAGAGGAAAGGTCTTGTAACCCAGGTAATGAAAAAAGTGAATTTTGACATTTATAATGGTATCATGCTTGCTCCCGCTGCACCCTATTCACTCTGGAAGTTGGAACCCTACGTGATTACAATCATAAATGAGCCTGTTACTGTGGATGAGGGTGCGGTGATATGGATGAAGTCAATGCATCTGAAGTTTTTAAATGTTGGGACACGGCTCCAGATTCATCTTTAAAGGCAGGTGCGCTAAGGGTGAACGAAGGGTCCACTAAGATCTGTGGTGCTGGTAACACCTGCAGCTATGGTATTCTGTTGCTGAGCTCGGTGTCATGGGCCACATTTTCACAACTACTGGACAGCATGTCTCAGGGTGCCTCCTTAACTTCACTGTGGTAAGGAGTAGGGTGAACAATCAGTAAAGTGGTTAATACTGTTCACTGCATATAGAACTGTAAAAACGAGTGTTTCTGTACTTGCGGCACACTCATTATTAATTTATGAACACCAAAGATATGACAAGCAGTACATGAACTTGCTTTCTCATAAATGTGCCATTTTATTCGATATGTTGGTGCTGGTTAACATTGCAGTCTTGGTTTCAGCTATGTGCCGTATTAAGTGGGGATTTTGATTTGAAAAGATGCGACACTGCAAGAGCATTACTACACTAAGAGCGTCAAGGTATAGGTATTTGCATTTGAAGAATGCAGTATTGCGTTCACGGGAGCAACCTGTATTCATATATCCTAGACTTGCATGGGGGAACTTGATGGCTTTGAAGGACAGAAATATGGGCGACTTTTTAAGAGTTAATGTTCAATCACAAGCGTAAAGAAGCTTCTGAGTTCGCTTTATTGCACATCCCATTACGCTAATTTATTTTGGTGCTGTTTAAAATGTTCATAATGAAAGTAATGTTTCATATAAAAATTCATAGCCATATTCATGGTGCAAATTTGGCTTTACTCAGCAGTGTTCGTTATTGTCTGTGTTAGTACAGTGGCATAAGCAGACCTTTTGTAATGTTTGACTGCTGCTGCTTTTAACTAAGACCTTGAAATTTTTGCAGCCATTCCAAGGCATCTCTTCCCGGCAGCAGCGACTGCTACAGTGCCCATTGGACAAAAAGGGAACTGCATGCCTGAAGATGCTGCATTTGGAGAGCATGACTATCGCATCAATTGCAGTGACAGTGTGGCAAGTATCACTCCAGAAAGAACACTGGCGCATGGAGGTGATCCTCCAGCATTCTTATCTGCAAAAAGTGCTACACTGCCGACATGTGTTGTTGTCTGCTCTAGTGCTGCGGATGATGATTTGCAAGACACTAGAATAAGTGCTCAGTCTATGTTGTCGCATGCACTTAGTGTTAAGATGTGCGCTGAAGCTGGACAAGACAGTACATCTTTTGTCAAAGGCATCATGGAAAATAGTCATGGTGCCAATGACCAAGGCATTTTATCTTGCACTGCACCTACACGTACGGATCTGCACAGTCAGCACAGTTTCACTACCAGTACTTCTCAGCGCCCCATCACACCAGACCATCAAATTTCACCGCAGCAGGTTAATGCCGAGATCTGTGATGAGCATGTTCACCCCGCTGAAGTTCTTTTTAAGTACTGTGGGAGGGACAACGACGAAAGTGCAAGTCCTCTGAAGCGCAACATTGCAGAGCTTCGTAAGAAGTGTGCTGACCTTCTAAAGAAAAACAAGAGGCTGCAAATGTTGCACAAAAAAGCAAAAGCTTGCATTCGAAGCCTGAAACAGCAATTGAAATCTCAACAGCAGAAACATGAAAGGTTTTTTAATGCAAGATTTTTGAATGATGACCAGAAGAAAGCGTTGACACGAC
Source organism: Hyalomma asiaticum (assembly GCA_013339685.2). Lineage (NCBI taxonomy): Eukaryota > Metazoa > Arthropoda > Arachnida > Ixodida > Ixodidae > Hyalomma > Hyalomma asiaticum. The sequence goes on along the minus strand of CM023486.1, from coordinate 526,165 downwards.
AGACCAGCAAGGGAAGCGTCTGGTCAGAAAAGACAATCAGGACAGCTCTCCAAATAAAGCACGCATGTGGGACCTCTGGCTACGAACTTTTAAGGTCGTTGTCATATCCTCTTCCTTCAAACAGAACCCTTGTCCGGAGGTTGCAAAATATTCGCTTTCTGCCAGGCATCCTTCATGAAGTCTTGATGTGCTTAGGCAAAAGGTGCAAGCTATGGATGACATTGAAAAAGACTGCGCACTTTTCATGGATGAAATGGAGATTGCACAAGCCTACGAGCATGACCGCTCGCTTGATTACCTCTTTGGCAGCACAACACTTCCAGACTCCCCTGATACTGTAGCAAACCATGCCCTTGTATTCATGGTGGGTGGTCTCAACAGTCGTTACAAGCAAGTTGTGGCATATCATTTCACAGGTAGGTCTGTTGATGCATTGCTGCTTAAGGATCTTGTCTTCTGCCTAATAGAAATGTTGCACAGCATATCGCTTAGGGTGCTGGTTGTAACCAGCGATATGGGATCAGCTAACCGGGCGGTGTGGCGTTTGTTAGGCTTGTCAAGCCACAGATGCTCAAAAACTGTTCACAGTATCCCACATCCTCACCTCGAAGGCAGGGAGCTCCACTTCATGGCTGATCCAGCTCATGTTCTTAAGAACCTTAGGGCTCAACTTCTTCGAGCAAGATGCTTTTACTTGGGAGACAACACAGTTAATGATCAAGGTCTCCCAGGGAGCAAAATTGATATTAATGATGTGCAAGCAGTCATAGATCATGACTCCGAAAATGATTTGAAGATTGCTCATGGGCTCTCTGCCATACACATCAGCACAGGGCACTTCACTACCATGAAAGTGAGTATAGCTGTTCAGTTTTTTCGTGAGGCACCTCCTGCGATTCGTTACCTCATTGAGAAGGGGCTCCTTCCAGCAGATGCCGAGGCAACTGCTTGGTTTTTTGAGCTTGTTTCAAGGTGGTACACCCTCATGTCCTCTCGCTATCCAGTCCCAGCCTTAAGTAAGATTGATCCATCCAAGTACCAGGGTGCTGTGGAGATACTGATGCTTGCACAGGACACACTTCGACACATGAAGATGGGGCCAACAGCACATTGGAAACCTTCCCAAGCCAGCCTTCTCATTTCTTCCTCAGTAGTGCTCAGCTTGCGTGGCTACAAGTACCTGCTGACAAGCCGCCTCATTCAGGATTGCCTCCAAAATATTTTCTCCATTGTACGCATGAGAAGTGCTAGTGAGAAGTGCTAGAAGTCCCAAGTGCTAATGATGTGAAGACTGCACTTAAGCTAATTTGTGTGGGCCAATTTTTACATACACCGAAATCATCAAGTTACGATTCTGATGATGGCTTTCACCTTGCTGACCTCATTGGGCCAAGCCTTGGAAAGAGCATTGAAGAGATCAGAGATGACGAAGAGCACTTGGAGGACCTCCTGCTGGAGGAAGTCTCACCTGTAGAATGTGACATCCTTGCTTATGTTGCAGGGTTTCTACTTAGGGCCATAATCAAAGCCACTGGTGAGTGCGAGCCTTGTACAGCAGTTCTTCTTGGTAGTGATCAATGCCACCACACACTCATTGATCTGAAAGAGTACGTGAAAGGTGCGAACAATCTGCTGAGACCCAGCAATGCTGTAATGGCAGTGCTAATTCGTTATGAAGAGCACTTTAAAGGATTTGTCTCAGAGGATGAAATTTTGGACCTCAAGGCGCCATTCCGAACAATAACGAGGTTTCTTGCTGAAAATGTTGAAGTTCACCTTGATGTGTGTGACTTCCATAAAGAAAAGGTTCAAAAGTTGCTTCTGGAACGCTATGTGCAATCACGACTTCGAATGCACCTTCATCAACAAAAGGCACGTAATGTTGAGACACATTCTAGTAAAACATGTGCTGGAGCAAGCCTTCAGTAGGTGTTAAATGAACCTGTTCAACAAGTGGCTAGTCTTTTAAAGCATCTGACAGTCATGCTATGGCTTCTAGCCTTTGTGCTCGATAGTGGACACACCATGGTGATTCTCCTGCTGCAGAAATTGTGCTGTTTGTTACCATTGTTCGTAGCACACCTTTAAGTCTATTGCCATCAGAATTAGTGTCTACGTGTTTGGTTGCATTTCTGTACATCTGTCCCAGATCACAATTGCTCTCCTAGTAACTGGTAATGTGGCATTTCTGTGATTCCATATATCAAATTGTTGAATTAGGAGAAATGTTATGTAGAAATATATAAGAATATTGTGAAGGCATGAACATTCATACAGTTTTAAGTGTGCTGAATAGTGATTTTGTTGTAAACACATAGGAAGAACATGAAGCGATTCTCTTCTAGAAGACATCTTGCCATTCTCTGTGCTTTCCTGGAATTTTCACTCCACTTGTGAGTCTCTTGCCCCGTTCATTGCGGTGATCGATATACAACCTCTCGAGACTCTTCCTGGTTCCTCTTCACCTGTGAGAATCACTTGAGATAGGGAGGAAATACATCAAGTGGTGGCAAGGATGCTGGGCTGTACTCCGCATTAAGTGACGGGTCTTTAAAGGACAGCTTTCAACATGTCCTGTACTGTAAGGTCAAACGAAGGATCGTGAATGTGGAATGCATCTTCAGTGTCAAGTTTGACCACCTTGACAACCACATCTCAAGTGTGGCCTCCCTCCATTTTGTTTGTGCTGCAGAGTGATAGTGACAACCTACATGTCCTCAATAGGCAGGCACTCCCCTTGTATCTAGATAATGCTGTGCCAGTTGAGTTCAAGGACACCAGGTTAAACACCAGGAGAAATGTCACTGAGGGCACCCGTCGGTACCCCCAGTGACGTCATTAGAGCTGTCGCTTTTCCAGATTCCCTCGTCCACACAGTGCAATAATATGTGGCTCACATATACACAACAGCCTGCACGACTGACCGGCATCATTTTCTGACTGTTGAAGAAGTGTTGTGGGGCTCCTTCTAGGTGTCCAAACTGTCAAGGACACCACCGTGCCATTTCCAAAGACTGTCTCCAGGTCAAGAAAGAGATCTTCACTCTAAAACAAATGGTGCAGCTCAGTGTACATAGAGGTTGCTGAAAAAGTCCATAGATGACGACGATCACCATCTAAGGTACTGATGATGGAAAATGTCAACCTTTCAAGAAAAGTTGCCTCATCAAGCAATACCATCGCTGCAAGTTTCGAACAAGTGAAATACCAATGTTGAAAGCGACAAAACTGGATCTCTCATCTGTGAATGAAGGGCCACCACTGACAGCTGCATAATCCATAGCAGAGCCACAGCAGAAGCCAGTATGGTAAGGTGCTGCATCTTAGGAGTCACAAGACACATATATGGCTCTTCATGGATGCCATTTTCATGTTGCTAAACAGCATGCACATCGAGATTAAAGCACTGAGGACAGATATAAGGCAAGCTTCCTGGGCTACCCGCCACCACCTGGTCTCTCAACCAGAAGCCGAGCTCCATACCTTTTTTAACCAAACAGTAACCACACATGGCAAATCAATAAGGACTTGCTTCACACCTGCTGTGAGATACTGATTTCCAACTACTGATAGTGATTTCCAGCACATGCTGCATGGAAACTGCATAAGCTTGCTCACCATTGCACCAGCAGGTCACAGAGGAATGAGCTGCATTTCAGGAACTCTCGTTTATGCGTATAAAGGAGCCTCCTTAGACTCAACCCTAGCCTTCAAGTACCTTCAAGGTTTCGCTGAGGAGACGCTACCCATTTTCACCGACTATGGTTGGGCGTCTCGGATCTACCAACGCATATGCCGACACAGCAGCCTGCAACCACTGTGGTGGTGCGGAATTTATCGCACATATTTTGTGCAAGTGCATGCAGGACAGTGCAAGAGACAATCCCTTTACAATGTGTTCAACCAGCTGGACGACTTACCTCTGCCAGAAGAGAATTCTGAGCCATAGACATGACCTCGCATTGCAGAAAAAAGGCTGTGAAAGCACTGCTGCTTTTGTGCGTGACCAACCTATATGAACAACTCTAACCAGAACACTCTTCCTGTGTGTGCATTTTATTTTTTGCCTTTTCTTTTTCTTTCTCTCTCTGTCTTGTTGTGGATGTTGTGGGTACATTTGTGCAAGAGCGAACATTGAGTGTTAGCTGAACCTGTGCAGTATGCTTTTTACAAGAGCTTAGTCGCATGAGAGGTTGTACCTCACAGTCAGATTGTGGATGCAAGACACGCCAGGATGACTGTTGCACTGCTGAAGTTGTGTTGTTGGACAGAATTATTGGTAGAAGAGTTATGTGTCTGTGCCTCTGTGTATAAACGCTATTAATGTGTACATGTTTTCTTGGATTTCTGCATTTATTTTGTCACACTTTTAAGTAGGCCGATCTCGCCGCACGATTTGTACTTAGACTTTCCAGAAACAGTGCTGCTGCCATCTTTGTTGTACTGTGAGCATTTACTGGTGAAGCTGTTTTTCTGCGTGCTCTTGGTATACTGGCACTTTGCGCACAATTTACGAACGCACTGAACAAGATAGTGTGCCTACTAGCCACCCTTCCCAACACCAAATATGTTGCGCCTCACATCCTTTGAGAACATGTGAAACCTGAGGCACTCTAGCTTCAGGCTGCTGTAAAATCCCACACGCAGCAAATGAACACTATCTCTCATCGTAATGGTGTCATTAAAGCTTGTTAACGCAGCTTGCCAATACACCTGGTATGCAGGTGAACGTACAGAGTATCTTGTACAAGTACAGGCATGTACTGCACCAGCCATGGCATAGTGAAACTTGTGGCGAGATCTGTGTATTGCTTTCTTGGTATTGTTGCACTTGAGTGGTACCCAATTTCAAACAGTCCAAGAAATGCAAATCTTATGCAGAAGTACGAGGTTGTGAACACATACTTTTTTGTTTGAGAGTTTTGTGTGTATGTGGTCTCATGTGTTTTTTCTTTCATGGACATTGTTAGTAGAATTTCATTGTCTGAAAAAAGTGGACATCAGATTCAGCCACCAACATTGTACAGCCACTAAACCAAACAGTGTCTTACCATGACCAGTGCTAGTTAACGAAAAATTTGTAAATGTGCAGTAGTATTTTGTCATGTACCAATGTTCAAATACATTTGTCATTCGATGTTCTCGTCTAGTTGCTGTAACATCTACATTGTCAATGTGGTTGTTGTGTACTGTGCAGTGAATTGGAATGAACAAACATGCTTTGAATAAATATTCTGATGCGTGCCTGCTCATTTGTACAATCTTTTTCCTATCAACTTTTATACTTTTCTCTTGAGGTGGCTAACATTTGTTAGCTGAACAAAAGGCAAGAGTTGACTGCCCCATGCTGAAGTAGTTGGATAGTTTTCTTCTAAGAGTGTCTGGATGCCATCTTCGAACTCTGCATGGCATTTTTTGGTATGAAGTGAATATTCTAGCTGGTAATATATTTAGTCCAATGCACAGCTTGAACAGCCACTGTACAGTGCACTAAAGCTAGATATAGCTGTATATGGCTATGCATGAGGGTCATCAAGAAAATATGAACTGTCTGGGTATAAAAAATCAGCATTTATTGGAAAAAAAATTATCTTGTACACAAAGCTTTCTGCACTTCCCTAGGTAACAGTCTTTATTCGAACACTTGTATCTGGTCCCAAGCCGTGGTGTTCGTTCACTGCGCTGTTCCGCTGCCAATTAATGAGGCAGGTAATCATTCCGTCTCCTAAGAAACTCAGTTTGGGAGAGAGGTGATATTGGCTAAAGGCAAGGTTCAGACTATATATAGTATAAGAAATTTGTGATCCAGACTGATCCATTATGGGACACAATTCAACAAGAAAAGCTCTATCCCATCTTGGATGGCCAACCATAGTTTTTTAAAACTCGCAAAAATTTGCACTGATCATTGTCCATTTTGGCATGAAATTACGGAAGGATCATGTTCAGTCTTCATTAAGTGGGTTGCTATGATATTTCGTGTTATGTGTTTGAGTGAAGCTATACCCGACTTGATGAACTGGCAAAAAAAAGAGTTCAACATTGGAATTCTGAAGCCCATGACCAGATACAACAAATGCCTGAATGCACAGAAGTAAAGGAAGCTTTATGTATGCCACAGGTATTTTTCTGATAAATATTGTGCGTTTAATTTTTATTTGTGGTTGCCCTCATTAATTGCATCAGCATTTAATAGCTAAGTTAAATTTTTCGTTAGCAATGAATGGTTGACACTTTTATCAAAATTAAGTGTAAACCAGTTCTAGTTACTTCAGCAGTAGTTCTTGAAAAGCTGAATAGAGTTCTTAAACACGTGCTTAAGTTATTGCATCAGTAGTTTCAATGACCACTGTTATGAAGTGTAGATTTAGTTTTTTTTTTTCAGGGCATAAGAGACAGAGCCAGTGATGCTTTCATTGAAGTGAAACAAAACGGCATTTTGTGGAAGCCACTGACAAAACACTTTACTCGAGATCCTCTACAAATGCATTTCTATTTAGGGCACAAACGTATAGCATGCAACGATGAATGGAAACTTAGACATGCAGCAAGTTGTTACAAATGAAAGCCCAAATGAATTTGTTCTAAGGAAAGCTTACATTGCAATATGAAAATTGGCAGGTTTGGAAACACAAGTCTAGGTTTTGATCTTCCTGCAATTCCAGCGTTGGCGCTAACTACGAGGCGAATTGGTGACATCACTGACGCAATTTGGTTAACAACTGTAAGCTCATCGCATAGTACAGCAGCTTACATCGAAAGGTTATAACTGTGAATATCATTCTGAAAATCATGATTCTGAAAATCATTTTTCTTCAACTGCTAAGCATCATTAAAAATGGCAGGAATTCCTTAAGAATTCCTGTTTACTATTGAATTTGCTAAAGTGAGTAGAATATGATGATATACACAGCCAACATCAACAAAATCTCAAACATTGCGTTCAGGTTATGGGAATGTCGAAGCGTGAGCAAAGTGCAGTGCAACTTATTTTGAAGAAACAAAAAAGCACATGCAACGCAAACAAGGAGAGCTACAAATGTACACACACGTAGGAACTGCTGTACCAACGTACCAAACTGGTTAACCAACATGCCCAAACTGCCACATAACTACTTTTTCAAGGTAACCTCAAAACAGCACTTATAAAGCTTTTTTGGCTGAATAGATGAAAGCTGGTAGCAATGTGTTGGCTTGTATGACCAAACTACACGCCAGAACAATTGCAGTGCTGCTTTCTGTGTACGATGACGTGTCAGGTTATGGAAAAGACAGGTTGCCAGAAAAAAAAACTGCACATTCACTTCACAGCTGTGAAGTTATGTTGAAGCATTAGTGACGTAAAAAAACTGCACATAATGCGCATTCACTTCATCACAGCTGTGAAGTTATGTTGAAGCATTAGTGACATGACGACTAAGTTAATTGGTGCCATTCTGTAATAGAATATGTGTGTCTGTGCGCACGCACGTGTGTGCGTGTGTGTGTACTCGACTTCAAATCCCGGGGGAGGCGGCCGAATTTCGATGGAGGCAAAATGCTGGAGCCGCGCTTACTGGGATGACAGTGCCCGTTCAATCACGGGTGATCGAAATTTCCAGAGTCCACCACGATGGTATGCTCGATGATGGTATCATGGTTGTGGGGCGTAGGACCCTAGAAACTATTATTGTGTGTGTGACACGATACGCACGCGCATGTTGATTCAAGAACAAGGGCAAGAGTCCGGTTTCATAGATAGATGCGGAGTTTCCACAGGTACCTTTCTAGAAATTCTTTCCATGTACTTAACGTCAACGATAGTTGGATACAGAGAAGGCGTGTTTGTGCAAAAATCAGGAATTTGTATAGGTTCAAAGGTCGCCCCTATTCTAAGTGATCTGTACTTGAGCAAGTTTGACTGCCGTTTAAAAGAGGCGTTAGGGGACCGCATCATCAGGGTATTTCGGTATGCGGACGAATACCTGGTACTTTCTAGTAAGAATGATTTTGAATCAGTCGTCACCTATGTAAGCGATCAATTTAATCTTAATGGAGATGGTCTAAGGTTCACGAAAGAACTACCGGTGAGAAACGTAATACAGTTTTTAGATATCTCTTTGTCATTTGAGCAGAATCACGTGTGTTGGCAGTATTCCCCTAGAGCATCTAAGCCGTTGTTAAACTTTGACTCCAAGCATTCCAAAGTAGTAAAAAACGGAATAGCCTTGTCCTGTTTAAAGTCAGCCCTATCAAAGTCGTGCGTGCACCGTTTGACCATTAGCTTTAATGCGCAGGTCGAGCGCCTTTTAGATGCAGGTTACCCTAGACTAGCCATAGCCACAGTATCAGAACATCTTAAGAAGTCGATTTCGACCGGAACTAAAGCTGCAGCAGAGAGTAACATTAACAAGAAAAAGGTCGTGAGTATTCCGTATATCCACGCAGTTTCGCACAGGCTTAAGAAAGTAGGAAGTAAATATGGGGTTAATGTTGTGTTTACGGCTCCCAATAAGTTAGGAAGGGTTTGTGCTGCCGTGCATAGAAGAAATGAGCAGATGGAAGGTAAGAAGCGAACAGATATCTGTCCGGTTAAGCACTTAGCCAAGAACAATTTCACCGACTGTCGCATAGGTGTGGTGTATAAGATTCCTTTTAGCTGCGGAAGTTTTTATGTAGGACAAACCGCGCGTTGTATTAATCAAAGATTAATTGAACACAGAAGGTCGCTATCAGGTGGGACGCCGTCCAATCTATCCTTGCACTGCCAGGTCTGTAGCTGCATGCCCGAGTTAGACAAAACCGAGATCCTGTACAGGCATAGGAACGAAGATACGCGTTTATTGGTTGAGGCCTGGCATATTAGTATTAGTGGAAGTGCATGCGTGAGTCAACCGTCGATTATCTTAAACAGAGAGGAGATAGAGTGTCTTAGCAGTTGTCTATCGCGTAGAACGGCACGTGTAACAGTATGACAGGTGGCGCTACCATTCCGAGCATGCGCAGATAAGCTGTGTGTCTTCTTTCTTTTTCGCCTCTGTGCTGTGCTTCAGTTGTTAGTCGGCGTTCGTGGTGTTCACTGCTCTTCTTGTGTCCGTGTCCTGCACGCCTCTTCTTTTGATTATGGAATGTTACCAACTCGCTCAACTTTCTGTCCTTTTGAACTTCATTTCTAGTACCCTGAGCCCTTTTCCGTGTTCTCCTACTTATCTGCGCAATCCTGCGTCTTTAGCCTCTTTAATTGCTATTTGTATGTTTCGCGCTAGAACTATGTCGTGGTTCAAACGCAATAATATCATTCCGATGGAAATTCAGATGTTGTGCGGTTTTCTTCTTCCTTCTACGGGACACGCGAACAGGATTTGCGCGATTATTTCAGCCGAAGCATGGCGGCAAGTCAGATTTTTTCGCCAATGTTTAGAAGCCAGCTGCGCCACCCGGGGAGACCGTCAAAGGAACCGCACTTGCGCCAATTGGTTGAAAGTTTCCGAGCAGCACGCGGAGTTTTTGTGGCGGACTAAGCTACCGGATCTACTGCAAAGTAAGAGGAATTCTTTTTCTACTAAATCACCGTCGGAAAAGGTAATGATTCTCGGAGACGCCGTTTTGGACGAGAAACACAAGAAAATTCTAGAATTAGGCCCTAAGCACTGTTTTCATCCTAACCTAAAAGAAGTTGACGTTTTAAGCTTACCTCGATCTATAACTAAGGTTATTCCGGAAGTTGAACGGTCTCGTTGTATTTCAGATTGCTTCGCCAGCATCAAGCATTCGAACGATCCCGTTAAGGCCTCTGACCCTATCCGACCGGTGGTAAATTACTGTGTAGAACATAAGCTTCGACCTGTTTTATCCGATAAGGAAGGTTGTTTTGTAATAATGCCGAATAGCACTTTTTCAGATAAAGCCTCAGCAGCTATTGAAAAGAATTTTAGACCTGTGAAACTGAAACCTTCTGTAGTAAAACAACGAGCTGTCGATCTCCTGTTGAAACATAATCTAGATAAGGTAGCTTCCAGTGTTAAAAAGGCTAAATTGCTCACCTTAGAATTATTTTTCTCGGCGAAAACCCATAAGCCAGAAATTCCTTTTCGCTCGATTGTATCAGAGTCAGGGACTTGGCAAGTTTGTGTAGCTAGCTATTTGCAGAAGTGCTTGACATCCTTAAGTTTTCCTGACCCCTTCCGTGTATGTAATTCTCAGGCTCTAGTTCAGTTGTTAACAGAGGAAAATCCTGGCCACTGCACAGCGTTTAGCATGGATGTAGAGGATCTGTATTACTCGTTGCCCCATAAAGGTTTATTAAACTGCGTGAAAGAATGTATTCAAGAACAAGGGCAAGAGTCCGGTTTCATAGATAGATGCGGAGTTTCCACAGGTACCTTTCTAGACATTCTTTCCATGTACTTAACGTCAACGATAGTTGGATACAGAGAAGGCGTGTTTGTGCAAAAATCAGGAATTTGTATAGGTTCAAAGGTCGCCCCTATTCTAAGTGATCTGTACTTGAGCAAGTTTGACTGCCGTTTAAAAGAGGCGTTAGGGGACCGCATCATCAGGGTATTTCGGTATGCGGACGAATACCTGGTACTTTCTAGTAAGAATGATTTTGAATCAGTCGTCACCTATGTAAGCGATCAATTTAAACTTAATGGAGATGGTCTAAGGTTCACGAAAGAACTACCGGAGAGAAACGTAATACAGTTTTTAGATATCTCGTTGTCATTTGAGCAGAATCACGTGTGTTGGCAGTATTCCCCTAGAGCATCTAAGCCGTTGTTAAACTTTGACTCCAAGCATTCCAAGTAGTAAAAAACGGAATAGCCTTGTCCTGTTTAAAGTCAGCCCTATCAAAGTCGTGCGTGCACCGTTTGACCATTAGCTTTAATGCGCAGGTCGAGCGCCTTTTAGATGCAAGTTACCCTAAACTAGCCATAGCCACAGTAGCAGAACGTCTTAAGAAGTCGATTTCGACCGGAACTAAAGCTGTAGCAGAGAGTAACATTAACAAGAAAAAGGTCGTGAGTATTCCGTATATCCACGCAGTTTCGCACAGGCTTAAGAAAGTAGGAAGTAAATATGGGGTTAATGTTGTGTTTACGGCTCCCAATAAGTTAGGAAGGGTTTGTGCTGCCGTGCATAGAAGAAATGAGCAGATGGAAGGTAAGAAGCGAACAGATATCTGTCCGGTTAAGCACTTAGCCAAGAACAATTTCACCGACTGTCGCATGGGTGTGGTGTATAAGATTCCTTTTAGCTGCGGACGTTTTTATGTAGGACAAACCGCGCGTTGTATTAAGCAAAGATTAATTGAACACAGAAGGTCGCTATCAGGTGGGACGCCGTCCAATCTATCCTTGCACTGCCAGGTCTGTAGCTGCATGCCCGAGTTAGACAAAACCGAGATCCTGTACAGGCATAGGAACGAAGATACGCGTTTATTGGTTGAGGCCTGGCATATTAGTATTAGTGGAAGTGCATGCGTGAGTCAACCGTCGATTATCTTAAACAGAGAGGAGATAGAGTGTCTTAGCAGTTGTCTATCGCGTAGAACGGCACGTGTAACAGTATGACAGGTGGCGCTACCATTCCGAGCATGCGCAGATAAGCTGTGTGTCTTCTTTCTTTTTCGCCTCTGTGCTGTGCTTCAGTTGTTAGTCGGCGTTCGTGGTGTTCACTGCTCTTCTTGTGTCCGTGTCCTGCACGCCTCTTCTTTTGATTATGGAAGTCATGTAGGCTTCCTAACGAGCGCGAGATAAGGGCGCATCCTAACAAGCACTAGGGTCTTTAGAATTACGCATCTATGTATTTTCTACTAAAGGAACACACCGTCCAATACATACGTATTGATGTTGCGCCTCAGATATGCGTAATATTTGCTTTTTCGCCGACTGTGTTCAGAAGTATGAAGGTAGCCACCAGTTCAAGCTGGGTGGTCGTTGAGGAGCAGCACCTTTCGCAGCAGGACACACACACACACACACACACACACACACACACACACACACACACACACACACACACACACACACACACACACACACACACACACACACACACACACACACACACACACACACACACACACACACACACACACACACACACACACACACACACACACACACACACACACACACACACACACACACACACACACACACACACACACACACACACACACACACACACACACACACAGAGACAGACAGACCAAAATTTCTGCATTGAAGTATCCCAAGAAAGACTATCGTCTTTAAAAAAGAAAGGAAGGACGCGCATTGTCAACAACTACGTGGGATGGCCGGACGAACACGGCGGAAACTGCCACGACGCAGTCGAGGCGATTAGCCATGCCTTTCTGGTATGCGCAATCGGCAAAACTGCTGCATAGTGGACATTTTGAAATCCATCGCACCGCAGTTGGCGAGACCGGGCAGCGGGTACCTTTTCTTAAAGACATCGGCGACCCGGCCACCCAGACTGCTTGGCCACGCTTCCGTAGCAGACCAAAGGGCCCCGAGTTCGAATGCTCGAGTGCTTGAGTAAGTCTGAGGGGTGCCAGCATTGCGTTGCTGCTTGTGGTCTGGCGTATACGGGACGTGAAAAGCGCAGGATATGGCTGTCGCCGTGTGCCGGCCTCAAACAAGAGAATGTGGTTCGGGTTCGTTGGAAGGTGCAGAGCCACGTGGTGGACATGCGCGGCAGGAGGCCACCATTGTTGGAATTCGTTGTGCAGCTGGGAACAGACTAGCTGGTAACGGGGAACCGGTTTGGCAGCCCCGGGGAAAAGAGTAGTTCAGGCAGAATGGCGAGGAATGTCTGTAGTCACCAGCTGGTTAGGCTGGGGTTTGGCGCCCTCGCACCCCGCGGAGCGTCTTTTAAAAAGCACATGTGAGCAAGGAGTGGAGGCCAAGTTTATTGTTCACGTGTTGTCTTTTGTTGTCAGTGTGGTGGTCATGCCTGGTGCGTTTCCATGTAGCTTTCGGTGTGCTCGTTGCTATGCGGGGTTCTGTTTGTTTGTTTGATGCCCGTATGTTGCTAGGGGTTTGGCAATGTCCTTGACATGCCGTGTTAGGCATGTGGGGTTCTGTTTGTGTGAAAGATTGTGATCGGTTGTGAGGGATTCGGGGGCGAAGCCACCGGTGTATATAAGGTGGCCCCTTTTCCCTGGCATGACGTTGAGAGCGGAGGTTCGGGCTTCAGCCTGGACAGACGCTTTTTGGCGCAGTGAAATAAAACGTTCCGTTCACCGGCCTACGACTCTCCCTTTCGCGCTGCCACCGTGCACTCAGGTGATCGAGGGGCGCCGACAACGCATCTTTTCTTCAACATCTTCCCTTCACCAACCAAAGGGAAAATTAACTGGCGCAGTCGACTCCAGGATCGGACAGCCCGCAGCGAAGAAGACGTTTGCAGCTCGGTGGAGGTGAGCTGGCGTCGTCGTCACCATTGCGCCGACTTTGAAGAGTTTGTGCACCACTGCAAGAACGGCACGAGAAGTGCCCAATTTCCAGCTTCCGAACGACTGAGGGTGCTGGCATACCTCGTGGGCGAGAAGGAAGCTGCCTGAAGACGCCCGCAGCGGACTCCTCGGGCGCGCGGTCGAGCAAGGACGAGGCAAGGCACGGCTGCAAGCGGCGGACATGTGGTCAGCTCTTCGGTGAGGGGAGCCACGGCGAAAAGGCAGCGACGGTAGAAGAAAGCCTTGGCGCCGTGAATGAGGCGACGGTGTTGGAACACCGAAGACGAACTTTGTTGCCGCGCGACAACAGTGCTGCTGTGCGGGTAGGTGATCCTGCATTTCGTCGCCACGCCGAGATTTGCCCAATCCATCGTGAGCCTGGACACTTGCGAGACGAGGCTCGACGAAGACTGCAAGCCAAGGAGCCAGAGGTGCAACCGGCAACGAGTGTCGCTGCACACGGTGAGACCCATTTCGTGCTTTCTTTTGGTTCTCGAGTGAATGCAGTTCCGTTCCGGCACTCTCTGGGAGCTTGGCGACATGGACGATAGTGATTAGGGCTCGTATGCTGATATGAGCAGTAATAAGATGGGTCGTACACATGAGCTGCAGCTCGAAATCGAAGCACTTAAGCTCCAGCTTGAGATCGAGAAGCTGAAGACTGCGCGCTTTTTGCAGAACGCAGCACATGCATGGAGCGAGACGAGCGGGTTAGGCAGGTATGCCAAAGACATAAAGGCTGTTCTTGCCCCCATGCCCGCTGATGATACAATAATCCCCGCATGGTTTAAAAAGGCCGACTCACTGCTTAAGTAGCTCGAAGTACCAGAGGAAATGCAGGGCTCTCTCATACTGCCTTTCCTCACCGAGAAGGTCAGGACGTCTGTGGTCAGTCTCAGTCATTGACTGCACTTTTTCGTATGGGGAACTTAAGGGAAAAATGCTGAAGGAGCTAAAACTGACCCCGACAGAGTACAGCAGGTGCTTCCTAGAAATCAAGAAGGAAGTACGAGAACAGAGCTGCGATCTTACGAAGCTCACAGGCCTGTTTGGCAAGGCGGTAACAGCCGATGTTAGGTGCGTTCCTCTCGGCCTGCCGTGTCCCTCAGGGAATACTCAGCTTGTATCGTTGCTCTGTGCGGTGACTCCTGAATTGACTACTAACGCAGATGTGCTGCTGACTCCGGGCGACCATGGAAGTCCTTATCTCGCCATGTCGCTGTCAGAGCTTAAGTTTGAAGGCAGCAACCGCAGCTTAGCAGAGAGATCGACAGAGCAAGACGTTCTTGTTATAAGTTGAAATGAGGTACATTCCGCTACCCCTTTTTGTGACGATAACAAAGCGTGAGACGCGGTCCGCGAGGAACCGGACAAAGGAGGGGAGCTCAACGTGTGTTTCGAAGCGGTGTTCGAGCAGGCGCATAAACGTGGGGTGGAAGTAGGCATCGCGAAGTCCGGACAGGTAGAAGCTGACCCGGCTTCAGACGACAGAGAAGAGTCCAGCGTAGCTAAAGTGGGCGTCGCCGGAGACCCAGCGCAGGTATGTAGCCTATTGGAAAAGGAACGGCCTATACCATTTGGTGCAAACGCTTTTGCAAAAGAGCGAGTGCATGACAAATCGTCGGAAGAGGCACACCATGCGTTTGACGTGGTAGGAAAGGCCGTCGCGTGGATGCTGACCTTGGCAGCGCCATTTTCGTGGTCAGGGAAAGCGATCGGCGGTTGCCCTTCTCGGGAGGAGGACGGAGACCAGCGCCGTGTTACTGTTCGCAGTAAGGGTCAAGCGCCAACGAGGCAGAAAGGTCTGCAGCCGAATGGGGTGCGTTTGGGACAGTGTGGATAAAGGAGACGTTCGGCAGGTATATTTACGGCACAAAGGTCAGGATTAAAACTGACGGCAACCCCCTAACGTTCCTGGCCCGCTCAGCTCCTCTCAGTGCATCCCCCACATGTTAGGCATGCAAATGGAAATATGTGGCAATTGTCCGTGTCGACAGGGCAGCCAATTCCCTTTCTCCCATATTTCGTTTTAGGGGCGAAGCTCCTTAGGGCATAGGCTAGTCCGGCGTCGTTGTCGTCGTAGCCACCTCTAGGTCTCAGAACGATCACGAAATGGTGCTGCGGTGCGGCGCGCCGGGAGGCTCGCGCTCGCCCTCGGCGCGTGCCTCCCGGCGCGCGAGCTCTCTCACTCTTCCATCTGCTGTCTTGTGAGAGAGAGAGAGAGCGAAAGGCGCGCGTTGACTATGGAAACGCTCTTCGATGAACGCTCTACCAGCTCGCAAAGAAGGAGAACGCGCCCGCACCCGCGAGAGACAACAATGACGCAGGCAGCGTCTTCTAGCGAGTTTCTCGACTTATAAATACCGACTGATCGCGCTGGAGAACCGTCCACCGGCCACCCATATATATATATAGGCACTGGATCTTGACTTGCAATGAAGTGCCGGTGGGAGATTTCACTTGTGCGTAGTTGAACCATAAGGACTCGTAGCGTGCGCGTTAACTAAATTAATCCGGAGCTGCGTGCTCTAGTGTGATAGGAGAGCGCTAGGTGGCGGCTGTGGATTCACAGCTTTTTGCTAGGCTTTTTGCTAGGGCGCCGGCGTGAGCGGATGTGTTTTTCGAGGTCTCCGGAACGACAGCGGCAGATAAGTTTCATTGCATGCATTGAGCTTGCTTTTCTAGTATAGGTCATTAGCATAAACTATATTTGTGGTTATTAGTTGGTACGGTTTCTTGGGTGTCAGTAACTTGTTTTTGGGTTTTTTCCTTTCCGTTTTCTTCCTCCACGTGGCTGAGGTGCACGTATGCCCACCACGAGTGTTTTGAAGTGTGGGCTATTCATTGAGTTTTTGGGTACGTATTGTCTTAGCGAAGTGTTTGTAGTACCGAGGTTATTAGTTGGTACGGTTTTTTGGAGGGGTCAGTAACTTGTTTTTTCGGGTGTTTTTTCTTTCCTTTTTCTTCCTCCACGTGGCTGAGGTGCACGTGCACCCACAACGAGTGTTTTGAAGTGTGGGCTATCCATTGAGTTTTTGGGTACGTATTGTCTTAGGGAAGTGTTTGTAGTACCGAGGGCCTTCGTTCTTTAGATAGTGTAACTCTTGTGCTACGAGCGGTCATGGTCAAAAATACCGCAAAGTGTTCAGGGTGCGGGGCAGCTATGAAAATGGAAGTTTGTGCGGAAGAGAAGGCAGAAGAAGCTGACGCAAAATGTAGACAGTGCGAGATCGAGGCAAAAATGGAAAAAATGAAGCCTGCTCAGAGCGGACTTATGGACAGAATCACTGAGCTTGAAAATGCGTTGGCAAAAGAGCGTGAGAAAACGCAGGCCATGGGGGAGAGGCTTAGGTTAGCAGAGGAGGAACTAGCCATGGTAGTTAAGGTGAACAAAGAAGCAAACAACAGCGAGAATAGTGCGGCGCCGACCTCCAGCGCGGGGGGGGGGGGGGGGGCGGCAGAAAGAACAGGGTGTGAAAAACGCAGGTGCAAAGAGCGCGGGGCACAGCTTTCAGGTAGTAGCTTCGCGGGAGAGAGTAGACAATGCAGCAGCTGGGACTCAGGCTAAACACCCAGATAGTAGCCAGGTGCAGGTGACTCCAGCTGGAAAACCTCAGGGGGTTATCATAGCTGGGGATTGCAATTTAGTTCGATGCGCCGAGGCACTCAAAAAGAGGGTGAAAGGCGACGAACGAGTGTTGGTAGGGATGTTCCCAGGACATAGGCTGGGTTCAGTCATGAGGCAAGCAAGAGAAAAGGTCAGGTCTGGAGCTCACGGACGCAACCTCGTGATGATTGCGGCAGGGCTAAACGACGTCCTCAACAAAGAATCGTCAGGATTAGCCACGACTTTGGCAAAAGGCGTCGACGACATGTGCGCCATCTCCCCCCAGCTGCAGATAGTAGTGTGCATGGTACCGGAAATACCAGTGCGTGACGGCAACCTCCAAAGAGCGGTTGTCGATGCAAACAAGGAGATATGGCGTACGAGTCGAGAGAAGGGTTTCGAAGTAGTGGAAATAAACAGGGAGGTGCATAGGTGGGGGGGGGGGGGGGGTTCCAAAGAGACAGAATTCACTTCGATAGGAGGCTTCGTCATGAGGTGGGTTGGCGGCTTGCAGGACGTGCAGTACCTTTTTTGGGGGCACGCGGGCCCTTCGGAGTCCGGGGTAGCAAGGAACAAAGGGAACAACCAGGAAGATTTTCCGGCAGGCAGCACTGAGAAATGCCAGAAAAGAGGTAAAAGGAAGAAAAGAGCGGAGGCACGTGTAGCAATTAGTTACATAAACATGCAGGTTGGCAGAAAAAAGGCAAAATGGTTAATGATTGAGGAATAGTTAAACATAGAAAACATAGGTGTTTATGCAGTCAGTCGAACACACCTTAGAGACCTGGAAGAACCACCTAATATTGACAATTATGTTTGGGAAGGGCGCAACAGGATCATATCAGAAAGAAAACGTGGGGGTGTTGGAATGCTTATTCATAGCGGAGACAAAAGGGAGAGAGTAAAACAAACGTGTTCAGAGCACCTCTGGGTTTCGGGCTCGGTAGGTGGAAAGAAAACGTGGCTAGGTGTAGCTTACATGTGGACGGGAAATAACTGTAAGGAAAAGAATCTGGAGATAAAGCATTGCATAAACACCGATATTAAAGAATTTGGTCATGGGGCTGAAATCATCCTCCTAGGGGATATGAATGCCCACATCCACGACCTTGACGGATATACAGACACCAATGGGAGGTTATTGCTCGATCTTTGCGAGCACCATAGTCTTGTGATAGTTAACACAGGGCCCAAGTGTGATGGACAGATCACGTGGGAGGTCAGAAACAGACAATAGAACATTGATTATTGTCTTATGACGGAAGGAATCTATGAAAAACTGAGAGAAATGAGAATAGACGAGGACGGGATGAACAGCTTGGGTAGTGATCATAAACGCATAACGTTACAACTGAGATATAAAACTGAAAATAATAACGCAGAGTCGAAGGTTGGCAGCTCGTATTTAAATGACAAACAAATAAAGAATATAGCCGCAAGAGTAGAGGAAGAAATATGCAAAATACGAGGCAAGGACTGGGGGTATAATGAGCTAGTTCATGTAATGACGAAAGAAATAAGAGAAGAAAACTGTTTGCTGGAAAGGAAAGAGAACGCCGAAAAGGTGGTGGAACAGGGAAATCCGGGAAGCGATCGAAAAGCGACGTAAAGCCTAAAGGGAGCACAGGCACGCAAAAAGGGAGAAGCGGCCGCAAGTGGAAGTCACGGAAAGATGGGAAATATATTTAGAGAAAAAATCTATTGTACATAAATTGGTCGAGGCAAAAATTAAAGGTGAAAGCGAACACTGGGTGACAGAAATTCATGACAAAAAGAAGGGCGCGCCTAGGATATTTTGGAACCACATAAAAGCGCTAGGTAAAAAGTCTGCCACATTGCAACAGCATATTGTTGATGAGAAAGGAAATCAATTGGAAGGGTACGAAGCGTTGGGTTACATCCAGAAGGTAACAGCCGGTTCGTTTAAAAAGATCGTCCAAGAGATTCCCCCAGTGGATAAAACCATGACGGAGAGCGAAACTAAGGAAGAGCTAGAACTTGAGAATTTCAAATGGAAAAAGGCCGAAGGAATAATTCCAAAGCGCACTGCCCTGGGTTTAGATGGGGTCCCCGTTAGCCTCATTAACGAATTAGGACAGAACACTAAAGAAGCGCTATTGAAAGCCGTAGAAAAATGCTTACAGAAGAGGCAAATACCGGACAGTTGGCGAAAAAGCAGAATGAACTTAATCTATAAAGGCAAGGGGGAAAAGAATAACATTCGCTCGTATAGACCGCTAACCATTACATCGGTACTATACAGGATGGCTATGCAAGCAGTAAAATTAAAAATAGAAGCATGGGCAGAACGTAACAATATTTTGGGAGAACTTCAGTATGGATTTCGAGTATACAGGCGTTTAGACGATAACCTATTTGTTCTTACTCAGTGTATAGAAATATCTAAAATAGAAAGGAGGCCGTTGTATGTGGCTTTTCTAGACATCACTGGAGCGTATGACAATGTTAATCAGGAAATATCGTGGGAAATTTTGGAAGGAATGGGCATAGGCGATGAATGTGTACAGCTTTTGAGGGAAATATATCGAGAAAATACAGTTTGCATAGAATGGGAAGGAATCAGTAGCAGAGAGAACGTTGATATCAGCAAGGGGCTGAGACAGGGATGTCCTTTGTCGCCGCTGTTATTCATGCTGTACATGGTTAGAATGGAAAAAGCGCTAGGAGATAGCAACATTGGTTTTAATCTGTCACACAAACAGGGCGGCGTGATGATTGAGCAGATGCTTCCGGGTTTATTTTATGCTGATGATATTGTCTTATTCGCGGACAGTCGAGATGATATACAACGGCTGGTGAATATATGCGGTAAGGCAGGCGAGGCTCTAGGACTGGGATTTAGTGTAACAAAATGCGGACTGATGGTATTCAATGATCCCAACGACCAGGCGGTATCCATACAGGGCCAAGAAATACCGAGAGTAAGCGAATACAAGTACCTTGGCGTATGGGTAAATGAGGGTGATAGATACATGAAGGTAAACGAAAAAGCCTTGGCAGCAAAGGGAAAGAGCAATGCAGCAATAATGAAGCCCAGAGCGTTATGGGGACACAATAGCTACGAGTTGCTTAGGGGTCTGTGGAAAGGGGTAATGGTATGGGGCCTTACATTTGGGAACTCAGTGGTGTGCATGAGGCCAGAGATACAATCAGGAATGGATGTGAATCAAAGAACTGTGGGACGCCTCGCGTTGGGTGCCCACGGGAAAACGACAAACGAGGCTGTAAAGGGCGATATGGGATTGGCGAATTTTGAGGCAAGGGAAGTAAGTGCAGGGCAAAATAAGGTTTGAAGAGAGCCTAAGGAATATGAAAGAGAGTAGCTGGGCAGTGAAGGTGTTCCGCTATTTATATAGAAAGAGGGTTGACACGCAGTGGAGAAAGAGAACTAGGAGGCTCACCAGTAAATATACGGCTCTAAGAGAACTGACAACAAGGAGCTTAAAGGGAAAAGTCAGAGAGGCGGAAAAGATTTACTGGAGGGCAGCGATGGAAAAAAAACCGATTCTGAATAACTACCGAGAGGGCAAAAACGAAATAAAGAGGGAGGCATTTTATGATAATTCAAGAGGCAGCGCTTTATTGTTTGAAGCGAGATCGGGCTGCCTTATAACGCGTATTTATAAAGCGAAATTCAGTAAAGTAGAAGAAAAATGCACATGCTGTGAGGAAGATAGGGAAACGACGAAGCATGTTCTGATTGAATGCGGAAATATCCACCCAGGTGTACGTTTGGGCACCACCCTACAAGAAGCCCTGGGTTTTAGGGCGAACGGCGGGAAGCTGACCATAGCCGCGATTGAAATATGTAAGAGACGGTTAGAATACTGGTGGCAGAAAACTAGAGAGAACGGACAAAAATAATTATAGGGAAAAATATGGACTTTCTACCATAAGGGCCAGGGAACTGGGCTAAGAATTTCCGTTTTTGCTATAGTATGATCGATTTGACTGAAGTAAATTTAAAAGGCATGAGGAAGATTTAAAGAGAGAGAGAAAAAAAGTTCTACGAGCCTGGTGGCGGACATGTCACCGCCCCCTTACAAAGGGGACGCTCATAGCATCCATCCATCCATCTATATCCACGGAGTGAATGATGATGAGTGGGGCGACGCTTCCGTCCGTCCGTCCGTCTGTCTGTCTGTCTGCCCGTCCGTCCGGACAGTTGCGGACAGATGAAGGGGCAACGGAAGCCACGGCTTATGTAAACGGTAACCACCACGGCTCACGACCAACGAAGAAAACACGGCTCCAGTACGAAAACGGAACATCACGGCTCCCGAATACAAAATTTGCTCCCTTTGAGAATGCTTGGAGAACCAGAGAGAGCTCGAAATGTGTCTCACAAGATAGGACAATCTTGTGGTGCGTGATGTGAAAAGTTCAAGTGAAGTTCTTGCCTGTATATGTCCGCGCGTCGCGCTATGGGGGTATAGCCTTCCAGTTTCGTACTGTTCAAATATTCATGTGTCCTTGCAAACATAACGGGGCGTATACGACGACCCTTTTTTCGCCCAAGGCTTACTTCGCTGCCATGTGAGGTATACCTCAGTCGAGGCCTCGCATATGAATAGCAGTGGAAGCTCGTGTGCGAGCCAGCCGTCGATTAGCTTAAATAGAGAAGAGATAGAATGTCTGAACAGTTGTCTCTCATGCAGACTAGCACGAGTACCCGTTTGACAAGCCACCTTTCCTAAGCATGCGCTGATAAGTTGTGTATCGTCTTTCTTTTTCTTATCTGTGACCTTCTGCAGTTGATAGTCGGCATTCATGTTGTCCACTCCTCTTCCCTTGTGCTCGCGTTTTGCACTCCTGTTCTTTGTATTATGAATCCTTACCAAGTCGCTGAGCTTTCTGTACTTCTTACCTGGTCTCCACTCTTAATAACCCTTTCTATTTTCGAATGTAAATAATGACGCAAACGAGTTTGCCCACTGTTTCTTGACAACACGGCTGTTCGTTGGACATGTGACTCAAACAGGCAGTCCCGGCCAATGTCGCAATGTTAACTCTGTGCCCCGCCGAGGAATCCCATCTGGACGTACCTCTACCTCTACCCTTAAAAATGTCACAAACACTTCGAAATTGTATGAAAGGTACTGCACCTGTTCAGTACACGCTGCTGAAGATCGAGCGAGCCTCAAAAGTTTTCCACGTTTACATATTTGATGAGATGGAGGACTGGCTTTCTCGTTTTGAAAGCGTCGCGGACTTGAATGGGTGGATTGACGCGAACAAGCTGAGGAGTGTATACTGCCGACTTTATCGCTACCCAAACCTTCATAGACGCCATGAGTGACCTCGACGTTCAACGCTTCTTCCGCCTCGCCCGCCCATCTACTGTCCATGCTGCCTTAGCTCTTGCCTTGGAGGTTCACATTATGGAACGCTCCACTGCAGTGCCACGCACTCGCTCTTTTCCGAGTCCCCAAATGCCAGCAAAAAAAGTCAGTGACTCCAACACATATCGCCAGCGCTCTTCATAAATCCGCTGCTATCAATGCAACGAGATCGGTCATTGCAGTCGAGATTGTGAGCGTCAGACCCCATCGTCGGAAAACTTCACCGCTGGCCGCCGAGGGCAGGACCCCACGTAAGTCGCCAAGCCCCTTTCTTCTCACTAGGGCTGTTTCCAGATGTGCCTGCTCAGCAGGTGCCAGCACGTCCCTGCGCTCGTGGATAGCGGTACAGCTCTTAACTTCACTACTCCAAGTTTGCTCCCTACTCAGTGCTACCCGAAGACGACCACAGACGGACCAACCGGCATCTTGTTAGCGGACGGAACGTACTTGCCGACTCTTGGAGAAGTATTTCTCAGTGTCACTGCTTTTGAGACAATTTAAGTGTCCCATTCCTTGTGGTGCAAAACCTGTGCGTACCCTTAATTTCGGGCTGCAAGTGGTGCTTAACGCTTGGCATATGCATTGCATTTAACCACGCCGGGTGCACCACTGGGTTGCTTCCTCACAAGCCTGCACCCAAGCTGGCCGTGAAAACAGCCTACCTTGAACGCGGCCGTGAGCTCCTCTCATCATTTGTGCCATTTCTTTTCAAGTTGGCCACCCATGTGGCCACAGTGGCACGCTCCGTTTTGAGTGATAGCGTAAAGTTGTGTGGACTCAACTTCCGCACGAGACTACGCACCCTCGCGATATGGATAGGTGTGCTAACCACCATGCTTGCACCGAAAACCCGCAAAGAAGAACCCGTTCGCTAACGACCACCACTCTCCTTCCTTGTGTTGGCAACGGGTTCGGTAACTATACCGTTTTCTTTTCTGCTGCGTCGGTGCCCGCTCGTTGCACCACGGAAGAGTGCTTAGTTGCAGATGCGTTGAGTGCGTTGTCTGCTCGAGATCAGGTAGTGAATTTGCCATTCACCGCTCCCTACTCCGCTCTTCTGCTTCAGCATTATCAGAAAACGCTGCAACTGTGTTGGCGTCCGGCGCATTCCTTCAGCCCTGCTCCGTTCTCGCAACAGTTGAAAACTGTACTTCTCCGGCGAGTGGCGATGGCTCTGTCGACTGTAATTTATCTACTTATTTATTTAGATATACTGTCAACCCTCTCTTGAGGGTCATTTCAGGGAGGTACGGCACTTCGTACTAATAAAGTGGGGGCGTAATCATACACTTGAGTAGTACATCGTCCGTGCAAAGTAAGGCTGCAGCACTCCTCTATGATTTGCCCTCTAGCTTCGTTGCCCAGGTTGTTGTAAGTAGGTATTTCAGTTAATTTTAAAATCCCCTGTACGCAATCATACAGGTTACAACAATAGCTTCGACATACAATTATACAAATTTGTATAAACTCTCACAACGAAACGAAAGACACTTTGGAATTCCTGTAACAATAAATAACGTTCGGCATGCTTACAGCATATCACATATCTGTACATCAAGTAAGTGCATAAATTTATTAACATCATTTGTATTTACTACATCACTCGATAAACCATTCCATGCCTCATTTACGTCAGGGAAGAAAAAACACGTGTACATCGTCCGTGCAAAGTAAGGTTGCAGCACTCGTCTATGATTTGCCCTCTCGCTCCGTTGCCCAGGTTGTTGTTGTAAGTAGGTATTTCTGTTAATTTTAGGGCGTTTTTCACTGGCAGATTCGGAGCAGGTCTTTTTGCTCCGCCGCGACGAATCCGTGTTTCACTGGTCGAGCGGGAGCGGGTTGGTGCGTTTCACTGGCAGATTCGGAGCAACTCAAACCGCCCCAGAGCGCTCCGACTTGCTCCAGCGCCGAGGCACGGATTCCGATAGATTCGGGCAGAAGCGGGCCGCGTCCTCGCGTCACTTCCGTCTTGCCTGTTAAAATGGCTGCGTTCGCTTGCGGGTGTGGAGCTAGAATGTACAAGAAATTGTTGCTTCCGTTTAGCGACGACAGCAGGACAAGCAGAAGCTTTTCCAGCTCAGAGGACAATGATTACGACGTGCTGTACGTAGCGTCGTGCGCCGTACGTGTGGCGTCGTGCCGCTGGCCACCGTTTGGTTCTCCCCGGCGCTCGAATAGGTGTGATGTAGGCTGCATTTGCCGGTATGGCGTGTAATATATTGACTATGATCGGGTTGTGAAATGAAATAGCTTAAAAATGAGTGTAAGTATGTTTCAAGTGGAAAGCAGCATCTGTTTTCAAAACATTCGATAGGTCTGAAGCCGCGGTACGAAAGGTAAACAGTGGCACTGGCCGTTTCACCGATGTGGCTTGCTTCGTTTCCATCGCTGCGCTCCACACCGATGTTTCAAAACCAATTGGATGTGTTAACGCATTGCATGTGAGTACAAACATTTATCATGTTGGCAAAAGTAAGCGCTTCATTGTGATTTCGCGGTTCGTCGCAGACGACGGGATAGAAGCGGCGTCGTTCTAGCTAAGCCTACCCTCGGAGTCGTCATTGACGCAGGACTGTTTGGATGTGCTTGTCGCTCGCGAAGGCACAGCTTTATCGAGAGTGTTCGTCAATTGTGTTATAGAGCGGGGATGTGCAAAACTCTATTTTCTACTTGTTGATGACACGAACTCTTACGAGCGCGTATGCCAAGGTGCAAAATGCGGCCGATCCTGCGTCCTTACGTGCTCATCGTTCCTCTCCCCACCCATCGTACGCTTCATGGCGGAGCTTACGGCACCGAACCCAGAATCGTACCGTGTATTTAGCGCTTAGTGCCCTCTCTGAGTAATAAAGCTTGAGCACAGAAAGCGTGAATTGAATGTAAACAACTCGGAAACTGCTCCAGTCAAAATGTGCCCGGGGAAGGCGTCTTTGGTTGCCACGGAAACACACAGAGAGGAAGTTGGGTTTGTATGACGTGCTCATTGACTTCCTGTATACTCGCTCGCGGAGCATTCTCGCACTCCGCTGGCAGATTCGGATTCGTGAAATCCGAGCGCTCCCTCCGGGATTTCGGTGACTGCTCCGGATCCGCCAGTGAAAAACGCCATTAAAATCTCCTTCTATTAACTGAAAAAGAAACTTTAGTCTGTTTATAAGTGTTCGTTTCTCCAGTGTCTCCACATCATAGAATTGTAGCGTTTCTCTTACAGAGTCATACTTTTTATATTTTGAACGTACAAAGCGAGCAGCAAGCCGTTGTATTTTTTGTAGTTTATTTACCAATACTTTCTGGTTAGGACTCCAGACAATACTAGCGTATTCGAGTATCGGTCGTATAAACGTTTTAAAAGCAAGAAGTTTTTCTTCCATACTTGCGCCCCGGAGTTCTTTTCTTATTAACTTCTGTGAAGTTCTAGAGCAAACATTGTCAATGTGGGTGTGCCACATTAAGTTATGCGTAATTGTGAAACCCAGGTACTTAAATGTATCCGCTGTCAACAAAGTATGATTACCGATGTTATATTCGAATGGATTATCGTTTGTTGTCCACAAAAGTGTGTAACGGTTGACTTGGAATAATTGATTTCCATTTCCGAAGCTTGACGCCATAAGTAATACCCGAAGGCATTGAGCAATGTTCACCTGGTCATTATTACTCGCGCATAAATTAAACAATCATAGCGAACAGTTTGAGCTTTAGAGGAAGTTTTACTATAGCTCCGATATCGTTGACGTGTATCAAAAATAACAGGGGCCCAAGAACCGGGCCCTGCGGTACTCCAGAAAACACTTCCAGTGAATTGGCCAGTGAGTCTTCAATTTTCACCAATTGCTTCCTGTCATTTAAGTACGCTTGTGTTCCATTTCGGCCCCAACCTGATCCCAGAAGGCACAAACGCAAGCATGGCTGGTGAAATTCCGGCGGTGCTTGGCGTTGTCACCGAGCGAACTTGGCTGTTACTACCCTCGTTCGTCACAACATCGACACGGGCTTCCATGTACTGGTTCGACACAATCCTCGTCGTGTTTCTGCTTCTCAACGCACTGAGATCAAAACTCAAGTGGAAGATTTGTTACAGCGCAGCATCCTATTTCTCTCCTATAGTCCTTGCTTATCGCCAGTCGTCCTCGTGAAAAAGAAGGATGGCACTACGCGATTTTGCATTGATTATCGCCGCATAAGCAGCATTACTAAGCCCGACGTATACCCCGTCTGCGCCTCGACGATGCCTTAGACCGACTTCACGGGGCTACACTCGACCTCTCTTCCTGGCAGGTCAGTCTTGACGAGATTTACGCCGATAAGGCTGCTTTCATTAAACCAGGCGGCCTGTACCCTTTTAACTGCCTTCCATTTGGACTTTCTAATGCACCTGCCACGTTCCAACGACTAATGGACCCAGTACTTGGACACCTGAAGTGGTCAGTGGCGTTGGTGTACCTGGACGAGATCATCGTTTCCGTCCAGATGCTTTCCGAGCACCAACGGCGACTAGAGCTTGTCTTGTCCGCCCTAGATGATGGTGGGCTCCGAATCAAACCCTCGAACTGTTTCTTCGGTTATTCCGAGGTTACTTATTTAGGTCACCTTGTGAGCGCCCACGGAATGAGCCCCGAGCCCTGAAAGTTGCAAGCTTTGGCTAGTATTCCGCCTCCAACAACGGCGAAAGAAGTTAAAAGTGTTTTGGACTTCACCTCCTATTTCCGCCGTTTCATGCCTGGCTTCGCCGCTCACTCTGCACCCCTCAACAAACTCTCGAAAAAAAAAAACAGCAGTGGCATTGGTGTCCCGACCAGGAATCAGCCTTCCAGAACATTAACGCGACCCTAACGACTCCACCGACACTAGCGCATTATCAGGAGGATGCCCCTAGCGTGATCCACACTCACGCCAGCGGTGTGTGGTCTTGGGGCAATTGTTCTTCAAATCGACCCTGAAGGGAACGAGAAGCCCGTTACCTACGCCAGCCGCCGACTCAGCGAGCCAGAGTCGGTACCCAACTTCAGAACTTGAGTGCCTCCAGGTATATGGGCCATCGAGAAGTTTCGTCCTTACATCTATGGCAAGCAATTTACTTTGTTACTGACAACGTTGCACTCAGCTGGTTGCAAACAAAGAAGGACGTAAGTGCCAAAATTGCGCGGTGGGCCCTCAAGCTTCAAGACTAGATTTACCGTCGTTCACCGCAACGGACCGCGACGCAGACTACCTCTCTCGAAACCCTGTCATGACAAACTTTACGTGATGTGATTAGTGAGAATGACAAACTCAAATTCCAGAATGCCACAGGGGTAAGCAGTGACGATTTCCTAGCAATATTAGAATTCTATCTTCAGTCCACTGCCATCTGCTTCAATGGACAGCATTATTTGAAAAAATCTGGGGTATGTACTGGTTCTTCCGAGGCTCCGGTGATGTGTGACATATTCTTATCCTCTGTGAACAAGCATATTGAACCTAAGCTCAGTGAATTTCAAGTTAAAAAGCTTTCAGGTATGTTGATGACTATCCTGATTTTGAACGCAGTAGATAGCCCGGTTCCTGACGATTTCACAACAGCCACATAGGAAGTCCTTGAAAACTTGGTAGCTAGACTTCGTTTCAGGTGGGAAAAAGCGGAGAATAATTCGATTCAATTTTTGGGCTTAAAAATAATGTTCAATGTTTGTTGTTTTTCTTTATGGTGTTTAACGTCCCAGATAGGATGGATTTGCAGGCTAGTTGGTCAAGCATCATGGAAAAAACAGCGCGAACACAAGGACGATGAAAAGAGGAACCTACACCACACCACGGAGCGCTGACTGTCAACTGATTTTATTTCGACGAAAACGTGCATATATACATATGCATGAGCCTCGTAATAAGTGTTATACACTGATAAGCACACAGGAAGATGCCAAGGTAATCTCATGATAAAAACAAACACATGAAAACATGAGCAAATGTCATCACCACTGTACATCATAAAAACGGTGATCTAAAGCTTGCCAGCGGAAAGATTTCTTTGTATAAGAGATGGGGTGCTTGCACAGTTATCTTGCAGCAAAGCGATCCAATGTGCTTCTATAATTTCCTGCGTCAACTGGGAGGTGCTCTTTGCTCGAATTTCACGTTTTTTATATAGGGGGGTACAACCACAATGCTTACAATGATCGCCAAGGTGGCCTCTAACGGTGCTGGTGACGTTATTTTTATGTTCACGAAGCCTGTCATTCAGGCATCTGCCCGCTTGTCCTACGTAAAACTTACCACAAGCCAAGGGTATACGGTACACCACACGCTCAATGCAACGGAGAAATGGCGGAGTATGTTTCTTGCCACAGGAGAAGACTGGTTTGGGGCGTTTGTTGACGCGATTGCACAAGGTTGAGAGCTTATTAGGCGCGCTCAAGGCGACTCTAACATTAACTCGCTGGCCGATTCGCTTCAAGTTGTGAGACAACTTATGAATGTAGGGAATTATAGTGCACCTATGAAGTTTCTCTTGTTTGGCTTTATCAACACTCACACGATCATCCGACCTAGACAGGCTTATTTCCTTTATCATCTTTTGTGCGACTGACGCCAGCAAGTGAGGAGGACAACCTGCCCCTACCAGTCTAGTAACCTGCGCACGCAAACTGTAACTTTTACAATGAACGCAGGACTTCTTAAGGGCGTTGGGCAAGCAAAGCTTAGCGATTCCTCTAATAAAAAGAGGAATCACTAAGCTATATATATATATATATATATATATATATATATATATATATATATATATATATATATAATTGTGCTCAGCTCTCACTGCTCCAGGCGTTGAATATACTACTACACCTCTTTCTCTCTACAGCTAACACAAATGTAGTAACGAGCATACCTCAAAGTGTCTCGGTGCGAATGAAATATTTTTTATCACAGCAAAATACTCGGGAGCATACGGTAACGTTAAAGTCCTAATGCAGAACTACCACTCGTGAAGGTAGGCATATCTAAACTCCGACGGAGTTCGCAGTGCCCGAACCATATTGTTTCTCGGCAGAAAAAGTACCCGTCCTGCAAAATTGGTCACTCACATATTCGCAGAGAGCAATAAAAACCAATTTTTATCAGTTAAGCTAAGGAGGAACCACGTTATAGCTAAAGTGGGGAAAAGTATTGCTTCACAGAAGGTTTACTTTGCCTTTCAAGCGAATACCGTTCATGAACTGAAACATCTTATATCATGACACACGAGTTTGTCGATTACCTTCTGATAAAGGCACCGAATCGCTGCACTAACCTCTCCTCTTATATATTCAAACGAGAAGCTTCTATTAGCATACGACCAAACGGTATGAGTAGTCAAATTGTCAGACGACAAGGCTCCATTGAATCAAAATATGGCCAAATGATTTCAGGTCTCAAAAGGGGCAGTGACATAGAAGTGTAGCTAGGAGAGTTCACTATTTTCTTTCACCAGTTCTAAGCAGTTGAGAGATGCAACCACGGCAACAAAAGACGCATGACGGGAATGAGCAGTACCCCTCATCGAAGCAAGGCAGGGCTTACCTTCCGTCGTTTAGAGGAGCGTGAAACGTGTTGAAGCCGCGGCGTCTCGACTGCAAGCGAAACACGCGTGCCTACGGTGGCGATATATCATGCTTATCTTCCTTCTTATCAATCCTCGCCACAACGATCTTACGTCAGAAACAATGGGACTCCGTATCATCCTTGAATTCTTCGCCCCCAGGCGCGAAACAGGAAGGAAGTGCACGCAGGCCGCTTGCACGCTCACGTGTTCCCCGACGAGCTGCTTAACGCAAACGAAACACGGCAGTGCACTGCACTAGCGCTTGCATGCATTGGGACTCGTTCGCTCAGGGAGAAAATTTCGCAACTTAATTTCTCGATTTTTTTATTTTTTTTGCTTGTGTCGTGTGAACGCGCGGTCGAATTCAGAAAAGCTTCCTGCGTACGAGTGAAATCCCTAGCTTTACGGAAAAGATATCTCGGGACATTACGTACGAGACCTACGAAATGTCTTAGCGGGAAGAAATCTATTAGCGTAAGGCCCGAAATCGTTAACACATACTGAGGGCAAGGAGGAAACACGAAAGCCGATTAAACTAGAATAAAAAGTGCGGTTGATCCCTCTGTGACAGGAATCGGTGTAACACCAAAGCGGCACTTGTCTTCTCGAAGCTGTGGGATGCTAAGCAGCAATCTGGCGAATCGACGGGCGGGAGTGGTGTTGGGTACTGTGGACTTGTCAGTCCGTTGGATGTTTACTGTAGTAGACATCAGCCGTACCTTCACGCGGCGCAAGGAATCCTCGATATTGGTACACAAGCGAAAATTCTCGAACGACCCACATTGTACCGGAGACGCAATGAAGAATCGCACGCGCCATAGCCCTGCACATACCTTTCATAAATCAAGAGCGTCCGCAAAAAATGACACATTGCTAGCGACGCCAAACTGGCTTGTCAGCGGATCGTTACTCACAACCCACTGCAGTGAAAGGCGCATCATTTGCAACACAAGACAAGTATGCTAGCGGCCGCAGTTTCACTTTGCCCGAACAACGCGCCGGCAGGAAGCGGCCGCTTATCTACACATCGACCGACGCGCTCGGACTACCGAAGCGCAAATTGCCGGTACGCACTAGCATGACAATCTCCTATGTTCCCTCGTTCGTAGATGGCGGTAAGACCGATGCGAACCAAGAGTGCAGTGGTAGGTAAATGATGTTAAATTTAAAGTAATTTTGCTCCCTAAACACTTCTGCTTTAAGCGGATATCAGCTCTAGCACATCACTTTATTTTCCTTAAAGGTCACTCGAGGGGGTATTACATACGGGTTGTATTAACATTATGTCGGCGACCCCCGTTTGTTCTCTGATCCACTCGGCCGTCTTCCTATCCCTTAGTGCAACGCCTATCATTTTCCGTTCCGTCGCCCGCTGCGCGGTTCTTAACTTCCCCTCCAGCTTCTTTAACGAAAGGGAAGGGATCAAGGGCTCGTTCTTTATTTCTTAGAAACAACTTAGTGAGCAAACAGACAATGAAGCCTAGGAAAGCAGAGGGGAAGTTACTTGTGGTACTGTAATTGTGGATAAAGTAGAAAGGAATTAAAGTGGACGAAAAGACAAACCTTACCTTCGGTGGAAACGGAACCCACGACCTTCGGATGTCGCGTCCGATGCTCTACCAACTGAGCTACGAAGGCGGTCGTCCCCCCGTCCACTTTATTGTGTATTTATATACGTCTTATCCTGGGCGTGTTAGGCAGCGCCACTCGTGGCCAAGGCGGCGTGTGTGGAACACACTTTCTTGCCAGAGGCGTCACGTAGAACGTGAACTTAGATGGTATGGCTGCTGCCCAATAAGCCCTCGCATGCCACCTAAGGCACCGCCGCCGCTTTGAGAACTGAACGTGTGCGAGGTATTGCGAAGCGCCTGTTTCTAGGCGGTTTGCGCGCTGGGGTGGTCATGAAGAAATGGCTGGCCAGGCGTAAAAAATTAAGGATTCTGCACCGGCCTCTGAACGACAGTGACATGTCGCGCACCTTTCTCTGCATGGGGGCCGGGAGAAGAAGCCTTCGCCGCCATTTTTTGTCGCCGACCGGCGGTGCTTTGCTCGCCTTCGTAGAAAAAGTCACGTCAGCCCATTTACAAAAAGAAAAAAAGGAGAGTCATGTCCGTGGCATGCACAGCATTGCGATACAAGTGATACATCGTAAAAGTATTCCACTAGTGAGATACAAATACATTTTGCAAATTTATCCAGTTACAGAGGTACAGATAGTCGTACATATTTAAGAGAAACATCGCGATAGTCTTGCATCGCGATGCTGCCGAGCCCTGCTTTTAAGAACTGTTGCTTCTGGATATATTTTTTAAAAGGAAGTAACTGTAACGGTATTTACAGTTACAGTTACTGTGTAAAAAGTAACAGTGTTACAGTTACAAGTTCCTGTAAATTAAATGTAACTAGTTACCTGTAACGGGTTACTAGTAACTAGTTACTGCCCAAGACTGGTCTGCGGTCACTAATTCTGACCTTATTAACCACTTCTGTGTCTTGTACTATACCTAGATCAGTGCACATTATGAAATCTATTTCGTTTTTCGTTTCTCCGTTGGGGCTTTTCCACGTCCATTTCCTGTTCTTACGTTTCTTGAAGAAAGGATTCACTACACGGAGGTGTAGTGAATACTTTCTTTCGGCGAATTCCACTAGCATGTCCCCTCTGCTATTCCTATCTCCTTCTCCGTAATTAACGACTGCACGTTCTCCTCTTAGTTTCTTGCCTATTTTCGCGTTGAAGTCCCCCATAACAATCGTATATTGGGTGTGTACCTTGTTCATTGCCGTTTCTACATCCTCGTAGAACTGTTCTGCAGCCTCGTAACTGTGGCTGGTCCTTGGGGTGTAACTTTGTACTACTTTTAGTTTGTATCGCCTATTTAATTTATCGCGACACCTGCTACCCTTTCGTTGACGCTGTAGAATTCTTCGATGTTACCTGCTATGTCTTTGTGTATAAGGAATCCCACGCCGTATTCGCGCTTCTCTGGTAGTCCTCTGTAGCAGAGAACGTGTCCTTCATTAAGCGATAAGTATCCTTCTCCTGGTTTCCTAACCTCGCTAAGGCCAATGATATCCCAATTAATACCCCTTAATTCTAGTATAGTCCAAGGTTCGACGAAAACTCGTCAGGCGAGAATGATTCATGGTACGGAATAAACAGGCACTCGCCTTGTCACAATAAAACCAACAAATAATGACGTTTCGGGGCCGCTACGGTTCCCTTGTTCACAATGAAGAGGGTGCAACAGGGCGCGACTATTTATGAGCTGGGTGGCGCAGAATGCGCATGTATATCTCTGGGAGATTACCCCGTGTCCGGTTCATCGCGTTTTTAGTCGTCTGAATATATGAAGATTCTAAAAGTAGCCGTGTCGATAGGTGCTTCTCTGCCGCGATTATGGTTGCGGAATCCCAATCAATGTCGTGGTTCGGTCATGTGACGATCCGCCAAGACGTTCAAGCTTGCACTGCCTTTCCTGACATCGTTCCGGTGCTGCCGAATTCTCCTTTTAAAATGTGCAGTTTCACCTATGTAGGATGCGTCACAATCTTTGCAGGGTATCTTAACACCTGGAAATCTCGACTTTTCCAAGGGATCCTTCACGCGTACCAGCTTCTGCTTGAGTCTATTCGTTGGCACGTGCGCAATTTTTACGTCGTACTTGCCAAACACCCTTACAAGAGCTTCACTGATACCTTTTGCATAGGGGACGGCCGCCCGTTTTTGTCTGGCTTCTTCACGGACCACTTCGGGGTAAGCAACTGATGACCGCAACTGTTGAGTCCGCAGTAGCTGTGAATTCTTCTAGTAGTTCAGCTAATCTGGCTTCGACTGAAAGAGTTCGCGTGTTAAGAGTCGCTACGTTTAATTTGCAATGGCGGCCTGTCCGAGTCCAGAGGCTTTTAGAGTCATTTGCTCCCATGCTCTCGTGGTCGCATCCGTGGCTAGAAGCTCCGTTGATGTCGTCGTAGTAGGTTCAGGGTTTGGTTGGTCCGGTATATTAAGAAGAAAAAATGGACGTGGGCAGACCACGTGATAAGAAGGCTAGATAACCGATGGACAGTTAGAACGACGGAATGGATACCAAGAGAGGGTAAGCGCAGCCGTGGGCGGCAGAGAGTAAGATGGGGGGACGAAATCAAGAAATTCGCAGGCGTCAAATGGAATCAGCTCGCGCAGGACAGGCAAAGATGGCGAGGATTGGGAGAGGCCTTCGTCCTGCAGTGGACATAAGATGGGCTGATGATGATAACGATGATGATGATGTATTAACATCTAAAATTTTAACGAAAGGGAAGGGATCAAGGGCTCGTTCTTTATTTGTTAGAAACAAGTTAATGAGCAAACAGACAATTTCCTAGGCTTCATTGTCTGTTTGCTCATTAACATCTAAAATTTTGTCACACGTTATCACGATAAAGATTAAGTGCACACATTGATCAAAAAATTTTGATGGGCATGCAGTGCGTGGTGCCGACGTCACGAGGAAGTTTATTCCAGTATTTTACAGTCCGTATAAGAAGGACAGAGAAAAAGCGGTTGTTTTAACCCGTGCAATTAAAGTGGATGGCAAGTGTGGTGGGCCACTGGAAGGATGACCGAGCGGGCTATGGAAAACTCATGAAAAGAATGGAAGATACCACGTGCAGTGGGAATCAAGGAAATGCGAAGCATGCATCAGGGCGTAAATTGGATCTGCATTGTTGTCTCGCTATACCGATTTTGGTACATACGAAGTTAACGGCCGCAGAGCAGCAAGACTGTGCTGCATGTAAACCATGCCGCTCATGACACGCATGCCATGATTGTAATGTTATGGCCTGTCATTTAGGTTCGTCATGCAGTCAAGTTGTGCCATGGCAAGTTTAGTATAGATCCCACTAACGAAATGCGTGGCATGTAAATCATGCCGTTTATGACATGCATGTCATAATTTTCATGTCATAGCCTGTCATTTATGTTCGTCATGCAGTCATGTTGTGGCATAACAATTTTCGTGTACATCCGATTAACGAAACGGCCGTGGGAGCACCGACACCGTGGCATGTAAACCATCTCGCTCATGACATGCATATCATGATGTTCGTGTTATGACCTGTCATTTATGTTCGTCATGCAGTCATGTTGTGCCATACCAATTTTCGTATAAATCCCATAATGAAACCGCCTGGAGAGCACCAAGATCGTGGCATGAAAATCATGTCGCTCATTATATGCATGTCATCATTCTCATGTTGTTCCGTGTGATTTATATTCGTCATGCAGACATGTTTTGCTGTACCAATTGTCGTGTACATCCAATTAACGAAACGGCCAGCAGAGCACCGAGACCATGGCCAGTAAATTATGTTGCTCATGACATGCATGTCATGACGCTCATATGATCTCTCACTTATGTTCACAATGCAGTCATGTTGTGCCATACCAATTTTCTTATACATCCCATTAACGAAAGGGCCAGGGGAGCACAAAGTCGTGGGCGGCTAGATAGATAGATAGATAGATAGATAGATAGATAGATAGATAGATAGATAGATAGATAGATAGATAGATAGATAGATAGATAGATAGATAGGCTCAACGTCGCCGAAGTTCGCTAAGAAATGCTTCGCATTTAAAAGGCAGAGGCTAGACATGCAGCGGCGGATGTCAAGGTTTGCGAGAGCCGATTCATCTTTGAGCGATGATACACTGAGATTGTACGAAGAATGAAGAACCTGATGGCCCGGTTTTGAACTGCCTTGAGTGAGTCGATTAAAGAGTGTTGCGGTGTTAGAGCGCCAAAGAAGCAGATGGTATCCGTGTGGAAGTCGGCGAAGTGTGCTTCGAGCAACAACCACCATATTGGCTGCTTGGCTGTTATCCTTCTGTAAATACCTTGTAAATATATTTGTACCATTTTGGAGGAGGTGCGGGGTACGACGCAAGATGGAACTTCGTAGTGGACGTGTCCTGAGCAGCTCCGTCATGTCAACGGAAGGAGACGCTGCCTTCTGTGCTCCAACCGCGAGTCCGACAAGTCAGGCACAGCTTGTCGTATTGACGCAGCCGCGCGACCCAGGGAACTTCTGTGGTACCGATAGCGTTCACGTTGATGACTGGATTTCCAAGTATGAGCGTGTTGCAGAGCACTATTGGTGGGATCCAACATTGATGCTCGCCAATGTCTCCTTCTACCTCTGCGGCACAGCGGGCGTCTGGTTTCAGTCTCACGAGGAAGATCTTACCAGCTGGGACGCCTGCAAGGAGAAGCTTCGTGACCTGTTTGACAGATCTGACGGCCGCCAGCGCGCCGATTCGAAAGATCTCTCCTGCCAGGCGCAAACTTCAACCGAATCGTATGTGTCGTACATACTTGACGTTCTTGCCCTTTGCCATAAGGTTGATGCCAACATGACTGAGGCAGACAAGGTTAGCCATGTGCTCAAAGGCATTGCAGACGACGCTTTCAATCTGCTTGTGTCCAAAGACTGCTCAAGCGTAGACGACATGATCAAGGAATGCCGGCGTTTTGAAGAATTGAAGAGTCGCCGCATCGCCCAGCAATTCGTCCGGCTTCCGAACACTGCCGCGACGTCATCTTGCGAAAACGTTCAGCCGCCGCCCCGTCAGCCGCTTACTACCGACAGCGTAGTCCGCATTGTGCGACGCGAAATCGAGGCGGCGTCTCCGCCATCCTTCCTGACGCGCCTTTCCGAGGACCCTCGACCAACCATTTCGTTAATTCAAACTGTTGTACGGGAGGAGCTTGCTAACGTAGGGCTGCAGCCTGTTAGTCCAATGGCATACCCTTCGCGAACACCGGCCACTTTTCGTCGCTATCTTGACCCAGCCCTAATGGAGGACGCCGGACAACCAACCGATCTGCTTCCCTTAGTAGTAGTACTACTAGTAGTAGTAGTGCTTTATTTTTCTTCGCACGAACACACTTAAACAATTATCTGGATCGATAGCCAAGGAAGGCTAGTTTCCGGTCCAGTGTTAAAAATCAAACAGACAGACAGTCATGGTGTTGGACATATCTCCCGGTACTGACGCAATCAATGCTTTTCGTCTCGCTCGTTCGGCGCATATTGGCGTGACGCCAACCAGCCCATGCAGTTCGCAACTCGTGACAATGGACCATCCAGTGAAGCGACCACATCAGTCCGACGCTCCAGCCATTCGCCCTCCCCGCATAATCGCGACCATCGCTCCAGCTCACCTCTGCACCGTCGCTACACATCCCCTCGCCCATCTGGACGCTCTCTATAGGAAAACTAACCGATGCA
This sequence comes from Hyalomma asiaticum, assembly GCA_013339685.2. Taxonomy (NCBI): domain Eukaryota; kingdom Metazoa; phylum Arthropoda; class Arachnida; order Ixodida; family Ixodidae; genus Hyalomma; species Hyalomma asiaticum. The sequence goes on along the minus strand of CM023486.1, from coordinate 488,921 downwards.
GCTCCCGGAGGTGACGCTGCATTCGACCCCAGACCTTAACACCCTCTCCTCACCCTGACTACGGACCAAAACCTGCTTGCGGTGGAAGTGGATGGCCTGCCTGTTACTGCCCTTGTTGATACCGGCGCACACATTTCCATTATGAGCTCGAACCTCCGTGCAAGGCTAAATAAGGTCCGAACGCCACCCGAGTGCTAATTTGTACGCGTCGCTAACGGTGGAACTCCTGCCGTGCTCCGAATGTGCAACGCACGTGTGCGTGTGACCGACCGCCACGCTGCTGTCCTGTTCCATGTTCTTCAACAATGTCCTCATGACGTCATTCTCGGGCTGGATTTTTTATCAGACCATTCAGCCATCACTGATTGCTCAGCCGGTGTTGTACAGCTCGACCTGCCGGATTTTGCCGACGCCCCCGACACAGTCCAAAGCAAGCTTTCGTCTGCCGAATTCGTTCGCCTGCCAGCACAAGCACTAGTCTATCTCGCCGATGAGCCGTGCCCCACTGTGTCGGATGGTGACTATGTGGTCTCTCCCTGCCATAGTGTTTTGCTGTCGCACAGCGTGTCTTTCCCATACACTGTTGTCACCGTAAGGGCGAACAAGACATGTCTTCCACTGTTGAACTTCGGTCGCAGCCTTCAAGTTATACCTCAAGGTATTGCTCTCACCACTTTGTCGCCATCGCATGACTGCGAGATTTCACCGTTTTTACCCGACGTGGCCTCTGCCGATTCCTCTGCTCCACATAGTGCGAACAAAGTTCAATCATTTCCACTGGAACACCACGTAACAAAGATGATTGCCTCGGATCTTTTGCCTTCCCAAGTCAACTACCTCTGTGCTCTGCTTGTCGCATACTATGACATATTTGACTTTCACGGTCGGCCCTTGGGTCAAACATCGCACGACAAGCACCGCATACATACCGGTGATGCGGCTGCGATTCACAGGCGGCCTTACCTTGTGTCACCATCAGAGCGCCAAGTTATTCAAGAAGAGGTCGACAAGATGCTCACAAAAGGCATTACTGAGCCTTCTTCGAGTCCGTGGGCTTCACCTGTGCTCCTAGTTAAGAAGAATGACAATACTTGGCGTTTCTGTGTAGACTATCGGCACCTAAACAAAATCACCAAGAAAGATGTATATCCGTTCCCGCGCATAGATGATGCTCTCGACTGCCTCCACGGCGCGACCTATTTCTCTTCAATAGATCTGCGCTCCGGATATTGGCAAGTCGCCGTAGACGACTTGGACCGCGAGAAGACCGCGTTTGTTACACCGGACGGCCTCTACCAGTTCAAAGTGATGCCGTTCGGATTCTGCAATGCTCCAGCCACGTTCGAGCGAATGATGGACACCCTTCTGCACAGCTTTAAGTGGTCCATCTGCCTATGTTACAAGGACGACGTGATTTACTCTCGCCAACTTTTGACACTCATCTCGAGCGACTTTCGTCCATTCTTTCACTGTTTCGTGAGGCTGGTCTTCAACACAGCTCGTCGAAGTGCCGCTTCGGACGCAGCCAAGTTACTATCCTCGGCCACCTTGCTGACACTTCTGGCGTCCGCCCTTCTCCGGACAAACTTCGAGCTGTCCTTGACTTCCCTGTACCGACGTGCCTCAAGGACGTCCGCAGCTTTGTAGGATTATGCTCCTATTTCCCGCGATTTGTGAAGAACTTCGCTGACATTGCCCGCCCTCTGACTTATCTCCTCAAGAAAGACGTTCCGTTTTTCTGGAGATCTAAGCGAGCCTTCGCCTTCTCACGACTCATTACGTTGCTCACCACTCCGCCAGTTCTCGCCCAATTCGACGCGTCCGCCCCTACTGAGGTCCGCACCGATGCAAGTGGCTACAGAATTGGCGCTGTTTTAGCCCAACGTCAAGCGGGTCATGATAGATTTCTTGACTACGCCAGCTGGCTCCTTTCCCCAGCTGAGCGTAATTACCGAACACGAGTGTCTTAAGCTTGTAGGGGCTGTCAGTAAATTGCGCCCTTATTTATATGGACGACCGTTCACCGTTACCAGCAACCACCACGCCCTATGCTGGCTGTCTACGCTCAAGGATCCGACAGGCCGCCTGGGTCACTGGGCGTATACGTCTCCAGAATTCACGTACACTGTAGTATACAAGTCCGGCCGACTACATCAAGACGCTGACTGCCTGTCCCGGTATCCCGTCGATGCACCAAATGCTGCATCGGACAACGAGTCAACTTGCATTTTCCCGCTCTCCGCTTTCGCCAACATGGCTGACGAGCAGCGGCGTGGCGTGGCTCTCCGAGACATTATCAGCCGCCTGCATTCTGCCTCGCCAGACACTTGGCTTCGCAGGTTCGTTGTCGTCGACGGCATCTTATATCGCCGGAACATGCTCCCCGTGGGACCGCAACTACTACTTGTAGTTCCCACTCATCTTCGCTCCACCGTGCTTCAGCAACTCCATGACGTTCCCACAGCAGGCCATCTTGGTGTTGCTAGGACGTATGACCGTGTGCGACGTTTTTTCTGGCCCGGTCTCCACCGCTTGCGTCCGCCGTTACGTCGCTTCCTGCGAGTCGTGCCTACGCCGGAAAAAGCCCGCTGTACACCCTGCCGGGCTCCTTCAGCCCATAGATATACCAGCAGAGCCGTTTTTCCGGGTTAGTCTCGACCTTCTCGGTCCTTTCCTTCTATCCATCACAAGAAATCGATGGATGGCCGTGGCTACTGATTATTCGACCCGTTACGCCATCACGAGGCCTCTCCCGACCAGTTGCGCTACGTACGTCGCCGACTTTTTAATTCAGGACGTCATCTTACACCACGGCGCCCCTCGTCAGTTTCTCACGGACCGACCTCATTAGTTTTTGTCAAAAGTAATCGACGAGTTACTTCGCCCTTGCGCCACAAAACACAAGCTTACTACCGCCTACAATCCCCAAACGAACGGTCTCACTGAACGTTTGAACCGCAGCATCACTGACACGCTCGCTATGTATGTTTCGACCGATCACCGCGACTGGGACATTGGACCCTTTGTGACGTTCGCATCTAACACGTCTCGCCGTGACACTGCTGGCTTTTCCCCCCTTTATCTCCTCTATGGCAGAGAGTCCATCTTGCCTTTCTACACGCTCCTTCCAATCCCTGCCGAGCTATCTACTGAGTAGGCTCGTCGCACTGTCACTACAGCAGAAGCGGCACGCCAGATAGCCCATTGCCGCCTTTGCTAGTCACAGCGGCGCCAGAAGCATCGCTACGACAATTGCCACCAGGATGCACACTATCAAACGGGTGACCTTGTCCTCCTGTGGACTCCTTTTCGACATGTTGGACTCTCTGAAAAGCTGTTATCGCAGTACTCCGGTCCTTACCGCGTGGGTGAGACTGTTTTCACAGCGAATCCGTGCAGGGCGGGGCCTCGCCTCGATGACGTAGGCACCATTTTCTTTCTGTTTTTCTCTCCGTTTGGCGGCGCCAGCGACGCGGTGGTCACGATTTCTGTTTTATTTTTCCTCTCTCCGTCTCTCTCTCTCTCTCTGTTTGTGGCGCGAGCGCGGTTCGCGGCGCGTGCATGCGGCGTGTTTTGTCTTGTTTCGCTCGTGGCCGGAGGCGCAGGATGCAACGATGCACGAGTCTTCTCACCGACAGAATGTGATCGAAAAATACCTCCAAGGGTTACATCATGATGAAGAGGGCTACTCCCACGGCTACCTGAAGTCAGACGATGAGCTTAAGCTTTTTGAGACGTCCTTGGCTGCCGTCTACGAGAAGTATGCTGTGCGGACATCAAGAGGCCTGAACAAGTCGTCTAAATGTAAGCATGTATCGACTGCTTCTTAATGTGTCGCTATGCGCGTTGACTTAGCATTGAAAAGCGCAGTAGTAACCCGGCAGAACGACTTGTTTTCAGCGCGGGTTTCTGCAACACTACACAAACGATTTCGCGGTTTTGAAGATCGGGTTATCATTTTTCTGGCTAACGGTTCAGAGTTTTCCTTGCACCGATTTATTTCAGTTTGAGTGGAGTGTTGTTCTGGTTACCGGAACATGACCCGAGCTTCAAAAATTTTGATACACGTAATTGGAACTTAACTGTTATTTTTTCGGTTTCAGTCATGATTATAACCGCGCATGCAAGCAAATAGTGACTTAAAAATATTAATAAGTCTGCCCCTGTGCTCTTTAAATAAGTGCTTTGAATTCTAGGCAGAGTCGCGCTTGGGCTTTTGTTGTGTATGCATCTGTGCATTTTTCTTGAACATTGGAAAAGCAATCGTGCGCAATACGAGACAATATTTGACTGTACCCCATGTCGGGACACGGCCGTGTGCGCCATCCGTGGTCCTGCTAGAAGTGTGAATTAGACGTCTAGAGCAAGGCATAGGCCTGATGTCGAACTCTGCATATGAGATGCTGATGCGTCAGCGCCGAGCTTTTTGTCGCATAATATGAAAGTCCCAAGGCCCAACCAAACTGTAGCATGTTGGTGCTCCTTTCAAACTGTTACCTCTTAAAACCTCACAAAAAGGTCTGGGTGATTTACAATTATCATATTTATTCTCGTTGAGGAGAGCCCAAATTTCTTGACAGAGGCAGCACATATTAAAGTTTCTTTGCTGTCATTACACAAAAACTAAAACTAGATTTGATATTGCCCTCTGCCATGCGTAAAACTAGGCACTCTCATTCAATCGTCTTTGTAGTTTATTTTCAGCCAATGTCATCTTTTCCATGATCCGCTTCGAGTGCAGAATCTCTCTGGGCAATGTGTCATTTCGAGTTGTCAAGGAAACCGTCAAAGTGTGCATATTTGGAACGGAATACTATAAGAAGACTGTAGGAAAAAAAAGACCCGGTATGTCGCATGGTTATGCACTTGCAAACGTTTCAGTCTCATGCAGATATCCAGCAGCCTTCCTATTCAAAGATTCTGTGCAGGCAATGTAAAGAGGACACATTGCGACAGCCGGTTATTAACTTATTTTCCCTTATGCAATGCCCCTTTGAGGGCAGTTTGGTTATTCCTAGTAAATGAACAGATTTAGGAAAAGCTTAAGAGCATTATGGCTGTATACCAAGCACATATCCGATGGTTGTAGCGGCCCCCGCCCTTCCCCAGGAAATCTTGTTTTGCTGGGACCCGCTCTCCCGCCTGTGGCGCTTTGCCATGCCCTCCACCATTCACTAGTGGCGAGCCAAACAAAATGCCGGCTACATGCGTAATGGGAACTATGATGTCATGTCACTGTTGTTTTTTGTACTTACCAAAGCCGCACTATGTTGCAGTCGACCTGTGTGTTTTTTAACATGTATGTAAAAGCAGTAGAACTAAATGTTCTTTATTTCATTGACGGGATTCAAGCGCCACTGACTGGCCGAAGGGTGTGTACGCGAAAAAACGTGAATGAACCTCCAAGGCACAAAGAGGGTTCACGATACCTTTGCCCTTTTCGTGGAACGACTATGTAGTGTGCACCATACTCATGACTGATACCACCATACATTGGGTCCGATGTTTTGGCTACATGATGGGCAAAAACTAGGCAGCTCAACATTGACTGTTTCTAGTTCCACGATATTAAAAATGCACGTTAGGGACTTAATTTCTAAATACTAGCTAATAATTGAGACGATAACCTCTTTTCTTGTGCGTTCCTCTCCCTTATACAAGGTTAACCTCGTTTTATATCCCCATTCCCGCAGGGTGCCATTGAAAAAAAAGCTTTCAGTCTGAATAAATAAACAGGTCCCTCAAGTCATTGGTACCAGTATGTATGCCTAAAGCATTTCACTAGAAAGGGCAGTTCTCATAACTGCCCTCGAAAATGGCCAGTTTTCCCAGCCTCTAATACCAGTCACAGCTGTTGAAGTAGTCTTGACGAAATTGCTCTACTGTGTAGGTAACCGTACTTCAGACTTTCAAAGTAAACTCTTGGTGCACACTAGACATTCTCTCAAATGTTGTTTATTTACAGTCGATGCATATTACAAGCACACTACTAAATACATCTTGAAGTAACCACCAGACAAAAATGTAATAACATGTATTAATATACACGTACAAGAGCTGCTATATTGAAATGCTAAAAAGAAAGTATAAAAGCAAGCACTTTCATAGAAGTACAGAAAGGATGCAACCTTACATACAGATTATACACATACATTGAAAGCACAATCCTATAAACGTGTTTTTCTACAATCTATGAATTGAAAGTGTAACCGACCCGAAACATTAGGGTAGTATTTCTACACACACAGTCGTTGCCAATGTCGGAATTGCATGACCATTATGACATCTAGTATCAGGCACGTAGGCAAGGGGGCGCCCAGGGGGGCCCGGGCCCCCCCCCCCCCGAAATTCGTCAAGTCAGGCATCAATGCAGGGGTACATAGGCACAAGTACAAGTAGCGCCGTGCGCATTTAAACAAATGAAAAACAAACGATACTCAAGGAACTCACTAAGAACAGCTACACAAGAGCCTTTATTCCGAAAGCACTTCAATTCCGAAAGCACGGCTATGCTTGCCGAGAATTCAGCGTCCTCCGGCTCCTGAATCAACACCACAACAGAAACACCACACTCTCCCATATGTCCGAGGCGTTAGCGAAACTATCGCCCGTATTCTCAGAAAAGAAGGCATCCGATTGACTCACAAGCCCACGAGCGCATGTTCTCTACATATTGCCGAAGGCCATTCACCGAAAGAGAGAGCCTAAGTCACTGTATACAAATATGTGATGCGAGCTACATCGGCGAAACGAAAAACCTCAAAGAAACATTTCGACAGCACAAGAATGGCCCCTGCAATTTTGCAACAGATCGTAACCCGATAGCCAAACATTCCCAAGATAGCGACCACCGTATCAATCTTCCTGACACAACGGTCATACCAACTGAAACCAATTATCGGAAACAGTTACTGCTTTGTGACTGCGGAAAAAGGCAGAAAACTTCGCAACGCAGACACTTTAATATATGTAAGACAAGCTTGTTGGAAACGAAATTACCAGAACGAACAAAATGTTGCCATACGGCTTTGAAACCAGAGAAAACACGTTATCTGCCCCTACTTCGTGTGACTTTTCTTCGTCGCATCAGTCATGTTTAGGAAGGTGGTTCGTTGGTTGTGTCGGGTTTTTTGGAGCAAAAGTGACCATGTCTATATTGCCCCAAACGAGGCTTCTCCTCTACGGTCAGGGCGCTCGCTAGTTGGATTGCTTCAAAGAACTGTGCAAAGAATGACAGGACATGCAGAAAAGGATAGCGTTGACTCCATGGGTGGATTTCCTGAGGAAATGTCTTTCTTAATGAGAGGAGCGGTGTCTTTGTTGCTGCAGAGCAAGCAGGCGGTATAATGCGGACATCATTTATACAGTCGCGTAGTGGCGGCAACTTAGGGAACATTCAGGTGCTTTCTTTAACTGACAGCTGCGCGGCGTGGGAGAACGCATGTGCACGGCTTGGCTTTGCCGCAGACGCAGAATTTTTCCACGAACGGACGGCGGAAGCTAACCGAAGGCTTGGAAAAGGGGGCTTCTGTATGGAATGCTACGGATTCGACAACCCATTAACCCGTTCAATCCCCCTGGCACCTTTGCGAACCCCACCACCCTTTTTCCGCCACCTGTGTCGTGGGGGCAGGTGCCCGCGTGGCGGAAGGAGTAAACAAGGTAAACAAACAGGGTAAACTGCGCTTGTAGTTCTGCGGAAGGGTACTACAGGCGAGCCACGTTCATTCCATAGATAGATGACCTGAAAGCTTCCCTCCAAACGGCGCTTTGCAAACCATCGGAAAACGCTGCAAAGTTTGCAATTCGTGTTGCCAGAGCACGCCTGCAAGGGCTAAATTTGAATCTGGTCAGCCGCCCTTCGATTTTTACGTCAGTGATATGACAACAGCACATATCGTTACGCTAAGAGATGGATGGGAAATCTGGAAAACTAAATGGCAAGCCATGCAAGAGGAGGAACCTCCCCGCTCTGCGACAGACGCTTTAACTGAATGCGACAAAGCCCTCTCGCCGAACGTTCACACACTCAAGATATTGGCGACAATCCCAGTGAGTACAGCTGCTGCAGAACGCAGCTTCTCGACAATGAAAAGAGTAAAAACATATTTGAGTCACCGAACGGCTGAAGAGCGGCTTAATGGCCTGGCTCTTATGTCCATTCACCGGATGCAAGTCAGTGTCGACGAAATTATCACTGTGTTTATAGAGAAACCGCGACGCATGAAAATTGCAGCGTGAACCACTCTTTTCGGCCAAGCTGCTTGCTCGTTTTCTTTTCTTTTGCATTGGCTTTTGCTATAATGTAAAACCACTCGCAATGTCATTCTTTAATATTGCTTCCTAAAACGACTTTTAGCTTTCTGCATCTTTTGTGTCATGAAAGCATCCGTGTTTTGGCTCTTTATGGTTCAATAAAGTTGCTTTCGCGAATATGTCTGTTTTTTTTTCTTTTAAGTATTGCTGTCATAAAGTGGCTCACGTTTTTCTCGAAGGCCTGTAGTTGAGACAAAGTGTGAGAAATTCCGTAGAGAAAGCGTCCAACGAATATTTTTTTTTATTTCCTGAACATCCGAAAGTGAGCGCCTGATTCCTTCGCATTGCTTTTTTTTTCTTTTTCTCGCCCTAGTTCCGTCACTGGCTCTGTATGGCCCTTCTTCGTCCAGATTACTTGGTTACAAAGCATTCTTTCTCGTGTACACGCACTAGGTTTACTACAGAGTCAAAAAGCTTGCTTTCCATCTTGGATGAACTCGCTTCTGGGGCTGCATTCCATTCTGTTCTCTTTCTCGTCTTATCATTAAGCGCCTTCTATATTTCCGAGCAAGTTTTTTGAAGCATTGTATAACAATGACCATGCTGTTATTGATGCTTTTGTCCCCCCTTTATGTAATACCCTGAGAAGGGCCTTTAAGCGTGAATAAATGATGATGATGATGATGATGATGATGATGAAGCTTTTGGGCCCACCCCGAAAAAAAATCCTGGCTACGTGCCTGTCTAGTATAAAGCATACAGTAATGATTTTTGGAGCAGAAAAATGGTGCTTTCTAGAGGCCATAAGTGTTCTTGGAGCAGCCATTGGCATTTTTGGAGAAAATAGCAAAATATTCCAAATGTCGTCTGGAAATTAGAGTACTAGCATATAAACACTTACAGATATTAATATTTATTATTAAACATACTGCAAGTGCACCAACCACTTCAAATTGCAAGAAACAAATAATTAAGCAGATGGATGGCCATTCAACACAAATATGAGCAACACATTTAAAATACCATTACTTGCGGCAGACATGATATAAACGAAATAAAGCTGAGCAACTTACAAAAGTAGCCACAATCCCATGTAACTGTTGCCAAAGCAGTAGTTTATAATCGGCACGCATTCAATATATTTTCATATTTCGCCAAAACAGCCAGCATTCAAAATTTCAACTTAGATAAGCTAAATTAGCTATGCACTTAAAACGCTTGTGGCGTAAATGAAGTCAAATCTGATAAGCACTTTATGTAATCAGTCGGACATCAAAATCAACACAGCAGTAGTTAATATCGAAATAGCAGAGTATAATATCGAAATAATCTCACACATGCTTCATCAAAATAGTCGGCTTGTTAGGTGCATATATGCTGCTAAATCACATATATCAACAATGGCAGTACATGTAGCACTGTCAATACGCTAGTATACAGCAAGTATACAAGCCACATACTAGACGATGGTATGCAGTTTGCTTTTCTTGAGGCTTGCTGGATGATCACATGATTAAAGTTCACTGTTTTCAATTTCCCAACGCCATTTTGGAGCAGGTAAGAGCAGTTACTAACAAATATTACACTTTGGAGCAGCACGGAGCAACATTTCTCGTTTGGAGCAATTGTAGCAGCACTTCTACCACTGAACATAGCATATTAATCTTAAAAGCTCTAAACATTCTAAAAAGCATTATAAAATGGTAAGAATTGAGTTTTGTAAAGTCTGCAATTCCCTAACAAAAATGGAAAAGATCACTTAGTCGCCATCCGTAAAAGTTTCCCCCTCACCCTTTTCCAGCAGTACGAGCCAAAGCTCCTGTGAAAAGTCAACCAATCAATGGCAAAGTGAAGCACACTATAGGCCCCTTCTCTTTGGTAGAGGCTTCAGGGACGAGCATCCCTTTGTCGGTGAGCCCCGAATATGAAGGCCCGAACTCTGTGGCACAGATTCAGCCAACTTACGGAAGGTGGCTCGCAATAAGCCCCTAGCCTCCGACAGTGTTTGAACGTCATGACAGCAGTAAAGGAGGGAACTGCACTTTTCCCATTCCTCGGTTATACTTTTGCGCAGCTCCGATAGTGAGGGGGTTGCTGTACGAGGAACTACAGCAATCGCAGGCTGTGAGGGCACTTCACAAATGCTTGGCTCATTGACAATGGGAATGTCCGGCTCTGACACTGCTGCACCAAGAGGCCGTGAAGACACTTCAGAAGGGCTGGGCACATTGACAAGAGGAATCTCAGAACCTGTTTCTGATTCTGGACAGCTTCCAAGTGTAATCTGCGGTCGATTGAGGTTACTCTGCGGAAAAGAGGAAAAGCCCCACCTGTCGCTGTACTTAAAGACAACACAAAAGTGTTTGCAGGGGTACTTGTGCTTCCTAAAGTCAGGGCAGCTACACGATGCCTTGGTGAAGTCGACCGTGTACACATCGTCATCACTTCTCTCAGAATGAATAGAGAACATGCCTTCAACCTCTTTGATGTCTGTTTGGGAGTTTCTGCATTAACAAGCCGTCTCAGCACATGTTTAACAAACCCCTGAGGGCGGTTGTGCAGGTATGCAGGAACATTTTCACTGTTGGGTATCATTGCGCATTCAACGGACGAACACAGGAAAGAACAGGCAGAGTAAACGGAAAGAGCGCAAACTATCAACTGAATTTATTGATTCGGTCATAGCATATATATGCATGTCCCAAACAACACGAGAGAGGGAAGAGAGGAGAAGGGAAGAGAGGAGGAATCACAAAATATACAACCTCACGTCAAAAAGCCGCGCAGAAAATCGCTTTCTGCTCTATATAAGGTTACAGAAGTGTCACTGACGCAGTTATCGCCAGCATCCTTAATATGAAAGGCTTCCAGCAGCTCGCGCGCTACTCTCTCCCTGCTTCTGCCTAGAATTTTTGCTTGTTTTAATAAGGGCTCACACCCCCTACACGAGCTACAATGCGCGGGCAAATTCGCTCCTTCTCTCCTCGTGATCGAAGCGGCATGCTCCGCTATGCGTTCGTTAACGCAGCGCCCTGTTTGGCCCACGTAAGAACGTCCGCACGTGAGCGGGATTTGATACACCACTCCTGTGGCGCATTTTCGGAATGATTCCGCATGCTTTTTTCCGCAGCCGCTTCGCCGTTGTCCTTTCCTGCAGACCCTTGGGCATAAGCGGGCGAGCTTTTTTGGCGCGGAAAAAACAATTGGTACACCATGCCTGTCTGCCACTTTCTTCATGTTATGAGCAACTTTGTGCATATATGGTACAACTGTGACCTTCTTCTTATCTATGCGCTCTGTGTTACTTCCACGCTTCTCTTTTCTTACCTTACCGAGAAGTTTCTCAGCCACAGCAGTGACGAGCGTAGTGGGGAAACCTGCAGAAAGCAACCTCTTGACTTGATTATTCAAACTATCATGCATGGCATGCGGGCATGATTTGTTAAGAGCTGAGTCCAGACACGAGCTTGCAATTGCCCTCTTAACTATCTTCGAATGCGCCGACTCAAAAGGCAACAGCTCTTTCTGCGCTCTTGGAGCATATCGCCAACAGACGTGATGCGAACTAAAAGACAGGTTAATATCTAAAAACTGCAGTGATCCGTTGGACGGGATTTCGTGCGTGAACACTAAACCTTTACCACATTGTCCAAAGCTGGTTAAAATTCTGCTCACCAAATCAGCGTGTGTCATGGTTATATGCTTAGAAATAACAACTAAAAAATCATCTACATATCGGAAGGCCTTAAGAACCCCGTGATCAGCAAGCTCACGTCTAAGGGAGCGGTCTACGGCGGCTAAAAATATATTACACAGCACGGGAGCAACGCATGAGCCTATGCATATGCCCTGCCGCTGAATGTAAAACTCATCAATAAAGGATATAAACGTGGCTTGTAAATAAAATTCTAACAATGACATGAAACTGTCGACCGACACACCGGCAGAGTTCTGAAAGCTAGTCTCGCCGTTTTCTTCAATGCACTCCCTAACTGCCACGAACAAATGATCATGAGGCACTGAATAAAACAACTCATCTATATCTACAGAAAAGGCATAGCCTACATGAACATTGGCCTTGAAAAAATTAACAACTTCCCCAGAGTTTCTTGTGGCGAAAGGGTCTTCAACATGTAGAGCACTCAAATGCTTCTGCACAAATCTGCTGATAAGCGATTGCCACGTCCCCTTTTCACTCACAATGGTTCGAAACGGCACTGTGTCCTTATGAGTTTTTGCACTGAAGAACACCGATAGCGTTTTCGTTCTACAGTTGGTTATAGAACTAGCAAGCTTAGTCAACTCCAGATCCTTGCACATAGCTGCAGCTCGGCTCTTGATCCTTGTGGCACTGGGCTTTACGCGCACGAAGTTCTTGGCGATCGCTTGTTCCGCCTTTCTGCTGAAGTCCTCTTCTCTTAAGACGAAGAACCCTCCGGTCTTATCGGCCTGAAGCAGGCGTAAATTATTTTCCTCGAAGAACGAGACGACTCTTTTTGTGGGGTCTTTTGCAACCCTGGTGACCTTCGTGTTCACCGTTTTCTTGAGGGCTTCTACTCCTTCTAGAAGGCATCTTTCCTGCGCTTGTTGGCCAGCCTTGTTCGAAACGCTTCGGTTAAGCGCTACGAGGTCATGGGCTGAAACCGTAGGTTCGTAACTGTACTTCGGGCCCTTATTTAATACGTCGGCAACTTCTTCAGGGATCACAACATCTCCGAAGGCTACAAAGCCTCTCGAACCACTCATCTTGCCCTCCGTTTTAGACCAGATACGCACCTCATTGAGGCACCTGCCCCACCAAAATTCCGTCAGATGGGCGGCAAGTCGTCTCGCGCCGCGCAACTTGACATCGGCACGCCACGCCGGTTCTGACGCATAGCAAAGCACACGTAATAGACCTTGCACTCTGCGTACCTGGCGCCATAGTTCCGCCCTTAAGTACCTACACACGCGCCTCAAGATGCCCACATGCGGTTGGAGGTAGCCAAACAACGCGCTCACATCCACTGGAATGATTCGCTTCCGCAAGCAAAAGGAAATGTACCTGGCACGACACGTTGAGTTGACGATGAGGTTCACACAGGCGTTGACATGTAAAGATGCAGGAAAGACATTTACAAAGAGGCCCTCGGTGCTGGTCACGTATTTCAGCAGAACTTCTTCTTGGGCGAGTTGGTGCATATCTGTTTATATTTGGTGCATATCTGTATATATTTTTAGCCGCCGTAGACCGCTCCCTTAGACGTGAGCTTGCTCATCACGGGGTTCTTAAGGCCTTCCGATACGTAGATGATTTTTTAGTTGTTATTTCTAAGCATATAACCCTGACACACGCTGATTTGGTGAGCAGAATTTTAACCAGCTTTGGACAATGTGGTAAAGGTTTAGTGTTCACGCACGAAATCCAGTCCAACGGATCACTGCAGTTTTTAGATATTAACCTGTCTTTTAGTTCGCATCACGTCTGTTGGCGATATGCTCCAAGAGCGCAGAAAGAGCTGTTGCCTTTTGAGTCGGCGCATTCGAAGATAGTTAAGAGGGCAATTGCAAGCTCGTGTCTGGACTCAGCTCTTAACAAATCATGCCCGCATGCCATGCATGATAGTTTGAATAATCAAGTCAAGAGGTTGCTTTCTGCAGGTTTCCCCACCACGCTCGTCACTGCTGTGGCTGAGAAACTTCTCGGTAAGGTAAGAAAAGAGAAGCGTGGAAGTAACACAGAGCGCATAGATAAGAAGAAGGTCACAGTTGTACCATATATGCACAAAGTTGCTCATAACATGAAGAAAGTGGCAGACAGGCATGGTGTACCAATTGTTTTTTCCGCGCCAAAAAAGCTCGCCCGCTTATGCCCAAGGGTCTGCAGGAAAGGACAACGGCGAAGCGGCTGCGGAAAAAAGCATGCGGCATCATTCCGAAAATGCGCCACAGGAGTGGTGTATCAAATCCCGCTCACGTGCGGACGTTCTTACGTGGGCCAAACAGGGCGCTGCGTCAACGAACGCATAGCGGAGCATGCCGCTTCGATCATGAGGAGAGAAGGAGCGAATTTGCCCGCGCATTGTAGCTCGTGTAGGGGGTGTGAGCCCTTATTAAAACAAGCAAAAATTCTAGGCAAAAGCAGGGAGAGAGTAGCGCGCGAGCTGCTGGAAGCCTTTCATATTAAGGATGCTGGCGATAACTGCGTCAGTGACACTTCTGTAACCTTATATAGAGCAGAAAGCGATTTTCTGCGCGGCTTTTTGACGTGAGGTTGTATATTTTGTGATTCCTCCTCTCTTCCCTTCTCCTCTCTTCCCTCTCTCGTGTTGTTTGGGACATGCATATATATGCTATGACCGAATCAATAAATTCAGTTGATAGTTTGCGCTCTTTCCGTTTACTCTGCCTGTTCTTTCCTGTGTTCGTCCGTTGAATGCGCAATGATACCCAACAGATATGCACCAACTCGCCCAAGAAGTTCTGCTGAAATTTTCACTGTACTGTCTGTACACTTATGACGGCCTCCTTGCTGCCTCATGGAATTTCACTTCTTTGTCAGGGAGGTAGCCATGGACGACAGCTGTGATTAGGGATGTTAACGACCGTTTCCCATTGGCACTTTTCACATCCTGTGCCTTCAACACCCTGATTGATTTCTGGGGTTTTACGTCGCAAAACCAGTTCTGATTATGAGAGACGCCGTAGTGGAGAGCTCCGGAAATTTGGACCACCTGGGGTTCTTTAACGTGCACTGACATCGCACAGCACACGGGCCTCAACATTTCGCCTCCATCGAAATGCAGCCGCCGCGGCCGGGATTCGATCCCGCGACCCTCGGATCTGCAGCCGAGTACCGTAGCCACTAGACCACCGTGGCGCGGCCCTTCAACGCCCTGTTTTGGGCCTCAAAGCCGTGATTTGTGGTCAAGACATCAAACTCCAGCCTGTAATACATGACCCACAGCTCCTTTACAGAGAGCCAACACTGCTTCAAAGTAACTGCTGTCTTTTTTTGCATTTTTCCAGTGCTCTGAGGCGACGGGGACTTCACACGCCTTTTCAAACTCATCCTGATTTGAAGCACTGGCTAAACGTTTCATGAGTCGCAGGGCTTCATCCGGATCAGATACATCTTCTTTTCTGCGCAGCCACCTTTGCCATGCCCGTAGTCTATGGAAGTCAAAGATGGAGATTTGGCTCTCTGGAAACACTTGCTTGATGGCACTTATTTCTGGCTTGCTGTAATCTACCATCCAGTACTGTGGGGACGAGTTATCACACCACTGCTTGAAAACGCCTAAGGCCTCCGCGATACAGTCGGCCGTCTCGAACTGTATGATAAACACACCAGCTGGTGTGTATCCCGACGGTGTTTTCACAACAAGCAAGAAAAGTGGTAGGGCATAGTCACTAGTCTCGTGTGTTGCGTCCAGGCAAACTACTGAGCCTCCATACTTATTAAGCATGTTTCTCATGAATATTTTCTGGAAGCACAACAGCAACGTGTCTTCACACTCGCCGGCAACGCTCCCTTCCACACTGCTCGAGTCGCTGCTACCCACGAAGCTGCGTGATGCATACGGACGATAGACAATGAAGGACTCGGGTTCCTCACCCTTGACCTTTTCAGTAAGGATGCTAGCATTCTCTTGATCCACTGTGCTAAAGCGTCTTTCCGAAGAACAGCTTGGATCTGGTTGCTTATATCATGATGTGTTGGGAAAAAGGCCCTGCAGCTGCTGTCAGGCTTTTCCTTGTTTGCAAAAAGTACATCGTGCACGTAATAGTACAGGCACTTTTTCACATCCGATACACATGTAGTTCCTTCCCTTGCCAACATATGAATGCGCTCAGCAATGTTCCTGTCCATGTTTTGGCTAAAAGCTTCCATGTCCTCGACACCATGGTTACGATGGGAACTGCAGTCGGCGATTATGATGTATAGTCGCGTCTCCTTGTTCACAGTCTGCTGCTTCGCATCAAGTGCCTCCTGCAGCTGCTTGGCCTTCTCTGCTTTGAGCCGGCCCTCATTAGTCTGGCCGCATGGCTGGGGCACGTTTACCTAGAAAGTAGGCATTTTAAGTATGTTGAGCCTACTTTACGGTTTAAAACAGTGGGCCAAGATGAGGACAAAGTGGAGACAGAAGACTGCACTGAACTAAGAACGAAAAGTTTATTTCCACTTTTGAAGTACATATACACGTGGGAAATAGCAATATAAACAGAGTGTGACAGATCAAAACAGTACAACGCATACAGTCTCAGCTTTGATGCAGAAACTGTATGTGTTGTGCTTTTTTATATTTAGCACTTTTTTTGCTATTTTTCACGTGTATATATACTGATTGAAATCAT
The DNA here is from genome assembly GCA_013339685.2 of Hyalomma asiaticum. Lineage (NCBI taxonomy): Eukaryota > Metazoa > Arthropoda > Arachnida > Ixodida > Ixodidae > Hyalomma > Hyalomma asiaticum. The sequence continues at coordinate 472,328 of CM023486.1, read as the reverse complement.
CATCATCATCAGCCTGTTTAGGTCCACTGCAGGACGAAGGCCCCTCCCAACGATTTCCAATCCACCCTATCCTGAGCGAGTTGGTTCCAGTTTATGCCCGCAAACTTTTTAATTTCATCGCTCCATCTAACCTTTTGCCTACCTCTGTTGCGTTTTCCCTCTCTTGGTATCCATTCCGTCGCTCTTACTCTTCACCTATCATCCTTCCTCCTCATTACATGCCCCGCCCAGGTCCACTTCCTTCTTTTAATTGATAAGATAATATCGGCTGCTCCTGTCTGTTCTCTCATCCATTCCGCTCGCTTTTTATCTCTTAGCGTTACCCCTATATTTTTCTTTCCATTGCACGTTGCGTGCTCCTTAGTTTCATCTCTAGTTTTTTCGCTATTCTCCATGTTTCTGCACCGTACGTTAGTACTGGAAGAATCCAGTGATTGAATACTTTTCGCTTCAGTGAGAGCGGCAAGTTTCCAGTCATGATTTCGTAATGCCTTCCGAATGCGTTCCAGCCAATCCTTATTCTACGGAGAATTTCTTTTTCCTGGGTATCCAAACTAGAAGAGAAGCTCAGGGGAAGATGGATGCTTGAATCGATGAACAAATCGCAAGGTACGATTTAAAACAGGGAATGTCGCGGGACGTTGGCTCCCGCGACATTCCCTGTTTTAAATCGTACCTTGCGATTTGTTCATCGATTTTTCCTGGGTAGGAGTTCCTGTTATTAACTGTCCCAGGTATACATATACGTTTACACATTGTAAGGGTTCATTGCTGATTTTAATTTCCTGTTCCTTAGCTAAGCTATTGAGCATAACTTTGGTCTTTTGCCTATTCGTTTTTAATCCAATTTAGTACTTTCCCTCTTTAGGTAATCAATCATATTTTGTAATTCGTCACCATCATTGCTAAAGAGCACAATGTCGTCTGCAAATCTTAAATTGTTTAGATATTCTCCGTCTATTCGAATGCCCTTTTCTTCCCAGTCTAGACGTTTAAAGACTTGCTATAAGCATGCAGTGAATAGCATCGGGGATATCGTATCTCCCTGTCTCACACCTCTCCTGATCGGGATTTCTCTGCTTCTCTCATGTAGGAGTAGTGTGGCTGTGCAATCTTTGTATATGTTGTTTATGGTTTTCACGTATACGCCAAGTACCCCTTGTCGACGTAGAGCTACTAGAACTGCTTGTATTTCTATGGAGTCAAATGCTGTCTCGTAGTCGATCAACGCCGTATAAAGAGGTTTGTTATATTCCGCGTACTTCTCAATTACTAGGTTGATAGCGCGGCTCTGGTCCATTGTCTAGTAACCTTTCCCAAAACCAGCTTGCTCTCTCAGTTGGTTAAAGTGGAGTGTTTCTCTTATCCTCGTAGAAATTACCTATGTAAATAGGTTGTATGTTACTGGGAGTAGGCTGATTGGTCTGTAATTCTTTAACTTCTTTATGTCTCCTTTCTTGTCGATAAGGATTATATTAGCATTTTTCCAGCTGCGCCATACACTACATGTCGTGATACATTTCGGGAAGAGGGATGCAAGTTTTTCAAGTGCAATATCTCCTCCGTCTTTGATCAAGTCGGCTGTTATACCATCTTCACCAGCTGCTTTACCGCGGGACATGCATTTGGCCGCATTTTGACTTGGTCAGCGGTTATACATGGAATTTCGGTGTCCTCCTCTGGTTCTATTTCTATTAAGGTTGTATGGTCTGTCTGAGAGCTGTACAGTTCCGAGTAGAAATCTTCTGCTACCTTCACTATTTCGTTGAAACTGTTGATAACGTTACCTTGTTCATCGTTTAGCGCATGCATTTTGTTTTGTCCTAAGTGCAGTTTCTTTTTGACCGATTTAATGCTGGTGCCTTTCTCTACTGCTTTCTCTATTTCTCTCATGTTAAAGTTTCTTACATCTCTTTGCCTGGCTTTACTGATCAATTTTGATAATTCTGCGAATTCTATGTTATCTTTTGATGAAGTTACTTTTATTGGTTGGCGTTTTTTTATTAAGTCCTTGGTAGATTGGGACAACTTACTAGTTGCTTGCTTTGTTGTTTTACTCCCGATTTCGATCGCAGTTTCAAGGATTGTTTTCCTTACGGTTTTGTGTATTTCTTCTAAATCGTCACCGTTTTCGTCTAAGGCCTCGAACTTGTTGCTTAGGGCGACTTTAAATTCTTCGTCCTTCGCTCTGATTACCTCTACATTGCATTTTTTTCTAGTAAATAATTTAGTTCTTGTTTTCTTTAGGTTAAGTACAATCTTTGCCTTTACTAATCTGTGATCGCGGCATTTTATCTTCCCCAATACTTCTGTGTCTTGAATTATACCTGGTTGTTCGCACATTATAAAGTCAATTTCATTCTTTGTTTCCCCGTTAGGGCTTTTCCAAGTCCACTTCCTATTCTTGTGTTTCTTGAAGAACGTATTCATTATTCGGAGCTGGTTCCTTTCGTCAAATTCTACTAGCATTTCCCCACGGTTATTCCTACGGCCGACGCCGTAGTTGCCAATCGCCTGCTTCCCACTTTGTTTTGTTCCTACTTTTGCGTTGAAATCTCCGATGACTACTCTGTACAGTTACTGGGACCAAAGAAGTTAGCACAATTGCGCTTGTCGTGTCCACTTTGTAATGCGTGACCTCCCTGACTTCTTTTGTCCCAGTAACTGCAGCGCAGTATTTTAATCATGCAAAGTCAACTAGCCCAATACCTCACTTTGCTAAAGCATATATACCGGAAATAAACTTTAAGTTGTTAGTTCAGTGCCGTCTTCTGTCTAGTCTTCACTTTGCCCTCAGCTTGTCGCACTGTTTTGAACCATAATGATCATCAACCAACAAGACTAAACAAACCTTTTATTAAGCATACAATAACGAAATCTAATGTGCCCCACCTTATGGCACGACAAATTTGTCTGTGCCATGCACTAAGGCCAAGAAGAAAAACTGATATTAGGGAGTTTTAGCAGACCATTTTTTAGCGCCGATAACGAAACACAACGCGTGGACAAGGCTCTCAAAGTGGAGAGGAGGCATTGTTATCTGATACCTCTACTGAAACCCCCCACTATCAGCAGAAGTAGAAACAATGATAGTAAACATCCGCTACAAATTTTCACAAGCCACTGTAAGGACAGTGTAATAATTTTTAAAAACTGTTTCTTTTCTGCCGGCTTGCACCGACCTAAATGCCATGAGAAGGTCTCTAGAAAATAACCCGCAAATATTTTTTTTTACTTGTGGTTGCATATTACGCACCTGGAAATCTGGGTACAATTCAATCCATTTCAAGGTCATTGTTGCTGCACAACCCTTCTTTGTTCCTTGGAGGTTCATTCGCTTCTTTTCGTACACCTCTTTTGGCCAGTCAGTGGTGCTCGAACCCTGTAAACGAAATCAAGAATATTTATTTCTGGTGCAAAGCTAAAGTAACCTAACCTGCAGTAAGATAATCTAAATTCTCTTTACACTGCCTGCACAGAATCTTTGAATAGGAAGGCTGCTGGATATTTGCATGAGACTAAATGTTTGCAAGTTCATAACGATGCGACATACCGGGTCTTTTTTTTTCCTAGAGTCTTCTTGTAGTATTCCGTTCCAAATATGCAGACTTTGACGGTTTCCTTGACAACTCGAAACGGCACATAGTCCAGAGAGATTCTGCACTCGGAGTGGATCATGGAGAAGACGACATTGGCTGAAAATAAGCAATGAAGACGATTGAATGAGGGCGCCTAGTTTTACGCATGGCAGAGGAATATATCAAATATAGCTTTAGTTTTTGTGTAATGACAGCAAAGAAACTTTAATATGTGCTGCCTCTGTCAAGAAATTTTGGCTCTCCTCAACGAGAATAAATATGATAATTGTAAATCACCCAGACTTTTTTGTGAGGTTTTAAGAAGTAACAATTTGAAAGGAGCACCAAGATGCTACAGTTTGGTTGGGCCTTGGGACTTCCATATAATGCGACAAAAAAGCTCGGCGCTGACGCATCAGCATCTCATATACAGAGTGCGACATCAGGCCTATGCCTTGCTCTAGACGCCTAATTCACACTTCTAGCAGGACCACGGATGGCGCACACGGCCGTGTCCCGACATGGAGTACAGTCACGCTGCAATTATTGTCTCGTATTGCGCACGATTGCTTTTCCAATGTTCAAAAAAATGCACAGATGCATACAGAACAAACGCCCAAGCTCGGCTCTGCGTAGAATTCAAAGCACTTATTTAAAGAACACAGGGGCAGACTTATTAATTTTTTAAGTCACTATTTGCTTGCATGCGTGGTTATAATCATGACTGAAACCGAAAAAATAACACTTAAGTTTCAATTACGTTTATCAAAAGTTTTGAAGCTCGGGTCATGTACCGGTAACCAGAACAACACTCCACTCAAACCGGAATCAATCGGTGCAAGGAAAACTCTGAACTGGTAACCAGAAAAATGATAACCCGATCTTCAAAACCGCGAAATCGTTTGTGTAGTGTTGCACAAGCCCGCACTGTAAACAAGTCGTTCTGCCGGGTTACTACTGCGCTTTTCAATGCTAAGTCAACGCGCATAGCGATACATTAAGAAGCAATCGATACATGCTTACATTTAGACGACTTGTTCAGGCATCTTGATGTCTGCACAGCATACCTCTCGTAGACGGCAGCCAAGGACGTCCCGAAAAGCTTAAGCTCATCGTCTGACTTCAGGTAGCCGTTGGAGTAGCCGTCTTCATGATGTAACCCTTGGAGGTATTTTTCGATCACATTCTCACGGTGAGAAGACTCGTGCATCGTTGCATTCCGCGCCTCCAGCCACGAGCGAAACAAGACAAAACACGCCGCATGCACGCGCCGCGAACCGCGCTCGCGCCACAAACAGAGAGAGAGAGAGAGAGACGGAGAGGAAAAATAAAACAGAAATCGTGACCACCGTGTCGCTGGCGCCGCCAAACGGAGAGAAAAACAGAAAGAAAATGGTGCCTACGTCATCGAGGCGAGGCCTCGCCCTGCACGGATTTGCTGTGAAAACAGTCTCACCCTTACCGCGTCCTCCGACAAGCAACAGACGTGACTTATGAAATCACGCCGCTAGACCATACCACGTCCTCCGCATCTTCCGACGTCGTCCACGTCGCACACCTGAAGCCATACCTCTCGCCCACCTCACTGTTTGGCAGTTTCGCCGCCGTAGGTCGATGTTACGGTGTAAGAGCGCCAAGGAAGAAGCTGTTAGCTGTGTGAAAGTAGACGAAGTGTGCTTCGAGCATCAACCACCATATTGGCTGCTTGGCTGTTATCCTCCTGTAAATACCTCGTAAATATATTTGTAACAATAGCTTGCTGTGGACTCCAGACTGCAGATGAGAGCGATGGCCGAGTCTCGGCCCGCAGGCCACAGCTCATGCTAGCCAGCGGAAAGACGCCGCGCCCTGCAGCGTCCGCCGGCGTCCAGCCGAGCTCCTGCCCAGGCTAGCATTAGCGCATGCCACGCACCACCCGACCACGTCGTCGTCGTCTCTCTGCGTCTCTCTGGCGGTGGTCGCCACACTCTCCCTCCCTCTGCGATGACAGTGGTCTGTGGCGGCCTGCGCGAAGATGCGGCGCCCACACCGGAGGTGTAGCCGGTAAGAGCTGGGGCACCAAACGAGAAAGCGAGGGACGAAGCATTGCAGCTCCAGGGATCAAGTGTTCCAGCATCGTGCGGCCCAAAACCTTCCTAGGGGTTCCAGGAAACGGCGGGTGCTAAACCGAGCCCGGATTCAGACGCACAAGTTGTCACTCTCGCAGACCTCACTCTGAATGGTGCACCCAGTCGATATCGAGTGGGCACAGTCGCTCAGTAACGCCGACCAACCACCATAGATGCGATGCACGATGGAGGGTCTGGAATCTGCCTGGCAATGCTCTCCTTTTCGTGATCTCGCTGGTTCCCCCAGCTCAGCATCTCCGTCTCAAACAGCTGCTTGTAGCAAAGCATTCCAGCTCGAAATAGCGCAGGGCTTCCTTGAGCTCAGCTACCTGGCTCGCGTGCTCGTCAACCATATCGGAGAAGTCCCCGGCGCCGGCGTCGCCTTCAGGAACCGCCACCACCCTCGGTGCGTGCCGTGGACGCCCGGACGGTTGGCAATCCCCACAACAGTCCACAACGGCCCGCACAATGGTCGACGCCCCCACCAGCGGTAGAGTCTCGAAGGCGGGGGCACCGAGCGATGTGGCGAACGAGACCAGGTTGCGCAGCGCCGATTATAAGGTATTGCAGGTTCCCGCGGACCTAAACCTCAGAAGGTCTTGCATGAACACGCGGGACTAAAACCGAACATGGGCACCGTAGCACTACCAATCGTCATCGCCAACCTCTCTCACAATAGTGCACCCAGCAGGCAGCCAGTGGGTGTAGTCGCTCACTCGTGGTCGCCGGCCATCATCCACAGATGAGCAACACGTGGGAGGGTGTTAGAAGCCACATGAGTGTATCGGAGACGTCGACAACAGGGAACTCCCACTCCATGTGTCGCATTACGGCCTCCAAGTAAGGAACGGCTTCGTCACCTGTCGTCTTCACCACTGACACCTTCATGGTCACCCGCACCGTCATATTTGTCGTCTATTTTTCCGCTCTATTTTTCCGCAATGGTAGAGCGTCCGCTTCCGACGCGGTAGGTACCGGGTTCAAATCCCAGTGCCGGCCGGACACCCACCGGTTTAAAAACGGGTAGAGGAGTACACACCTGGCGCTCGGTTTGCGTGTACTTATCTCGAAAGGTCGCCCCATAAGGTCGTGGCAGGTCCCCTGGGCACACCTTACCCACCACGGCCTTGGTGAAATAGTTGAGCGTCCGCCTTGCTGTGGTAGCCAGGGAGGCATCCGCCACTGCCGCCGGGTACCTACCGGTAAAATAGGGACAAGCGCGCTTCCGCCTGGTGCTCGGCTGTTGGAAGGTACTGTACGCTTGGGAGGTCACCCACCCTTGTGGGAAATGGGTGGCATGGGACCGCCCGGCCTTAAATTAAGGTCACTCCTTTTTTTTCCCTTCTTCACGTCATTGCCTTCGGACACTCGGCTACAGTCTTTCTGTCTGAAGACATGACCTTGACGTCGCCGGGGCCTTTCTTGGTGGCCGAGAAGACTTGGTCGACCTGCTGCGCCACGACACGGCCTACCTTGCGGTGGGGCTTGCAGTACGAAATGAGGGTCAGTCGATGCAGCCACACGACTCTGTTCGTCTCTTGCCCGCCGTGGCTCAGCAGCTTGCATTGTTGAACAAGATCACTGCGCAGCCCAGGCAAATGTACATGCTGTGTAAATGGTGACGCGGCTTATCTCCCGCGATCACGGTCCTACCCGGAACGCAGCCGGGGCACCACGTTGGGCGCCATCGTGGGAGATGGCCGCGTCTCGGCCCGCAGTCCTCAGTCCACGCTGGCCAGCGGAAAGGCGCCGCGGCCAGCAGCGTCCGCCGGCGTCCAGCCGAGCTCCGGTCCAGGCTAGCACTAGCGCGCACCGCGCACCGCCCGATGGCGTCGTCGTCGCCCTCTCTCTGCGTCCCTTCGGCGGCGATCCCCACAATACATATACATATTTGGACCGGACTTGTAGGCCTGCAGATTGACATTACTTGCGGCGTGCCGAAGGTGACATTTCAGGAAATCTGAAGATTCATTCGCAGATGATATAATGTTAGTAATGTGAGGGCGCCAGTTCAGATCATTGCATAGAGTGACACCGAGATACTTGTATAACTGCACGTGTTCGAGTGTAAAGCTGACAATTACATAAGGGAACAGAAAGGGGTTGTGGGTGGAATGAAACGGTTTTGCATTCGCTAGGATTAGTTTTCATAAGCCAGACGTCGCACCTTTCTTGCACGTGTTTTACGTCATTTTGGACAGCGGTTTCATCAGTGGGGTTGGTGATTCGAGCGATCGATTACGCAGTAGTCGGTAAACAAATGGATACAGGAGGAGGCATGTTGTCACACCAACAAGCTCAAATCACTGCTTTATTGCGAAGCAAGGTCGTTTATATAAATCGGGAAGAGAAGGGGCGGAAAAACAGAGCTTTGGGCGCAACATGATCTCACCGGAAAGGGACTAGCGATTACATAATCCATGGAGACAAACTGGGAGCGGTTAGTTGTAAGTTTCATTAACAGCCGCTTGCGAGGTACGGTGTTGAACGCTTTCGAGAAATCCAGAGATACTGCGTCCGTGTGCTGGTTGGTGTCAAGATTTGCATGAAAATCGTGGACAAAGAGGGCTAATTAGCTTTCCTAAAAATAACCCTTACGAAATACATGCTATACGAGATGGAAGTCGTTGCTGTTAAGAAAATGAACGGTCTAGGAGTAGATGACGTGTCCTATGATTTTACAGGGTGAACTTGTTAAAGAGATGTGGAGGATAATTTAAGGGTCTGTCTTTGTTGCCTGATTTGAAGACCAGAGTAACTTTCCTCAACTTCCAGTGGGCTGGTTAGTGGCCGGTGATAAGTGACTATGATAATATAAACGACGAAATCACTGAAGCAATGAATTTAGTGTTTTCAAGAACTCGACAATCCATTTCGTCATCGCCTGCCGAAAAACACATTATACCAGGCACGTGGGCAAGGGGGGCCCAGGGGGGCCCGGGTACACCCCCCCCCCCCCGGAAATTCGTCCAGCCATTAACGCAGGAGTATTCGCAACTCCAGAAAAAGTGGTTCATCTGGCAACATTGCTCAGATAAGCAAAGATGGCTTCCACACACAGAGTCACGGCCGCGCTTTCGCTCAGCGCTGTGCTATCTTGATTGCGGAGTCGAATCACGATGCTTTGTCGAAGGCGAAAGGGCTCTTGCTGCCGAACATCTGATATTAATCGGCCTAAAGGGTTTGAGCGGCGAAACAGCGGAAATAATTGCGCCGTGCGCTCAAACGTCGCACTTATTCGGAGACCCGCATCAGATTTTTTTAAGGATAAAGAGCCTTTCCAGCGAGACTGCAGTTGAAGATGGCAGGTGTTCATGCGTAGCAGGCCTCTCCGAATGATGCATACAACTGATTTTGAATACAACTGATTTTAGTACAAATGCGTCACTTATAAACGTGTTAAAGAGTTCAGTTCTACGCGCAATGCCGGGAAACGCGCGATGAACAGGTCGAGGGCACAAAAGTTGGAACGAGAGCAATAAATCCTGAATAGCCACCACATGAAATCGAAATGCAAACGCGCTACGTGAAACGATCACACATTACCTCCATAACCACCAAACAGATTACGAGGCGCAGCGCGCCTGGGACGAAGAGGGCGAACGAAGGCAAGTGCTCGCTTTATATCTACTCACTACAATGAATGCGGGCAAAAGTACGTCAGCAACAAGATTACCGCGGTTCAAGTTGAGCATTGACACGTTCAGAACACGTTACCAGATATACACGTATAAACAATGTCGCTATTTTGTTCAACTTGTCGGGCCAATGGGCCCTATCTGCAGCACGCACGTTGGAGGCAGGGCGAGGAGGACACACGCGCATTGCCCATGCGCGTGACGAGCGGCAGCGTCGAAAGGCCACAGGGGGCGTGAAGGTGGCCAGCCAATAAGAAGGGAGGTGAGACGAGCCCGGGGGCTTTTTTGGTGGGCGGCAGGACGATGGGATGCAGTGACGGTCGCGCTAGGCGCTATGGTTTCCTCCGTGAGTGCTGCAGAGCAGAGGCCACGCCGGTTTGGGGCGCCCGCTAAGGCGAGTCGTTGGCTCGTCCTCCACTGCGAGTTGTGCGTGAGTTTGCTTTCGAGCCGTTATGTTTTACACCTACTTTCATGCCGTTAAGTTTTGCGCCGTAGGTTCCATTGGACCGCCAGTCTGCGGGAGTTGTTCTTTCTGGCCTTGTGGCCCTCCTGTATACGTTAGTGCCGTGTTGTGCCGGGCTGGTAGGTGGTTGTGATTCTTTTGGAGTCTTGAATTAAAAGCGGTTCTTGTTCCCAGCGTTGCTGGCTCGTGTCATGCGAATTGCGGCTCACTGACCCCCCCTGAGCGGCGACGGGACCAACACTTGGCGCCCAACGTGGTTTTTCGCACGTAGTCGAGCTTCGTTTGAGAACTGCACGCATAGGGCACCCGTCCTGTCGGCCCATCGCACTCGCGATATGCCTTGCGCATATTCCAATGCTCTTGCGTTCCGGTACAGTTACAGCTCGCGAAGGTAAAAGCCCTACGGACCTTAAGTCTAATATATTGCCTGACAAGTTGAAACAGGACGCGTCAGCGCCAGATACTCGTATCGTCGAGCAGCTGACCACGTTGCTAGAACGCCAGGCTACACCAGCCGACAGCTTTCGCTTACCGCTGGCCGTGCCTACGTACGAGGGCCACACAGACAAGAAATCGGTCGCAGACTTTTTGCAAGAGTTACAAAAATATCGCGACGCGCAGGCCCTCCCAAATGAGACTCTTCTGCTACGCGTCCCGCCCGTCGCCCTGTCTGGCTCTGCCGCACGTTGGCGTCGTCGTCAGTCTTTCCAAAGTTGGTCTCACTTTGAGCAGCTACTCCGTGCCGAATTTCTGCCCCCTGACTACGTCGTTCGCATGAAAGATGAACTTCGCAGCCGTACACAGGCTGAGGAAGAAAGCTTGAAACCTAAAGGCACCGGCGCAACCAGACGACACAGAAGGAGAGACAAGGACACACAAGCGCGGTCTCTCCTTCTGTGTCGTCTGGTTGCGCCGGTGCCTTTAGGTTTCAAGAATGTACCAACTCGCCCAACAAGAGGTTTTGATGAGGAAGAAAGCCTCCAAGAATACATACGGTCCTTACAGGAGCTTTACGACCGCGCGGACCCTTCGGCATCTGAAGCGGAAAGAGTGACTCGGGCAGTTAAGCAGTCGCATCCGCGTTTTCAGGCGTACTTGAGGGGTCGTTCATTCCCTTCACTCGACGCCCTCGCTACAGCAGCGGGTAATATTCAGGCCGCGATGTTGGCGGAGCTCACGTACCAACCACCGCCACCGCCTGAGTCCACTCTCGAGCCATCCTGTGCGTGGCACGGTCGGTCCAACCCAATGGCCTCACCGATGGCCCCACCAAGGGCTCTAGACCCATTCAGCCACCACAATCTGCCTGCTCCGTCCGCCTTCCCGTCAACGACACAGGAACGTGGGACACCCACACCGGGCGCCGCCCATTCTAGTGCCGGAGGCACAAGCAGGAACCCTCTGGTATGCTTCCAGTGTGGAGGTCGGGGCCACTATAAGAGCCAGTGCCCAAGCAGACCACGTTCTGGCCGCCGGGGAAGCGATCAGGGCCGGCGATGATGAGCGCATGCCAATCGCCGGCCAACATTTCACCACCCCCCGGGGTCCTCTCACTTTACGCAGATCCTGGAAGAACTACCGCGGCTCCTCCGTGGGCTACGGCTCGTGTTCAACAGCAGCCAGGCGCGCTGCAGAGGCCTGGCCACCGGGTGTTTTGGTCTTCACATCATCCAGCCGCCAGGAATCACAGCCGCGGGAAACCTTCGACAAAGCAACGCACGCCCAAAGGGACAAAGCCGCATCCCTTCCCGCTCGAACAACTACCAGACAACCGAGCAACCAACGCCCCTGCGAAGTGCTCCCTGCCCGATAACAGCCTTGGTGTACTCGACAATACGGTGAGCGATCATGTGTCTACATTCACTCTCCTCGCTTCCCACGCCGATAAAGCACCATTGGTGATGGTTTCCATGGCAGGAGTAAAGGTCCCGGCTCTTTTAGATACTGGCTCAGCTGTTTCTGTTTTCGGGGATCACATCAAGAATGCCTGTGAGATTAAAGGCTTGGCTTTGCGAAGTGTAAGCACTAATCTGCGCGTGGCCTCTGCTCATGTTGTCCCTGCTACGCTTGCAGCTCGTTTAGCGGTTAGACTCGATGGCCGAAAACTTCGGCAACGTTTCATACACCTACCCGGACTTTCCTGCCCCGTGATTTTGGGCCGAAATTTTATAGCCAAGTCGGGAATCGTGCTTGATGTCCGTACGGGCACCTAGAGCCATGGCGTCAATGCAAAACCACTCACGTTTGTGACTACTTCGCCACAACCCCAGCCCGATCTGCTTGCAACAAATGTGCCTCCGTTCTTTGAGACCAGGGAGGACTTCTTTACTATTATCGAATCCTTCAAAGGGCCATCACAGCTAAAAGCCAGAATCGAAACAGCCCTAAAGCCCTTTGCGGCGATGTTCACAGAGGCTCCTGGCAGGGTTAATGTATTGGAACACAGTACCGACACAGGCGACGTCCGCCCTATCCGTTTCAATCCTCGTCCCCTCAGCGTCCACAAGCGTGAACTTCGGGACGCTGCCCTCGACGAAATGCTCGCCACCGGTGCTGTAAGAGCGTCCAACAGTCCCTGGGCGTTTCCAGTTGTTTTAGCCCCAAAGAAGGACGGTTCTGCGCGGTTGTGCGTTGACTACCGGCGGTTAAACGCCGCCACGGTTCGAGACTCGTACCACTTTCCATCAATCGACTCTGTTATGTACTCCCTTGGGGCTGCCCAATTCTTCACTACCCTCGACTGTAGCAGAGGCTTCCTGCAAATCCCGTTAGCAGAATGCGATGCTCAGAAAACGGCGTTTACTTGCCACAGGGGATTGTTCGAGTTCTCGAGGTTACCTTTCGGATTATGGAGTTCACCGGCCACATTTCAGCGTGTCATGGACATTGTGCTTCGAGATGCCAAATTCAACTATGCAATGGCTTACATGGACGACGCGGTAGTTTTTTCGCAAACCTTCGACGAGCACCTGATCCACCTAACCACTGTACTACAACGAATGCAGGACGCAGGCATCACCATCAACCCCCGGAAAGTTCAGTTGGTCGCAAACAAGATCAACCTCTTAGGTTTCATTGTCGAGCAAGGCACAATACGGCCAGATGAACAGAAACTTCAGGCCATCCTGCATTTTCCAACACCAACGGGCGTTAAGAGCCTGCAACGGTTTTTGGGTATGGCGGGCTTCTACCGCCACTTCATTCCTCACTGCGCCGATCTGGCAAGACCACTTCACCAGCTCCTGCGCAAGGGTGCCCATTGGTCTTGGACTGACATGGAGCAGGCAGCATTCCAGGCTCTGTCGGAGGCTATCGCTGATACAGCACGGCTGCGCCTCCCTGACCTAAACTTACCCTTCACGGTGCAGACCGACGCAAGCGATTATGGCCTTGGAGCAGTTTTGCTCCAAGAATATCAAGGGATGCTTTACCCGCTAGCATTTGCGAGCCACACGCTCTCGGGCGCAGAAAGGAACTACACCGTAACAGAGAAAGAGTGCCTTGCAATCGTATTCGCGCTGAAGAAATTCGACATGTATCAGGATGGAGCTGCATTTACGATTCAAACCGATCACCAGGCACTGTCATGGTTGTCAAGGCTGCAAAACCCATCCGGTCGTCTGGCCCGGTGGGCCCTTTCTCTCCAGAAATATAACTAAACAGTGGAGTACAGGAAAGGCACTGGTAACAAAGTGGCTGACGCACTTTCCCGAGCGCCACAGTCCGGGGATGGTGAACCAGCCGCCGAGGTCCTGGTTGTGACAGTGCCTGAAGATGCCTGGGGAACACTGGTCTCACGACAGCAGCTCCTCGACGCTCAGAGAAGCGACGACCAGTGCAAGCAGATATGCAGTGGCGTGGGCACTGCTAGTCCCACCGGGAACACACAGTCCACAAACACCTATGGCAGCTACTTGCAAGCCGAGGACGGCCTGCTCTTGCGTAACGTACCCTCACTGGAGACTCATGACGATGAGTCCCCGTTCCGTGCTTTCATTCCTCGGACCCTACGCAAAACTTTCTTGGCGTACTTTCATGACACACGCCTCGCCGGTCACAGTGATGGCAAGAGAACTTTTGAAAAGTTGTGTCGCGTCGCCACATGGCCGCACATGAGAAAGGACGTCATAACATACGTTCAAACTTGCCCTACCTGCCAGACCGCAAAACCGAGGGGAGGCAAACCACCGGGCCTCATGCAATCTGTGGAAAGCAGGTACCCATGGGAAATCGTTGCCTGTGACGCAATGGGCCCGTACCCCAGATCAGCTAAGGGGTGTCGATACTTGTTAGTAGTCACTGACCACTTTTCGAAATGGGTAGAGCTGTACCCGTTACGCCGGCTGGATTCAAAAGTAATCTGGGATTGTCTGCTACAGACGTTCACTCGCTTGGGCTTTCCAAAGCAGCTAAAAACAGATAATGCCACATATTTCACAGGCAGAATATTTGCGGACACTTGCAAAGTTCTTGGTGTACACCACAAAAGAACGACACCTTACCACCCTCAGGCCAACATTACCGAGCGCGTCAACAGAAACCTTAAAACAATGTTGGTGGCTTTCACTGACCGGCACAGGGACTGGGATGCCCGCGTACAGGAAATGGCATTCGCCACGCGAACAACAGTGAATCGGTGCCTTTTTATTGCCCCGCTGTAATAACCTTGCCTTTCGCAGAACACTCCGCAGCAACTTCAGTGCCAACTAGCCCGTGACAAACCACAAGGCTGCCACTCGTCATGGAACGCCGACACAGGCTGCTTTGAACGCCGACCCACGCTACGTGCACGTTCCATTCTGTGCAACCGGCGGGACAGAGACAGGGCACGAACGGTTATGTGATGTGTGACGTGTGGGCAGGCTCCGTTCGATGTAACCATCAGGACAAAGACATGCGACGAATGGTGATGCGTTGTGGTGCCTGAAAAACTGTGTAGGCAAGGACATGCGACTAATTATGAACTGTTGTGGTGCCCGACGAACAGTGTAGACTAATTCAGAACTGCTTCTCAGTTTCCCCTTTTCTATTGTCTGTGGTTTTCATTATTGCCCTTAGTAGTCTGTGGACTATGACACTCACTGGAGTGTCCATTCTTGTGTGTGGGGGAGTGTCGGGCCGATGGGCCCTTATCTGCAGCACGCACGTTGGAGGCAGAGCGAGGAGGACACACGCGCATTGCCCATGCGCGTGACGAGCGGCAGCATCGAAAGGCCACAGGGGGCGTGAAGGTGTCCGGCCAATAAGAAGGGAGGTGAGACGAGCCCGGGGGCTTTTTTGGTGGGCGGCAGGACGATGGGATGCAGTGACGGTCGCGCTAGGCGCTATGGTTTCCTCCGTGAGTGCTGCAGAGCAGAGGCCACGCCGGTTTGGGGCGCCCGCTAAGGCGAGTCGTTGGCTCGTCCTCCACTGCGAGTTGTGCGTGAGTTTGCTTTCGAGCCGTTATGTTTTACACCTACTTTCATGCCGTTAAGTTTTGCGCCGTAGGTTCCATTGGACCGCCAGTCTGCGGAAGTTGTTCGTTCTGGCCTTGTGGCCCTCCTGTATACGTTAGTGCCGTGTTGTGCCGGGCTGGAAGGTGGTTGTGATTCTTTTGGAGTCTTGAATTAAAAGCGGTTCTTGTTCCCAGCGTTGCTGGCTTGTGTCATGCGAATTGTGGCTCCCTGACCCCCCCTGAGCGGTGACGGGACCCACAAACTAAACTACACTCCGGCTCTTCGAAAAGCGCGCATGATAATAAACGCGCGCACACAAACATAAACTGTGTACTCATCGGGGAGGAAGAAATCGTCGCGAGTGAAGTGCCTAGCATAGTTCCCGTCACCTTCTTGCCGATGCGCAAGTTCCTAATCCATGTTGCCCTGCGCGAAACGTCGTCTGCTTCTTTGGGGAACCGATGAAACGACGTGTTGCTGTCCTTACATCGCGATGACTGCACTGAGGCACGCAACTAAAGTCTTTTGATGAGGATTTTTTTCTTTTTCTAGCTGCTTCGAGGCGGCATGGGGTCGATTAAGGAACTATAGAGCTGTTCTACAGCGCGCGGTAATGCGATGACATGCCGCGTTTCGAGGTCGAACTTGGATCGGCTGGTTCCAGGAGCGTCCGCTAGGTGGTGAGCATTGAGATGTAATCGTGAATAGAGGCACAAGTACAAGTAGTACCGTGCGCATTTTGTGACGCCCTGAGTGGAGTCGGTGGGGCGAGAAACAGGAACGCAAGCATCGGTAATCCTATTTTTCGGCTGCCGCGGCAGTCATTGAATCGCTGGAGCTTTCCTTATCTGCGACTTTGCGGAAACCGCGCTTTGACGGCAGAGGCGACTCTCGCACGGTGGCCCCAGATGAGCGTGTGCACTGGGCGACGACTTTGCTGATGGCAGGAGGCCAACGCCTATGGGCGCCCCGCGCTCCCCTAACTGCTTGAACAAAGCCAACGGAGCGTCCCCGGCATATTGCCATCGCCGTGCAATAATGCAGCGATCCCTCGCGGCAGCACGCTCGTCTTTGGGTGATAGAAGCTCTGGTCGCAGGGCTGGCGCTAGCTTTAGAACCGAGTTCTTCGCGTTTTCCTGCGGTTTTTTTGCGTCCAAAAGTCGTCGTACTACGACTCGGTGTTCAGCAACAAGATTTGTTGGGTCCTCGGCCGTAAAAATACTTATATCAGATCACCAGGGACAAATATTTATAGCTTCCAGAAAGCTCAGTGCTGAAGGAGAAGCGCAGTAGCTTGCGCGCGCGTGCCGTCGACGCTGTCTACTCAGCAGACATGTATTGCTATTTTGCAATGTAACGGGCATTCTGTCCCACGGCATTAGACAGTTTTAGTTTCACGTACGTAGGAACTTCACGTACGCAAACGTGAAGAGTCCACGTACGTTACGTGCACGCCATCTGAAACGCTTTTAGCTACACGCGCGGCGAGAGCTACCACGTAGCTCCATCTGCTGGGAATCGTGAACACTGCGGTAGCCAATTCGATCCAAGACGAGTATTTCATCCAAGCCAGTGATGTGCTTTTATTGACGGCTGATGTGCTTCGGCTGCCAGGGCCCAACGGTGCCAATTCTTAAAGATTGTTATTTTGTAGCCGTTGTCTTTCGCGATTGTGACAATTTCTTCGAGCAACTGGTTTTGTTCCGAGTACTCCTCCTCGGTTCCGTACCTAGGAGGTGCCACCAAGGAAAAGAAAACTTTGTACTGACCAGTCTAGTTCACATTGTGCGTTGTACACTAAATGGAAACCACCAAGCGACTTACCTTCGAAATTTTCTCCTGTCTCGCTCAGCGTGTTGCGCAGGTCTGTCCGGTCGCGCACAGCGCGAGCACTAAACATTTTCTGGTGCGACTTTGTCAAGCGGATAGCGATCTCTGTCCACCGCACTGTGTGCCTCATGTTTTCCTCAAAAGGGTTGCATTCCCTCATGTCGCGTATCAGGTCTAAGTCGTCGCTCTTCGAAAAGCGAAGGCGCGGAACCGCTCCAGTCATCCTGTCGCCGTGTTTTGATGCAAGCCGTCTGATCGCACTCGACACGCTTATCTTGTTCGAGCGCCCGCGCGAAGCTGTCTACGTGCGCAATAAACGCACGCAAAGAATCGAATCTCACGTGCGTCCGTGAGACCAGCGCACGGCCGCTATATTCTGCGCATGCGCACTGCCTGCACGTAGAAGCTCTCTGTCAAATGTTCACCTTTAAACGTAGAAGCTCTACGTACCCAAAGCCTCTAAGTACGTGAAACTAAAACTGTCTATTCTGCGTGGAGTACGTGAAAACTTGATTGTCAATGGGAGGGAGTTCGTGCGCGCGTTCCGGCAACGCTCTTCTACTAGGAGACGACATGTGTTGTCAATTTGCAATGGTTCGCGCTCTTTTTAGCGAGCCTCTTGTGTGGGATACCAGGCTGCGACACGCATGGCCGTGTGGACTATGGCGCTCCGTACTTTTCATTCGCGGCCGGCGCTGCTGCTCTTTTCCTTTTTTTTGTCCTAGAGCCTCGCCACGCATTTGAATGGTTTGGTCTTTCCTTTCGTTGGTACTCCGACCAGGACAAGGATCGCCGTCAATTCACTGGAGTGTCTCTTGCAAAAAGAGAAGGAAATAAAGAAGAAAAGCTCGTTAAAAACGGACTATGTGCCTCTTCCATGCGCCTCCTGGCATAGACTCCACACGAAAGAGTTGAGGCACCGGATAACAAAAGCCACTGAAAGGCGCCCTGCTGCTTTCTTTCCAGTCGCGTTTCTTTTTCTTGCTTTCTTTTTCGTTTCTGAGAGAATCTTTCAAAACGAGTTAGAACCGTATTGCTTAGTTCAGCCCTCATTATTTAGAAATAAATAAATGGACGTACGTTGTCGACGCTTCCGGGCACCAGCCCCGCGTTTTCTCACTTAGTATAAGTACGATTAATGGAAATAAGCAGATCAGGTCTTGCATTCCGTGGCTTCGCAGCTTCTCTCTCTTTCCAACACGCGCACACAAGCACTATGCTCACACGTGGTGAATACAGCGACAGACTTTCACTTCTTTATTGTGGAGCCTTTTATGGGACTAATATATTGATAATAGTGTATACGTACGGATAACAAATAATTACAAATTAACAAGGATCAGCAATAAAAATAACTTTTGCTTTCCAGCCTAGCGATCTTAGAACTTTTGGAGTAATTTTCGGAGTATATTGTCTCCCGCGTTTGGGAGACACATCTTCCCCTCACCACGCTTCCGTCCACAGACACAGTTTCCTTAAGTTAAGGCGCATGGCCTGCCTCGTATAAAGGTTTTCCTTTAGCCCTAGAGAAGAAACTTTTCAAACCTTCTGCGGTCTTAAAACCAGTGAGAAGCTGCGGCGGAACACATGCAGACGACGCCACCCCCGCACAAGCAAGTGCGCACGCGGTGCGGGAGGAAGCCTTATTACCCCAACGACGCGGGAGCGCCCGCATTGGCGCTGAGCGCAGGGGGCGACGGTGGAGCCGCCTGGCCTTGTGCACCATCCCCATTGCTTGCACCTGAAGCGTTTCGGAATGGAAGCGGTAGTAGCCAAACGCTCGTTGCAGCAATCTGTAGACATGTATCGCTGGTTAGGCTGTCCGACGGTTTCCCCGAACGTCGAGATTTGTGTATGTTTATATTTTGCTTTCTATATTTTGGGAGGGGAGCTTTTACTGTATTCTTTCATGGAGGCGGGCCCGAAACAATAGTCGCACGGTGGGTTGGACTGGTGCGTTGTCTACTAGCGACGTTGCCGTAGACAACTGTTGGATAGACGCCCTGGTGAGGCGGGGTTGGCAGGGAAAAAAACTCGTCTCGGTGCCCAGGAAGGGGCTGAATTTTGTACATTCGAGAGGCACTGATAGTAGCAGTGACCTTCAGTCATGTGAAGAAGTAAGCCTCGTTTAGAGATCCCTCGTGCAAGCCTCGCCGTTCGGTTCTCCAACCTCGGAGAGACGATGTAGTGTTCTTCGCCGCGAGTGTCTGATGTGAGCAGCAATGATCGAAGATGATCCGTGAGCTACGTAGACTTCGAGGGCAACATCCGAGTTCCTACCCAAGCACCAGTCCACAGTCCCGCGACAAGGCCTGTGTGCCGATGGAGCCCACACATGCAGATAAGCGTTCCTTACGTTGCGACTTGGGACATTGCGTACGTGAGCCATTGCGCTTTTAGTTTTTTGGATATTTTACCTTTTGTATCGGTAGTTCAATGATGAGTTTGTTGCCGTGCTAATTCCCGTGTTTAATTATGCGTTTACTTCACTCCTTGTTCGCCTTGCATCATCAAATTCGCTACTAAGTGTTAATTGTATACTTTAATCATGTGCGGATGTTAACTTCACTGTTTTGTTAACTTAAGAAAGCCTGTTGCCTCTTTTCTTCCCGGCCCCAGCACGAATCCGTTTGTGGTTAAATGTTATTGAGATGCGTGGCCAAAGGGAGTGAGCGAGTGTGGCTGTGTTGGTTAAGCGGTACTTCGTAACGTGTAGAACCGCCTCCCCTTTTGTGCGTAGTAGGAACATCTCAATTTCAACAAATAAAAAGAAGCGACAGTCAAGTAACTCATAAAGAACAGATACCCCGGAACCTTTATTCGGAAAGCACTTCAATTCCAAAAGCACGGCAATGCTTGCCGAGAAAATCAGCGTCCGGCTCCTGAGTCAACACCACAACAGAAACACCACACTCTCCCATATGTCCGAGGCGTTAGCGAAACCATCACCCGTATTCTCAGAAAAGAAGGCATCCGAGTGACTCACAAGCCTACGAACACATGTTCTCTACATACTGCCAAAGACCGTCCACCGAGGGAGACAGCCCAAGGCACTGCATACAAATGTACTTGCGCTGACTCCGATGTGAGCTATATAAGCGAAACGAAAAACCTCAAAGAAAGACTTCGACAGCGCAGGAATGACCTCTGCAATTTTGCAAGAGAGCGCAATCCAATAGCCGAACATTCCCAAGACAGCGACCACCGTATCAATCTTCCTGACACAGCGGTCATACCTACTGAAACCAATTATAGGAAACATTTGCTGCTTTGTGATTGTGGAAAAACACAGAAAATTGTGCAACGCAGTACATTTTCATATGTGTAAGACAAGCTTGTTGGAAACGAAATTACCAGAACGAACAAAATGTTTCCATTCTGCTTCGAAACCAGAAAAGACGACGTTATCCGCCCGTACTTCGTGCGACTTTTCTTCGTCGCATCAATTATGCTTAGGAAGATGGTTGGTTGGTTGTGTCGGGTTTTCTGGAGCAAAAGGCGACCATGGCTAATTGCGCCAAACGAGGATTCCCATCTACGGTCAGGGCGCTCGGTAGTTGGATTCCTTCAATGAACAGTGCAAAGAATGACAGGACTTACAGCAAAAGATATCGTTGACTCCACCGGTGGATTCCCTGCGGCAACGTCTTTCTTAACGAGACGAGCAGTTTCTTTGTTCCTGCAGAGCTAGCAGGCGGTATATTGCGGGCGCCATTTATACAGTCGCGTAGTGGCGCGCAGCTTAGGGCGCATTCAGGTGCTTTGTTTGACTGATAGCTGCGCGGCGTGGGAACACGTGCGCGTACGGCTTTGCCGCAGACGCAGAGTTTTTCCACGACCCCACGGCAACACCTATTCGAAAGCTCGGAAAAGAGGACTTTTGTATGGAAAGCGACGGCTTCGACGACCCATTAACCCGTTCGACCCCGCTGGCGCCTCTGCGAACCCCACCACCCATTTCCCGATGCCTGTGTCGTCGGGCAGGCACCCGCCAGAGGGCACCTGCCTGACGGAAGGAGTAAACAAGGTAAGGAAACAGGGTAAACAGGGCAAACTGCGCTTGCAGTTCTGCGGAAGGGTACAACAGGCGAGCGACGTTCATTCCATAGACAGATGACCTGAAAACTTCCCTCAAACGGTGTATAGTTCCGTGCGCTATGGGCGTGTGTGAGGCATTGACGAGGCTGACATGCTGACGGGCGGAAAAGAACCCTGAATCCTTTATTGCGCTTGCTTATATAGCCACACCCACAGCAAAGAGGGAAGGGAAAGGACACGGCTCGTGTCGAGTGGAAATCATTACGTGTGTTGCACTATCACATCACGGTACATCCTTCTCCTTTTGAAGGTGCACACATTAGAACAACTAGTGTAATGCACGTATAAACAGCACACCACAACAACAAAAAAGAGAGAGAGTTCAGGGCAACTGTTGGAAATTTGAGTCGTATTGTAGGCGTTGAGGCGGCCTGGACTGGCGGCTGGATCTTCGTAATGATTTGGCAGTAGCGACGAAGGTTTGCTTCACGGCGCTAAGCATCGTTCTGCTTCTGCTTATACTGCAGGTGCACTTCTGGATGTTTTAGGCAGCGAGCCTGGAAACGCCTCTTCACGCGCGTGCCGTGCGCCACAGGACGTTGCAGAAGAAAATCCTCGCCTTGGCTAAGCATCGTTCTGCTTCTGCTTATACTGCAGGTGCACTTCTGGATGTTTTAGGCAGCGAGCCTGGAAACGCCTAGCTTCACGCGCGTGCGCCACAGGACGTTGCAGAAGAAAATCCTCGCCTTGGGACGAGCGGATATCAACTGCGCCTGCACACTACGACACAGCCTACGTCATCCATCTCTCCGTATAAAAGAAGCCACTCGACCCCTGAAGCCTTCATTTGGCAGTAGCGACGAAGGTTTGCTTCACGGCGCTAAGCATCGTTCTGCTTCTGCTTATACTGCAGGTGCACTTCTGGATGTTTTAGGCAGCGAGCCTGGAAACGCCTAGCTTCACGCGCGTGCGCCACAGGACGTTGCAGAAGAAAATCCTCGCCTTGGGACGAGCGGATATCAACTGCGCCTGCACACTACGACACAGCCTACGTCATCCATCTCTCCGTATAAAAGAAGCCACACGAAGGTTTGCTTCACGGCGCTAAGCATCGTTCTGCTTCTGCTTATACTGCAGGTGCACTTCTGGATGTTTTAGGCAGCGAGCCTGGAAACGCCTCTTCACGCGCGTGCGCCACAGGACGTTGCAGAAGAAAATCCTCGCCTTGGGACGAGCGGATATCAACTGCGCCTGCACACTACGACACAGCCTACGTCATCCATCTCTCCGTATAAAAGAAGCCACTCGACCCCTGAAGCCTTCATTTGGCAGTAGCGACGAAGGTTTGCTTCACGGCGCTAAGCATCGTTCTGCTTCTGCTTATACTGCAGGTTAGTGCCAAACTACTGCAATTGCAATATTCGTGCTTTCATTTCGTCGCTGCTGCCAAATATAGCGTGTTTCCTTGTACTTTTTGGTTACTGGTTGGTTTTCCTGTTTTTCACCTGATGTCGAAAGAACTGGCAAGATGAAGGATGAACTAAAGGCTGAGTTTGCTAAGATGAAAGACGAAATGAGGCATGAATTGAAATTGTTTCGTGAGGGCTTAGAAAGGGACCTGCGAACTGAAAACCGCGAACTCAAAAATGAGCAAACTAACATGGCAAAGAGCCTCGAATTTTTGTTTGATACAATTGATGAACTGAAAAGAAAGCTGATGGAATGTACTTCCAAAAATGCCGAACTTGAGCGCGAAAGCGAGGCTCTACGCACTAAATGTTCCCATTTAGAAAACACAGTCCAAACCCTGGAAAATCGACTCACGCAGACTGAGCAATATTCCCGTAGAGCCAACCTTGAGATTCAAGGTGTAGCAAAGGCGGAAAATGAGTGCTTGACCGATGTACTTTCAAAGCTTGGCTCTGCAATCAATGAGCAAATCACTGTACAGGACATTGAAACGTGTCATCGGGTACCTA
Source organism: Hyalomma asiaticum (assembly GCA_013339685.2). Lineage (NCBI taxonomy): Eukaryota > Metazoa > Arthropoda > Arachnida > Ixodida > Ixodidae > Hyalomma > Hyalomma asiaticum. The sequence goes on along the minus strand of CM023486.1, from coordinate 449,259 downwards.
CACGTAGCAATGATCGGACGAACATAATCGTCCAATTCAAGTGTCGCACGAAGCGAGATAGCGTTCTCCGGAAGGCTAAAAAGATGCGTCTTACAAACACTGACCTTGGACTGGAGGGTTCTTCAGTATATGTGAATGAACACCTTTGCCCTGCTCTAAAGAAGCTTCTCGCAATGGCTGTAAAGAGGAAACACGCGCATCACTGGAAATCGGTGTGGTCATTTAACGGCAAAATCTTTGCAAAACAATCCGATGACACGCCTGCTCTCCAGATAAAAGGAGAGGATGACCTTGAAAAGATATCAGGGCAGACGTAGAAAGTCGGAGCGGCACGAACGTAACTTCTGTTCTTAGCCTTCATCGAAAATGGCATACCAGGAGCTTGCTCTCCCGCATCAAATTTCTAGACTCGGTACCACAGGCACGTCCATTTTGCATTTCAACGCGCGCTCTGCGTGCAACAAGAATGACGATATTATTCCCTTTCTTTCACAGTTTACATTTAGGTTTAATGTGATCATGATCTCGGAAACATGGTACTACAATAACTGCGCTATGTTGACTTTGAATGGTTATCATCGCTTTGTTATTAATCGCCCTAGTAGAAAGGGTGGTGGTGTCGCGCTTTTTGTTGCAGAAGAGGCAAAATGCGAATTGTTAGAAGAATATACGAAAGTAACAGAAGACTACGAAATAATCACGGTAAAGAATAAAACCAGAATAATTTCGGTGGTATATCGCCCGCCAAACGGAAATGTAATCACTTTCATAGATTTTTTTGAATCATTCCTAGATCACGTAAGCGTGAACAATCTGAAACTTGTGTGTGGCGGTGATTTAAATATAGATATGCTCGAACAAACTAACTCATCCGTTGCACTGAACACGTGTATCCAGTCTTCAGGTTTTATGAATACAATCATTACTCCAACACGTATAACAAGTCGTACGTATTCTCTTCTTGACCTTCTAATTGTCGATATTACTACTACTGTATGCAGTACAGGCACATTGGCGTGCGACCTAAGCGGCCACTGCCCTATCTATTTAATATACCCTGATGACTCGAAAAACGTAGTTCACGCATGTCAACTTATCAATGCATCACTCAAGCAAACTTAGAGCAATTTAAGATTAACGTCATGAACCACAATTAGTCACATGTTTTAGAAAAAACAGATGCAAATGATGCATACAACGATTTTATTGGAACATTTATCGATATATATGCTAGAAATTTTCCAATGAAAACAGCGAAGCATTCGAAAAAAAATTAGAAAGCCTTGGGTTACGCATGACCTTTCCAAAATGATAAAAACAAAAAATAATCTCTACCATTCCTTCTTACGTACACGGTCCCACTTAACATTACAAACATTTAAAAAATTTAGAAACAGACTGAATGCTGAACTAAGACAGGCAAAGGCAATGTACTACCAGGAAATATTCGCAAATGTCTCCAGGCAACGACCAGAGATCGCATGGCAAACGCTTAATTCTGTTCTCGGTCGCCTTAAAGAGGTTACGCCCCTAACATCGATAAAGCTAGACTCACGTGAGATAGCAGGCACGGCCCTTGCCGATTACTTCAATCATCATTTCGCAACTGTGCAAACTGATACCCCTAGCGGCAATGGCAGCGTGAAGGAAACGGCCCGCTGCAATGCTATTTGCGAAAGTGCATTCTTTGCCCCTACCGATGAGGGTGAAGTATACAGAGTGTACATGGGATTGAAGAACAGTAGGGCTTTAGATATAAATAATTTGCAGATTAAGCCTATAAAATATGTTTTAAGATTTATTGTTCTTCCACTGGTGCACATTTACAACTTAATTTTAGAAACTGCAATTTACCCAAGCGCAATGAAATACGCTAAGGTTTCAGTTATTCATAAGGGTGGTGATCGGAATTCTGCATCAAACTACCGACCGATATCTGTACTCCCAGTTTTTTCAAAGGGTATAGAAAAGCTCGTATTTACTCGAATGACAGACTTCTTAAATAAAAAGTGCGTTCTTACTGACTCACAGTATGGCTTCCGAAAAAACAGGTCGACAGAAATGGCACTCCTAACACTGAAGGAATAGGTATTACAGAGCTTTGAACATAACTGCTATACAGCCGGTATATTCATAGATTTTAGTAAAGCTTTCGACAGTCTTGATCACGAGATCCTTATTCACAAACTTACCCTATGTGGATTTCGTGGAAGACCGCTAGAATTACTTCAGTCGTATCTTAAGGAACGAAATCAGTGCGTCTCCATCAATAACCACAAGTCATCCTATTTACCTGTTGTATGCGGTGTGCCCCAAGGCAGTATTCTTGGACCACTTTTGTTTAATGTATTTATTAACGACATTGTAAGTATTGCCAATGATGCGAAATTTATTATGTACGCGGATGATTGCACATTGTGTGTGCCAGGTCCTGCTGCCAGCAAATTTGTCGAAAAATGCAATGAAATTATGGTCAGTTTGTCCAACTGGACTCAGGCGAACAGGCTTAAGGTAAATTCTAAGAAAACAAAAGTAATCGTGTTTCGCGCTAAAAATAAACCCCTCGTCATTCATAATGATATTTACTTTCAGAATCAACGTATTGAGTTGGTCGAAGAGTTGAAAATTCTTGGAGTATATTTTTCTTCTGGTTTACGTTGGGATACCCACATCAATTATCTTTGTGGTAAGCTATCTGCGGTTACCGGTGCTATGGCGCGCTGCCGCGCATTCTTGCCTAAGGGGGCTAAGCTGCAAATTTATTACGGTCTATTCCTGTCATATGTGCACTACTGTTACTTTGTCTGGGGAACAACTTCAAAATGTAACATGCAAAAACTTGTAACAATTCAAAAGAAAATCGTCCGCTATATTGAAAACTTTGATCGACTTTCAGCCACACATGCTATATTTCTCAAACACAAATTACACCGCGTTGACAGGCTATATGAATATAGATTATTAGAAAAAATGTATTTCTCATCCAAAAATGTTCAAAATTACTTTACGTCACTCGCTAAGCTCGAACCGCACAACAAGACGAAGCACACACGAAACCCTGAGGTATGGAAGGTACCTTGGTCCCGTAACAACTACAGCCTGCAATCACTAACTCATAATATTCCAACCACACTCAACCGGTACAAACACACAGCCGCATTCAATAAAAAACATCTGCGCGACTACTTTTTATCTTTATAATAACTCATTACCCTGCATTCTTGTACGAAGTGTCATTGTTACATTTTATGTATACGTGTGATGTATGCTGATCTGTATGTATAATGCTTTCGATGCGAATGCTATGTAAAAACACTTGGTGACATGTGTCATGCATGTGCTATTGCCATGTAAGGGACCCTGGGCCTTCGTCAAGCTGCTGCGACAGCTTTTTGCCCAGGTGTCCCTCCAGATTGTTTTTTTCTGGTAAATAAAATTGAATTGAATTGATGCAGTGGGGTATGTCGCCATGACTGGTGGTGCATTAAACAGATCGGGCAGGTCGGGCGTAGCAGGTGCAGTTTGTTGGACTTCGTCAGTACTAGGTTCACTTTCGAGGGCACCCTGGATGAAAGCTTCGCTTGTAGGGAGCAGATGTTGCCTGTTCCGACGAAGTCTTTTCTTGTCTTCTGTCAAGACTTCGTACGATCTTGGATACACCTGCTTGACCACTTTCGCCTTCCGTGACCAATACTTTTTCTTTATCCTAACAGTCTGTCCCTTGTCCAGTGGTGGCAGATCCCGTTTGGAAGGTTCATTTTGAACACGTTTCCACACTTGCGTTGTCTTCTGGTCGCTGAAATCTGGAAGTGTCGACCTTAATCGCCTTCCTTGGAGTAGTTCTCCGGGCGATCGTCCATCTTCTAAGGGTGTTGATCTGTAGCTCAGGAGGCCCAGCCAGAAATCTTCTTGTGCGTCTTTTGTTTTCTTCAAAATTCTTTTAGCTACCTGCACGCCCTTCTCTGCTAGTCCGTTGGACCTTGGGAACTCCGGGCTTGAGGTGATATGTCTGAAGTCATACTTGCTTGCAAACCGGCTGAAGTCGCGACTGCTGAATTGGGGTCCGTTGTCTGTACACACCTCATATGGAATACCATATCTCGAAAATATGGCCCCAGCTTGTCGATGACGGTTGTCGCCGATGTGGCACGCAGCTCGTCCACCTCTGGAAAATTAGAAAGAGCGTCATACACGGACAGATACGACTTTCCTCCGTATTCGAACAGGTCGACGCCGACCCTATACCATGGGTATTTTGGTGTCGGTCTCATGATAAGCGGTTCGTCAGGCTGACTATACGCATGGCGTTGGCACACAGCACACCTATGTACCATGTCTGTGATCTCTGCATTAATGTTCGGCCAAAAAATGAATCTTCTTGCCCTTGCCTTACACTTATTGAGGCCCATGTGGCCTTCGTGGACTCGTCCCATGATCTGGCTCCTCATGGACACGGGCACTATCACTTTGGTACCTTTCAGTAAGATGCCTTTCACAACTGACAGTTCACCTGCGAAAGGTTTCAGCTTTCCTTCAACGATATCGCCAGCGCTAATGGCCTGTATTACGGAACGTAAATAGGGATCCTTTTCAGTTTCCTCTTGTAACCGCTTCAGTGTGACATCGCTAACCAGAGCCGTAACCGTACTCACGGCATGTATTTCCACGTCGGAGTCAGTGTCCGCATCGTCCTGGTCCGGCTTCGCGGCTGTGGCTCGCGACAGCATGTCCCCCAAGATGAGTTGTTTTCCTGGGACGTAGCGAAGAACATAATCATATTTAAGCAGGCGCAGAAAAAACCTTTGTAATCGAGGTGGCATATCAGCGATAGCTTTTTGAGCTATCGCTATCAACGGTCGATGATCGGTTTCCAAGATTATCCGGCGACCATAGATGAAGTAGTGAAAATTTTGGCATCCGAACGTCACTGCTAATGTTTCCTTTTCAATCTGTGAATAACGCTGTTCCGAGTCAGTCAGCACCCTTGATGCGTACGCCACAGGACGCCATTCGCTTCCGTGATACTGCATGAGAGCTGAGCCCAAACCACACATTGATGCATCTGACGTCACTTTTGTTTCCTTCTGAGGGTCAAAGATTGCAAGGAGTGGCTGTTCGCTAAGACTGCCGCAGATACTCTGCCATTCATGCTTGTGGTTTGGGGTCCATGCAAATGCAGCATCATGCTTGATTAGGCTGCGCAGGAAACCGTCCTCTGCGACAAGGAGGGTAGGTACTTTGAAAAATAATTGGCTACACCCAAAAGACGCTGCACTCCCTGTTTATCTGTCGGCATGGGTGTCTGTTTCATGCACTCGATCAACCGTCGGTTGGGTTTTATGCCGTCTTTCGAGATAATGTCCCCCAAAAAATTCGATTTCTTGAACGCCAACCTTGCACTTCTCGGCGTTTAGCTTCAGCCCAGCTTGCCTTGCAGCTTCGAGGACTGATCTCAAGCGCTGGTCATGTTGTTCCTGCGAGGTTCCCCAAATCAAAATGTCGTCAACATACACATGAACGCCCGGCAAGGAGTCAAATATTTCGCTGAGAGTCTTTTGAAATACTTCTGATGCTGACGCAATTCCAAAAGGCATCCGCAGAACCGATATCTCCCAAAAGGAGTGGCGAAAGTGCAAATTCTTGATGTTTTTTCGTCTAGAGGCACTTGGTGAAAACCAGCTTTCGCGTAAAGTCTACTGGAACACCTTTTGCACCAGCTATTTCTGCCTCAATGTCCTCCCGTCTTGGCATCTCGTAATGCTCCCGTTTTATGTTAGCGTTGATTGCCCTGGGATCCATGCAGACCCTTAACTTTCCATTTCTTTTTTGACAATTACCAATGGGCTCACCCATTCAGTTGGCTTCGTTCACTTTGGTCACAATGCCCGCTTGCTCCTCCGCTTCAGCTCGCTGCGAAGGGGTTCCTTCAGGGCTAACGGGACTCGCGGGCGGCTTGAACCACTGGGACAGCCTCCGCGGAGAGAACCATCGTGTAGTTCGTTGCACACAGCCCGTACCTTCGAACAGTTCGCCGAATTCTCGCATAACTTGTTCGGAGCTGTTTGCTGCCACGGCGTCGACTGTCCTGGTCACCAGCCCGAGTAGTGCCTGTCTTCCGTTTTTTGAGACGTAGAAGGTCAAGTGCTGGCGTCTGTCACCGATGACCACTTCTTGGCTGATGACGCCTATGTGTCCGATGATGGTCCCATCGTATGACCGCAGAGTGGTGTTGCTGGGCTTGGTAGGCGGCATTGGCCGAAGGTTCCTGTAGACGGAATACGGTATGAGGTTAGCTTGAGATCCCGTGTCGACTTTGAATTTGACTTCCTTGCTGCCAAGGCTCGCTGTCACCATCCAGTCTCGTTCATTCCGTATGCTGCTGATACAAACATCTAGAATTTCAAAGTCCTCGCCATCGTCGTCATCCTGTAGCTCGTCAACGCGCGCCGCTTTTCTGCAGCAAACTGCGCTATGTTGACTTTGAATGGTTATCATCGCTTTGTTATTAATCGCCCTAGTAGAAAGGGTGGTGGTGTCGCGCTTTTTGTTGCAGAAGAGGCAAAATGCGAATTGTTAGAAGAATATACGAAAGTAACAGAAGACTACGAAATAATCACGGTAAAGAATAAAACCAGAATAATTTCGGTGGTATATCGCCCGCCAAACGGAAATGTAATCACTTTCATAGATTTTTTTGAATCATTCCTAGATCACGTAAGCGTGAACAATCTGAAACTTGTGTGTGGCGGTGATTTAAATATAGATATGCTCGAACAAACTAACTCATCCGTTGCACTGAACACGTGTATCCAGTCTTCAGGTTTTATGAATACAATCATTACTCCAACACGTATAACAAGTCGTACGTATTCTCTTCTTGACCTTCTAATTGTCGATATTACTACTACTGTATGCAGTACAGGCACATTGGCGTGCGACCTAAGCGGCCACTGCCCTATCTATTTAATATACCCTGATGACTCGAAAAACGTAGTTCACGCATGTCAACTTATCAATGCATCACTCAAGCAAACTTAGAGCAATTTAAGATTAACGTCATGAACCACAATTAGTCACATGTTTTAGAAAAAACAGATGCAAATGATGCATACAACGATTTTATTGGAACATTTATCGATATATATGCTAGAAATTTTCCAATGAAAACAGCGAAGCATTCGAAAAAAATTAGAAAGCCTTGGGTTACGCATGACCTTTCCAAAATGATAAAAACAAAAAATAATCTCTACCATTCCTTCTTACGTACACGGTCCCACTTAACATTACAAACATTTAAAAAATTTAGAAACAGACTGAATGCTGAACTAAGACAGGCAAAGGCAATGTACTACCAGGAAATATTCGCAAATGTCTCCAGGCAACGACCAGAGATCGCATGGCAAACGCTTAATTCTGTTCTCGGTCGCCTTAAAGAGGTTACGCCCCTAACATCGATAAAGCTAGACTCACGTGAGATAGCAGGCACGGCCCTTGCCGATTACTTCAATCATCATTTCGCAACTGTGCAAACTGATACCCCTAGCGGCAATGGCAGCGTGAAGGAAACGGCCCGCTGCAATGCTATTTGCGAAAGTGCATTCTTTGCCCCTACCGATGAGGGTGAAGTATACAGAGTGTACATGGGATTGAAGAACAGTAGGGCTTTAGATATAAATAATTTGCAGATTAAGCCTATAAAATATGTTTTAAGATTTATTGTTCTTCCACTGGTGCACATTTACAACTTAATTTTAGAAACTGCAATTTACCCAAGCGCAATGAAATACGCTAAGGTTTCAGTTATTCATAAGGGTGGTGATCGGAATTCTGCATCAAACTACCGACCGATATCTGTACTCCCAGTTTTTTCAAAGGGTATAGAAAAGCTCGTATTTACTCGAATGACAGACTTCTTAAATAAAAAGTGCGTTCTTACTGACTCACAGTATGGCTTCCGAAAAAACAGGTCGACAGAAATGGCACTCCTAACACTGAAGGAATAGGTATTACAGAGCTTTGAACATAACTGCTATACAGCCGGTATATTCATAGATTTTAGTAAAGCTTTCGACAGTCTTGATCACGAGATCCTTATTCACAAACTTACCCTATGTGGATTTCGTGGAAGACCGCTAGAATTACTTCAGTCGTATCTTAAGGAACGAAATCAGTGCGTCTCCATCAATAACCACAAGTCATCCTATTTACCTGTTGTATGCGGTGTGCCCCAAGGCAGTATTCTTGGACCACTTTTGTTTAATGTATTTATTAACGACATTGTAAGTATTGCCAATGATGCGAAATTTATTATGTACGCGGATGATTGCACATTGTGTGTGCCAGGTCCTGCTGCGAGCAAATTTGTCGAAAAATGCAATGAAATTATGGTCAGTTTGTCCAACTGGACTCAGGCGAACAGGCTTAAGGTAAATTCTAAGAAAACAAAAGTAATCGTGTTTCGCGCTAAAAATAAACCCCTCGTCATTCATAATGATATTTACTTTCAGAATCAACGTATTGAGTTGGTCGAAGAGTTGAAAATTCTTGGAGTATATTTTTCTTCTGGTTTACGTTGGGATACCCACATCAATTATCTTTGTGGTAAGCTATCTGCGGTTACCGGTGCTATGGCGCGCTGCCGCGCATTCTTGCCTAAGGGGGCTAAGCTGCAAATTTATTACGGTCTATTCCTGTCATATGTGCACTACTGTTACTTTGTCTGGGGAACAACTTCAAAATGTAACATGCAAAAACTTGTAACAATTCAAAAGAAAATCGTCCGCTATATTGAAAACGTTGATCGACTTTCAGCCACACATGCTATATTTCTCAAACACAAATTACACCGCGTTGACAGGCTATATGAATATAGATTATTAGAAAAAATGTATTTCTCATCCAAAAATGTTCAAAATTACTTTACGTCACTCGCTAAGCTCGAACCGCACAACAAGACGAAGCACACACGAAACCCTGAGGTATGGAAGGTACCTTGGTCCTGTAACAACTACAGCCTGCAATCACTAACTCATAATATTCCAACCACACTCAACCGGTACAAACACACAGCCGCATTCAATAAAAAACATCTGCGCGACTACTTTTTATCTTTATAATAACTCATTACCCTGCATTCTTGTACGAAGTGTCATTGTTACATTTTATGTATACGTGTGATGTATGCTGATCTGTATGTATAATGCTTTCGATGCGAATGCTATGTAAAAACACTTGGTGACATGTGTCATGCATGTGCTATTGCCATGTAAGGGACCCTGGGCCTTCGTCAAGCTGCTGCGACAGCTTTTTGCCCAGGTGTCCCTCCAGATTGTTTTTTTCTGGTAAATAAAATTGAATTGAATTGATGCAGTGGGGTATGTCGCCATGACTGGTGGTGCATTAAACAGATCGGGCAGGTCGGGCGTAGCAGGTGCAGTTTGTTGGACTTCGTCAGTACTAGGTTCACTTTCCTACCCTTAGCGATGAGCATAAGGAACGCTTCAAGGTTCTCCGCCCATACGTGTCGCGACAATGAACCAGGAGGAGAATGCTTGGACGTTGTGCCGAGCTGTCAGTCAGAACGCGGTGATGGCTAAGCTGGAAGCGTTGCGTCCACGCGCGGAGAGCCAGACGCGTTCGAAGGTTGCCTCCTGTTGTGTTAACGCATAGCTTATGTCTATTGGGTGATAACGCCCGCGACACCTGAACAGTAATGCTGTTGAGACTCATAAAGACCCCAGAGCGCGCATGGACGTTCGTACTGACAGTGGAGGCACTGGTACTGAGGAAGCCCTGTGCGAACACTGAGGCACTGTTTGGAGTTTCATTTATCGGGCACAGCTCAGGCGTGCTAGCATCTGGATCATGGATATCTCTAGCGAGTGTCGGAACAATCGCATGTTGCTGTTCCTCTGGAACTCTACAGACTTCCAGCTTCCCTTCATTTATGAGAGGGTCCCTCAAATGGTCATGGACCATGCCTATGACGTGTCTAACCGCGTCCAGCGGCACACCTGAACAGTGGCCGGTAAATGCCTCGGAGATTTCTACACGACATTGGGAGTCATTATCTAGAGGTTGTTCAACCTCCTCAAAAGTGTTTGGCCTCCCAGAGGCTCTGCAAGACAGCTGGTCTTCTATGGAACGTCCACGTACCTCTTTCTTTATCATTTCATTTTCTTTCTCTTCCATCTCCCTTTCATACTGCATCTGCCCTTGTTCTTTCGCTAGTTCTACCGCCAAGCGTTCTCCGACCCAAACCTTCAGTTCTTCACCCTCAAGACCAATGCGTCTTCCCAACTTTTCTAAATCACGCCGTGAGTCCCATGCGCTCATGCTAGATCCTCGTTTTTCATCAGTAGCACTTGACTTCAGCCTGCTCGCATTCTCTTTAAGTTGCAGCTTCAGCTGCAGGATCTTTAATGCCTGCTCTTGCACTTTCCGCTGCTGTTCCACATGCTCTCTCGCGAATTCTCGTTCTCGAGCCTGTTCCTCGCGAGCTAGAGCGCACTCTCGTTCTACCCACTCTCTAAGCGCATCGTCCTCCAACCCTAACTGTCGACCAAGTTCGATAAGTTTCTCCTCCTCCATGACTCAGGCTGTGTCTGAGCAATGGCTTTAGATCTTGCTAAGCCATCCTGGCAGTAGGCTCGCCAATTGTGGTGGTTCGTGGGCCCAGGACTCAGACACAGACAGCTAGGTCACAGACAAGGAGAACATTTATCGACAGGACGAGACAGCACATACACTTCCACAGACAAACAACGCGACACAAGCAACACAGTCCGAACGCTACGTTCAAGAACTAGCGGCGCGTCCTGTCTAACTGATGTCGGATGTTCGCTCGCACCACTCACACGACTGATGTTCTAGCAGCGGTGGCGCACGCTGACATCAGTAGACGCGGCACGATGAGTAGTGTCCACGAGCAGATCCTGAGCTGCTCGCTCAGGAAAGCGTCGAGGTGCGATGCCTCTTACGTGGCACCGAGGCCACTCCCTCAGAGAACGGTTGCGTCGAACTGCAGCATACGTGGCACCGTGGCCACGCTCTCATCAGGCGGCTCGATCGGAACTTGCGCGGCACCGGGGCCACGCGTTCATCAGGCGGTTGTGCCGGGCAGGGACCTTGCGCGGCACCGTGACCACGCCCTCAGCAGATGGTTGTGCCGGACTCGAACCTGCGTGGCACCGTGGCCACGAGTCCGTAGATGGTCCCGGCCACACCAGTGCTCCAGCCCCTCGTACTGGCCCGCTCGCTCATCCACCGCAGGAAAAGCCAGCCATGTCGAGGACACCTGTTCGCCACAGGAGAACGCCCGGTACGTCCCGGCTGGTCTGATGGCACCAGCTCGGTGCGTCTGTTCCCCTGGGTCGAACGTGCCACCGCTCGGTCGCTGGTACGCTCGATCCGCGTCGGCGTTCCGAAGCACCGAAAGGCACGCGCTTCACGTTCCGCTCGCCCAAGCGTGCGCACTTCGTCGTTGTCTTTGTTCCTTCTTGTGCGGCGAAGACATACGTTCACTACAGTACCTTTCAGTAAGATGCATTTCACAACTGACAGTTCACCTGCGAAAGGTTTCAGCTCTCCTTCAACGATATCGCCAGCGCTAATGGCCTGTATTACGGAACGTAAATAGGGATCCTTTTCAGTTTCCTCTTGTAACCGCTTCAGTGTGACATCGCTAACCAGAGCCGTAACCGTACTCACGGCATGTATTTCCACGTCGGAGTCAGTGTCCGCATCGTCCTGGTCCGGCTTCGCGGCTGTGGCTCGCGACAGCATGTCCGCCAAGATGAGTTGTTTTCCTGGGACGTAGCGAAGAACATAATCATATTTAAGCAGGCGCAGAAAAAACCTTTGTAATCGAGGTGGCATATCAGCGATAGCTTTTTGAGCTATCGCTATCAACGGTCGATGATCGGTTTCCAAGATTATCCGGCGACCATAGATGAAGTAGTGAAAATTTTGGCATCCGAACGTCACTGCTAATGTTTCCTTTTCAATCTGTGAATAACGCTGTTCCGAGTCAGTCAGCACCCTTGATGCGTACGCCACAGGACGCCATTCGCTTCCGTGATACTGCATGAGAGCTGAGCCCAAACCACACATTGATGCATCTGACGTCACTTTTGTTTCCTTCTGAGGGTCAAAGATTGCAAGGAGTGGCTGTTCGCTAAGACTGCCGCAGATACTCTGCCATTCATGCGTGTGGTTTGGGGTCCATGCAAATGCAGCATCATGCTTGATTAGGCTGCGCAAGGAAACCGTCCTCTGCGACAAGGAGGGTAGGTACTTTGAAAAATAATTGGCTACACCCAAAAGACGCTGCACTCCCTGTTTATCTGTCGGCATGGGTGTCTGTTTCATGCACTCGATCAACCGTCGGTTGGGTTTTATGCCGTCTTTCGAGATAATGTCCCCCAAAAATTCGATTTCTTGAACGCCAACCTTGCACTTCTCGGCGTTTAGCTTCAGCCCAGCTTGCCTTGCAGCTTCGAGGACTGATCTCAAGCGCTGGTCATGTTGTTCCTGCGAGGTTCCCCAAATCAAAATGTCGTCAACATACACATGAACGCCCGGCAAGGAGTCAAATATTTCGCTGAGAGTCTTTTGAAATACTTCTGATGCTGACGCAATTCCAAAAGGCATCCGCAAGAACCGATATCTCCCAAAAGGAGTGGCGAAAGTGCAAATTCTTGATGTTTTTTCGTCTAGAGGCACTTGGTGAAAACCAGCTTTCGCGTCAAGTCTACTGAACACCTTTGCACCAGCTAGTTCTGCCTCAATGTCCTCCCGTCTTGGCATCTCGTAATGCTCCCGTTTTATGTTAGCGTTGATTGCCCTGGGATCCATGCAGACCCTTAACTTTCCATTTCTTTTTTTGACAATTACCAATGGGCTCACCCATTCAGTTGGCTCGTTCACTTTGGTCACAATGCCCGCTTGCTCCATCCGCTTCAGCTCGCTGCGAAGGGGTTCCTTCAGGGCTAACGGGACTCGGCGGGCGGCTTGAACCACTGGGACAGCCTCCGCGGAGAGAACCATCGTGTAGTGTCGTTGCACACAGCCCGTACCTTCGAACAGTTCGCCGAATTCTCGCATAACTTGTTCGGAGCTGTTTGCTGCCACGGCGTCGACTGTCCTGGTCACCAGCCCGAGTAGTGCCTGTCTTCCTTTTTTTGAGACGTAGAAGGTCAAGTGCTGGCGTCTGTCACCGATGACCACTTCTTGGCTGATGACGCCTATGTGTCCGATGATGGTCCCATCGTATGACCGCAGAGTGGTGTTGCTGGGCTTGGTAGGCGGCATTGGCCGAAGGTTCCTGTAGACGGAATACGGTATGAGGTTAGCTTGAGATCCCGTGTCGACTTTCAATTTGACTTCCTTGCTGCCAAGGCTCGCTGTCACCATCCAGTCTCGTTCATTCCGTATGCTGCTGATACAAACATCTAGAATTTCAAAGTCCTCGCCATCGTCGTCATCCTGTAGCTCGTCAACGCGCGCCGCTTTTCTGCAGCAAACAGCGAAGTGATTCCTTGCCTTGCAGATTCTGCACGTTTTGTCATAAGCTGGGCAGTCGCGTGGCCTGTGTTCTTTACCGCAACGGGAGCACTTGAAGGTTTTGGGATGCTTCGTCGAAGCCCGAGCAACATTGACCTGTTCCACTTGCTCTACGCTATGTGCCCATGCTTCGCATTGCTGAGCAGCTGCCTCTGATGCTTTGGACATTTTTTCGGCTTTGGCCAGCGTGAGCTCATTGTCTTGCAGAAGTTTAGCTCGCAGGCCGTCGTTGCTAATGCCGATCACAATTTGGTCGCGTATCATGGAATCTGTCAGTTGTCCGAAATTGCACGATCGGGCTTGCATCCTAACGTCTCGAGAGAACTGTTCAAAACTTTCCCCCGCTGTCTGCATCCTCTTACGAAACAGATACCGCTCGTAGACTTCGTTTGTTTGCGCAGCCCAGTATTCGTCAAACTTCTTAACGACGGTCTCATAATCTTCCTTGCTTTCACCTTCGCTGAATGAGAAGTTGTTAAAAACTTCTAATACGTCTTCCCCTGCTAAGCTCAATAGTATTGCTGTCTTCGTCTCCTTGCTTAGGGGCTTGTCATGCGGCTTCGTTACCGTGAAGTATAGCTCCAGCTTTTGCTTAAATCGTTGCCAATTCTTGCCCATCTCACCTGTCATTAGCAGTGGTGCCGGTGGCCTCAGCAAATCTATGTTTCTTCTTGGGCACGTTCGAGGTCCTGCTTCGGCTTGAAGGTGTTGCACCGGGCGACCACTTCTGACACCATGTGTAGTTCCGTGCGCTATGGGCGTGTGTGAGGCATTGACGAGGCTGACATGCTGACGGGCGGAAAAGAACCCTGAATCCTTTATTGCGCTTGCTTATATAGCCACACCCACAGCAAAGAGGGAAGGGAAAGGACACGGCTCGTGTCGAGTGGAAATCATTACGTGTGTTGCACTATCACATCACGATACACGAAATCATAACGTGTGTTGCACTATCACATCACGATACAAACGGCACTTTGCAAACCATCGTAAAACATTGCAAAGTTTCCAATTTGTGTTTCCAAAGCCCACCTGGAAGGAAAAACTTGGATCTGTGCAGCCGGCCTTCGATTTCTACCTCAGAGATATGACAACAGCGCAAATCCTTACGGTAAAAGGTGAATGGGAAATCTGGAAAACTAAATGGCAAGTCATGCAAGCGGAGGAACTTCTCGCTTCGCAACAGACGCTTTACCTGAATGCGACAAAGCCCTCCTCCTGAACGTTCACACTCTCTTCAAGATATTGGCAACCCTCCCAGTGAGTACAGCTGCTGCAGAACGCAGCTTCTCCCCCCCCCCCCCCCGACACTGAAGTAAGTAAAAACATATTTCAGGAACCGAACAGCTGAAGAGTGGCTTAATGGCCTGGCTCTTGTGTCCTTTCAGCGGATGCAAGTCCAGCGAACTTATCGCTGTGTTTATGGAGAAACCACGACGCATAAAACTTGCAGCGTGAACCACTCTTTTCGGCCAAGCTCCACGATCGTCTTTTTTTCTTTTGCATTGACTTCTTCTATATTGCAAAACAAACTCGCAATGTCATTCTTTAATACTGCTTCCTTAAGAGATTCGTTAGCGTTCTCCATCTTTTATGTGATCAACGCGTCGGTGCTCTGGTTTTTTGTGGTTCAATAAAATTGTTTTCAAGAATATGTCGGCTTTTCCTTGAAGGATTGCTTTCATAAAGTGGCTCACGTTCTTCTCGTACGCCTTTCGTTGAGGCAGAGTGTGAGAAGTTGGGTAGAGAAGGCGTCCGACAATTATTTTTTTATTTGCCGCACATCTGCAAGCGGGCGCCTCGTTCCTTTGCATCCCCCCCCCCCCCCTTTTTCGTGACTCCTCTTTCCGTCACTGACTCTGTGTGGCCCTTCTTCCTCGAGATTACTTGGCTGGAAAGTGTTCTTTCACGTGCACGCGCACTAGCTTTACTGCAGTGTCAAAAACTTGCTTTCCATCTCGGCTTAACTCGCCTCTTGCGCTGCATTCCACTCTGTTCCACTGTGTATCGTCTAATAATTAAGCGTCTTCTATATTTTCAGGCACCTTTTTTGTTTTTACCTCGGAAAGGCATTTTGCGAAGGATTAGACCTTGACCCGCCCCCCCCCCCCCCCTCCCGAAAAAAAATGCTGGCTAGGTGCCTGCATTATGCTCTCCACATTACACCCTCCAGGACATGTTATAGGCGACATGGAAGGCAGGACACAGTTCGGCAATGCAGGGAATAGAATTGGGGTTTCATTAGTAAAAAGAGATGAAAAAACAGTATTGAACAGCTCAGCGCTTTCAGCATTACTCGTATCATCTCCCGGTTCATTTTTCATTGTAATACTGCGCGCTTCCTTTAGATCAATTATCTGCCAAAAGTTCCTGGGGTTATCAGTAAGAATCCTGGGCAAGTCCGTGTTGAAAAACGAGTGCTTGGCGCTGCCTAACGGGAGTAAATATGCTGTCTCAGTCGCATAGTATTTGTGGGATACCGAGTCGGTGGAAGCACGACTTCCACATAACAACATAACAACGGGTTTATTCAGTTAGCAACTGCAGCGGACGCGCATACCGAGTCTACACTCGTCCGGATAGCGAAAGGTAAGAACTGGAGAGCATCCTTACGCAGCCACCGTCGGTGACGCTTCTGTAGCACTGCGTCTTATCGGACGCGCAATGCTGCGTGTAGCCGGGATCCATTGGGCTGGATGATACGAGCTGGCCGATACGGCTGCTGCGCGGAAATATGTGCAGAGGTTGTCGTTACGTCACCCCCACCCCTCATACGCAGTGGAGAGCCCTCAGGACTTGTAAATATCCGGGACGCTTACCCGGGCAGGCTGCGATGTCGGGGGTTGTGGGTGGACGCTTGTGGCTGCTCTGGTGTTTCATGGTTCTTCGGAAGCAATGTATGCTGGCTTCAGTCGGTCAATGACTTGGACGTCGTTCCCGTTAATGCGCAGGATGAAGGTTTTGTCGTCGCGGTGGACGACTAGGTAGGGTCCGATGTAAGGTCGCCTGAAAGGCGAGCGTACAGTGTTGTCTCGGAGGAAGGCGTGCGAGCACGTCGCCAAGTCCTTGAATACGAACGGCGTCGGCTTGGTGTGATGGGCCGCTGGCGATGCGCGCAGGGAGCCCATTGTGCGACGGAGCCGGGCGACAAAGTCTGTCGGGTCAGAACTGGTGATGCCGGGAGTTGAATCGGAGAGAAATTCCCCAGGTAGGCGAAGCGATTCCGCGTAGGCAAGTTCCGTAGGCGTGGCCTGAATGTCTGATTTGAAGGTGGCGCGCACACCGAAAGCGATGGCTGGGAAAGCTCCACCGGCCCTCGAGCCAGGATAAGTTAGGATGGCACATGACGGCTGCCTTGAGCTGTCGATGGAAGCGCTCGATCATCACGATCATCGCATTGCCTTCCTCGACGTCCTTGTTCAGCGCTCTTCCGGCGGTTTCTCTACAACCGTGCACAGAAAGCCCACACATTCCGGCAGGTACCTCAGCTTTGCCTCGGCGCATCCCATAGGCCACAAACGCTCTGTAGCGGCATCCCTCTTCAAGCGTGCGCTCCGTCTCTGCTCAGACGATTCTGCGAGAAGGCAGGAATGCGCTAAAATAAAACATGACCTCACAGGCAACGGCTACCCTCGCCAACTACTACGTCAGCAGGAACTCCGCTCCAGAGAACCTCCTGAAAACAAACCAAGCGATCGGAAGAAAACTGCACCCATTCCATATGCTCCTGGCGTAAGTGAAACCATTGCGAGAATCTTCAAAAGCTATGACGTGCAAGTCGCACACGTGCCCTCGCACAAATTAAGAAGCCAACTGGTCCGCGTTAAAGATCCTTTGGAACGTGAACGCTACCCTGGAGTTGTATATAAGATACCTTGTCAAGACTGCCGCGCATCATACATAGGAGAAACAGGCAATTTCAAGCGACGTATCAAGCAGCACCAGAATGACGTAGCTAAAGGACATGCTGCCGCCAACGCATTAGCTGAACATCATCTGAACACGGGTCACAACATTGACTGGAATTCAGCGACTGTCATCGGTACCGAAAAATCACTGTCATCCCGCCTTCTTTTGGAATCATTGTTAATCCTGTCGACGCATCACACACTTAATCGGACACGTGGAAATCTACCCGATACTTACACCAGATCATTGCGCCATCTACTACGCAATGGCGAGTGTTTGTTTATTCGCAAGAAATGGAGCAAGGGTGGTAAGTGGTTGTTCGCAAACGCTCCAACCCAGTGGAGAGCCCCAGAAGCCTAAAGAGTTGAGATTCAACTTGCCGTCCTCGGTCGGTTGTGACGCGACGAGGAGTGCCGAAGCGGGAAATCCAGCCGGAGAAGGAGGTCAAAGCGACGTCTTCTGCCGTAATCCTTTCGAGGGGCCATGCCTCGAGTCATCAGTGTAACGATCAATAGCGGTGAGGCAGTAGCGGTAAGGCCCGGCTGGTGGAAAGAGGACCCGTAATATGGACCTGGACGTGTTGAACCCATTTGCAACGGTAGGGTCAATGTGCCTAGTGACGTGCGGAGTAATTTTGGCGAGTTGGCCGGGGATGCACGAGCGCGCCCAGGTGCTGTAGTCACTCTGTATTGAGGGCCGAACGTAACGGTCAGTCAGAAGGCGTGTAGAAGCGTGTAGTGCGCCTGTCTGTGTTTCCTTTTCTTCGTCCGTGTTTTTTGCGCTACCGAGTTTGTGGCGAGAATGCCGGCATGGCAGAGGTGCAACTGGTTGAAGAGGCTGCGGCGATGCAGCGAAGGCACATACGGTCGTACTCGTCTGGTGGATATGTCGCAGTACGGGGTGTCCGTCCACCCAGGGACTGCAATTTGGTGAAATCGAAAAGAAAAGCCATTTTCGGGGAGTTGCTGGAGTTCGAGGCCCGTCTTCTGAGGGTCGGCGAAGGCGTCAGTCATCACGGGTTCGACTGAGTTCGACAGCGGAGACTCGAGAGAGTGCATCGGCGACCGCATTGTCTTTCCGAATGATGTGCTGGATATCTGTGGTGAACTGGGCGATAAAGAGCAGTCGATTCTGTTGGACCGGTGCAAGTCTTTCGCTGCATTGAGAGAAGGCGTAAGTGATAGGTTTGTGCTCGGCGTCGATGTTGCATTGCTGTGCCTCGAGGATGTGGCGAAAGTGCTGGACCGCTTCGTAGATGGCAAGAAGCTCTCTATAGTAGGCTGGGCAGGTTGCCTCCGCAGGGCTGAAGTTGCACCGATGATGCTGCCAGAGGATGAGGGAGTCTTTGCGTGGAATGTTTCTTCAAAAAAAAAACGCCAACTCTAATAAATTAGAGAAGATTCAAAACAGAGTAGCCAGGTTTGTGTAGGGTCGGTGCGGAAAATATTACAGTTGTACCGAAAGTAAAAGAGCTAATCTGGGAGTCACTGTCGTCACGTCGTCAAAAAATTGTTTGAACCCTTTATATCAGATATTTTGTTTAAAAAAGGGGGATTTGTCAGTGATTTACTTAAGACAGCCAGATTATACATCTTAACGAACAGATCACAAATACAAAATAAGGCCGTGTCGTGCCAGAACCAACCTGTACGCAAATTCGTTTTTTTTACATCTAATAGAGTGTGCAGTGTCAACTAAGGTGTTGTTTTTTTTTCAACTTTGTAACCCCCTGCTGTAACGCGTCTGGCAAAGCGGGGACGAATAAAAGAAGGCTGTGTCCACATGACAGACTGGTGCCTCGTACGCTTCCCAGCGCATCGTGGAGAAGCGCTTCGTGCTTTAGGCACGAAGCGCCTCTAAAAGTTCAGCATGCCAAGGAAACAGCGAAGATTTTTTTCCTGTTACGCTGAGCGTACTGTTCAAAGGACCAGGATGCGGTGAGGCAAGAATCTAGTCCCTTCTGAGGAGATATGGTGCCCAAGGAAGGTGACGACGGGGGTGCCGAGCATGTTCTGGACGTTGATGAGTAAGCGGTGGTCGTCTAGGCGCTTGAAAAGTTGCCAAAGGTGCTGGCAGTGGTGCTCTTCGTTCGGAGAGGATATCAGAATGTCGTCCAGGTAGAAGAAGCAGAAGTCTAGGCCGCGAATGACGTCGTCGATGAAGCGTTGGAAGGTTGTCCCGCGTTCCAGAAGCCAAAAATAATTTCATTTCATTTTATTCCTTAAAGAACCCCTAGGGGGTGTCACATATGAGGTTGTACCCATAAAAAATTCACTTTGCGTTTCAATTGACTGCGTATCGAGTTCCTTTTGAGTCTATAGAAAATCATTTCAATGGCAATTTGTATTGAGTGCCCTCAACGAAAATTTAATTGGCATAATAATAGAAAGCGTCAATTGACTCTCAGTCGATACCAATTCAATTGGCAAAATTAAGCAAGGTTTAATTGAATCGCACTCAGTAGAAATCTTATTGACCCTATCTTGAACGCTGCCAAAATGATCTCATTTTAGTAACAACTACATTTTACTTCGGACGTCGAATTCACAACATTTATATTTTGTATAATCTTTGTTATCATGGCCGACCGGGATTACGAATGACGTATAGCATCAGTGCTGTCTGAAACATTCTCTTGTGGATATTTTTGGCGCAACACACTTTCGGAAATACTCGCCTTGCACGGCGCATAAACCAATCTTGTCATTATATTTATATCCGTTACTGAAGCAGCCATCTATTATTCAAATCTTCAGGCAAGCGTGTCTTTTCAGGCATGATATGCGTGGCGTTCATGATCACAATCTACACGGAAGCTGTGAGAAAAATATGCTCGCTGATTGCGTGCGTATGGCATATTTTTATAAACAGCGAAGTTATTATGGCTAATATCACTGCTTATCAACTAAGATAAAAAGACAGAAAAAGCCTATCACGCATGTCAACTACTGAGGGTACGTGAAACTTTCATGTGTCAGTCGAGGGAAACTGGTAGGGGTAGAAATAGCTTTATTTTGGAACAGTTATACAGAAGCCTCAGGGAGAAGGGGTAATTTGCAAAAACCACAAGATCGCGTCCCTATGAGAGCACTCACCCCTCAGGCTGAGGGGCGCAGACGGCGAGCCCCTTTGTGTACCGAAACTCGCATCAAGTTAGTCACGGTACGCAGTCGCGGTGCGTGCCTGCACGTGCAGCGCTGTTATGGTCCCTTGAAAACTGGCTAGTCTACCGTCCGCATGGCGGGCCGTATGGGGAGAGGTTGACGCTAGCTAAATGACCCCGCAGGGGGCGCTGCGCGCATTCGGAATGTCACCCGCGCATTGCTCTCGCCTGCTTGTTGACTGTGTTGTGTTGTGGTGCTGCGGGTCGTCCGTTGTGTTACTGCGACCACAACAGCGACGGCGTGTTTGCTGGACTACCTGGACCTCATAACGAGTGCTTTCTTTCCAATACAATGTGAGGAACATGCTTTATATTGTCCATCATAAAAAGTAGAGGCGTGCAGGACACGGACACAAGGAGAGCAATGAACACCACGAACGCCGGCGTTCGTGGTGTTCACTGCTCTCCTTGTGTCCGTGTCCTGCACGCCTCTTCTTTTGATTATGGACTGTTACCAACTCGCTCAACTTTCTGTCCTTTTGAGCTTTATATTGTGTTGTGTGCTTAATCTTTTCGAGCTAACGAAATGTCCACGCGAAAGCGTGAGAAGCGCAATAGCACGTGCTTCGCACCAGGCTGTAACAGCGGATACCGCTCGTGCAAGACAAAGTTCTCCCTTTTTTGTGCACCGAAAGAGCCAGAGAGACTGCAGCAATGGGCGCGAATGACAAGACGCTGGACGACGCGTGTGTTGCATTTTGAACCTTCGTTCATCGAGCGCACCTTCAAAATTCAGGAAGATTCCGAGGGACGTACCTCTCCTTGTCAAGGAGGCTGTGCCGACTGTTTTTCCGGACGCACCTAAGTACTTGTCCAAGCCTTTGCCTTAGAAGAGAAAAGAGCGCAAGTTATGCGAGCAGGCTCCTCGGCCTCGACCGCCACCAGAGCGTCGTGATGCTGATGTGTGTGAACATGTGGAGCTAGGAGAGCGACAAGCCGGTAGCTCTGTGTTTTTAGAATGCGCTGAGCTTAAAGTTGCACCCCCTTGGCCTAAAGTTCACTTTCGTGATGCAAGAGACAGCATTGCGTTTGCTGAGTGCCACAAAAGCGACGATGGATCGTTGGACATTATTCATGTGGGTCGACGTGTGGTGCTGGACTTCAGTGGCGCTGAAGATGGTCCAGCAAGAGCATTTGTTTATATCCGCGGAACAAAGTTCCAGGAAGAAAAGGTGCAGTCTGTAATAGAAGTTCAAGAACTATTGAAAAATGTCGCAAATTACAATTTGTGCCCGGGGAGTGGACTGAAGCCGCAGAGCAAATCTTTGCTACTTTTAATGGACATTATTATGCCGCAAACTGTGCTGTTGTTTCCGAATCAATGTGCATAGCTTGTAAATATCTGCGAAAATTGACTCAAAACACGATGTCCCGCAGGAAAAAGAAAGCAAGCCCGACTACCTCTAGAAAAATGCTCGCTTCTAAGGCTCGTGCTGTGTGGCTGATGAAGAAAAAGACGGCAAAGCTGCAAAAAGAAGTGGAACAGATGAAAGCAGACATACAACAACTGTCAACAACAGAGTTCGAGAAAAGAATCAGAGGCCTTCCCTGTAAACAACAGCTTGCTGTTCGAACTTGCTTTGAAGCTGCAAAGCGTAGGTCCACAAGAGGAATGCAGTATGCTGATGAATTGTTGATAGAATTAATCCTAATGCGAATGAGAAGTCCAAGGCTATATGAACACATACGACGACACAATATACTCACTCTGCCCGGGCGGACATGCCTGCAAAAGCGCATAATGAACTTCAGGACTGGATTTGGGTTCAACCCGAACACCTTCAACGCCCTCGCTGAGAATACAAAACACATGGATAGTTTTTCTTGTCATGGAGGCATTGCGTTCGACGAACTGAAGCTATCTGAGCATCTGGATGTGAAATCAAATGGTAAGTTTCTTTCAGGCACTTATACATTAATGTTACAGCGGCGTGCTTCAATAGCTTAATTTAATGCATCCCTATCAGGTGAGCTGGAGGGCTCTGTTGATCTGGCACAATTCACGTCTGAATCTCAGAAGGAACAGTTGTCTGATCACGGCATGGTGGTCTTGTTTCAGCCTTTTCTGGGTAAAATATCACGGTTCCTTCTTTTTTTGCATATCAAATAATGCTTTAGAGAAATGAAGTAATTGCTGGGGTCTTTACTTAGGGAAATGGACTCAAGTTCTCGGAGTCTTTGCATCGCAAAGCAACGTCAAAGCCGATACATTGGCGAAAATCATCGTGGAAGCCACCATCCTCTGTGAAAAAGCTGGCCTACTTGTTGACTATGTTACCTGCGATGGAGCCAGCTGGTACAGATCAATGTGGAAGCTCTTGGGCATAAGAGGTAACATCTGAACTAAATTACAAATTTGTTCTCGTAATATACATTTTCTTCTATTTTGTGTGCCTTCACTCACAGGTGCAGCTACAAGCACGCGATGCAAGGCTCCACATCCAGTTGACGCAACTTGTCATTTGCCCTTTTTGTCGGACTTCCCCCATCTTATCAAGAATGTTAGAAATGCATTTGTGTCAAAAGGGTTCAACACTCCTGAAGGACGTGTGCATGTAGGCCCCATTGAGGAAGCCTGGAAAATGGACAGCAAGAGTGTTTCACTTAAAGTGATGCCAAAGATAACCAGCAGTCATATTCGTCCCAACGCTTTTGAAAAAATGAGGGTAGCCCCTTCCTTTCAGATATTTGGTGATGAGGTAATCAAGGGTCTCTTTCTCTATCGCTCTCATTTAGAAAGAACTTATAATTTTGTGGAGCCAACAGAGATTCCTGTAAAAAAATGACCAAGCGCATAAGAATAATGACTGCTCGAATACCAAAAGCAGGTTTGTCCATGCTATCACCAAACTACATGTTCCTGAAGGAATTTCTGGAATACCTGACGAAATGGGAAGAGCATGCAAAGACGACAGTTGGTGGCTTCATGAGTGCAACTACTGCGGAGGGTCTCCGAGTGACCATTGAAAGCACATTGAACTTAGTCTCATACCTTAAGAACATCGGTTTCAAGTACATACTCACAGAAAACTTGAGCCAGGACAGACTTGAGAACGTACATAGTGACAGCAAACTTGAGCCAGGACACACTTGAGAACAGACTTAGCTAAGCGTATAAAAAGGCCAAGGAGACGTCCCTCAATGTGTTTCTTACAGCCAAGACGCACCAGGTTGACACGCCCCTTCGCACCATTGTTAGTGAAGCGGGAACTTGGCAGCTGCAGGTCAGCAAGTTTCGTTTCTGCCACTTGAAAGGACTAGCTTTACACGATCCTTTCATTGTCAAATATTCGTATGAGGTGATAAGCTTTCTGGAAGTTAATAGTGGTATTAGCACCGGATTTTCCGTTGACGTTGAGGATTTGTTTTATTCAGTCCCCCACAAAGAGTTGTTCAAGGCGGTCAGAGCCTGTATTGAGATGAACGGGGAAATTGATTTTGTCAACAAAGCTTTGATTATTGTGAATAATTTTATGGCTTTGCTAGAATTTTATGTGCAGTCCACGTTCATTCCTTACGGTAATGACTTGTATTTGCAAAAGAAGGGCATATGCAGTGGTTCGACGGTCGCGCCTGTTCTGTGTAATATTTTCTTGGCTTTTATTGACAGCGAACTTGACCAGGCCTTTGATAAGACTGTGATTCTTAGAGCTTTTAGATATGTGGACGACTTTTTGATTCTTTTAAAACCTAAACTTGACGCACGAGCTTCCGGTACATGACATCATAAATGTTTTTAATGAGCATGGTAGAGGATTATCCTTTACGCATGAGACTTCTGCTGACAATCAGCTGCAGTTTTTAGATATTAATTTGACGTTCTCTACGGGACATGTGTGCTGGCAATACCAGGCCAGAGATAAGAAAGGTTTGCTTCCGTTCGAATCCGCCCAGTCAAAAGTGGTGGAACGTGCTATTGCGACGATGTGCCTTGCATCTTCTCTCAAAAATTCATGTGATCACAAGATGCATGACAGCTTTTTTGCGCAGATTGGCAGACTTGCGGAGACTGGGTACCCTCTCTCTGTTGTTGGTGCAGTTGCTGAGTCCCTGTTGCAAAAGCTTAAGGGCGCAACGAAAGCAGCAGCAGCTGACAGTGCGCAGCGTTTGACGTGGCCCGAGGTTATGCCTTATGTGCACTGAGTGTCGCACTCCCTCAAGAAAGTCGCAGGTAGGTATGGGGTTCCGATGGTTTTTTCGGCCCCAAGAAAGCTGTCTGTTCTTCGTTCCCGCATTAGTGGGAAGGAAACAGCACCCTGCGAAAAAAAGCATGAAAGGCCCTCCGGCAAATGCGCAGTCTGAGTGGCATACGAAATTCCACTTAGCTGCGGAAAGGTCTACATAGGCCAAACGGGACGCTGCATCAATGATAGAGCGAGGGAACATCGGCAAGATGTAAAGAGAAAAGAAAAAAACTAATTTAGCTGAGCACTGTAATACATGCATGTGTGATCCTCGATTCAGTGACATTAAGATTAAAGGTAGAAGTGCAAATTTGAATGCACGTTTGGTACTTGAAGCGTTCCTTATATGGCAGAAGGGAACCGATTGTGTCAGCAATACTTCTATCAGCCTGTATGCTGGAGAGAGGGGCTTTCTGGCCGCGCATGTGTAATTCTGGTGCTCTTTCTTGGCGCGTGCACACGTGGTCTTGATGTGACTTTCCTATTTATTCAGTGGCTCTGATCAAGAATAAAGCAGTGCGAGTTTGCGATTGTCCCTGTACCCTACCTTGTGATTGCCTTTCTTCGCGCGACCTTTTTGTTTCAAACTTGAGAATCTGTTGGGATTGTCAGACAGTCTGCGGGAACCAATGACCATCCAACTGCAGCACAATTTCTAGTGATAGTTCACTGGCGTTTTATAACATTGCAAAACCACCTAAATCAGGAAATTGTGCCCCAGAAGTTATCATTGCTCTAGCTTCACTTCCTGACGTACAAACGGAAAGCAATGTTGCTGTACATGGATAATTTGATTGATGGAGGAATGTTTGGTGATGCTGAAAATGCACTGGAAGGTTGCGCTTTGCGCAGTATCAGTTCGTGGGACCATGCGTCTTCTGTGATGGCAAAATTAAAGCCATGAAATGCTTATTATGTGGCAGGGTACACGGTAAGAAAGGTCCTGAGGAAGACTTCCTGTAATGAGTGTACATTGCTGCTCTGTGGAAGAGTGCGATGCTGTGAAAAATGATGATGCTTCTGAATTCACATCAAATTTCGACAATGGGGGTTTGATGTACCCTTCGGGCCCTCTTAAGGATATTATTACTGTCCTTGAGAACAGCTTCACGACATTTTTCAGCGCAAGTAAGCTACACGAGCAAAGCGTTCTTGACTTTGCCGATTTTATTACGCGGGTAGAGTTGCCTGCACTAACCTGCACAGAGCATGCACAGCAAATTACTTGTCAAATAGTAAAGTTTTACATTCTTCTACGGCTGCGCTTTTTTGTGAAGGCCTTGAACAATGAGAGAACAGCAAGAAAGAGCAGCTGAAGCATTTGAAAATGAGAAGATTTAAATAATTTTCCTACCTGTGCAATTCTTCATATTGATTTGCTTTCATAACCACTTTCGTTTCCGCGTTTTAGTTTTCCTTTTTTGATGCTCATGCCAATAAAATTTTTGAAAAAAAAGTAAACTGTTGTTTTTTCAGTTCCAGTTGGTGCCGTGCCACCTGAGAAACAACCTACACACAGTACCATGCGTTCCTTTGATATATGCGCCTCGGCAAAGCATGCCTTTGCGAACGAAAACGTGTGAGGACGTGTTAATCGAACCGTTTAGTATTTGCCATGGGCACAATTACGCTGCAGCAAAAAAAAAGTGCACGAAATGGTCAAGCTGAACTACGCTGAACGCGCGCCCGTGCTTCGACAACAAACCAACAAATTTAACAAGGAAAGCCCGCTGAGATTCGAACGCACAACCACCCGACGACAGGAGTTCGAAGCGCTACCGACACAACCGACACATCGGATACACACGGAACGAAGAGGCCTTATATTTTCTCACTACAGCGTTTCAAAATTCGCATCTCACTCTTCAATGTATCGGTGTCATTCATTGTTTATTACTGCTCTTGTCTAGTGCTCTTGAAACTAATAGAGCGCCAATTGATCCGGTAGTGCCCGCTGAGCTGAAAAGAATGTCTAACGGGCAGTGTACACTTCTTTCCGCTGTGCAAGACTGAAAAGTGTAACTACGTACTACGGAAAGAACTATTAGTGACCTAAGCAATAGAATAGCACAGTTGGAAGAACACTACAAGACTCGTTCAACTGTACAGTCACAACTATGCGCATTACAGACAAGTACCAGCCGCCACCACCAGGCGCAGTTTGAGGATGCACAAACTCGCTCGCGGCGTAACAACCTAATATTCCATCACCTTCCAGGCACTAACAACTAGGAAACTTTCTGAGAATCTGAAGAACTAATTATGAATCTCTGCAGCGAGCACCTCAACGCCAAAATTACATGAAAATGTCAAAACATCAAAGGGCGCACCAAGGCCACAACAGGGCTGGCCTGCGCCGTCCTATCATTGCAAGGTTTACATCCTTCAAAGTAAAGAAACGATTCTCTTTAACGGCAAAAAAACCTAAAAGGAGCAACTTAAGCAATCAGGCAGGATTTCTCATGTTCGGTGCAAAATACACGGAAAGACCCTTATAGCCAGCGCTAGAAGCAAGTCCGCCGCTTTTTCGTGCCCTTACAAAACGTTGTTCCTTCGCTGAAAGCGGTATATCTTCGATGAGGTGCCGCACCCACTCAAAGAAATCCCATAGCAACTCAGACAGTAATGCCAACTGCCACACTGCCCCCGAAACAACGCCCGAGCAATATTGCTACTTCCGAAATCTACACTAACATGCGCAGCTTTCTTTCAAAACGCGAGCAATATAGTCGTGCTCACTGGAACGGGGCTTTCAAATCACGTTGCACACGAGGACAAAATCCCGACTGATATCTCCCGAATTTCGACTCGAAACGATCACAAAGGTGTGATCGGTGCAAAAGGTGCGCAAAGGTGCGATCGCGGAGGTCTTCTAATGGCCACTAACAACTTACTCTGGTGCTCAGTCGTTGAGATTACATCTCACTTTAAAATCCTATGGATTCTTATTCATCCAACACCACTAACCCTGCTGCTTGTAGTACGCTATCGGCCCCCGCAAAAAAACCCTGACTTTCCACAGAAACGTTACAACATACTGAATTATCTCAAATGGAAATACCCAACGCATGCGTCGTAATTTTCGGTGACTAACTATCCCGTCTAGAACCGGGCCCGGCCCAGGCCCGCTGACTTTGTCGAAGGCACGCCCGAGCCCGACGGAAAAGGGCTGCGAGCCCGCCCGGTCCGGCCCGACGTACGAAAACACAATCCCGGGCCCGGCCCGGCTTTTCGAGGCTAAGCACATCGGCTGTACACCAACAAATAACGTAATAATTATGCACGTGCATATAAAAAATACTGCGACACAACGGTAAACGTTTTACCTACCAACATGCAACAAATTTCTTATTTGCATTGCATACCTGGAGATAGCGTGGCACTTTGCCTCATGCCAGCAACAATGGAGTTCGCTCGCCAAAGCCGTCACGTGTACGGGGTATGCCCACGCAAGCGTCAGCTTGCACGAAGGCGATATACGTCGTGTCGCTCGTCGCTGTCGCGTGTATTTGCACTCATACGGAATTTGGCCTTAAATCTAACGCGGACAGTCGCGTGGCGCCCACTGTAAAAAAAATTACTCCCTGCTGGGAGTAAATGGCGTGTCCTCTAGCGACCCCCCCATTGGGAGTTAATTATACTCCGTAGGGTCGGAGTAAACTTTTACTCCGCATCGGTCGGAGTTCCTTCGTGGTGCCTTGGTAGTATATATCTTTAATTTTTACTCCGTGCCTGCCGGAGTTCCTGCGTGGTGCCTTGGGAGTATATATTTTTATTTTTTACTCCGTGCCTGACGGAGTTCTTGTGTGTTGCCTTGGGAGTATATATTTTTATTTTTTTACTCAGTGCCTGACGGAGTTCCTGCGTGGTGCCTTGGGAGTATATATATTTTTTGCATACTCCGTGTTTGGCGGAGTTTTCAAGAGTCACATTGGGAGTATATAGATAAATTTTTTTACTCCGTGCCGGACAGAATTTTTGCTTGGCACGCCGGGACTATATTTGGTGTGCTTTCTCTGTTATAACTACAACCTGCAGCGCAAAAAAAGAGAAGGACGACGACAAGAACCACACGGGACAAGCGCTGAACGTCCAACAAGTGTTTGTTAGCACGGGGATCACGTGTATATAGGTGCAAATCAGTCCATGTAACATTGCCGCACATGCGTAAAAACGCGATCTCTTTATCAGAAAGAGCTATCGACGGCGTGCTGACACAGCTTTCCCCTAACCTGCTAATACGTTCGGTCTCGGCAATCTCTCTAGTGAGGCGTGGATAGTTCTTCAGAATGACAGCAGTGTTCTTCAGGTCCGGTGAACAATCTTGGCAAGTTGCGCAATGGCTAGCCAAAAAACCTTGAAATTCCTTCCCTTGGCGAGCGCTTTTTACATGGTTGGCATGCTCTCTTAGCCTAATATTGACGCATCTTCCGGTTTGGCCAGCGTAAGCTTTCCCGCATGTTAAAGGAATTTCGTACACAACACCTTCTGCACAATCAACAAAGTGGAAAGGGCGCTTATGCGAAGTGCCACACGCTTGCTGCTTCCTTGCCTCAGGGTTGGTCACTGTGCAGAGTTTGGACAACCTGTGAGGAGCGGAAAAGACGACTTGTACGTCGTACCGCTGGGCCACCTTTTTGAGATTGCGTGAAAGCTTGTGAACATAGGGTATCACAGCTACGTTACGCCAGCGTGAGGCGCCGACTTCACACACTTGCGGGTGACGGCGCATTTTCCTCAGCAGGCTCTCTGCTACCGAAATGAGGAGATGCTGGGGGTACCCAGCATTCAGCAGGCGCTCCTTCTGGAGGTCAAACGCCTCTGAAATATAATGCGGGCAAGATTTTTGAAGAGCATTCTTGAAGCATAGCGTGGCAATTGCTCGTTTGACGAGATTGGAATGGGCCGAGTTGAAGGGCAGAAGGGGTTTTTTTGCGCGCGGTTCATAGCACCAGCAGGTGCTTTGGCTTCAAAGATGTTTGCGTCTGCTGGTGCTATGAACCCTGTGATACTATTCGATTTCACTCCTACCATATTACAGTGCGCGCTGCCGTGAAAGAAGCGATTCCGCAAGAACTACGAAAATATCTGGTGTTCCGTGTATACAAGATCTTCGCACATATTTTCTGAAGATGTCTCATATAATCACAGAGATACGATGAACACAGGGCAAGGGCAACTCAACTCGCAGATCACAGCACAATGTAGATTGCGGTTGCGTTGTATGACTGCTTATTCGTATGTAGAGAAACCACAAAATAAAATTATGCTGACATTTATAGATGCTTACTGGCAACTTCACTTGCATTCGTGTGTAACTGTGTTTGCATAAAACGACCTTTTTGTTGACTCTAATCGTCTTTTTTATATGTCGATTGGGCGGTAAATTTTTTGCGCACACAGTGGAAATAGCTCCGGGTTGTTTTTTTTTTCATATTCACGTATGTCATAAAAACTATTTCTGTATACGGGAGAACATGGAAGGTTTTCAAAAATTTCTTTTACCCCAACTTTGACTACGCTCGCCAAACGCGCAGAACTCTGCACGCGAAAACAGGTCTGCTTAGCTACAACCGACAAGTTAAAACGATTCGCTAAAACACGATTTTCCACGCGCGTCAGTCTACCTGTCAGAGCAGTTTTAAGAACCAT
This sequence comes from Hyalomma asiaticum, assembly GCA_013339685.2. Classification (NCBI taxonomy): domain Eukaryota; kingdom Metazoa; phylum Arthropoda; class Arachnida; order Ixodida; family Ixodidae; genus Hyalomma; species Hyalomma asiaticum. The sequence continues at coordinate 418,788 of CM023486.1, read as the reverse complement.
GACGTTCTGGATGTCGCGATCAGCAAAACTAGAAGATCGCGGACATTTTTAGACCAAGTACTGTACGCAATATTAATTCGGATAGAAATTATCGCCCATGAAAGGCCTTGAAAGAATGTACGTTTAACGATGCGGAGGCGCCGAAACCGGGGCCGCCACGGGTCACAGGTTCGACGCCCCCACCCCCCCTTCTTTTTTTTTCTTTTTTTTTTGCGGGTTTGTTATTATACTACTCGAAATCACGTCGGCGGGGGGCCCGGCGACGGTTGGGTACCTGAAATGCTTTCAGTCGTTCAACTGCCGTTTACGACTCACTCCTACACCAGAACAGGAATTGGCCTCCCTGGTGAAGTACTTGGCCACCACCTCCCACACGATGTCTACAATTAAACCTTCGCCCTCAGTGTCCAGCAGCTGCAGAACATCTGTCCATGGCGGCGGTCAGCTCTGTGAAGCAGCAGAGGGCAGTAACAATCACTGGACCCGGACAGGCCGCCACTGGAAACTAAACATTGGAACGTTCAATGCAAGATCCCCCTCCAGCGAAGCTAGATTAGCGGAACTACTCGAGGAACTAGAAGGAGTTAGTTGGGACGTCATTGGCCTTAGCGAAGTTAGGAGAGCAGGTGAAGCTTACATAGTCTTAAACAATGGACATGTCCTCTGCAATAGAGGATTACCCGAAAAGAGAGAATATGGCGTCGGGTTCCTAATTCACAAAGATATAGCGGGTAATGTAGATGAATTCTACAGCATTAACGAAAGGGTAGCATGCGTCGTAGTAAAGCTAAATAAGCGGTATAAACTTAAGATAATCCAGGGATATGCGCCAACAACGAGCTACGACGACGAACAAGTGGAGCAGTTCTACGAGGATATCGAATTAGCAATAACGAAAGTACGCACACAATACACAGTAGTCCTGGGAGATTTCAACGCCAAAGTAGGGACAAAACAAAGTGGAGAGCAGGCGATTGGCAACTACGGAGTCGGCTGTAGAAATAACCGTGGGGATATGCTCGTACAATTTGCTGAAAGAAACCGGCTCCGAATAATGAACACGTTTTTCAAGAAACACAAGAATGGGAAGTGGACGTGGAAAAGCCCTAACGGGGAAACAAAGAATGAAATCGACTTTATAATGTGCGAACAACCAGGTATAATTCAAGACACAGAAGTAGTGGGGAAGATAAAATGCAGCGATCACAGATTAGTAAGAGCAAAGATTGTACTCAACCTAAAGAAAACAAGAACTAAATTATTTACTAGAAAAAAATGTAATCTAGAGGTAATCAGATCGAAGAACGAAGACTTTAAAGTAGCCCTAAGCAACAAGTTCGAGGCCTTAGACGAAAAAGGTGACGATGTAGAAGAAATAAACAAAACTCTAACGAAAACAATCCTTGAAACAGCGATAGAACTCGGGGGCAAAACAGCGACGCAAACCACAAATAAGTTGTCCCAATCTACCAAGGACTTAATAAAAAAACGTCAACAAAGGAAACTAACTTCGCCCAAAGATCAGATTGCATTGGCAGAACTATCAAAGTTGATCAGTAAAGCCAGGCAAAGAGATATAAGAAACTTTAACATGAGAGAAATAGAGAGAGCAGTAGAAAAAGGCACCAGCATTAAATCGGTCAAAAAGAAACTGCACTTAGGACAAAATAAAATGCATGCGCTAAAAGATAAACAAGGTAACGTTATCAATAATTTCAACGAAATAGTAAAGGTAGCAGAAGATTTCTACTCGGAACTGTACAGCTCTCAGACAGACCATACAACCTTAAAAGAAATAGAATCCGAGGAAGATACTGAAATTCCATGTATAACCACTGACGAAGTCAATAAAGCTGCCAAAGGCATGGCCCGCGGTAAAGCAGCCGGTGAAGATGGTATAACAGCCGACTTGATCAAAGACGGAGGAGATGTTGTACTTGAAAAACTTGCATCGCTCTTCACGAAATGTGTCAAGACATGTAGTGTACCGCGCAGTTGGAAAAATGCTAATATAATCCTTATCTACAAGAAAGGTGACATAAAGGAGTTAAAGAATTACAGACCAATTAGCCTACTCCCAGTAATATACAAGCTATTTACAAAAGTAATTTCTACAAGGATAAGAGAAACCCTCGACTTTAACCAACCGAGAGAACAAGCTGGTTTTAGGCAAGGTTACTCGACAATGGACCACAGCCACGCTATGAACCTAGTAATTGAGAAGTACGCCGAATATAACAAACCTCTTTATATGGCGTTTATCGACTACGAGAAAGCATTTGACTCCATAGAAATACAAGCAGTTCTAGAAGCTCTACGACGACAAGGGGTACCTGGCGTATACGTGAAAATCATAAACAACATATACAAAGATTGCACAGCCACACTACTCCTACATGAGAAAAGCAGAGAAATCCCGATCGAGAGAGGTGTGAGACAGGGAGATACGATATCCCCGATGCTATTCACTGCATGTTTAGAGGAAATCTTTAAACGTCTAGACTGGGAAGAAAAGGGCATTCGAATAGATGGAGAATATCTCAGCAATTTAAGATTTGCAGACGACATTGTACTCTTTAGCAATGATGGAGACGAACTACAAAACATGATTAATGACCTAAACAGGGAAAGTATTAAAATTGGGTTAAAAATGAATAGGCAAAAGACCAAAGTTATGCTCAATAGCCTAGCTAAGGAACAGGAATTTACAGTCGACAATGAACCCTTACAATGTGTAAACGAATATGTATACCTGGGACCGTTAATAACAGGAACTCCTAACCACGAAAAAGAAATTCTCAGTAGAATAAGAATGGGCTGGAGCGCATTCGGAAGGAATTACGAAATCATGACTGGAAACTTACCGCTCTCACTAAAGCGAAAAGTATTCAATCACTGCATTCTCCCAGTACTAACGTACGGTGCAGAAACGTGGAGGATAACTAAAAGACTAGAGATGAAGCTAAGGAGCGCGCAACGTGCAATGGAAAGAAAAATGATAGGGGTAACGCTAAGAGATAAAAAACGAGCGGAATGGATCAGAGAACAGACAGGAGTAGCCGATATTATTGTATCAATTAAAAGAAAGAAGTGGACCTGGGCAGGACATGTCATGAGGAGAACAGATAACAGATGGACAGTAAGAGCGACGGAATGGATACCAAGAGAGGGAAAACGCAACAGAGGCAGGCAAAAGGTTAGATGGAGCGATGAAATTAAAAACCAACTCGCTCAGGATAGGGTGGATTGGAAATCGATGGGAGAGGCCTTCGTCCTGCAGTGGACCTAAATAGGCTGATGATGATGATGATGATGATGATGACAGTCATTAAGACTAGGCTCAAAAACTTTCTCAAAAAAAACAACAATGACATATATGCTAACAAACAAGCAATCATATACGGACTGCTTCAATGATACAGAAGTTTGACGAGCACATGCAAGAAAAAACACCAGCACCATCCGCGCCGCTAATGTATTGGCGCTTAATTCCTTCAGCGAGTTGAAGAAAATGCTTCTCAGAAAAATAACCCCATTGATCGCATTAATCGCCCCACAACACAAGTACAATGTAAGGATATACAGGGTGTTTCAGTGAAAACTTGCAAAATTTCTTAAAAATAGGCTGTTCGAGAAAAAAAGGAAGACCTCCTCATAAAGAAACTGTTCGCTGAGGGAAACGTCACGAATGCGCAGGTAAGCATTTATAATTGGGTAACAAAGTAATATTTAATTATAACATTAATTAAACATTTTGTGATTACTGCAAAGGACGAGTTTTAGCCACGCTGATGACGATGCCATATGGAGCCTTTAAAACAAAGAAAAACGAATTGTATAAAGCTCTGCATCGCGAGAAAACCTGGGCTTTTTGCGGCACGAAAGAGCGCATGAGAATTTTGTTAAAATTTGTGATGATTGCACAAGTGAAAATAAGCTTTGACAAATCTTCTCATTTCGGTACAATGTTTAAGGCATCGTTATCATCTGAAGTGCCTTGAGTGTTCGGTATCGTCCTCTCACTTGCCTCCTCTCAGCTGAAGCATTCTTTCAGCTTTTTCTTTTCTTATTTCAATACGAAAACGTGGGAAGGAGGAAATATTACAGCCACCTGTCCTAACATAATGATATTGATATTGAAAAAAAACAACACAAAACAAAAGCGGGAATAAAAGAAGGAGAAACGGACAACTGAAATAATCAAGACCGTCATGTACAGATATCATCTCTCGCTTACAAAGATAGTACGTCTAAGGGCAGGGTTCCACAGATTGCCAAGGATGCATTCCGTAAAAATAGCCCTCTGCCGCCACATTCACCTGACAGTGGTCGGGGTCTCACGAGAGTGAGCAGTAAAGAGACTGTTGTAAACACGGATATACAAAAAAAAAGAGGGGGGGTGGAGTGCACGATAACTGTTTCTCCGGAGAGGACGCCTATCGGAAAAAAGTGTCTCCCAGTGTAATTTTGGCACTGGCTGGCGCTGTAGGCGCTGTTTTTCACTGTAAAGTCGCTGTAAAGCGCTGTGAGGCACTTACCGACACTGTATTAGCACTGGGCAGCGCTGTAATGTCACTGGTGCGCACTTGCTAGCGCTGAAACGGGGCAGAGCGCGCTGGGAATGGCGCTGCGCACTGTCCCAGCGAGCAGCGACAGCGCCGACAGTGTGCAGCGCAAAACACTGCACGCTGTCAACGTGCAGTGCGGCGCACTGTACGCTGGACCAGCGCACTGGAATACCAACAGCGCTTTACGCTTGAACTCGTGAACAGCTTGGGATTCGATAAAGGGGAATTATCACAGGGCATATACTATACTGTTTGCGGGAGTAAAAGTTCGATGGCAGACTAACAATTATGAAGGGCGCTGATGCATTGAGAACTAACTGAAAGTGCCATATTGAGCATAAAAATGGCGTGGCCGCATTTTAGATATATCTGCATTTATTTTATTTCTTTACCAAACAGAGCACTCCACACGCTATTTCGGAGAGGTTACAATACACTCAGTCGTCCCTATACATCAAAGGTCAGTTGCTTTATTGCAATAATGTATAAACGTGTTTGCTGGTTCAGCTATCTATGACAGTGCTTTATGTGCATATATTTGATGCCATTTCGGAGAACCGGCCTCACCTGATTAACAAGCTAATCACGTCGTTGAGAAAAGCAGTGCTTTTTTTTCCTACGTGACAGCTGTAGCTTAATTGCCATGATTTGTTTGCAAGGAAGTGCAAGGAAGTAAACTGAAATAATAATTGAGGAACTGCTTGTAAGGTGATTTGCATATCGACCAGCACATTGCGTAGTCATGCACGGTCATGCAGGATGGTTTAACGATACGGGCGTGTTCCGATGTTTTATGATTGTTGTTCTTGGCGCCTAAGTGAATGCATGCATGTATACATATAAAATATTGTGTCATTGCGTCATCAGCTGCACATATTTTGGAGCTATTTATCGGCCCTTATAATGTAAGCATTACTTTCATGCTCCAATTGTGTTTTGCCATTTACAGCTCGCACAAAAGACTTCCCTACGAGGTGCCAGTTGGAGTGCAGTGGAAAACTTAATTTTAATATTATCCCTGGGCGCAAAGCTCAGCGGCTTGAGCAGCAAAAAGACAAAAGACAACTCCGAAGAATGAAAAAAAAAGTTTGGAAAATAAAATACACACGTGAAAGGTCCATCTTGCATTTGTGTTCTGTTTTTGTTCATATATGTATTCGGCACTCACACATGGCCATATAAGGCGCCATATATGGATATATTACAAATTGCGCAGATATTGCCATATAAGGGCTCATATATATATTACAAATTGCGCAGATATTGCCATATAAGGGCCCATATACGGATATATTAAAGATTGGACAGATATGGCCATATAAGGCGCCATATATGGATATATTCAAAATTGGTCAGATATGGCCATATAGGGTCCGTATACGGATATATTCAAAATTGGGCAGATATGGTCATGTAAGGGCCGTATATGCCATATATGGCCATATCTGCCCAATTTTTAATATAACCGTATATGGATTGTTTCATATCAGTCCATATATGGCATTTTCGTAAGGGACGTGATTTAGAGGCAAAAGCAACAACACAGACGCTGACATCAGTGCGACCGTTGCCGCCCCGGATATGCGTCGCGTCGCGGTACACCTTCCACCGTTCTGCGCAGACTCACTAGAGGGGTGGTTTACACATGTCGAGGCGCAGTTTTCCCTGGCACGCATCGCCCAGGATCCGACGCGCTACGACTAGGTCGTCGCCCATCTGGCTATCGCTACGCTACTGCCCTTCGCGACGTACTCGCAAGTCCTCCTGCTGACAACTGCTAAGCAGCGCGCACACTACCGGCAAACTCGCCGTAACGGTTCACTGGCCCCCGGATGCATGAGACGGCAGCCGAGCGAGCGCTGTCTACACTGCACACCACGTTTCACCCGCGCGGCAGTCACGTGACACCTCTTGAGCGTGGGACGGCGAGGTTTCGCGCGCTTCGAGTATCGCTCTATCGCTGCATGATCGTGTCACGGTGACGTTTAGCTCGCTTTACGTTGTCTGCGCACGGACACCGTGAAACTTCGTCAGGGCTGCTTTTTTTAAATGCGAAGCATTTCTCAGCGAACTTCGGCGACTTCGAGCTTATCTATCTATCTATTGTAGCGTTCCCTTAGGCAGATATACCGAGACACATATCGAGAGCGAGACGGGTGTCGTCCGCCATTTATTATGCCCCGTTCGAAAGATCCCTTCTTCATCCTCTTCTTTGCTGATCTCTGTGCTATGACGTTTCCGGCGTAGACCGCTTCACTCTCCCGGACTTCGTTGTTTACACCCCCTGGTGTAATACTTAAAGACGTTGCTGATGGAGGCGCATTCTGTCTGTTTGGAGACTCCCAGGTACCAGATGGTCTTCAAGATACCATGCTGCGAAGCGGTCTTGATCACTTGAAATGGTCCATAAAACTTGTCATTGGAACTTCCTATCCCTTTCCGTACAAGAACGTAATCTCCGGGTTGTATGTCCGGTATGTGATTACTGTGTCTTCTATCGAAGTTTTTCTTCATTCGGTTTTTATACACTTCTTGCTCTTACCCAGTTTTCTTGGTCTCCGAAAGCGTGAGCCGATCAAGAAGGCCTAGTTCGATATCTGCTGGAAGTACCCGTACTGTCCCAGAAGCCGCAAAGAGAGGGCTGCATCCAAGTGCGCTTGCGCTCGATCGATTGTGATGCCTCACAGCGGCTTCGAGGCAGCACTTCCAACCTCCTTGGAAGTTCGGGTACATTTTTATGTACTGTTTTGTGTCCCTTATTGCCCGCTCAGCAAGACCGTTAGCAGCTGGATGGTAGGGGGAACAAAACTTTATGGTTATCCCTTGACCCTCCGCCCACTTTGAAAGCTTCGTGCTCCGAAAGGCAGGTCCATTGTCACACACTAATATCTTCGTATGCTTGAAACAGTCAGCCTTCAGAAGAGTCATGACGCTGTTGGCGTCTTCCCTTCCGGCCCTGGCCGTGACCATTCTGGTGCACTCATCAATATCCAGCAAAAAGGCCTGTGTCTTCTTGACCCCTTCCCCCTTCTTTTTGAGCTCCGCGAAGTCCAAGTGAACAACTTCAAACGGGACATTCGAATGCTCTGTGGTTATCATTATGTCCGTGGGCTGCTTGAACTTAACTTTGTTCGTTTGGCAGAGATGGCAAGATCGTACGTAACTTCTAACATCATCTTCCATGCCTGGCCACTTAAATCGTTTCACCAGCTTGTGCGCCAGAATCCGTCATGTCCTCCTGACTCCGGGGTATCATGGTAAAGGTGAAGAATCTTAGAAATCATTGTTGGTGGAACATGATAGCTTCCATTGATGAACTTCATGTCTTCGGTACCCCCCCACAGCTTTGCGTGGTTCACTTGCATAGGGCGGTCAAGTGTGTTGGGCACCATCAGCCTGGACATTGCGTCAGCGTCAGTGAGTAGAGGGCCTGGGCGATGTGAAATAACAAAGTCAAATTGTTGCAGGTACCCATCTAGCGATGCGGCCTCTTGGTTGTGTCATTCCAAGTAGGTGAGTGAGAGCCTGGTGGTCCGTGAATAAAGTAAATTTCTAACCTTCTAAGTACGTTCGAAAATACTGAATTGCTTTCAGTACAGCCAGTGCTTCCTTTTCTGTTGTCGAGTAGTTCACTTCAGCTGGTTTTAATGTATAGCTATAATATCCCACAACATGATGCGTTTGGCGATTTAAATCTCATGGCTTCTGGTAGAGAACCGCACCAGTGGCATAAAATGATGCATCCGTATTAAGAACAAATGGTAAGGAAAAGTCAGGTATGCGTAGGATAGGGTCCGACGATATTAATTTCACCAGATCGGAGTAAGCGTTTTCGCAGTCGTTGTCCCACTGGTAGGGTACACCTTTCTGAGTCAGGCGTGTCAGACATCTCGTTTTAATGGCATAGTCTTTAATAAAGGATCGGAAATGTCCGGCTAGGCCCAGGAAGACACGCAGTGAATGCACGTCATAGGGCTTCACCAATTGTGAAATTCTGTCAACTGATTCTTGCTTCGTGCTTTTCGTGTATCCGTCAAAAACTCTTGCGAGAAACACTACTTTCTCTTGGAAAACGGCGCTTTTCTTGAACTTCACTTTGAGACATGCAGTGCTCAAAGCGTTCAGAACGAGAGACAGGTGTTTCTTATGTTCCTCTCTTGTTTTTGAATAAACAATTATATCGTCAATATACACATTACAGAACATTCCCAAATACGACCTTAGGATTTCGTTCATGATCTTTTGAAACCACGCTGGGGAGTTCTTCCAAACAAAAGGTAATCGGTTGTATTCGTACAAGTCAAATGGGGTAATGAACGCAGTGTATTTCTTGGTTTCCTCTGTCAGCGGGATTTGCCAGAAGCCCTTGCAGAGGTCCAGTCTTGAGAACCAGCGGCAACCACCAGTCTCATTAATTATGTCGTCGATTCTTGGCATTGGGTATGGTATGAGCTCAGTTTGGTGATTAAGAGCCCTGTAATCTGTGCACAGACGAAAAGTACCGTCTTCTTTCGGAGCGATAGTTATTGGCGATGCAAATGGAGACACTGAAGGTCTAATAACGCCAGCGTCTAGCGTCGCCTGTAATTCTGCTTTCAACCATACCTTCTTCTCTCTCGACATATTGTACGGTCTTTTTTGAACAACTGTTTTGTCTGCAAGATCAAAAGGAACCTCGTGAGATTTAATTGCTGCAGGGTAGTTCCCTATGCAAACGAGCTCTGGGTATTGAGACTGTATATCTTCTTCGCAGGCGAGGTGTCTTACGTGTGCAGGCGACTCTATCTCGTCATTTCCTGTTGTATGGTTTTCAATTAAGACCTTGTCGTTCCAGTAAACGTTCATTCTTAATCTCTTCATATCAGGCCGGGATAACAGAAACTCATAAGTGACATCAGGTAGCACTAATACGTCCGTCCTAATTCTGCGTCCTTGGCATTCAAGAATTACATATGCCCACTCGTTACGGGAACTCACAGAGCCATCGTATCCCTGAACTCGCAGGGTTTTTCCCACGTGTAGGTGGCTGACGTTCACTAGGGCCTTATTTATGATCGACACAGACGCTCCGCTGTCCACGAGGGCTTTCATTTCAACATCATTGATCTTAACAGGGACGTGAAGCAAGCAATTAGACACGACGTGCACTGTATCATACAAGTATACATTCTTTGTCTTCTCATGGACATCAAAATTTCTTAGATCTGTCGAATGAGATGCTGCAATTGTGCTGTGTGGACCACTGTTATCTTTACAATCCGTACGATCATCTGCGCTTCCCTTAATTGACACCATTTGATGGGCTAGGCAAATGGACTATCTCTTCACTTGCGCTCTCTTCATCTGGCGCGTCCAGTTCAGCTCCTGGTAATACATATTGTAGGCAGTGTAGAAGATCTTGAAATATCGTAGGAGCTCTTATCTGGAACTGACTTCGTATATCGAGGCATAGTTCCTGTATTATTAACGCAACAGTGACCTGTGGTGAGAGTTTAGGCTCCGCTTCATACAACAGGCGACGTTTCTCAAGAAAGTACTTGAGTAATGACCCACGCTCAAATGTATAGCGCAGAGCCGCATCCCAACTTTCCACCGCATTGTGATGAAAAGCAGCCATAAAACTTGTTTTCCAGTACTCCCAGCATGCTCTTGGTTCATCCAAAAGCTGCATCTCGTACCACGCTTTAGCTATACCGCCACGGTAGCGGCGCATGTTGCGAATCTTTTGGTCGTCAGAGACCCACCCATTTTTTTCGCATGCGTATTCATAAAACCACAGCCAGTAGTCGGGGCTTGAGTGGCTATCTTCGAAATTATGCGGTTCCACTATGTATTGTTGAAGAGAGAGATTCTTTATTTGAAAAGAAGAGAAAAGCACAGGATAGTAACTGTCTCTCGTCGAGGAGGACACCTCAACCGTCCTGTGCGGGGGATGGGGGAGGGGGACTAAAATAGAGAAAGGAAGATAAAGTAGAACTTAGAAGAGGGAGAGACGGGCGTAGGCACCATACTGTACACAGGTAAACATCAAGCTCGACACTTAACACTTATAACAGACGCTAACTTAAACACTTAAAACACACGCTAGTTTGTCATAGCCGCCCGGCCAACCCCGTGTCCTCGATGAAGTTGAGGAGGGCGGAAAGAGCGGAGCGGCGACGTTCAGTGCAACCAGCCGGGTGCAACAAGTCCTGTAGTGTTGAGCACGACAGGCCGTGTTTACGGTAGCTGGCACACAACTGTTCTCGAGCGGAGGCGAAGGCAGGGCAACCACACAGAAGGTGCGCGAGGGTTTCCACCTCCCCGCAGTCTATGCACGCGGGAGAGAGGGCACCACGAAGTCGATGACGGCGTTCGGCTGTCCACGCCGCGCCGGTTCGAAGGGTGAAGAGAAGCGCACGCTCGCGCCGAGTGAAACCGGTCGCGGGAAGTGGGCGTGGCGGGCAGCCATCGGCGATGCGCGAGTCAGGGTGGGATCGCGCCAGTTCCCTACGAAAATTGATGAGCGCAGAGTAGTACGAACTGGCGCAATCGGTCAGCGGGATGTCGGCAGAGTGGGCGCGCTTAGCCAGTTCGTCCGCTGCCTCGTTTCCCGCGATGCCCACGTGTGCGGGAAGCCACTGCAGGACGACGTCGCATCCGCGCTCCCGTAAAGACAGCAGACTGTGAGCGACTCGTTGGGCGAGCGGCGGGCCGCGTTCCTCCCTCGCGAGCAGGCGCAAGGCCGGTTTAGAGTCGCAGAAAATCGCTGCGCTCGTAACGGCCGGCGACTCAAGGAGGAGGTCAGCAGCCAGTTGTAGCCCGACCAGTTCCGCTGTCGTAGAGGAAGCGCAGTAGCTGAGTCGGCACTGCTTGTCCATGCCGAGTTCGAGAGCTGTACAGGCAGCAGCGGCGGAGCGGTCCTGCAGCACTGACCCGTCGGAGAAGACATGGAGCCTGCCGGCGAAGTCGTCTTGCATTCGCGCCGCCGCCTCCTGCGCGATGGCACCGTGAGGTGTGTGACGCTTCGTGCTCACCCCTGGGAGGTTTGTCAAAAGTTCTGTCTGATGCGTCATCTGTCGTTGTTGACGCTCGATGACATTCAAGATAGAGCTCACCTCCACCGACGAGTTCTGCCGAACAGTGCATCGGCGCGAAGCATCCAAGACCAAGTCCGCAAGCTCCTCCACCTGCAGGGCCACACTGGCGGATCCAGTCTCCAGGAGTGCCTAGCGACTCATTGAAGCTCCTTCCAGCACCAACTCGACGAGGCTGTCGGTTGTGACATCGCGTGCAAGGTCCTTCGCTGGCTCACCTTGCACTTGGTAACTGGTGAAGGTTATGCCATTTGATGACGTTTGGTCAACGAAGAAGGTCACCCACATGTTCGCTTGTCGACTGCGCCAAAATGTAGCGTTCCCTTAGGCAGATATACCGAGACACATATCGAGAGCGAGACGGGTGTCGTCCGCCATTTATTATGCCCCGTTCGAAAGATCCCCTCTTCATCCTCTGTGCTATGACGTTTCCGGCGTAGACCGCTTCATCTATCTATCTATCTATCTATCTATCTATCTATCTATCTATCTATCTATCTATCTATCTATCTATCTATCTATCTATCTATCTAGCTAGCTAGCCTCCTACGACTGTGTGCTCTCCTGGCCGTTTCGTTAATGGGATGTATACGAAAATTGGTATGCCGCAACATGACTGCATCACGAATATAAATGACCACTCATAACATAAATATCATGACATGCATGTCATGAGCGGCATGATTTACATGCCATGGTCTTGGTGCTCTCCTGGCCGTTTCTTTAATGGGATTTATACGAAAATTGGTACGCCGCAGCACGACTGCATGACGAACATAAATGACAGGTCATAACATGAAAATCATGATATGCATGTCATGAGCGGCATGATTTACATGCCACGGTCTTGTTGCTCTCCTGGCCGTTTCGTTAATGGGATATTGACGAAAATTCGTATGGCACAACACGACTGCATGACAAACAAAAGGACAGGTCAAAACACTAGAATCATGACATGCGTGTGATGAGCGGCATGGTTCACATGCCACAGTCTTGCGGCTCTTGCAGCAGTTTCATTAACTTCGTATGCACCAAAATCGGTACAGCGAGACAACAATGCAGATGCATTTTTACGTTCCTGATGCGTGCTTCGCATTTCCTTGATTCCCACTGCACCTGACACGGTGGTCTAGTGGCTATGGTACTCGGCTGTTGATCCGAAGGTCGCGGGATCGAATCCCGGGTGCGGCGGCTGCATTTCGATGGAGGCGAAACGTTGAGGCCCGTGGGCTGTGCGATGTCAGTGCACGTTAAAGAACCCCAGGGGGTCGGAGTTTCGGAGACCTCCACTACGGCGTCTCTCAAAATCGCAGCTGGTTTTGGGACGTTAAACCCCACAAAACAACAGCACTGCACGTGGGATCTGCCATTTTTTAAATGCGAAGCATTTCTTAGCGAACTTCGGCGACTTCGAGCGTATCTATCTATCTATCTATCTATCTATCTATCTATCTATCTATCTATCTATCTATCTATCTATCTATCTATCTATCTATCTATCTATCTCGCTGCCTACGACTTTGTGCTCTCCTGACCGTTTCCTTTAATGGGATATATACGAAAATTGGTCTGCCACAACATGAATGCATGACGAACATAAATGACAGGTCATACCATGAAAATCATGACATGCATGTCATGAGAGGCATGATTTACATGCCTCTCATGGTGTTCTCCTGGTCGTTTCGTTAATGGGATGTATAAGAAAATGGGCATGGCACAACATGACTGCACGACGAACATAAATGATAGGTGAGAACATGGAAATCGTGGCATGCATGTCATGTGCGGCGTGATTTACATGCCACGGTCCTAGTGCTTTCCTGGTCAATCTTTTTTTAGAGTTCACTGAAGGATATCCCAGAACAGAATAGCGTCCTCGCAGTTAATAAAGCAGTGTTCTATTGTCTCCGGTACGTCACAAAGACGGCAGTCAACTGTAGAAACAAAAAAAATTGGCAGATCCCACTTGCAGTGGGAATCAAGGAAATGCGAAGCACGCATAAGGAAAGTAAAATGGATTTGCATTGTGTTCTCGCTATACCGAGTTTGGTACATATGAAGTTAACGAAACGGCCGCAAGAGCACCATGACCGTGGCATGTAAGCCATGCCGCTCATGATTCTAACGTCATGACTTGTCATTTACGTTCGTCATGCAGTCGTGTTGTGCCATAGCAATTTTGGTATACATCCCTTTAAGGAAACGAGTGGCATGTAGATCATGCCGCTAATGACATGCATGTCACGTGTTTCATGTTATGACCTGACATTTATGATAGCCATGCAGTCATGTTGTGCCAAACCAATTTTTGTTTAGGCTCGTGCAGTCGAGTTTTCCATGTGCGACATCAGCGCCAGAATGCACTGCCTGGCGGAGAGAAGAAGCAAAATTGGGCAGACTATGACAGGGAAAATGCGCGAAAGCGATGCGCGTCTCCAACTCTATAGCAGCAGTGACCGCCCGTCCCACCTTCTTTCGTTTTATTTCCTTTGAAACGCGCGCTCCAAACCTGCGGCAAACTGTTCCAAAGGGCGACGCCGCGAGCGTTCGTGTCGTTCGCAGCACGCCCGGAAAGCAGCGAAGAAACGCGCGCGTCGCTGTCGCCTCGGTTTCCACCGTACGCGACTGAGCCGTCCGACGAGAGCTGCGTAGCGCCCTCTGATCAGTAGACGGAGCCCACACATCCTATTAACGAAGCGGCAGTATAGTGCCAGGACCATGGCATGTAAATCATGTCGGTCATGACACGCGTGTCATTATTCTAATGTTATGAAATGACAGGTGAGTGAGTGAATAAACGTTTATTCACTCACTCACCTGTCATTAACGTTCGTCATGCTGTCGTGTTGTGCCATAGCAATTTTGGTATACATACCATTAACAAAACGCCTGGCATGTAAATCATGCCGCCCATGACATGCATGTTATGCTTTTCATGTTATGACCTGTCATTTATGTTCGTCATGCAGTCATATTGTTACATACCAATTTTCCTACACATCCCACTAACGATATTAAAGTTCATTGTCTGTCTGTCTGTCCCACTAACGAAACGGCCAAGAGAGCACCAAGACCGTGCCATGTAAGTCATGTCATTCATGACATGCATGTCATGATTTTCATGTTATGACCTGTCATTTATGTTCGCCATGCAGTCATATTTTGGCATACCAATTTTTGTATCCATCCCATTAACGAGACGACCCGGAGAGCACCAAGGCTGTGACATGTAAAGCATGCCGCTCATGACGCGCATGTCATGATTTTCATGTTATGACCTGTCATTTATGTTCTTCATGTAGGAATGATGTGGCATACCAATTTTCGTAAACATCCGATTAGCGAAACGGCCAGGAGAGCACAAAATCGTAGGCGGCTAGATAGATAGATAGATAGATAGATAGATAGATAGATAGATAGATAGATAGATAGATAGATAGATAGATAGATAGATAGATAGATACGCTCAAACTCGCCGAAGTTCGCTAAGAAATGCTTGGCATTTAAAATACCTTTCATGTGTAGCCGTGCCTTCACAGGCAATGTTTCTGAATGAAGTTTATAAAGGAAGGTTTTTGAATTAGGAGAAGCGTACATTTTGCGAACGCGCTTGAGGACATCGTGGCCTGGAAGGTTGACATACAAAGAACGATAAAATGGAGGTGGAAAAAGCATGGATAAAAAAATTACAGCAAATCCACGGAGTGAATGATGGTGAGTGGGCGAAGCTCGGGAGGTTCATCGTAGATCGTGCCGAGTTCTGGATTAATTTAGTTAACGCGCACGCTACGAATCCTCATGGTTCAACTATGCACAAGTGAAATCTCCCACCGGCATTTCATTGCAAGTCAAGATCCAGTGCCTATATATATACATATATATGGGTTGCCGGTGAACGCTTCTCCAACGCGAGCAGTCGGTGTTTCTCAATCAAGAAACTCGCTAGGAGACGCTGCCTGCGCCAACGTTGTCTCTCGCGGGTGAAGGTGCGTTCTCCTTCTTTGCGAGCTGGTACAGCGTTCCTCTAAGAAAGAGCGTTTGGTAGTGATTATGGTAAGGAAAAGACGCTTATTTCTGCAGCCCAAACTGGGAGCACGGCGCAGCGTCTTGGGGAGGGGATGATGGGAAATAAAGAGGACAGAAAGGTAATGAGAGATGTCAGGGTTCGCTCAGCACTGCAGAAGTAAGCCGGCGGAAAGAGGAGGCGTGGGAGGGCAACCCGGGCTCAGTGGTAGGCTGCGATGCCCGTCTCATCTATGAAGTCCACCAGAGTCTGCAGCGCTCGTAGACGGGGGCGAGTCGGAAACAGCAAGTGGTGGAGTGTGGTGGCTTGAAGTCCCTGCCTCCGGTAGGCTGAGATGACCCTCGAACGTTCCTGTGCAAGTCCGGGACAGGCACAGAGGAGGTGTTCGAGAGTCTCAGGATCCCCGCAGCGGCTGCAGGCTGGAGAGGCGCAGAGGCCCTTGGCGTGTCGGCGGGATGCTGCCCAGATGCAGCCAGTCCGCAGTCGCAGGAGTGTGGCCCTGGTTCTCCTCGTAAGGCCCTTCTCGAGAAGTGGCTTGGGGCCGTGCCCGCTTGCCACCCTTGGGTCAGGGTGAATCGAGACGAGGAGGCGCTGGAGGCGGGCCTGGGAGTAGTCCCTCGCCGCCACTGCCTGGGTCAGCGGGACACTAGGGAGGTGGGCAGCTTTCGCAAGTGTATCCGCCTCCTCGTTGCCAGCTATGCCCACGTGCGAGGGCAGCCAGTGGAAGGAGACGGACACTCCGGTAGCAGCAAGAGCCTCAAATTTCGTCGCCAGGAGGCTTCCGGTCAGCCCAGCACGTCGGTGGTTAGCCAAGGTCTGCAGCGCCGCCTTGCTGTCGCAGAGAATGGCAACCGGTTCTTCAGGGATGTCCTCCGCCAGTAGATCTGCAGCCAGATGGAGTCCCGCCAGCTCCGCGGCTGTGGAGCTTGCAGGGAAAGGCAGCCGGCACTGCCTGCTGCGGGCCCTGGCAGGGATGACGCATGCTGCTGCTGCGGTCCCGTCTGGCAGCACGGATCCATCTGTGAACACCTGGAGCCGCCCCTTCAGTTGTTCCTGTAGTTTGCAGGATGCTTCCTGCTGCAGAGTGGCCGCAGGTGTGCGTCGCTTCGTTGCCCCGTCCAGTGAGAGATGGACCTCAGGTGGGCGGTGGTGTGGCGGTGGAGGAGCGACAGGCACGGGTGGATCCGGGATCATCTGGTGGTACAGCTGGCAAAGGCCACCCATCCGAGAGTGCGGCTGACATCGAAGGCGTTCCAGCAGGGCCCTTCTATCGGCGGCATGGTGGAGGCGGTCGATGTGCCCGAGTGCCTGCTGGAGCATGCGTATCAACAGTGGCCACTCGCCAGCCTCTGCAAGCGTCGCTGCTACTGGGGAGTTCTTGGGGAGCCCCAGGATGGAGCGCAAGGCACCCCTGTGTAGCCCTTCCAGCAGACACCTCCTAGCTGGCGTCAGGTTGACCAGCGGGAAGGCGTAGAGCAGGATGGATGATGCAGCAGCCTGGTTCAGCCGCAGCGAAAAGAGCGTTTCCATAGCCAACGCGCGCCTTTCGCTCTCTCTCTCTGTCTCTCTCTCTCACACAAGACAGCAGAGGCACGCGCCGGGAGGCAGCGCCGGGAGAGAGAGAGAGGGAGGCACGCGCCGAGGCGAACGCCGAGGGCGAGCGCGTGCCGGGAGGCACGCGGGTTAAGCCTGACGACTGACGCCTGACGACTGACTACTGACGCGTGACAAGGTTAGACTAAAAGGAGCTTCGCCCTTAAAAATTTCTTATACAGCTTTTTGCACGACACTGTGTACAAGTACTCAATCGAAAAACGGGCTTTAAGGAACTGGACTGCAACTGCACTTCCTGCATAAATCCCCACAAACACGGACGTACAGAGAAATTTGACGAACAAAATAAATCTGGAAAAGCGTTAACAAGTGTGACCTGCAAGAATGATTGAGTTATCGGATGAGAACTGTCACGAAAAAAGAAAAAAGCGCGAAACGATTTGCCATAAGTAGAGATGCACAAGTCGCAATCCGTCCTCTTGCACTGGTCTGACTATGATGTCCCGTGGCATGGGTTCAAAAGTGGAAGACCATACAAAAGTAGCAAAAGTCCGATGAAAGCATTGTATGTAAAACCGAGCGCAATGAACTAGTTGCAACACATAGTAAAGCTTTGTTGCAAGAAATGTGTTGCAGGCTTCAGCTCTCCCAAAGATTGAAAGGCGATGTGGAACGTATGTCTGGGCCTGACGTTCAAGCGTAGGGACGCGCTCTTTCCAGTAATGTGCGCTGAATCGATATGCATCAAGCGGCACTCCAAGATACTTTGGTGGAATACGAGTCCAATTAAACCCTGCGAACTGACTCGGTGTACATCCCCACGTACCAAACCATAATCCTAGACTTTTTGAGGCGTTTAAACGAGCACATGATACAACCCCAAATTTTTCAATTGTAAATAGCACATTTTCAACACTTCGTTTGTCTGTGCAAAAGAATGCCAAGTCATCTGCATAAGCCAATACTGCAACTTCCTTACCTAGTATGCTGTAACCATGGATACGATTTGCTCGCATTAAGCTCAAGCATAATGGTTCGAGGTAAAGTCCAAACAGGAGTGGAGACATTGGGCAGCCTTGCTTTACAGACGAGGGAATAGAAACAGGTTTTGAGAGATGAGCATTGATAATTAGGCGAGTCGAACACTCACTATAACAAAGTCAAACACCCTTGAGCAAGACAGAGCCAATATTGCTATACTCCAGAAGAGAAAACAGGAACGCATGACTGACGCGATCAAAGGCTTTTGCGAGATCTACCTGAAGCATTGCGAGATGCTCTTGAGAACTGTAGCAGTACTGGAGGATTGTACGAGCGATGTGTATATTGGTCTGTATGGAGCGACCTCGAATTCCACACATCTGATGAGAACCAAGAGGATCGACATCACAAACTGTAATCTATTCGATAACACTTTTGCAAAAATTTTGTAGTCAACATTTAAGAGTGCTATTGGTCTGTAGCCCTCAATTGAACGAAGTTTTGCTCTTTCAGTACTTTTCGGAAATAAAACTGTGTGGCTGTTGGAAAAAGACCTAAACAGACATAACGTCTGCCGAGGAATCGCCTTTACAAATGTAGTATTACGTGGCAGAATAATAATACGCCATTACACGTCGCGGAAAGTGGATTGCATAACGAGTTCGAGGAATCACTTGAAAGAACACAGGGGTGCATGCTTCGTAGCTCTGCACCCATTACAGAGGCATTATCAACATCATCATTACGAAGCAATCTTCTTCAACTTTTCCGCCATCATTATTACGAAGCGCTGCCCTTTGAAGTAGTTTTGTCGTATCGTGCCATGTGTCACGCCGCAGGCGACGTGCGCAGCCCCGACAGCAACATGACGGCTCTTCGGCAAGGTGCGGACTGCTGCTGAAGACGTGAATCGCAGAGCTACGCGCGCAGCTGCAGCAAGGCAACTTCGGGCACCACAGACAGCCGTGCAGAAGCCCGTACCGCAGCTAGCCGTGGACGCCGGACCGAAAGTTCGGTTCGTTCTCGGGAATACGATGCCAAGAGACTGTCTAAGATCTGCAGTTATACAGATTTGCACGTTACAGTACCGCAGTAATTATGACGTAGTGGGCACTTCCCTACTTGGCGAAATGATAGTTATGGAGCAAGCGTATCCACCGCCTCTGCTTGAACTAGTTTCCCCAAGCGTTTAAAATGACCTCTAAGAACATGGCTCCTCCAGCTTACGCTGTCACTGTCCTGCGGTTCCGTGCAGGCCTGGCTCTTTTTTGATCGAACCATTGTCACCGCCTAATGACATGCGCGGGCGTGGACGTGACATTGTCCACGTCTCACGGCTGAAGCCCTATCACGACCCTCTGCCGCCCGACTCGTAGGTCGCCAGGATGGCTCTTTTCGCAAGGGGGGCCACTGTGAAGAAGAATCGCCTCTATCGCCAGTCCCATTGCTAACGCTTCCCAGGCAGCACAACAACATTGGACCAACCTTCGCTCAACGTTGGAGAACGTTGGATACAATATTGGAAGTACATTGGATTTCGGGGCCCGTGCTACACTTTTAACTAGATTAGTCCAGTGTTGGATCCCAGTCGTTTAATGTTGGAAAAATTGAAAAAAAAAATGGTTTTGGCCAACATTGTCCATCGTTTGTATATTCAATATTGGTAAGCTTGTACAAACAATGGGAGCTCGAATCGTTTTTTCCAGCCTTTATTGATGTCTGTCCCATCATTTTTTGCGAGCATTCCTCGTTGGGTGAGCCAGCATTTCTTGCCAGTCATCTTTATTGGGTGATCCTATATTTTCCCCACCGTTTTTTTTTTGCTGTTACTTAAACTTCCAGCGTTATCATGCATGCACTTAAATTTGTTTTGCCGAGGCCTCTGGCTCTAGGCAAAAAGCAAGAATATACAGTAAGTTATGGGAGTAACAATAGCCTTATTTTTTACTTAGTATGCATGCATGTATTGCCACCTTGGGAAATGAATTTTGTTATGTTCACGCTTCGTGCTAATGACGATAGCATAAAACAGACATAAACGGTCAATGCACTCGTATGTTAATGCCGAAACGTATCTTTCGAACACGTACACTCATACAAAAAAGCAAAATGTCTCCTTTGTGACACATTTTATTTGTGAGCTTAAGATACATGAGAAGGGATTGAAAAGCAAGTTCTGATAACATCAACAAATAAATATTCACTCTAAGTTTGAAGTTCCCTGTATACGGTCAGCCTCAAGAAAACTAAACGCATAAGCACCATAAGCAAAAAGAAGCGGCACAAGAAAACATACGCCTAAAACTATGCGACACGTTATGGTTTACGAGCTTATTAAATAGTGGAGCAGCTGAAGCTTGAAAGGTTCCTTGAACGATTCCACGAAACACTTGAATTGTAGAAATTAAACACTTCCTCAAGTAAAGCAGCATAAGTGAATGTTAGGATACGGTTATGTGTTTCTGCATGCAGAATCCGGAACGGAGGGTGTGTGGGGACAAACCGACGACTTCTAAAGAACCGAAATCGAGGAACAAGAAATGATTGTTAAAGAGCAAAAGGAAAACATGCGTTTCACGCAAGACAAAAGAACAAATAAACATGAAAGTCATACGAACCAAAACAGCTTTGCTAGGAGCGATTACTTCATCTTCCGCGATGTATACAAGAAAGGCTACCACGCGTGTATTTACAAATAGACAAATCTAAAAAGATCGCAGTAATACATGCTATAATAAACCCGGCACACACCAAAATGAGCGAATGGGCACAACGGAACGCACAATGAGTAAAATAAACGAATCGCTAAAATATGTACAAAGCTTTCTGGACAACCTTTAAAATTAACTGTCGGAACACGTTGAGGCTCATCTGTTCACTTAAAATGTCCGGTCCAAAGAAGCGCAGGGCTGCCAACTTTTCACTATGCAGAAGCTTAGCATCGCAAGTTCCGTGTGCTTAGAATACGCAGGGGTTCCGACTGTAAACTCTCCAGTTTCAGCAGATATCCGATGTCCATGCGACACAACCTGTACGTCAGAAAAACCTCTGCCGAGTGAAAGCCGCTTCGCGTGCCTCACCCCCCGCTCGCGACGAAGAAACATGTCAAAAAACAGGTATGCAAAGCAAAACGGATTAGTGCAGCTCCGCCACCCCCGCCGCGGTACGCTACGATGTTCGGCGGGCTCCGGTGCTTGCTGCTCGAGGTGGAAAATTAGCAAAGGCTTTTCTTTACCTTGCAACTTTTTGCATATACCTTATTTGCTCATGCATATCTTAAACCGTGTGCTTATTCGCGCATACCACGTAACTCGTGTTTTTTTCTCCGTGAATCTAGCAGTTCAAATACTTCCGAAATATCGTGTAAGGAACCTTGACGCCTGCCGAGCTGAGATGTATCAAATGAAATGTATCACAAAAACGAAGGTTCAACAGAACGCGTACCGTAACAGCCAAATTCATTCGTGGGCTACGTTAAAGCATTAGCGGATGTGAGACTCGGGAATTGTCGTCACTGGTGGGGTCAGCGGCGTCTCCAAACTCCAGTATCAAGCGTGACTCTTATTCACGTGTTGAAATCTTCGTGGCGGCACGGCTCTCAGTTAAGCGGCAAACGCTATGCTGAATTTGTTTTGTAGGTGTCGCCAACATGTCGCTACTAAACAACCAAAATGCGACCGGCTATGGCGAAGCCTGGGCTACCGAACACTCAGTACTGAAAAAGAATAGCGCTAGCCTGGGCCACGTGGTCCTGGGTGTCATGGGGAGAGCATGCAAGTAATATTTTTGCGCAAAGCGTACATAAAGTTGGGAGTGCAGAAATTACGCGTGGGCGCTAATTATGCGACTGCACACGGTACGTACATATATATTAACGTTGTTTCAAATGAAAAAGAAATGACTGCTTCCAATATGTCGGTTGTACTTCCCAGTGTGAACATGGGCGCCACAATATTTACGTCTGGACAATATTATCTTGCAATCAGCATTGGCTGTCCTGTATTTGCGAAACCAGCTAGAATGTCTGGACAGTATACACAGCCTACTTCCATTATTTTGCAGATATTGCTATGACAACAGATAAAGTGACCTGCTATGCCATGCACGTGGGCTCGGAAGCCACTAACATGCTGCTGGGCATTTTGGGCCATGTGATGGCGTTCATAGCCCACAAATTGTAATTGCTTCATCCATAACGGTCTCATTGAATAATTATGTTATAACGGCATCTGATAATGCTAAATTCCTGGGTGTTACCCTTGACAAAAATCTTAAGTACAACAGTCACGTCAATTCGCTAATAAAAAGGTTTCGTTTGGTATCCGCATTATCATTAAAACACGTGCATTTTTTCAACCTCATGTTCTCATCTTACTTTATCATGCTTACATAGCCATTTATCATACTGCTTGTCATCTTGGGGTAACACATATACCGTTCATCTCAAACCACTTCAACGTCTTCAAAACCAGGCGATAAAATTAATGACCTTTAGCCCATTCCGTTCCCATTCTCTACCTATCTATCAACATCTTGGCATCTTGCCCATTCAAAAGTTTTGTCACAGATTGTTGGTCATCACATACCGTCTCATTCATCGTGAAATAACATTAGAGTGTATTCCTTTCCATATCCTTATCAACAACAATAACACCAGGTTTTCAGAGCATAATAAACTTCTCTTAACTAAAATCAAATCTAACTATGGCAGGTTCACAGCGCGTTTCTATGGTGTTCATCTCTGGAATCATATACCTTTTCAATCAATCAATATGTTTTTTTTTTTATTTTCGTCCTTCGTTTACACGATAAAACGAAACAAGGTGGCAAGAGAAAAAGCTGCTTAGTCGCAGCTTGACAGAGCTCCAGCCACCCGTACATAGGCAACGTACAGCACAATACATAAGCAAAGAATGAAATGCAGAATAGAGTTTTTTCTTCTATTTATACTGCAACAGCTTCACAGAACGTCTGTGTAACGCAGTATGAAATAAAGGAATAAATACAAACAATACGAACAATAAATATGAACAGTGATGAAACTCCATCGCGACAGTTCTAGTACACATTTTATCAATAATACCATTTGTAATAAAAAGACATATTGTAATTAATTGAAGTAAATTTATTTAAGGTGCAAAGCTTTCTTTTTCTAGGCCACGCAGAGATCCAGTATTTCTTGTTTTGTTAGTGTTAATATATCTATATCTCGTGCATAGTATGTGTTTAATGTGAATGGCATTGTATGTTTAACTCGCTCTGTACCGTAGTGTGTGCGAGAGAAGGGAATTTCATACGGTGGTTTATACCTAAAGGGATACAACACGATTGTTTCCTTTAAGCTAACTAGGTCTAAAAACTTGTCAAGTTTGCCGAGTTGAGCACTTTTATACATTATTAGTAATTTGTGGGTGTAGATTTTGTCTGATTTTATAATTCTGTACTTACGAAAAAGCGGATCTGTGTGTTCTAAAAACGGGGCGTTTTCAATCGACCTTAGTGCTTTTTTTCTGTATTAATGTAAGTTTGTGTAGGTTTGTAAGTGTGGTGTTTCCCCACACT
Source organism: Hyalomma asiaticum (assembly GCA_013339685.2). Classification (NCBI taxonomy): domain Eukaryota; kingdom Metazoa; phylum Arthropoda; class Arachnida; order Ixodida; family Ixodidae; genus Hyalomma; species Hyalomma asiaticum. Next base: position 395,020 of record CM023486.1, on the reverse strand, counting down.
GAGGCACAGTAGTACAAGTGGGAATTCAGCAAAGCGTAGTATAAAGTCCGTTTCACATCAGCCGGAAGAATGTGGCGACAGCGGCTCAGCACACCAGTAGCTTTACTTAATTTAGTCAGTAAGGTTTTTATATGTTCATTCCAGGACATGTGCTCCGTAAAGATGACTCCGAGTAATTTTACAGATTTTTCAATGGTGATATGGTAGGGACCTAGTGTTATGTTTCCAGATGCCACTTCTACGGATCCCCGTGGACGAAACAGGACAGATTTCGTTTTGGATTCATTTAGGTTCAGCCTATTGTTTTTGCACCACACGTATAGTCGCTGAGAAAACGTCGTAGCTTTAGGTATTATTTCGTTCATGTTTATTCCTTCTATAAGGACTGAACAATCATCTGCATATATGAGGTACTGGCACTGATCATAAATTCGTACGATATCATTTATGTAGGAGAGGAAAATTATTGGGCCCAGTATACTTCCCTGAGGAACTCCGGACTCGATGGGCATCATCCTGGACTTATGTTTGCTTAATTCGACGTATTGTTGAAGGGAGTTTAAATAGCTTTTCATTAATTGCAAGGCCGTTCCTCTAAAACCATAACGTTCTAATTTGTCAAGTAGTATTAAGTGGTTGACTCGGTCAAATGCCTTGCTGAAATCCAAAAAGATACCTAATGTCATGACCTTATTTTCGAAATTTTGCAAGATAGCTTCTTTTTGAACGAGGAGTGCAGTTTCAGTACTCCTCCTTTTTCTGAAACCATGTTGACAGTCAGTAAGGAGATTGTGCTTCTTAGAGGAATTTTCAATTCGTATGTTAACGACCTTTTCTAGCCCCATTGAAAAAATAGGCAGAACAGATACGGGTCGATAATTGCTTAAGTTGTTTTTTTCGCCACTCTTATAAATCACTGACACTTTTGCTATTTGCATTCTACTCGGGAAAACGCCCGTCGTGAGGGACAAATTGTATATGTGCGTTAATGCTGGCGCAAGCAAATCAATGACAAACTTAATTGGTTTAATTAGAAGGTCATCGGCGTCTTGACTATGGCTGTTTTTTAGTCCCTGAAAAATTATTATTATTTCGTTCGCACTCGTTGGGTGAAAGAACGCTGACTTTGGGGTTCTAGAAATGTTATTGGTAGCTTCAGCACAGTGTGTACTGGTACCGATTCCGACGAAAAAGTCGTTGAAGTGGTTTGCAAGATCTGTTCCTCTCACTACCGTATCTCCAATTGTCAGGTTATCAACTGTTGTTTTGCTTCTCTTGCCGTTCAAAATTTCGTGAAGATTCCTCCATAAGATGTCGCTCCTTCGAAGGCAATTTTCGTCAAACATACGTTTCTAATACTCATCTTTAGCTGTCATTAATATTTTTTTCAGCTTATTTCGAAACGTTTTATACACTTTCAATTCTTCTATCCTTCTTGATGAAAGAAAAGACTGATAAAGTTTTTTTTTGTTTGATCAGTTTGGTGTGGTCGCGCGTTATCCACGGTTTACGCAGCTTTTTTTGCTTGCGATACGTGTGTAAAGGAAAAGAACTCATGTAATGCTGCTTTAGGATGCTCACAAAGGCATCGTAACTCTTGTTGCTATCCTCTATTGCATATATTTGGTTCCAGTCAACCCGAGCAATTTTCCGTCTGAATATGTCTAATGTCTGTGGCGATATTTTACTATATGTAGTCTCCGGCCATATATGTTTCTGTAAGTCTTTGTGTCTCTTAATCATGAAAAAAATTGGCAAATGGTCACTGATATCACAGCTTACAGCACCAGATGCATTTTTTTTTCTGTAGCAGCATTTGTAATGAAAGTGTCCAATATAGATGCCGTTGACCCAGTTACACGCGTTGGAGTGGCAATAACGTTCTCAAAACCATTTTGTTGCAACAAGAGCAAGACTTCTGATGCAGGGCCCGAATTCTTCAAAAAGTCAATGTTCAGGTCACCTCCAATTGTAAGCATCCATTAGCACGTGAAAGCAGACAGTCAAGAAAGCTTAAGCACATGGCAACATTGCCAGCTGGAGGTCTGTAGAACACGGCAAACACGCTCCTACCCCGTTTAATGCAGATGATCTCAAAGTCACTGGTAACAGTGCTGAATTCACCTATGACGTCAAAACCTTGTACTGCTACCTGTATCGACACACCTCCGCCTCTGCTATCTTGACGATTTAAGAAGTGACTGTAACCGGGGAGAACAAAGTGATCAGAGTTGTCGTTGTACCAGGTCTCGGTAAACATGATCACATCAAAAGAAACCTTGAATGATTCCAACAGAACAGTAATGTCATCGTATTTTCGATGAATGGATCTCGTGTTAATGTGGAAAAGTTTGAACATTGCGTGTACTTCACAAGGTACGAGATTTTTTATATCCTCAGGAAGAATACTGTTTGTAGCCATCTTGGCACTACCACGGAGAGCGGACTACCCAATGAAAATACGGAAGTCCTAGCCATCTGCGCAGATCTTGTCAAGATCACTTTCACGCTTTATCGTTGCAACTTGTGATTTCTCGTCGCGACGGGCGAAAATGTTGCCGTTCTTAATCCAAACGAACTTCCAAACCACTTCGCGCTTGCGCGTTACAGCCATGCCCAGCAGTCTTTTCATATACCGACAAAGATGTTCGTTTATGTAAATGGGCTCGTCTGTCGATGAACCTGAAGATGATTCCGTCGGCAGGCCCAACTTTTCGTTTGTGAGCCTTTTTTTGTGTGCTTTTTCAAGAACCTTGTCGCGCTTATCTCGCCTAACGAACTGGATGTGATGTGTGATGTGCGCAGTTTTAAGAAGTGCGCGTGAAAAATGTGAATGAAGGGGAAAAAGAACGAAAACGACCTAAGACGCTAGCGGACCAGAAAACAACCATGAATGAAGGACGACAAAGACGAAGAACAACGAAAGGCGGGGCGTTGCAAAATAAATAGAATAATAAAATGAAGCAACCAATCAGCAACACCCACGACGTTGGCGTTCCCAATGGCCAATAGCTGGTGAACACGGGAACACAGCGGTGGCCAATCAAAGAGTAACGAATAAGCAGAAGCGAAAGAAAAGCGAGCGGCATCGGATTCTTCGGGGGTTCCACGAAAGAGAGTTCCGGGAGAGTTCCGGGCAGGAGAGTTCGAGGAAGGCAGCGGATCGTCCACCGGGCCGGGCGTTGAAGACGGCAGTCGAGTTCCGGACCCGAGCCCCCAAGGCTTAACCCCGCCCGGGACCTCCTGCTGACCTGACTCCAGCCAACTGAACCCCAGTGGCTCGGAAGCTCCAGGCGAGGAATTGCTGAATCCGGTGCCCGTAGGCATAGCTGGAACAGTCGGGCTACGGGTCCGAGTTCCACGCCGAGACGCCTGGCCGGGATGCTGCAACCACCTGATCGAGCCGCCTAGCTGCCCACGTCCTCCGTCGCAACGAGACATCCGTCGTCATCTTTCCGAGCCGTCTGCATGCACTTCGCTCGTTCGTCTTCACTCAAGATCATCGATGATATGGTGAGCCATCTTCTTTTGCCACGTCGCCACCGAACATCACTACCGGACCATTAAGGAATAAGAACTTGCACGACTCGTGTAGCTTCTATAGAGACGCTATTAGAGCACGCTACTTTCTTAATTATGTGATGTCTTCTTTTGTCCCTCAAGTGCTTGTCGTTTAGCTTTCCTTTCTTTGCTATATTTTAAATTAAAAGCCTTGTGTGTTGTTGTGTTGTGTGGAAGACGGCTTTGTCCTCAACTAGGCTCTCGGAGGCTTCGCCTGAGAGTCGTCCGAAAACGAGTCTGTCAAAGAACCTGCTTAAAATATCATCACACTGGACCACAATGTTTCTCTTATTTTTATCTTTTGTTGAAACCCTATGACATGCGTCTACGTCAGTAACTAAGATTGGCTCATCGATTTCCTTGCCAATTTTGCTCAGAATATCTGAGAGCGATTCACCTGGCCTTTCTTTGACGTTTTTAATTTCCAGGTTCCGGTTACGTGAGTATTGTTCCGACTTCACGAGGTCAGCTTGGCATGTGGCAAGGTCCCTTTCGATAGGGACTACCTGCAGTCGGAGCGCTTCGTTTTCTTTTTTAGTAGCTTATTTTCAGTCAGGGAGGCTTCAAGCCTCTTATCAGCTTCGTCAAGGCCATTGCTAATAAAACTCATGCTGCGTTTCATCTCTTCTACATCCGCCCGAAGGTTCCTTTCTTCCAGGCGTATACTTCTTTCCAAAGATTCTCGGAGGTTCTTGAATTCATTCCGAAGGTCCTTCTTGAATTCCTGGATGCATTTTTGCATTTCCTTCGACATTTCTCAGTGACCGGTATAAAGTGCAAATATGTTTCACGACAACACACTGCGGCAGCAGTGACAGCAATACTTCTAAGTGAATTTGGTGAGTTGAAAAATGGAAATTGGCTAACCTGCAATGTTAGGCAGAGCCCGGTTAGTAGTTGCGGTTGATAGATACGCCGTCACTGCTGTCAAATGCCTGTCCACAGAGCACCGCTGTCCTTTTATGGGTCTTTGCGATGGTCACGAGGTCCCCACTGTCTTGCGCACTTGCGTCGCCGTGAATAGAATCCACGAGCGTTTGCTCAGTGGTCTTGCTTCACCGCTCGCTTCCCTTTACGCAGGCCCGTTGATCAGTGATGTGGTTTTGTAGGTCTGCCGCAGTGGAATCTGCAATGTTAGGCAGAGCCCGGTTAGTAGTTGCGGTTGATATGCCGTCACTGCTGTCAAAAAATTCGTTCATTGTCATTTCGTTCATTGCTAAGTCATTTCGTTCATTGCCATCCTTTAAATCCAACATTAAAAAAAATGCTCCTAAACAAACCTTTTGTTCTTTTGTAATATTTTTTTCATCACTTGATTCCTTTGTATCCCTTATGTGCATTTTTGGTTTTAGTATTGTGTAACGCTGTTATGATAAATATGTAACTTTTGTATTTTTACTATATATTTTTATGTAATAACTATATCTTTTTTCGCACTCTTTAGTTCTTGCTGCTGTTATTTACTTTTCATGTACCCCATAGTTATAGGAGGTCCCCCGGACAGTTTCTTACTTTGGGACCTCCTGATGCTGCGTGTATTATGTAACCCGTTTTTTTGTACATAATAATAAAAATACACTTGACTTGACTTCTAGAGGTAGTTTGCTCAACTTCCAATGTGCAAATTCTAGCCTACTTCACACACACTTAGCTAGAATTTGCGCAAATAAATAATTGTGTAAATTATAGAGAAAATTTTTCCTGCTGCACTGAATAAAAACACAATGACTTTTCTGAACTCATTTGCGGCACCGAGTCGAGCTAGTGGTCCCTTCATATTGGCAAAAGTGGAAATATGTGTACTTGCTACCATGTGTACTTGCCTCCCGGTATATCATGTGTACTTGCCAATGTTACGAACATTGATGCTACAACTCTTGTGTGCGGACAATATTGTCCGACGCAGAACATCGGAAGTCCAACATTGCGATGAAGTGAGATTGATTGGACAATATATACAGCCTGCCGCCATTACATACCCAATATTTATAGAACTATGTGGAAACTGACCCATCATTACCATCCTTGTGGACTGGCCCTACCAATAATGTATGCTGAGTGGCAACTACGGCCCACTTTTGCCTTGTTTACAGGATGAAAGAACCAATATTGCAAATTGAATGGTTACGACGGGCCATTGTTGGAGGCCTTAATAGATGGCATTTCCAATGCTGGCTTATGACTGGTATCACAGGGCCTTCACTGGACCTCCGTAAGCCAACAAAAGCAATATTGGCCCGAGCATCTGTGCTGCCTGGGTTGGCTCGCTCGGCGCGTGCTTCTGGTTGCTGGCGTCTTCTGGCTGCCTCGCGGCTTCGTACGGTCGCTGTGTCTTCGTAGTGACGCACTGCGAATAAACCTCGCCACAGGTAGAATCAAAATTCTAATAAGAAGTAGGAATAGATTAGTATGAGAACTGTCTGAAGCGTTCTTTATCATTCAGAGAGGTTACACGTGCGTCAGCACCACTTCGCTTTCCTTGCGTGACAGCGAAGTGAGATTGTTAAGCAGGAGATATTGGGGCACCCTCTAATCTGCACACGTGGATAATAGTTGCTGCACTCACATTTTCATCTGTCCTGTCGGGTTCAACGCCCGCTGTTTTCTATAAACTTAGTTGGAGTACAGCGTCCGTCCTGTCCAGTCTCTCTGCGTCCGTCATTTTGTTTGCGCTGCTTACGTTTAAAATCAGAATGCAAGACCAACTAACCACGAAACGTGTTCTGCTAACCCTTTAGTTACACGTGGAAAGGGGATAGTGTATTCATTCCCGCTTTCATGTGGCAAGAAACACATTGGTCAAACTGGCTGGCGTCTGAATTGTTAGGCTTCTAGAACATTATAACAGGGTTCAGAACGTAGCACCTAGGCATCAGCATTGCAGACGGAGAGTACACACCATTACTAAAGAAAAGCATCGTCATAGGTACGAGTTACAAACCACCCGTGAGATCATCGAAGCTGTTTTATAAGCACACCTTTCATCGATTTATCAGCAAAGAACTACAGTTTTCGAAAAAAAACGCAAATGTGAGGCTCGATACGGAACAATGCGTAGCATCTTAATGGCAACATCAGTTTGCTCGCTCCCCTGTCTATCTCCCCCTTTTATTTGTGTCGTCTTGATGACTGAGGCAAGTCGTTGCGCCTGCGTGCACCACTCAACACATGTTTTCACTCTGGTCATTAAACATTTTGTTGAAAGTAAGCGCTGTGTTCAGTCCCCACTTCTTCGCTTCGTCCTTGTCCCTAACTTTCCTTTCTAACCGTAGCCAGTACGTGACAGCTAACAATTTTTGTTCATCTAATTCTGTTTTAACGTCTGGCGTACCACAAGGGTCTGTTTTAGGCCCACTGCTTTTCTTAATTTACATTAATGATCTTCCTTCTTGTGTTTCTTCCTCAACTGTCCGACTATTCGCAGACGACTGCGTCCTCTACCACAAAATTACCAGCCATACTGGTCATCTTAACCTTCAACGCGACCTAGATAGCATATTCACATGGTGTAAGGCATGGTTCATGACACTCAATATAGCTAAATGCAAGAGGCATGCGAGTTTCACGTCACACTGCCATCCACTGTCCGCGTACTTATTCCCTCAATAACATTCCATTACCATCTGTTGACAATTATAAATACCTTGGTGTTCACATATCTTCTAGTCTTTCGTGGAATAAGCACGTAGATTATGTGACTAACAACGCTAACCGCATGCTTGGTTATCTACGTCGAAACTTTTCTTCCACTCCATCGTCACTCAAGTTAACACTGTAAAAAACATTGGTCAGATCAAAATTAGAGTACGCATGCGCCATATGGGACCCAACTCATGCCATTCTCATTCAAACTCTCGAAGCCATTCAGAATCGCGCAGCACGTTTCATCTTATCAAATTATTCACGTCATTCCAGTGCCACATCCATGAAGAGCACCCTGAACTTGCCTGATCTTTCATTGCGCCGCAAATTGTCTCGCCTTAATCTTTTTCATAAAATCTACTATTATAACAGCTCTTTGAAGGACGCCCTGTTTCATCCACCTCGTTTCATATCACCAAGGATTGATCATCGCTTTAAGGTCGGCCTACCATCCTGTCGCAGCCGATTGTGCAACGACTCATTTGTCCCAAGAACAAGCGCCGCCTGGAACCACCTTCCCGCCTCCATTGCCTGTATAACGAACCTTCATTATTTCAAGCTCGCTGTACAAGACGCCCTGTAATTTTTTTTCCCCTCTTAACTGCACGTATTATTTTTCACCACTCCTTTCTGTAATGCCTTCGGGCCCTGAAAGTACCTTTAATAATAATAAATAACTGTGCGCTTCCTGCTACAATATTCTTAAATTAACATTGCCTCTTTTCCACAGTACTCTTGGTTCACTTAGATTTCTGCGGTGGTACCGTCATCTAGGAACAATACAGCGAAGCATTTCTCGCTCTGATGCGCGCAAGCTGTCAGTGCTTAGACTGTCTTCGCGCCTCAGCAACACCACCTAGACATAAAGAAGGCTTTCCCACGCCGTTGTGACGTCACGCTAGCCGGATGGGCCGCACAGTCGACGCCGTCGGTGTATCCGCGACTCGGCGCCTCCCGGCTACTATATGGCTTCGGAAAATCAGCGCTGTCCTTAAGTGACAGTAACGTAGCGATATATCTGCTTCCGTTCCAAAGCAAGACACGTATAGCTTACACAAAAGCAAGGGGAAGCCGCTGGTTAAGAGGAAGGTGAAAAAAGGGAAGCCGCAGTCAAGATCATCATACAAAGCAACATTATCTCATAAGTTTGATTACATTGAATTTGATCAAATCCATCAGTGAATTACCTTTGATTGACTGGTGACATTCTTTTCGTGTATCGTAACATGACCTCTTTTATTGTTCCTGCGGATGTTTGGCCGGCGCTAAGACAAGCAAACTTTTCAGGAACTAAAACACGGCCACACTTCCTCACACGCGTTTCACCAAAATATACTTCGACACGTATGTCCGTGGACACGATCACCGAAGTACAAACTGCAGGAGTAGATTGAATTGACAAGTCCAGAAAGAAAAGCTTGGAGCCCTTGTTAGTTGCTGTCCAGAAGTCCGAACTCTGAAAGCTTGGCAAGGCGTTCAGCAAGTCCGCAAATTAGCGACATTTTTTCGTCCTCTTTTGCTTGGGTTTGCTGTAAAAGTATCATTGCTTTTTGCAAAGATGCGGCTTCCAAGCGCGTTTTTTTCGCATCAAGCACTTCTCTGACGCGTACTTGCGGGCGCCATAAATAGGCAGCGCAGTTCGGAAACAAGCTCGGAACTGCACTTTTCTTGAGACGAATGTTTTCAGGGCAACGTCGACCACCTTTCCTGCCTTTACGCCCGTGCAAGATGTCCTCTTCGTTGGCGAGAAGTCCTTCCTGCCCGCATCGTTGGGTCAGATGAGAATTTGTGCACTCGGACACCTGGTCCTCCGTCATAAGTGGACTTGCCGTTCGGTGCGCAACAACACTCAGGCATCCTTGAGCTCCCGTGTACGAAGAGTCACGCACAATCGAAGAAAAGCAAGCGTGTTTGCGGCGCAGCCTGCTCCATGCAATGCCGCTCTAGCGTTTCCTTCACAAAGAAATATATTTCGCAGAACGCGCGCCGCGTTTCGGGAGCGCAGATCCGACTTGCGTGACGTAAGTGGTGGTGTTGGCTCGTTCCAGGGCAATGTACGAACGCGGCCAACACAAAATTTGTCTTGCGTGGGCAGGCGTGTTGAGATACGACGCACACTACTCCAGGAACGCAGAGACAATTGCAGACAAGCAAATGATACCACTTTGGCTGCAATGAGGTGTGTGTTCGCAAAACGATCCACTGACAACCCGTTCGTTTTCTCTTGCAAGGTGTCACCGCTTGCGGACGATCCTGGTCTATAAGGTTTTCGCAGGACCTTGGCATGGGCATTTCAGTGTCTCCGGAGCAATGTGAGCCATTCGAGAACTTTCCCTTGTGTACAACTGATCCCTGTACCGTGCAGAGGTCCCAATCCCTACATGTAACGTGTTCCCATGTCCACAGTACCCAACCCATTTCCCCGCTCCTCGATTCACCAGATTGCCATTTATGCATTCCGCAACTTCGCGAAGACAGGTTTGACTTCGTGTTATACGGATTGCTATGACAGATAGACGAACCACAATTTTTTCGACTCGCGACAATATGCTTCGCTGTATTGTTCCTAGATGGAACCGCAGAAAAGCTAAGCGAACCAAGAGTGTGCAGTGGAAGGGAATTGAAGGATGCAGGTAGCGCACAGCCAGGGACGAAGCGAACAATTGGGGACTGAACACAGCGCTTACATTCAACAATATGTTTAATGACCAGAGTGAAAAACATGTGTTGAGTGGCGCACGCAGGCGCAATGGCTCGCCTGTGTCATCAAGACGACACAAATAAAAGGGGGGATAGACAGGGGAGGGAGCAAAATGATCTTGCCATTAAGATGCTACGCATTGTTCCGTATCGAGCCTCATATTTGCGTTTTGTTCAAAAATTACAGTTCTTTTGCTGATAAATCGATGAAAGGTGTGCTTATACAACAGCTTCGATGATCTCGCGGGTGGTTTGTTTCCAACTCGTACCTATGACGATGCTTCTCTTTAGTAATGGTGTTATTGTAATGCAAAAATAGGTGATGGTGCTGCACACCACTCGTTTCTGTTCACTTCCACAGCGCTTTGCTACACGCCATATGTGGGACCCTTTTGTCGCACACGCGCTGTTCGAACAAAAGCTGCCGATGTCGCGCTCGAAGGGCGCCGGAAGCGCCCTTTGAGCGCGACAGGAACGTCGGTGAAGAACAAAGCGCCTTTCAGTTGGCTCACGCTTGGTTGCTCTTCAGCGGGATGACCCCATTTGGCGATTCATACGGAGTGAACAAAACGAAATCGCGTTACCTTATGCATATATTAATGGGTCTCAAAAGGACAGAAAGTTGAGCGAGTTGGTAACAGTCCATAATCAGCGTTCGTGTTGTTCACTGCTCTCCTTGTGTCCGTGTCCTGCACGCCTCTTCTTTTGATTATTAATGGGTCGCGTGCAGGCCCGAGTAATTTGTCGATGCAGTTATGCCGCCATCGTCGACTCCCTGCTCAACGATGTGGTCACATCTTTCTCTTCCCCCTTCCCTTCTTTATATGAACAATTAAAAGTTAGTTTGTGCGGGAAAAATAGTCTATGTGTCCTTCCGACCATTGCTGTAGCTCCCGCGCACATTTCAGTTCGACAGAACACAGCCACGTGAGTTCACTTAACGTGTGGCGCGACGCTTCCTTGTGCCATTTTTCTGCAGTAATGTTCGCTCAGCGTGGTTGTAGTCGAGGTAGTTTACTTCAACACAAATTCTCTCGAAACTTAATAAGTGCGCGATATTGTCACACATAGTTTAAAAAAACTTTAATAAAAATGATATAACTTGGACGAACTGGTCTCCATGAAGCAACAAACGGCTCAGGAAGCGTCTACCTAGTTTCTCTAAATGATGGTGATGAAAACATTTCTTTACTGAAGAAAAAAAATCACACCGTATCCACGGAGTGAATGATGATGAGTGGGCGAAGCTCGGGGGGTTCATCGTAGATCGTGCCGAGTTCCGGATTAATTTAGTTGACGCGCACACTACGCACCCTTATGGTTCAACTGCGCACAAGTGAAATCTCCCACTGGCACGTCATTTCAAGTCAAGATCCAGTGCATATATATATATATATATATATACATATATATATATATATACACATATATGGGTGGCCAGTGAACGGTTCGCCAGCGCGAGCAGTCGGTATTTCTCAATCAAGAAACTCGCTAGAAGACGCTGCCTGCGCCAACCTTGTCTCTCGGGGTTGAGGGCGCGTTCTCCTTCTTTGCCAGCTGGTAGCCCGCTCATCTAAGAAAGAGCGTTTCCATAGTCAATGCGCGCCTTTTGCCCTCTCTCTGTCTCTCTCTCACACACAAGACAGCAGATGGAAGTGTGAGAGAGCTCGCGCGCCGGAAGGCACGCGCCGAGGGCGAGCGCGAGCCTCCCGGCGTTGCATGGCGTTGCATGGTATTGTGAGTGGTGCAGGTTACACGATACGCGTGACAACCGACCCACAGCTCAAGCAGCTTCGCCCCTAAAACGCGGAGGTTCCCTATTCCGCGACTCCTCCGACAACGTCTGCGATAGCCCGGGCCTGGCCAACGAGCGCCCGACAGGCCTCGGGGGCGCCGTCGCGAAGAGTGCCTTGATTGATTGATTGTGGTTCGATCCCGGCCGCGGCGGTCGCATTTTCGATGGAGGCGAAAATGCCAGAGGCCCGTGTACTGTGCGTTGTCAGTGCACGTTAAAGAACCCCAGGTGGTCTAAATTTCCGGAGCCCTCCACTACGGCCTTTCTCTCCTGTCTATCTCTTTCACTCCCCTTCCCCCACCCCCACGGACGCTTAGCCATGCTCCCTACATGGGCTGCAGAAATTAGCGTCCTTTCCTATCAGAACCACAATCATCATCATTGTGGTTCGGTTAGGAAGGACGCTAATTTCTGCAGCCCATGTAGGGAGCACGGCTAAGCGTCCGTGGGGGTGGGGGAAGGGAGTGAAAGAGATAGAGAGGAGAGAAAGGCCGTAGTGGAGGGCTCCGGAAATTTAGACCACCTGGGGTTCTTTAAAGGGGCCCTGCGACACTTTTTCAACTGCCGTCTGCAGTACTGCAGTGTGTGTAGGATCGAATGCTGAGATGAACGCAAAAAGAATTATGCAAATCGGTGGTCTAGAACTGGAGTTATTAGCCTTCGAAGTTCAAAACACGAGCAGACAGCATGAAACCAACATTTCCTTTCGTATTTCGCTCTCCCGCTGACGTCAGTGGAGGTGTCCAATAGCAACGCGCGTCTTATAGAGCGACACCGGAAGACGCCGGGAGCAGAACGCGCGCGCGCAGATAGCGTCCGGCCGTCAACACACCTGGTGTCGTTTTGCAAGTAATGTCAGATACTTCCTCTCTATCTTACGAAGCATAAAAACTATTTTAGTACATTTAGGTACTAAATAGCGTGATCAAACAGACACCACACGTGTGTAACAAGCACCTTGGAGCGTCAAGCCAGTCAGAACGCCCGGCCTGGCCCCAGAGTTCTTCAATCATACCAGTTGCCAAACTGCGTTCCGAAATCTGGACAAGCCGACGGCCAAATCGGCGGAGGTTAACAGACTGTCGCCCCATCTGGGAGCCGTAACTGAAAACGCTATACTCACCGGATCTCGGAGGTTATGTTTATTGCATGAAAATGGCGGCCACAAACGTTGGAGCACCGTAACAGTTGCTAATCGCTCTCTTATCACGCGGCTAAAGACGGGCAAAAGAAAGGAGCAAGAGATAGAGACGCCTTACATTGCAATTCGCCTGCACTTGGATCGTCGACTTGCACCATACGCTTTTTCGCTTGCAGACGACACGCTCTGCATTAAAGGCCTTCTGCTGCTGTGTTGACACATCGATGCTGTAGTCATGTGAACTGAATTCCACAGATGCGCGCTTGGTGCTGGATTCCTAATGACACATCGACATTTAAAGACGGAAAATAAGGAATAATTATTCACCGAAAATCATCCGCTGTTCGAATAACTTTCTTGTTCTTTCCCCAGCGGCCTCGGCAGCCGAACAGTCGATTCCCTGCTTCTTTCGTGAGAGCACGGACAAAACACTTCGTGAACCTTAAGTGTTCGTGCAGAAGCGACGGCACAAGGTCAGTGAATTTTCTTGTTCTGGTGAAGACGCCAGTGCCGCCAGAACCACGGTGAAATTGACGGATGTTCTGTGTGAATCCATAAGGTTCGCTTCATTGACGCGGCGGAGCTTTCTATGCTCCGTAACACAAAACGCACTAACCTGCCATTTAGTAGTCATTTCCTGTGTCTACAGATGGCGCGACAATCTGCTAACCTCCGCCGTTTTGGCACTCGGCGTGTCCGGATTTTGATACATGGGGCCTATGGGGAGTTTGGTAACTGGTATGATCAAAGAACTCTGCTTGCATCCGGGTAATGGAAAGCTGAACATACCCGCGATTGATAAGAGATGGTTAGAATACCCGTAGCAGAAAACTAGAGAGAACGGACAAAAATAATTATTGGGAAAAATAAGGACTTTCTGTCATAAAGGACAGAGAACTGGGCTATGAATTTACGTTTTTCCTATAGTATCATCGATTTATTCGAAATTTAGAAAAGCATGAGGACAACTTAGAGAGAGAGGGAAAAAAAAAGAAAAGAGCCTGGTGGCGCACATGTCACCGCCCCGTTACGAAGGGGATGCTCATAGCATCCATCCATTCATCCGGGTAATGGAGCAGACAATGTACTGCGAAGCGCTCGTCGCGCCCTGAGAGCGGCTTGCAGTTTAGATGGTTTAGAGCCGCATGTGTGTGTGTGTGGGTGTGTGTTAGCAAAGTTCTTCAATCATACCAGTTGCCAAACTGTGTTCCGAAATCTGGACAAGCCGACGGCCAAATTGGCGGGGGTTAGCAGACTGTCGCCCCACCTGGGAGCCGTAACTGGAAACGCTACACTCACCGGGTCTCGGAGGCGATGTTTATTGCATGAAAGTGGCGGCCACAAACGTTGGAGCACCGTAACAGTTGCTAATGGCTCTCTTATCACGCGGCTAAAAAGGGGCAGAAGAAAGCAGCGAGAGATAGAGACGCCTTACATTGCAGTTCGCCTGCACTCGGATCGTCAACTTGCACCATACGCTTTTTCGCTTGCAGACGACACGCTCTGCATTAAAGGCCTTCTGCTGCTGTCATGTGAACTGAATTCCACTGGTGTGCGCTTTGTGCTGGATTCCCAATGACACATCGACATTCAGACGAAAAAAGAATAATTATTCACCGAAAATCATCCGCTGTTCGAATAGCTTTCTTGTTCTTTCAACAGCGGCCTCGGCAGCCGAACAGACGATTCCCTGCTTCTTTCGTGAGAGCAGTTAGCACGGACAAAACACTTCGTGAACCCTCAGTGTTCGTGCAGAAGCAGAAGCGATGGCACAAGGTCAGTGAATTTTCCTGTTCTACAGAAGACGCCAGGGACGCCAGAATCACGGCGAATTGACGGATTTTCTGTGTGTGCAACATCGTTTGCATAAGGCTCGCTTCATTGACGCGGCGGAGCTTTCTGCGCTCCATAACACAAAACACACCAACATAGCATTTATTAGTTGGTTTCTGTGTCGACAGATGGCGCGACAATCTGCTAACCTCCGCAGTTTTGGCACTTGGCGTGTCCGGATTTTGATACATGGGGCCTATGGGGAGTTTGGTAACTGGTATGATTGAAGAACTCTGGCCTGGCCCCTCCTATGTCGTCACTCTATGTCACTTCCTGTAACAAAAATCTCCGTTATGTGTCGCCTCAGTTCAAACAGAAGGCGCTTTTGGGCGGTTTGTTCGCTGAAATAAAATTATAACCACTCTGCTTTCGGCGTTTATACTCTCGCTGCGACATCCCCGCGTGCAACAGCTCTAGAATCAGTGATAAAAACGGCCTACTCAATTTGTGTCGCAGGGCCCCTTTAACGTGCACTGACAACGTACAGTACACGGGCCTCTGGCATTTTCGCCTACATCGAAAATGCGACCGCCGCGGCCGGGATCGAACCCGCGTTTTTTGGGTGTTAGCCGAGTACCGTAACCACTACACCACCGCGGCGGACAAGAGTGCCTTCCCACTGCATTGAGGTACCGGTGGACCGAAGAATTAGTGGGAGGGGAGGGAAGCAGACAGCACTCTACAGCGATATGGAATTTTGTAGGGATGGAGCCACGTACTGGGCGGGTGTCGGCAGAGTAAGCCGGGTACAATTTATGCATGAAGTTTATATTTGTGAAAGTTTCGGTTTGAAGCTGGCGAAATGCGACAGCCTTCTCTCGTGTGAAGTTCCGTGATGGGGGTTGGTATCGTCGCCGCAGGCGTGCGTGTGCTCTGTGATGTCTTGGTATGTGAGAAGCGAGGCACCCATCTCTGAATTGGCCGTCTCACCGCGCGGGGCTGCGTGGAGGGCAAGTTCTCGATCGGCCACATGAACGCGTTCGTTACCCGAGGCGTGGCCAGGCACCCAGAGCAGGTGTGTGGTGTGGTTGATGTGTGAAAAAACTTTGGGTGTGCGTAAAAGAATACACTATGAGGATTTAGCAATGCAACTACCTCTGAGTAACGCCCGACATGCGGCTTGCGAATCGTTGATTCTGTAGTATGTTTCCGCAGGGAAGCTCCGGATATATTGGATGCCTAGGCTAACCGCCAGGATTTCAGCCGCTTGAAGACGGGGAGAATATTGAGGCAGCAATCGCTATCTCATGAGGGACGCTAACTACCACAGCCGTGTGTCCGTTTGTAGTACAGGCAGCGTCCGTGTATCAACCTGCATGGTCTTGAACTTCGCTGAGAGTGCGATTTGGGTATCTCACCCGTGCCGGTGTCGTGCTCAGGGTGCATGCACGCGAAGGACTTGAGCTACCTGGGCTGGAAGTACCCTGAATTTTGGGAGATGCAGGGGGTGATCTAGGCGGGTTAGAAGCTGTCTACACGTTGGAGTCAAAAGAAGATGTGGGCGCTGACTAATCCACTGTGCCTCAAGTAGATCACTGAGGGTGTTGTGCACTCCTAGCGACAGGAGGCGCTGAGTAGAAGTACAGTGCGGAAGCCCTAAAGCGACTCTGACGGCCTCGCCAACTCCCGAGCGTCGATTGGTTACCCGCGTCGGAACATAGCGATCATCTGCCCCTTCTTGCGTGACAGTATAGAGGTGGTGTGTCCAGCCCATCCATCTGCTTTAACATAAAGTCCGCAGATGCGCGCGCGCTCTAGCTGAGCGATAAGTGTCCCTTTGATGCGCACGTGGCGGATTCCTACTGCGGAGGCGTAAGACAAGGAGCTTCGACTTGTGCCGGGCTTAAGTGAGGACGTCCCGTCGAGCATAGTCTCACACGATGTAAACTGCTTGTTGAAGCCGGCCATGAATGGCACTATCAGGACCACGAAACATTCATAACGTGATGTAGCCGGCATAGATGGCATGGTGTAGATCCTCAACTTGCTCGAGTAGTTTGGGCAGGCCAGACATGGCAATATTAAAAAGTGCTGGCGAGATCACCGCTACTTGAGGGAGTGCCTGTTCGCGGTAGGCGGACGATACTCGAGCGATGAAGGCCTGCTGCACCAATTGTTGCGGTACGGTCGCGAAGAAAGGCTCGTACGTAGTTATAAAGGCGAACGCCGCAGCGCGATTCGGCGGGTTGGTTAGAATCAGGTCGTGTGCCACATTGTCGAAGGCCAACTTAAGGGCCAGGGTAAGCAAAGCGCGGGTTTGAGCCCTCCGCGATGGACCTGCTCCTTCAACTGGAGTAACACATCCTTCATGCACAAGTGCGGACGAAAGCCGAACTCTGTATGCAAGAAAAAAGACTGTTCCTCGAGAAACAGCTGAAAGTGCCGCAGGACAACGTGTTTCATGAGCTTGCCCCGGTTTCGGGATGAGGGACATATCAGCGTGTCGCCATGTCTGGGGTAGCGTGCCGTTCCGCCAGTGCTCGTTCAACGTGCTCACCAGACGCGTAAGATTAGCGTCACTAAGATTTTGAGGTGTTGCGTATCGGATGTGGTCGCCTGATGCTGAATTCTTGCGGATATCCTGTAACACAGAGAGGACCTATTGAATGGTTATTGCTGCGTCTAGAGCGTTGAGCGAATCTGTGCCGAGCGGGTCCACACAACAACACCGCCTTCCCACGCCGGTGTGACGTCACGCCAGTCGGATGGGCAGCACAGTCGACGCCGTCGGTGTCTCCGCGACTCGGCGCCTCCCAGTTAATATATGGCTTCGGAAAATCAGCGCTGTCCTTAAGTGACAGTAGCGTAGCAATATATCTGCTTCCGTTCCAAAGCAAGACACGCATAGCTTACGCAAAAACAAGGGGTAGCCGCTGGTTAAGGGGAAGGGGAAAAAAGGGGAAGCCGCAGTCAAGATCATCATAGAAAGCAACATTATCTCATAAGTTTGATTACTTTGAATTTGAACAAATCCATCAGTGAATTAACATTGATTGACTCGTGACATTCTTTCGTGTATCGTAACATGACCTCTTTTATTGCTCCTGCAGATGTTTGGCCGGCGCTAAGACAAGCAAACTGCATGCTGCTTAGTCTCCTTTGGCAATTAGCGGAACGAAAGAAAGAGGAAAACTGTCTCTTGAAGACACGTGTAACATATTTTATTCACAAATGGTAAAAACTGCATTCTGAAGCAAACATCTTAAATTTTCCGTATACATATATCATTCTTACTTTGGCGTTTTGTAAAACAGTCCTCGCTAGACACAGTAATGTCGAGAGTCTTTGGTGAAAGTTTTATCATTAAAGGGTCACGCACAACTGATTCTAATTTAGAATAAGCTTCCCTTTTTCTTGTAATTCTTTTATTTCTACACGCCTTGTTCGCGGGCTTTTTTGGTCTTCATAAAATGTTGAGCCACATTTCGCAATAGTCGATGAATTTACAGCAGCAGCAGTAACAAAGCCGGCCTCGTAATAAAAAAATGATTGAATGTTATCCTCATCAATCAATAACGTTACAGTCTTTTCATGCTCTTTGTGTGTGCTAACAATGCGCTTTGCATAGGAAAGAAAACTAGATTCCGGCTGCTCCGTTACAGGGCTTACATCGTACAATGAATGAAGTCTTCTGATCGTATCAGGATGCGGCGTGTTAAGCTTCATCGACGTTCTCAAGAATCTGTACGAATGAGGCGGAATTGTGAAGAACAGGCTAGCGAAAACCAACATATCTGGGGGATACCGGCCAGGATTATTCAAAACAACATCAACTTGACTCTTCAAGAATTTAAGCACTTCCAAATGGCATTGTTGCAACCCGTAAGGGAAATCATTTCCACCTAATTCCCTAGCAACGTCGAAAGCAATGTCAGTAAGTGACAGGCCTTTTCAGAGTGCTCATTGCTGGTGCCCTTATGTGTCTGTTCGATAACTTGTAACACACTCTTCAAATCTCGGAAGTAGCACCGCTTTTCAGGAACTAAAACACGGCCACACTTCCTCACACGCGTTTCACCAAAATATACTTCGACACGCATGTCCGTGGACACGATCACCGAAGTACAAACTGCAGGAGTAGATTGAATTGACAAGTCCAACAAGAAAACATTGGGGGCCCTTGTTAATTCCTGTCCTGAAGTCCGAACTCTGAAAGCTTGGCAAGGCGTTCAGCAAGTCCGCAAATTAGCGACATATTTTCGTCCTCTTTTGCTTGGCCTCGCTGTAAAAGTATCATTGCTTTTTGCAAAGATGCGGCTTCCAAGCGCGTTTTTTTCGCAGCAAGTACTTCTCTGACGCGTACTTGCGGGCGCCATAAATAGGCAGCGCAGTTCGGAAACAAGCTCGGAACTGCACTTTTCTTGAGACGAATGTTTTCAGGGCAACGTCGACCACCTTTCCTGCCTTTACGCCCGTGCAAGATGTCCTCTTCGTTGGCAAGAAGTCCTTCCTGCCCGCATCGTTGGGTCAGATGAGAATTTGTGCACTCGGACACCTGGTCCTCCGTCATAAGTGGACTTGCCGTTCGGTGCGCAACAACACTCAGTCATCCTTGAGCTCCCGTGTACGAAGAGTCACGCACAATCGAAGAAAAGCAAGCGTGTTTGCGGCGCAGCCTGCTCCATGCAATGCCGCTCTAGCGTTTCCTTCACAAAGAAATATATTTCGCAGAACGCGCGCCGCGTTTCGGGAGCGCAGATCCGACTTGCGTGACGTAAGTGACAAGGAAAGGAGGTGATGCGAAGGCCTTCTTTATTTCTAGGTGGTGTTGCTCATGGTCCCCTTTAGCATGTCTAGGTGGTGTTGCTTTAGCGTGAGATGGTGTAATTTTTTTTCTTCGGCAGGAAGCAACAACACCTAGATATATGTCTAGGTGGTGTTGGAGGAAGTTCCCAGTACCATCCGTACCCGCTCAAGACCACCTGGTCAACACCACCTAGACATGAGGCGATGCGAAGCAGCACGGGGGGCGCACACCGCGTTTGCATCGGTTTGACTAGGTGTCGCGTTTGCATCGGTTTCACGCTAGCAGACGCTGCCTGCGTCAGCGTTGTCTCTCCCGGGTGAGGGATGGCGATGATTGTGGTTCGGTTAGGAAAGGACGCTAATTTCTGCAGCCCGTGTATGGAGCACGGCTAAGCGTCCGTGGGGGTGGGGGAAGGGGAGTGAAAGAGATAGACAGGAGAGAAAGGCCGTAGTGGAGGGCTCCGGAAATTTAGACCACCTGGGGTTCTTTAACGTGCACTGACAACGCACAGTACACGGGCCTCTGGCATTTTCGCCTCCATCGAAAATGCGACCGCCACGGCCGCGATCGAACCGCGTTTTTTGGGTGGCAGCAGAGTACCGTAACCACTACACCACCGTGGCGGCCTCGCGGGTGAGGGCGCGTTCTCGTTCCTTGCGTGCTGGTAAAGCATTCATCGAAGGAACAGCGTTTGCGTAGTCAACGCGCGCCATTCGTAGAGGAGAGGAGGAATGCCGAGAGGAGAAGAGATGGGACAAAGAGAGGAGGGGGAGGAGGATGCGCAGTGCGGGTGTGGACGCCACAAGGCGGATGGATGGATGGAGGGAGGGAGTGGCATAGCCCCGACCATAAGCTCCTTCGCATCTAAAAAAAATTGGCAGATCCCACGTGCAGTGGGATCAAGTAAATGCGAAGCACGCATCAGGAACCTACCTTTGCATTGTTGTCTCGATATACCGAGTTTGTCTCGATATACCGAGTTTGGTGCATATGAAGCTAACGAAACGACCGCAAGAGCACGAAGACTGTGGCACGTAAACCATGCCGCTCATGACACGCATGTCGCGATTCTAATGTTATGACCTGTCATTTATGTTCATCATGCAGTCGTGTTGTGGCATACAAATTTTCGTATACACGCCATTAACGAAACGACCAGGAGAGCACCAAGACCATGGCATGTAAACCATGCCGCTAATGACATGCATGTCATGATTTTCATGTTACGACCTGTCATTTTGTTCGTCGTGCCGTCATGTTGTGGCATGCCAATTTTCGTGCACATCCCATTAACGAAACGGCCAGGAGAGCCTAATGACCATTGCATGTAAATCATGTCGCTCATGACACGCATGTCATGATTTTCGTGTTGTGACATGTCATTTATGTACGTCATACGGTCATGGTGTAGCATACCAATCCCAATCCCATTAACGTTTCGGCCAGGAGAGCACAAAGAGTACTGCATGTAAATCATGTCGCCCATGACACGCATGTCATGATTTTCGTGTTATGACCAGTCATTTATGTTTGTCATGTAGTCATATTGTGACATACCAATTTTCGTATATATCCCATTGACGAAACGGCCAGGAGAGCATGAAGACCGTGGCATGGAAATCATGTCGCTCATGGCGTGCATGTCATGATTTTCATGTTATGACCTCTCATTTATGTTCGTCATGCCGGCCTGTTGTGGCATGCCAGTTTTCGTATGCATCCTGTTGACGAAACGCGCGGCATGTAAATCATGTCGCTCATGACATGCATGTCATGATTTTCACGTTATGGCCTGTCATTTATGTTTTTCATGCAGTCATGTTGTAGTATACCAATTTTCGTATACATCCCACTAACGAAACGGCCAGGAGAGCACAAAGACCGTTGCATGTAAATCATGTCGCTCATGACACGCATGTCATGATTTTCATGTTATGCTCTGTCACTTATGTTCGTCATGAAGTCATGTTGTGGTATACCAATTTTCGTATACATACCATTAACGAAACGGCCAGGAGAGCACTAAGACCGTGGCATGTAAATCATGTTGCTCATGACATGCATGTCATGATTTTCATGTTATGACCTGCCATTTATGTTCGTAATGCCGTCATGTTGTGGCATGCCAATTTTTGTAAACATCCCATTAGCGAAACGGCCAGGAGAGCAAAAATCATAGGCGGCTAGATAGATAGATAGATAGATAGATACGATCGAACTCGCCGAATTTCGCTAAGAAATGCTTCGCAATTATAAAGCACGCCTTCAGTTCCTGAAGGAGGACGTCAGGAGAGCACCGAAACGAGTAAGTAACGGCTACCCTCGCCAACTCACAGGCAACGGCTACCCCCGCCAACTACTACATCAGCTGGAACTCCGCTCCAGAGAACCTCGTGGAAACAAACCAAACGATCGTTAGAAAACTGCACCCATTCGATATGCTCCCGGCGTAAGCGAAACCCTTGCAAGAATTTTCAAAAGCTATGACGTGCAAGTCGCACACGTGCCCTCGCACAAATGAAGAAGCCAACTGGTCCGCGTTAAAGATCCATTGGAACGTGAACGCTACCCTGGTGTGGTATATAAGGTACCTTGTCAAGACTGCCGCGCATCATACATAGGAGAAATACATAGGAGCGGCGTATCAAGCCGCACCAGAATGACGTAGCTAAAGGACATTCTGCTGGACATTCTGCTGGACATTAGCTGAACATCATCTTAACACGAGTCACAACATTGACTCGGATTCAGTGACTGTCATCGGCACCGAAAAATCACTGTCATCCCGCCTTCTTTTGGAATTATTATTAATCCAGTCGACGAATCACACACTTAATCGGACACGTGGAAATCTACCCGATACTTACACCAATCATCGCGCCATCTACTACGAATATACAGCACGGTCCAATTTCTTACTCTTGTATGTGAACAAGAGACCCGTAGTGGTCTCGGAACGTCATAAATTCTTCTTTTTCGTTGCAACTTTGGCGAGTGTTTTTTTTTTTTATTCGCAAGAAATGTATGCCCCTCGCCAGACGGTGTTCCGTCGAACCCTGAACTATAGTGGGTAAGGACGTGCCACCACTTGTGTGCCTGCGTCTTGGTGCGCGAAGGGTCTATAAGTGCTCAGAGAATGCTCCATGCCCTCGCGGTACTCAGGATACCGGATAGACTATTACAGAATCCCCTCCAGTTGTTCGTCGTGAGAATGTCCTGAGCTTCTCACTTGCCTCGGTGTTGAGGCGGGCACGACGGCGACACGTAGCAAGGCGATACAAAAACTGCTCGCTTAGCGATCGCGACGAGTTGACGGGAACATCAAAAAAGGAGGCGTCGAGGAAGGATGCTGGTTTCCGGCCGTAAACCAGGAAGAAGGGGGAGTAACCAGTAGTGCGTTGGACAGCAGTATTATATGCAAACGTTACGAATGGCAGTACTGTGTCCCATTTGGTGTGGTCAGCGTTGATGTACATAGATAACATATCGGAGAGGGTACGATGAAAGCGCTCCGTGAGGCCATTGGTCTGAGGATGGTAACTGGAAGTTTTCTGGAAGGTGTTACATGTGAGAAGAGCGTCCTCGAGCACTTTCGACAGGAAAGCCTTGCCACGGTCACTCAATAGCACGCGCGGAGCTCCATGCCGCAGAAAGATTGCTTCCAAGAAGAAATTAGCTACCTCTTCCGCAGATCCAGAACGTATAACTATATAGCGCCGCTGTTTCAGCGTACCTTGTCAAGTGGTCGACAGCAGTCGCAATCCATCTCTTGCCGCCACCTGTTGTTGGCAGCGGTCCGTAAAGGTCAATCCCAATTACTGCGAATGGTGTCAGGACAAGGAAGAGGTTGCAGCAGCCCAGCCGGTGGTAAGGTAGGTCGTTTGCGGTGCTGACAGAGCGAGCAAGGAGCGACATAATTTGCTACCCATGTGGCCAGGCCAGGCCAGAAAAAACGAGGGCAGATGCGGTGGTAAGTTTTATGAAATACTAGGTGACCAGCTGTAGGGTCGTCATGAAAAGTCTCCAAGATCTATGCTCTTAGTGACCGAGGGTCGACCGGAACCCAACGCTGTCCTTCAGTACGGAAGATGTGGCGGTACAAGATGGAGTTCACAACCTTGAAGTTCTTAAACTGTCGACGGGTCCGAGCATTAGGAGGACGAGATGATCCGCAAAGGCGTTCCATAATTGAGCGGCAGTAAGTGTCGTTCCTCTGGTGTGGCAAAGACGTGTCTGGGTGGAAAGAAGGACGCACGTCGAGAACGGCGAGTGAAAGAACTGCTGACGATTCGTTCGCAGGCTCCCTGACGGGGCGTGGTGGGCAGGGGATGTCGGAAGGTGACGGCAGCGCGCGACGGCTGATAGCATCCACATCATTATGCTCCTTGCAGGATTTGTACGTGACGTCGAAGTCATATTCTTGGAGACGTAGTATCCAGCGACCTAGACGTCCAGATAGAATCTTTAATGTCTTAGCAAAACGTTTTCTTGGGCTAGTTGGTTCATGACTTCTATAAAAATTGTAGCGCAAAGGAACACACGGACAGACAAAGAGCACAGGATAGCGCCCGTCCTGTGCTCTTTGTCTGTCCGTGTGTTCCTTTGCGCTACAATTTTTATAGAAGTCTTTAACGTCGACAGCCAGCACAAAGCGTGGTGGTCGGTCACGACAGTGAAGTGACGGCCGTGGAGTTAAGGTCTAAATTTCTGTATGGCCCTAACAACGGCGAGACATTCTTGCTCGGTTATCGTATAGTTTCTTTCCGCCGCTGTCAGCGTCCGACTTGCATATGCGACTACACGCACTGCAGAATGCCCGTGCCGTTGTAGAATAACCGCGCCGATTCCACGGCCACTGGTATCGGTATGTAGTAGAGTGGGCGCGGTGTTATCGAAATGACAGAGCACCGGTTCAGACGTGACGGCGCGCTTTAAGCTGTGAAAAACTATTTGGCACTCGTCGGACCATACATACTTCGTTCCGGAAGAGAGGAGTCGGTGGAGCGGTGCTGCAATGATGGCAAAGTTGCGCATGGAGCGGCGGAAGTAGGACGCGAGGCCAAGTAAGCTGCGCAGCTCCTTGGGGCGTTCAGGCCTCGAAAAGCGGAGGACGGCGGTAATCTTTTCGAGATCAGGCTAAATGCCGTTTTTGCCTACGAGATGGCCCAGTACTTTAATTGTTCGGCTCGCAAAGTGGCACTTCTTGGTGTTCAGCTGAAGACCAGCTGTAGACAGACACTTGAGCACTTCGTCTAGGCGGTACAAGTGCTGTTCGAAAGTTGAAGAAAATATGACTATGTCGTCAAGGTAGCGCAAACAAGTCTTCCACTTGAGGCCACGCAGCACAGTGTCCATCATTCGCTCAAAGGTTGCAGGAGCATTGCAGAGGCCGAAACGCATGACGTTGAATTCTTAAAGTCCATCAGGTGTGGCAAAGGCAGTTTTTTCCTTGTCGGCCTCATGCATGGGGATTTGCCAGTAACCCGAGCGTAGGTAAAGGCTGGACAAATATTCCGCACCTTGTAATGAATCTAATGCATCATCAGTGCGAGGCAAAGGATATACATTTTTTCGAGTGATCTTGTTCAAGGCACGGTAATCGACGCAAAAGTGCACTGAGCCGTCTTCCGTACCAGAACGACAGGTGACGACCACGGGCTTGAGGAAGGGCGTATGACATTTTCCTTGAGCATGTTGTCGACGTGCTTGTCGATGATCTCGCGCTGGGTGGAATAGACACGATATGGCCGACGGCGCACAATAGCAGATCCATCGACGTGGATGCGATGAGTTGCCGCCGAGGTCTGTCCCAAAACAGTAGAATGTACGTCAACGAAGATTTGTGCCTGACGAAAGGACACGTATTCGATTTCGATAATGTGACGACGCTGGCACGGGAACAACGATGGGGCCCAATGAAATTTGTCGAATTATGGTTTATCCGTCGCAATCAGTCTGCATTCAATAGCAATCGTGGTCCTTTGCCGGATGTTTGCGCCAAGATATCTTGATGTATTCTTTCATGGGATGCCATTTGTGTACTGACGATGCCACCCGCATAGGTGGCGAAACGTCTGTTTTGTTATTTTTTATTGTTGAGTAAAGCCAGTGAAGCAAAACGTTTGAATACTAGCGCTGAGACAACAAAGCGAGCAGTTGATCTCTCTGTTGCGGAGTCAGGTCCGCACTGATGGTACCAGCCAGGGCAGGGGCAGGAGCACTATCTGGGGTTGGGTGCTCGTACTAGTGCTCACGGCCATCACAGAAACAGGCTGAGTATCGGCACCGGAAACTACAACAGCCCCTTCAGGAAGCAGAATCGGCTCATTTGTCATGCTGAGTACGGCGAGGAGGGCCGTGCCGTTGATGAAGCGGACAAGAATCGAGGCTAGTGCAATCCCTTTGGTAGGCAACGGGCTGACGGAGCTACTAGAACGTCACTACTGTCGATTACATCTGACATCGCCATCAGGAGTTGCTCGAGACCAGGTGTCACAACACAATCAGATACGTTGCGAAGACGGTGACCGAACTGCGCTCCGTTGTCGACATCATCGGTCTCCCACATGTGCACGATATGTTGTCGGCAAGAGATAAAGGCCGCGGCATCACAATGAAAGTCCCATCCCAGAATTAGCACACAGGCGCAGGAAGTCAGCACTGCGAGCTGAATGTGGTGGCGAATCCCGTCAATAAAAACTCGAACGGTGCACTGTGCCGACTTGATTGATCTGTGGGGTTTAACGTCCCAAAACCAGCTCTGATTATGAGAGACGCCGTAGTGGAGGTCCCCGGAAATTTCGACCCCCTGCGGTTCTTTAACGTGCACTGACATCGCACAGCACACGGGCCTCAACATTTCGCCTCCATCGAAATGCAGCCGCCGCGGCCGGGATTCGATCCCGCGACCTTTGGATCTGCATCCGAGTGCCATAACCACTAGACCACCGTGGCGGGGCCTGTGCCGACTTCCGAATGGCCACATTATTGGCACTATGTAAAGGAGGTCCATTATAATGTGTAGTAACCTTGGCAATTCAGCGCGAATAATAGAAACAGCGGCTCCCGTGTCAACTGAAGCTTGTATGGGCACACCTTGAGCATACACTAAAAAAGAATTAGCCGGGCACTCTGGAGGTATTGAGAGCTGTCCGATCGATGCAGTTTTCCCTCCAAAAACTGCAGCATCTAGTTTTCCGAGTGGTACTCCGTAGCGTGGGAGACCGGTTGCAGGGGCGACGTTGAGCGTCGAAGAGGGGAAGGAGAGCGTCGGCGCACTGGACGGTAGCTTTGAGGTGCGTCGGTTGGCGAAGGTGGTGAGAAAGAACGTGTCTGCGGGCGGCGACGGTATTGGCTTGAGAGGACGCCCCGTCCCTTTCGTAGACGTCGTAGCCGCGGCGTTCGTCCTGTTGGCGTTTCCGACAAAACTTCGAGATATGGCCTCGTATGCCACAATAAAAATTACAGCATATCCACGGAGTGAATGATGATGAGTGGGCGAAGCTCGGGATGTTCATCGTAGATCGTGCCGAGCTCCGGATTAATTTAGTTAACGCGCATGCTACGAATCCTCACGGTTCAACTATGCACAATGCACAAGTGAAATCTCCCACCGGCACTTCATTGCAAGTCAAGATCCAGTGCCTATATATATATATATATATATATATATATATATATATATATATATATATATATATATATATATATATATATATATATATATATGAAGAAGGAAGTGTCCTTGGATCCAGCAGAATCAAAACACTTCGAAGCGGAGGACGTGCGAAACGAAAACTTTTTATTTTTCCAACGTTTCAGCCGGGGACCGGCCTTCATCAGGGAAAACAGAATACATAAATGCGCTCTTCTTTAAGTACACAATGATATAAGGGGCCCCTAACACGTACTCTATCACTATCACACAGTAATCAATGTAGTAGGGCAAATCATGCACGGTGCGAACAGGTCACTGCAAAAGCGCGTAGTCACATCTGATGCATTATCACTATCACACAGTAATCAATAGGGCAAATCATGCACGGTGCGCACAGGTCACTGCAAAAGCGCCTAAATACATCTGACAGAGCAGGCGTTTCCATGAAGCATATCGCGTGAATAGTAGTGTAAAATCGTGACATGGCCGACAAACAGACGAAGAAATCCAATTTTTCAGCAAAGAAACAAATTTTATAGCAAATAGACAATAGTGAATTTCAACGGACGCTTCAAAGTTACCATTCGAAAGGGTGCGAAGATCGGCAACCGAAAGTAGAGGAAAGATATTCAACGAAAGAGTGTTGCAAGAATTTGCGCGTACATGGTTATGATTAGGCTGCGGTCTTACTCGAGCTATTTCCGCGCCGAAAGAAACGATAGCTTGCCTACATTTTCATTTATACCAGATGAAACAGCGTTAAACTTGTGTATGAGGAATGACTCGCGGATTTCTCTATCATGGTGCGAAATGAAACCTGATTCCAGTATAGTGGCTGTTAGTTTATCGAAGGAGTGACCAGGAATACTGACATGCTTGGATAGAGGGAGATTAGGTAGGTTTGTGGTATGCGACTTGTGGTTGTTGAACCGTAATCTAAAGGCGTTCTCGGTTTGGCCGATATATTGGAGTTTGCAAATGGAGCATTCAAGCATGTATACAACGTTGCACGTGCCACAGTCGAAATCACCTTTTATTTTTAAATGAAAGTTGGAAGCTGTGCTCTTGACATAAGTCGTCCTGGCCATGTGGTTGCATACCTTGCAACGGGGCTTGTTGCAAGGATGGCAGCCAGAATAAGTTGCAGGGGCCATTTTTGAAGAAGTTAATAAGTCGCGTAAGTTTTTTGATCTACGATATACGGCACGTGGGGGATCAAGGAAGATGCTTTTGAGGCGATCACTTTGCATTAATAAATTGTGATGTTTTTTAAGAATGCTATTGATGTTTGGGGCTGATGCGGAGTGTGTCAAAACGAGGTTTGTGTTTGAATGGGCAACGTTCTTCTTTCGCATAAGAAGTTCCCTGCGGCCAATACCACTAGCTCGTTTAATGGCATCATCCACGATTTCAGGTGGGTATTTTTGTTTCTTTAGGGCCTCCGAAAGTTTGGTGCAGTTTTCGGTGAAGTCGGAATCTGTGGAACAGATCTTTTTGAAACGTAGCGCTTGACCGTATGGGATCGCCGTTTTGCAGTGCTTTGGATGAGAGCTTTGGAAATGAAGATAGGATTGGCTATCCGTAGGCTTCCTAAAGAGCTTAGTCGTGAGTTTATTGGCACGTATGGTGACCGTGACGTCAAGAAAACTGATTGATGTGCTTGAGTATGATTTTGAGAAGGAGATGGCTGGGTGAGCATTGTTGAAGTCTGCAATGAATTACAGAAGATCCGCCTCCCCGTGGTGCCAGATCAGGAAGACATGGTCAATATAACGCCTATAATAAAATGGTTTGAGCACGCAAGTATCCAGAAATTTGTCCTCGAGTTGGCCCATAAGTATGTTTGCATAGCTTGGTCCTATTTTCGTACCCATAGAAGTCCCACTGACCTGCACATAATGTGTTCCATCAAATTCAAAGTTGTTTAACGTCAAGATTAGTTCCAGTAACAGCGCCAGTGTTTCGCTATCTACCGTTTTGTTGGAAACCTTATCTTCATAAGCATGTAATACTGCTTGGATGCCATCCGTATGTGGAATGTTGGTGTAAAGCGAGGCCACGTCTAGTGTTACAAGTAATGAACCGGATGGTACGTCAAGGTTAATGATATCGAGTAAGAAGTGGTTTGTGTCTTTGAGGTATGAGTTGAAAGTTGGCGGAATATCTTTAATAAGATTATTGACGAAGCTGGAAAGTGGTTCAGTGACGGTGCCGATAGCAGACACAATAGGACGGCCCGGATTATTCGGTTTATGGATTTTTGGCAAGATGTAAAATCGTCCCGGTATGGGGCTGAGGGGAATTAACGACCGTCTTGCCTTCTCACCGATTTTGTCAGCCTTGACGAGATCATTTATACTATTCCAAACAATTTCCTTGAACCGCTCCGTCGGATCGTTATCAAGGCGCCTGTAGAAATGCTCGTCATTTAGCTGTCTCTGAACCTCGGTAGCATAAGCCAACTTATTCATCACCACTACAGCTCCACCTTTATCTGCCGGCTTGATAATTATGTCTTTGCTGCCTTGTAATGTATGCCCAGTTATAAAGGGGACGCTCCTAATATCCATCCATCCATCCATGCCGCGGTCGAGCTCGACGACAGTCGAGCTCCCCTCCCTCTCCTCTCTCCCCTCCTTCTCCTCCTCTCCCTCACAACCGTTCACGGTCCCCCCCCCCCCTCTCTCGCCTCGCGATGCCCACGCAGGCAGCGTCTGCTAGCGAGTTTCTTGTTTCCCGTACATATGGCACTGGATTTTGACCTCCAAGGTAGTGCCTGTGTGCGATTTCTCCTGTGCGTGATTAAACAATGAAAATTCACAGCGTACATGTAAAATTAAAGTGAGCTGCAAGTCACCATAACTCTCATCGACCCTTTAGCATAAACGCGCACGATCTCACGTCGTTCATGATGTACTGGGCAGAATTCACGGTTTACCGATGAACCTCCGCAGCTTCGCCCACTCATCATCATTCACCCCGTGGATATGCTGTGATTTTATTTTATAACATACTGCAGACCAGAATTCGGTCCATGCAGGAAGGGCATTCATAGTACATACAAAAAAGGAATACAATACCAAAATATCAATACAGTGAGTATAGGAATGCGTAAATTTTCACACTCAATTCAGTAAAGGCACTCAGACCGCGTATGATAAAAGAAATGCAGTACTGTAATTACAACATAATTAATAATAATAAAAATAAAAATGAACAAAAAGAAAAAGAAGGCAAAAACATACAAAATCGAAACACAACACATAACGCGGGTATTGTGGTAACTTAAAAAGGTTCATTCACTAAATATTTAGAATTCCACGCTGACACTGTCCTGGGAAAAATGAATATTTGTAAATATCTGTCTTAGCAAAATGAGGGGTTAATGCAAGTGTGTGATCATGACGTGTACGCCTTATGGACAGAGGTGTTACATATAATGCGGGGTCGATGGATAATTCACGTTTAATGAGTGGTTGTAGGAAATTGAGGCGGAGAATCTGCCTGCGTGTTTCTAGGAGGGGGATGTCATTTTCTGTCATCAGCTGTGTGGGGGAATCGGTGTCCTTGAACTTAGAGTAAATGAAGTGAACAGCTTTTCTCTGGATTCTCTCTATTATTTTAATGTTGTCTTTAGTGCATGGATCCCATGTAATACTGGCATACTCTAACTTCGGTCTAATGAAAGTAATGTAACTCAGTAGTTTAATGTGGCGGTTGAATTTTTAAGCTTGTGTTTCAGGAAACAAAGTTTACGGAAAGCTGAGGAACATATATTACTAATATGTAAATTCCACGAAAGGTTGTTTGAGAATGTTACACCTTGCTATTTATAATTTTCAACTTCTTTTAGCTGTGAGGCGGCCAGTGTGTAGATGTATCTTAACGGGCTTTCTTTCTTTTTGTTAAACGAAGACAGACTGTTCTGTCTTTGTTTAAAGCCATGCCTGATCTGTCACACCACGCTTCTATGTTGTGAAAACATGTCAAGGTCGGTTTGGTTATGCACTGTACTTATTTCCTGATATAAAACGCAATCATCGGCAAATAATCTGATTTGTGTGTCAGGTGTAGCAACGTTGACAATGTCATTTATGTAACCCAAAAACAACAATGACCCCAGGACGCTACCCTGGGGTACACCGGATGTCATTGGAAGACAGCTCGAGTCATTGCCCTCAATAGTGACAAACTGCACGCGATCTGAAAGATAAGCTGCTATCCAAGAAACTATAATGCTAAGAAGATTGTAATCTCTGAGTTTTTGAATAAATTTACTGTGAACAACTCTGTCGAAACCCTTACTAAAGTCTAAAAAGAGAGCGTCGATTTGACCATTATTATCCAATGTTTTCGCAAAATATGAATTACAGTTAACAGTTATGTCGTGGTGGAGAAGCCTTTCCTGAAGCCATGCCGGCAGTTCGTTAACACTGAATTTCTGTCTAAAAAAAGTTAACACCATCTTCCCAAAGGGAACCCTGATGGGATGCGAAGCAGCAGCGTTGCGCACGGGTGGCGTCACGGGTCGAACGGCGCTAACGCGGGTGCTGCGGTGAGCGCTGGAAGATTCGTTTGAAGCGATGGCTGGCGTAGGTCTTGTCGTTTCTGCAGAGTGGACACGGGCGCTGGACCGGAGCTGGCGCGCGTTTCGCCTTGACTTCCACGGCCTTGAGATCGGTAAAGTGAAGCCGAAAGAGTGTTCACTCGATGTGCGCTCGAGCGTTGCGAGCGGTGGAGAGGGTGAAGCGAGAGAGAGGTGACACACGGCGAGCGCGGGGCAGGCGAGGGTGAGAGTGACGTCACCGCGCACTGCGAGGGAAGGCGTGACATACTTGGCACTGCTCCAACCCCTGCGGCGAGGGGAGCGCGTTGCGGCGCGTTCGTACGGAGGCACGGAGGGACAGCGTTACACAGGCTAGTCAAAGAGCTGCTTCGCATCTAAAATTTTGTGATGTGGCTGGCCATGATATGCTCGATTAGTTTACAGCAGGACGAAGTTAAAGATATCGGTCGATAATTTTCTAGAGATAAACGATTGCCCTTTTTAAAGATTGGCACCACTCGAGCTGTCCTCCAGTCTTTGGGCACTTGAGTATAGACAACAAAGAAGCTCTGAACAGTATAAGAAGAAACCTACCAATAACTTCCGCATAGCGCTTAAGAAACATATTGGGGATACCATCTGGGCCACATGATTTCCTTGTCTTCAAATTTAAAAGCATTGACACTATGCCGTCGTATGAAATAAAGTCCACTTCGTGCGCCTCAAAAATAGTAGAATGAAGCAAGTTACCTACACCTGACTGGGAAAGAACGCTGTGGAAGTAAGTGTTAAAATGTTCGGCAATTTTATTCACGTCTTTTACAGTGGTTCCGTCAACCATTATTTCAGTGACAGGTCTCTTAGCTTCGCTTAAATATCCCCAAAATTTCTCCGGTGCACTTTTCATGAAACCAGGTAGCCGCGTGTTAACGTAGTAATCCTTTGAACTTCGAACCGCTGATGACAATTTGCTTTTTATAACGCTGATAAATTGGGGTGGGTCACGCTTTTTACTTCTTTTTGGTTTGTGCTTCAGTCGCAATATGTTACGTGTCATCCACGGCGTTTGTTTATTGACCGTCTTCGTTTTGTTAGGCACAAATGTGTTTATGCAGTGACGACACATTTTGAGGAACATTGTCCAGAGCGTGAATACGTCGTTCTCAGTATCAGTGAAGTCACCAAGGCACGTTTCCATGTAGTCTATTATGCTTGCATCATCGGCTCTAGAATAGTTTTTGAAGCAATGTTTCTTCGTACGTTTAGAGACAACAGGCGTAAGTATGGGCAAGGAAATATTTACAAGCTTGTGATCAGATACACCTTCATCAACTGTAACGACGCATTCCGAAAAGTCACGATTCACAAATAGCAGGTCAAGAACATTACTAGAGAAACCTTGTACATGGGTAGGTTCAATAACTGTTTGAATTAAATCGTGTTCTAGCATAATGTCGAAGATAATGTTAGCATTTCGGTCCTTCTTTAAGCCTGCCTGAAGATGTTCCCAGTTAATACTAGGCAGATTGAAATCGCCTACAAGAAAGATCTTTTTATGCCGAAAACGAGACATGTATTCTTTCAGTTTTATCATGTAATCGAATGTAGCGTCTGCTGGTCAATAGCATGCGAACAATACAAACGAATGCCCCGAGCATGATAATTGAATGCATAGGCACTCGATGTCAGGATTTTCATCAATAAGTGTTGCTTCAATTGGTTCTTTGTAAGGACAGCCACTAGTGATGCAAAACTATCGTTAAATGGACTATCGATAGTATCGATAGTTTAAAACAGAACTATCGATACTATCGATAGTCCATTACCGATAGTTCTAACACAACAGGCTGCTATTCGCAGTACCCGGCTCGTTTAATTTTTGAGAATTTTTTTGTGAATGAAATTACCTAAGCGAAAATGCCAGAATATGTCCACTAAGAAATTATGCCCAAAACCAAGCAGTCAAACATTGCAAATAAAAGTAAGTTCGTGATCTTTTTTTTTTTAATTTTAAACAACGAAACGCAACGCAAATTCGAGGTCTTGCGATTCCGTTACATAAACGGCTTCCCTGCCGCTACCGGTGAACCGTTCAATTTAATTACCATTTGTAAGCCAAGCATTTTGGTGAAGGAAGAAAAGCATGTGAACCTTCTCTCCCTTTAGCCTGCTCCTTCTTTCTGAAATGTTTGTCCAGCAGCGGAGAACACGCGTTCTGCAGGTACTGACGCAGTTAACAATGCTCACCAAGAACACGAAACGTAGGCTTACGATGTCACGCACGAGAATAAAGTACTGAAACAACGGTGTGCATGCAAGAAAAGAGTTGTTAACATACATCACTGCGCGGGCGGGCGTCACAGCGCCATTTCGTGTCATGACGCAAACGTGCTTCGAAGCAGTGCCCAAATGTTTTCAGAATTCGTTGCGCAGACTGAAGCGGTTCAGCACCGAGCACAGGTAGGCCGGGGGCATATGGACATCGCAACCTTCTTACGAGCACGTGCTTGCGAGCGAGGTCGCTTGAAAGTTTCGTTTCTGCGTTCAAAAGGCAGCGCCCTCGCTTGAATGAACGAATAATCATAAAGCCACGTGATATGAGCTACCGATGTTGCTTTCCTTGCTCGCTTTTGTGCGCCCCGGCGGATGGTTTTGCTTCAAATTCTGGGACGGGTATACCTTTTCCTTTCGCGATTTCTACTTTGATTTGCTTGCTTTGTCTTGCTTTGCCGATCCGTACGTGAAAGGATCTAGTAGGTAAATAAGAAGTAAACAAAGAAATACTGCTGGCGCTGTCCGCTTCATGTTGTAGTAAATAATTTCGAGCTATAGCGTCGCCTTGACGATCCTGCCATGGTTATCCCCACAGCCACAGACTACGCCCACGGGGAACCAAGTTTATGCGGCCATGAGTTCGCGCAGTTGGTTTTATACTATTGACTATTCTATTGAAATTACAGTCGATAGTATACTATCAATATCACCATCGATAGTGCTATCGATAGTTCTTCGTACCATCGATAGTTCGATAGTGACTCAACTATCGATAGTATCGATAGTGCTGTCGATAGTTCTGCATCACTAATAGCCGCACCTCCGCCCCTATGAGCTCTGTCCCTACGAAAAACTTTATAACACGGTGGGAATACAAGGTCATCTGTTACCTGACCATGAAACCATGTCTCCGTAATGATGGTGACGTAAGGGTCGTGTATGAGCAACTGGATTTCTAATGAATCTGCCTTATTGATAAACACTGCGGGCGTTTAAGTTGGTGATACGCAACTGCTTTGCTTGTGTGGAACGCGTGTTATCTGTGAAAGGGGAACTTCTCGCGCTGCTTGGAACTTTGTTGGCTTCTCCAACTAGGACAACACTTGTGTGCGACTTCTTGTCATTGGGCGAAATGATCTTCCGGTCTCGTTTCTTTTTAATCGGTACTTTATCATTTTTTGTTTCATCCCAGACATACGCCACCCCGTCAATGTACAACTTGTCAAATGATGACGTAACTTTCTCATGTTTTTCCCGGTTTGCTTCGCAC
Organism: Hyalomma asiaticum; assembly: GCA_013339685.2. Classification (NCBI taxonomy): domain Eukaryota; kingdom Metazoa; phylum Arthropoda; class Arachnida; order Ixodida; family Ixodidae; genus Hyalomma; species Hyalomma asiaticum. The sequence goes on along the minus strand of CM023486.1, from coordinate 359,854 downwards.
TTGCCCACAGTTTCCGTCTGACGTCCCGAATGTTCCGAGAAAAATCTTCACCGATTGAAATATTAGTGTTCTTCAATTTATATCCCTTTCTTAGAATATTGGACTTGTCTCTCGAGTTCGAAAGACTTACGATAACCGGGCGGTTTTGTTACTTGCGAGCTTGCCTGAATTCGTTCCACAGGTACATTTTCTAACTCAAGAAGGCTCTCAAAAATATCTTTGTTAACGGCCATTTCCAAAGTTTCAGAATTTTCACCTTTTGTTTCAGTTAGTCCATAAATGATTAGGATAGATCGCCGGCTTCAGTTTTCTAGTTCATCTACTTTCTCTTCGAGTGACTGAACTACACTGTTAATGCGGTGCAGTTCTTCCTGGCAAGAGTTTATCTTGTCGTCCAGATTAGAAAGCGCGCCTAGTTGCTTTTCGATTTCAGTTAGCTGCCTCTCTTTATTATCCTTAATGTCACTCGAGATTTCCTTCAGTTGCTTTGAAATCTGAGTAAGGTAAGGGCCAGGGTTCGATTCAGTGTCCCCTCCCTGAAGTAGCAACCTTCTCAGAGAGAAACGAACAGCATGCAGTAAACAACCCGGCCGCTCGCACGGCAGCACCAATAAAAAGGGATCGCTTGAACGAAAAAATTTGCCATAGTGTTTTCTCACCTGCACGGCAAGAAGAAAAGGGTTGTGAGCGATCCACATCGTTTCGGTGCCACCGTGCCCTGGGACCAAGTCGTCGAACGGGCGTCTCTTTATAGGCTACCTGAAAGGTGCCGCTCCGCGTAGCTCATGCGCGTAGTCCTCTGCGCCCGGTGACGCAGAATGACGTGGCAGTCTGCTGAACGGTTGCGAGACCAGACTTCCGGTGCCGTGATTGCAGATGTCGCAGGGGAACAGCGGTGTCGCATGCGTAGTAGCGTTCAGCGTGGCGAGGTTTAAGCAGCCCTCAGCACGCAGGACACAAAGTAACTGCACGGCAAGAAGAAAAGGGTTGTGAGCGATCCACATCGTTTCGGTGCCACCGTGCCCTGGGACCAAGTCGTCGAACGGGCGTCTCTTTATAGGCTACCTGAAAGGTTCCGCTCCGCGTAGCTCATGCGCGTAGTCCCCTGCGCCCGGTGACGCAGAATGACGTGGCAGTCTGCTGAACGGTTGCGAGACCAGACTTCCGGTGCCGTGATTGCAGATGTCGCAGGGGAACAGCGGTGTCGCATGCGTAGTAGCGTTCAGCGTGGCGAGGTTTAAGCAGCCCTCAGCACGCAGGACACAAAGTAACTGCACGGCAAGAAGAAAAGGGTTGTGAGCGATGAACATCGTTTCGGTGCCACCGTGCCCTGTGACCAAGTCGTCGAACGGGCGTCTCTTTATAGGCTTCCTGAAAGGTGCCGCTCCGCGTAGCTCATGCGCGTAGTCCTCTGCGCCCGGTGACGCAGAATGACGTGGCAGTCTGCTGAACGGTTGCGAGACCAGACTTCCGGTGCCGTGATTGCAGATGTCGCAGGGGAACAGCGGCGTCGCATGCGTAGTAGCGTTCAGCGTGGCGAGGTTTAAGCAGCCCTCAGCACGCAGGACACAAAGTAACTGCACGGCAAGAAGAAAAGGGTTGTGAGCGATGAACATCGTTTCGGTGCCACCGTGCCCTGGGACCAAGTCGTCGAACGGGCGTCTCTTTATAGGCTTCCTGAAAGGTGCCGCTCCGCGTAGCTCATGCGCGTAGTCCTCTGCGCCCGGTGACGCAGAATGACGTGGCAGTCTGCTGAACGGTTGCGAGACCAGACTTCCGGTGCCGTGATTGCAGATGTCGCAGGGGAACAGCGGTGTCGCATGCGTAGTAGCGTTCAGCGTGGCGAGGTTTAAGCAGCCCTCAGCACGCAGGACACAAAGTAACTGCACGGCAAGAAGAAAAGGGTTGTGAGCGATGAACATCGTTTCGGTGCCACCGTGCCCTGTGACCAAGTCGTCGAACGGGCGTCTCTTTATAGGCTTCCTGAAAGGTGCCGCTCCGCGTAGCTCATGCGCGTAGTCCTCTGCGCCCGGTGACGCAGAATGACGTGGCAGTCTGCTGAACGGTTGCGAGACCAGACTTCCGGTGCCGTGATTGCAGATGTCGCAGGGGAACAGCGGTGTCGCATGCGTAGTAGCGTTCAGCGTGGCGAGGTTTAAGCAGCCCTCAGCACGCAGGACACAAAGTAACTGCACGGCGAAGAAGAAAAGGGTTGTGAGCGATGAACATCGTTTCGGTGCCACCGTGCCCTGTGATGCTGACAAGTTGCGACGATATCGTCCACGGTGCTAGGATTCTTAATTGCCAAGGCGTTAAATGCAACGTGTCCTATCCCTTTGAGGATATGTCGGACACGATCAGACTCTTTCATGGCCGAGTCCACGCGGCGGCAAAGGGGAAGTACGTCTTCGATATACGAAGTGTACGTCTCCCCTGGGTGTTGCACGCGCCCGTCGATCTTGCGCTTCGATACTTTGGAATGTATGTTAGGTATACCGAAAATCCGCTAAAATTGTTGGTGGAAAGCTGACCAATCGGAAAAACTGGTCTGATGGTTAAAGAACCAGATTTTAGCGACGTCGGCCAGATAGAAGCCGACGTGCCGAAGTTTCCGAGGGTCGTCCCAGTAGTTGTACGCACTCACTCTTTCGTAATGCTCCAGCCACTCTTCTACGTCGTCACGCGGAAGACCCGCGAATATCGTTGGCTCACGCTGCCGGGCGGTAACGGTCCATGGGGGGGGTAGCGGGGGCGGCCAGGTGCGCGGCAACATTGATGCCGGAGGGGCCAGGCTGCTGTTCGTGGCTCAGGGCAGTGGAGAGCCGGAGCAAACGGCGACCCGAACGAAGCTCCAGGGAAACTCGTAGGTGACCTAGGGATTGATGGCACCTTCCACCACTTTGTAAGGCAGCAGCACAGCTGTTGCCACAAAGCCTTTATTCGGCTGAGCCGCTCGCTGCACGGAGACGATGCTGGCAGTGATGATGGTTATATATAGATGTACATGACGAACGATGAATATTTTACTCACACGGGGTTTAAGGCTACTGCGTTGTTCAGTGTCCTCGATTGCCGACACCGCCTGGTGAAACATATTGCCACCTGCGTATAGTGGGTCGAAGACTGGAATGGCGCTAGCCGACGAGAACAAAGAAGACCGCGCGCTTCTTCCCCGCTTGAGAGCCAGCCCCGACGGACGTCTTTTGGCCGAAGCTAGCCCCCCAGCTACCAGCAACTCTACAACGCCCCTGAAGGCTCGTGACAACTGGTGGAGGTGCGGGGTAACCATATCGGATGTTGCAGACCCCTCCAGGGAGTCGCTCCACAAGCCCAGTACCCATCAACACTCCCGTGCACGGAGCCAGCGGCAGAATCAGAGGACTGCCTCCTGAAGTCGACGGTACTCTCCCTACCATTTCAACAGGTATGGCCAGCGCTTCCGTCCAAACCATCCAAACCGGTGTGGAGAACGCGGCGTCAAACCGCTACACACTGGAAAGCCCACGTGTACCGACAACGTTCCGCGGCGCAGTTTTCGAAGACGTCGAAGACTGGTTGGTCGACTTTGAGCGCGTGCCTGCCTTGAATCAATGGGACAATCCGGCAAAACTGAGGCACGTCTATTTTTACTTGGAGGACGGAGCGCGCACCGGGTTTCAGAACCGCGAGGAGCAGCTGACGTCATGGCCTGAATTTTGCCGCTGCATCCTGGAGGCTTACATTAGCGCCGATCGGCACGAACGAGCGGAACGAGCAATCCAAGCCCGCGTACAGTTGCCAAACGAAACGGTGACTGCATACGTCGAGGACATGACGCGCCTCTTCCGACGAGCTGACCCAAGGATGGCAGAGGACAAAAAGTTGCGTCATTTGATGCGCGGAGTCAAGGAGCAGCTCTTCGCTGGTCTCGTGAGGAGCCCTCCAAAGACGGTCGCGGAATTCCTGGCGGAGGCTGTCACTATGGAAAAAATGCTCCTGCAGCGGTCCAACCTGTACGAACGGCAAGTGAGTAGTATGTCCACCGCTGACATTTTCACTGGAATCGGAAGCAGCACTGACTACCTTCGGGAACTCATCCGTTCCATAGTGCGTGAGGAGTTGCAAAAGTGCGCCGCAACACCTTCGCCCACCGTCAACTCTGCTGCGAACGTCATCAAGGAAGAGCTGCATCAGGTTCTCCGTGAGCAACGCGACACCCTGCCTCGCCAAAACACACCGCAAGCTCCGGCTGACCACCCTCGTGCATCCTACGCAGAGGCCCTGAGCCGTCCTGCTTCTCCTCCGCCGCAGTTCACTCGCGTACCTCCGACAGTGGCACTCCAGCCGGCACAGCCGATGCCGTATTACGGCACCTTCGTCCATGCCGCCCCTGTCGCCTATCGTTCGGAGCAGGCGGTCCAGTACATCGACGATCGACGAATGCCCCCTCGCAAGTCGGATGTTTGGCGCACCCCTGATCGTCGGCCCCTCTGCTACCACTGCGGCGAAGCTGACCACTTGTACCGCCAGTGCCCATACCGCCGCCTTGGACTGCGTGGCTTTTCTGCGTACTCGCCGCCACCTCGATACGGCCAGCGGCCTCGGGACATTGAGGACTACCTTTCTCAGCAGCACCACCAGCCGCCTGCAGGGCGACAGTCGCGCTCACCATCGCCGAGGCGATTTTCATCGCCGCCGCAGCGGTATCCTACCGCGCGGTCCCCCAGTCCCCGCCGGGAAAACTAACCGAAGCGACCTCTGGGGGCGGGGTCGCTGACGATCGAAATGCTGAAGACCTCCGATTGACGCAGAATCGAAAAGCTCCCGATCCTCCGGCGCCTACTCTTTCACGCGACGACCGGCTTTCTCTTGACATACCAGTGACGATTGACGGATACGCGGTTAGTGCATTAGTGGACACCGGTGCAGACTATTCCATTTTGAGCAGGAAAATCGCGACGCAGCTGAAGAAAGTAATCACGCCTTGGCATAATACGCAGATTCGGACGGCGGGTGGCCACGTCGTAAACCCACTGGGCGCCTGCACGATTAGAGTTCAAATTGACAGATATACATTCGTAGCCAACTGCCTGGTCCTTCGCGAATGCTCCCGCGACGTTATTCTTGGAGTTGATTTCCTGCAGGAGTACGGTGCTGTTATTGATCTCCAAGAGCGTCGTATCACATTCTCGGCCAGGCGAGCAATCGACTTCCAGGACGACCAACGGCGTGCCGACGTGCTTCGTGTCACTGCAGAGAGCGTAACGCTTCCTCCACGAACAAGTGTCATGGTCGATGTTACATGCTGTGGCTTGCCCGATGGTGAAGCCGTGGCTGAGACCAACTTGGAGCACCTACTGAAGCAAGGTGTCTGTGTGGCGAGAAGTGTTATACAGCTCCGTGACGGCCGATCGCAATTGCTGGTTACCAACTTTAGCAACGAGCATCGGCACCTCTTCCGGGGCACTTCGATAGCGTTTGCAGACGAAGTAGCGAACGTTAGCGGCTGTTTCACGTCGGAAGTGATCGAGAACGCAGACGCAGCTCTGAGTCACGTCGACATAAATCCGGGTCTGTCAACTGATAACCAGACGTCCATGCGGAAACTCTTGCTGGAATTTAGAACCTGCTTCGCAAGTTCTTCAAAGGTGCGCCAGACTTCCATCACTCGGCATAGGATAATCACGTACGAGGATGCGCGACCGATACACCAGCAGCCTTACCGCGTGTCGGCAAAAGAACGTGAAGCCATACGTACGCAGGTCCGAGAGATGCTTGATGACGGCGTCATCGAACCTTCCAGCAGCCCGTGGTCGTCTCCGGTAGTCCTAGTGAAAAAGAAAGATGGAACGCTACGTTTCTGCGTCGACTATCGAAAGCTTAACAACGTGACTAAAAAGGACGTGTACCCGCTGCCACGTATCGATGATTCGTTGGACAGACTACGGCATGCCCGCTATTTTTCTTCTCTCGATCTAAAAAGCGGGTATTGGCAAATCGAGGTAGACGAGCGAGACCGCGAGAAAACAGCCTTCGTAACTCCAGACGGTCTCTACGAATTTCGAGTGCTTCCTTTTGGTTTGTGCTCAGCGCATGATGGACACTGTACTCAGTGGATTGAAGTGGCAGACTTGTCTTGTCTATCTGGACGATGTCGTAGTTTTTTCTGAAACGTTCGAGCAGCATCTCCACCGCCTGCGGACTGTGCTAGCAGCTATCCAGTCGGCTGATCTTACACTTAAGCCAGAGAAGTGTCACTTTGGCTATGAGGAGCTCAAGTTTCTCGGGCATGTGGTAAGCGCCGAAGGTGTCCGGCCTGATCCAGACAAGCTTGCCGCTGTAGCCGCATTTCCTGCTCCTACCGATAAGAAGGCCATCCGTCGCTTCCTTGGTTTGTGCGCCTACTATCGCAGGTTCTTCCACGGCTTTTCGAGGATCGCTGAACCCCTCACACGCCTTACACGTGACGACACGCCTTTTGTCTGGGATAATGAGCAACAGGCTGCCTTTGCTGAACTACGACAGCGAATGCAAACAGCACCCGTTCTCGCTCATTTTGACGATGATGCTGATACAGAGGTGCACACCGACGCCAGTAACATTGGTCTTGGCGCTGTGCTCGTCCAGCGTCAGGATGGTGCCGAAAGAGTCATAGCCTATGCCAGCCGCTCACTATCCCGTGCTGAGGCGAATTATTCGGCTACGGAGAAAGAGTGCCTCGCAGTCGTGTGGGCGATCACCAAGTTTCGCCCCTACCTTTATGGTCGTCCTTTCAAAGTAGTGACGGACCACCATGCGCTTTGTTGGTTGGCAAGCATGCGCGACCCCTCAGGACGACTCGCATGGTGGAGCTTGCGGCTACAAGAATTTGACGTCACCATCGTGTATAAGTCTGGCCGTAAGCACGAGGACGCTGACACATTGTCGCGCGCACCTATGCGCCCGGTCAGTCGGGAAGCAGAGGACGATGACGATGATGGTTTCCTTGGCGCCATTAGCTCAGCGGACTTGATCAGACGGCAGCGAGACGACGCGGACCTCCGACCGATCATAGACCACCTAGAGGGCCGCGATGCCATCATACCACGTCATCTTTCCCGCTCCATGACGTCTTTCTGTATGCGAGACAACGTATTGTATAAGAAGAACGCCCGTTCGAACAGCCGTGCCTACCTCCTCGTAGTGCCAAGGGACATGCGAGACGACGTGCTCTTTGCTTGCCACGACGAGCCCACATCTGGCCATTTAGGCTTCTCGCGAACACTCGCGAGAGTGAGTGAGATGTATTATTGGCCTGGGCTTTCGGCCAGCGTCAAAGACTACGTAAAAAGCTGTCGTGAATGCCAGCGCCGAAAGACACCTTCCCTTAAGCCGGCTGGCTTGCTTCAGCCAATTGAACCTCCTCGCACACCCTTCGACCAAGTGGGCATGGACATTCTCGGACCATTTCCTTTGTCTGCCGATGGAAACAAATGGGTAATCGTCGCTACTGATTATTTAACGCGCTATGCCGAGACCCAGGCAATACCACGAGCTACGGCTTCTGTGATAACGGACAGGGGGACAGCATTCACCGCGCAGCTTACAGAAGAAGTCTTTGAACTCAGTAACACTAGACATCGCAAGACGACAGCCTACCATCCACAGACCAACGGGCTCACCGAGCGTTTAAACAAGACCGTTACAGACATGATCTCCATGTACATCGACGTTCAGCATAAAACATGGGACCGGATCTTGCCTTACGTGACCTTCGCGTATAACACCGCAGCGCAAGAGACGACGCGATTTACACCATTTCGCCTTCTTTACGGTCGGGAAGTGCAGACTATGCTGGACGCTATGCTGCCATGTCAAGACGCTGACCGGCTGACGCCTGACGCAGAGGAATTTGCAGAGCGTGCCGAGGAAGCTAGGCAGCTCGCACGGCTCCACATCGGTCAGCAGCAGCAAGCAGACGCCCGGCGCTACAACATCGGTCGCCGAGCAGTATCCTACAACCCCGGAGACCAAGTATGGGTGTGGACCCCCGTGCGTCGCCGCGGCCTCTGTGAGAAGCTACTAAGCCGGTACTTTGGTCCTTATACAGTCCTACGCCGCATCAGCGACGTGAACTACGAGGTGGTCCCGCATAGGACGCCGCAGACACAGACCAGGAACCAAAGCCCACCGAGTTCTGATGTTGTTCATGTTGTGCGCATGAAACCTTACGTTGCGCGTTTGTAGCTCTTGCTTCTTTAGTAGTTTCCGTTCGTGTGTTTCGGACTGTGTTGTGGCATCCAGGCAATACTGTATTTTTTTTTTCGCGAAGGGGGATAATGCCACCTGCGTATAGTGGGTCGAAGACTGGAATGGCGCTAGCCGACGAGAACAAAGAAGACCGCGCGCTTCTTCCCCGCTTGAGAGCCAGCCCCGACGGACGTCTTTTGGCCGAAGCTAGCCCCCCAGCTACCAGCAACTCTACAACGCCCCTGAAGGCTCGTGACAATATATCCCGGAACTAGCAGCGCACGCGGTCTCCATCTTGCGCCGAAGTCGAGCATCCAGAGCCCGCAGTTTGACGTCGATTTCCGCGCTGAGCTGATGAAGCGTGTCAGTGTCGGAATTCTGTGTCGTCTGTGGAGCTGAAGCTGAGGTTGGGGATGGGATAGTGGAGGAAGGTGAGACCAAAGAGGCCCTTTCGCCCAGCTTACCTCCCGAGGTGTCGCCGCGCGCTGCTCGTCCTTGGTTCTGCGGCGGATGAGACCCCGTCATGGACTGGGTACGAGAGAAGGACTTGCTCCGCGACCTCCGCCTCGAGTGGAACCATGATCTGAATGACCTACCTAAAGTGGGACTTGCTGCTTGTAACTCGCCCTGGGATGACGGGGGTGTTTGGTGATGTTCTAGACCCCGTTGCTGCTTTTCCTGCTGAAGTGCTTTCCGGACTCTGTCCTTGATCAAGGAAGGGCCGAGGCGGGCGGGACAGCCCGTGTCTGTGGCGGCGTGATCACCTCCGCATGAGTGGCACTTCAGCGTGGAGGAGTGCCCTGATGTCGGTGTTACGAAACATAAAAAAGGTTCGGGGGGCAGGAGGCTCAAAGAGGCAAGTCAGAGACGCCTCCGAGGGCAGCAAGGAAGAGACGCGGGACGCTGGCTGGCACCGCACCCAAACATGTATTAGAGCATACAAAAAACACAAAACAAGTCAATAATAATTACAAGATATGTACGAAATATGTATAGCGTCTCTACAGTAAGAGTTCCAAAGAGTTCAAGCAATTAACTAGAGGGCTCAAAGGGCTCGGAAGGCTCACGCGTTCCGGAGCGTCGATGGTGTCGAGCCAGCGTCCGTCGAGGGCTCCTTAGAACGGCGAGGCATGCACCAGTAGTGTCGTGGACGAAGGGTCGACGAAGACTCCCAGTCGTCTGCTGGGCGTCCGAAGCAGGGGACGTGTCGTTCTCGAGGTCCCTCGGGCGTTGGCGCTCGACTGGGTCCCTCCGACAAATGCTGGCCTCCCGGGCGTTGACGCCCGACCAGGACAGCGCGTCTTCTCCGCTCCCATGTCTCCCTTCGTCTCCTTTGCCAGATGTGGCTCATTCCTCTTTATTAGCTGTCTTCATTTTCCACGCGCCACGTGGGCACGCGCAGAGCAGCGTCCCAAGCGTGGCCCATCGTCATGACTACACTGCGCGTGCTTGGCGTTTCTGGCGCCGTTGCGTTTCTGGCGCCGTCGTCGTTGCGGCACTTCACCACAGGAGCCCCCCTTTCGAGAAGTGTTCTAGGGGAACACTTTTCGGTGAATGCGGACACTGTGGCTTCGCTTGACACACGCACACACACACATGACGCCATGTGTACACACTGCCAGTGGCGCACGCAGTATATTGTGCTAGACTCTAAGAGCTTCGTACATGGTCTTCAGAATTCCAATGTTGTTTTAACAGATATGTCCAAACCATTAAAGCTAATACAAACAACAGTAACAACACAGCGGATAGTTCGACAAGACAACCTGTTGTACGCAGGATGACACTAACTAATGCTTTAACCACATAACTTAAGCGTATTGTAATTTAGTAACAAGAAACAATGACCTATTTCAACATTCTTGCTAGTAGCATAGACACAGCTATCAGGAAGAAGTCGCACCCAGTTCATACCATTATACAAAAGTACAAAGCACTGGATATGGTGAACTGCGGGCTCAGTACATGTACTGCCCGCTTTACGACAGCTGGGGTTACGTATTTCGTACGTAATGAAATATGGGACCTATGTTGCCTGCCCAATATATCCGTAGACTTGAGCTTCTTCCCCAAACATACATTGAAAAATAAGTGCATGCTTTAAATTGAAGAAGGTTTTGCGCGACTTGCACAGCATCACAGGAAGTGCGCACTTGCGCGTGAAAGAAGTGGCTCCGGTAGGATCTTGCCCCTGCACGAACTTACTCTTCTTATACCTCACAAACTTTCGGTGGGCGCTGTCGCACCATATCACCTGACCCTGAGACGCCTGTGTGCTGAAGACATGTCTGTAACTAGCACCTTGCCAGCGACGATGCGCGTCCCATATGCACTGCGCAAACCGCGACAGCTGTGGCCGTTTCCTGCTTCTCTTCCGTTTCCGTCTTCCTTTGCGTTGTTGCCTAGATTGAAGGCGTCCTTCGCGACATGAGGAACATTTGTTCTCTCGCCATGTTCTCTTCCAACTCTGTGCACTAAATAGACGGACGCACTTAATGTTAGTTGTCAGTGACCTTTCAGACTCACGTTCGTTCGGTTGGCCTTCCTGTCAACATGCAGAAGGAGCTGGAAACTTTCCAAGTTGTGAATATGTTTGCTCAGTAGGAATCGTTGAACTGTTATCAAATACTTTGAGGTCCTCGTTTATGTCGTCTACTGGCTCTATCACACAATTACCTTTCTTTGCCTCCATGCAGAATCATATTTTTTAGTTAGTAAAATAGTGGTAATCGCTTCATCGAAAAGAAAGCAACTTGAAGAGCTACCTTGCTCGTTGTTGAGAACCTTCGGACACAAGAAGTCTTGGCTATTTCCCAGATCTTGGGATTGCCGGTCAGTACGTTCTTTCTCTAAAGGAAACGTACTATTAAATATATTTGGCTCATTGATGAGCGTCTCTGGACATGAAAAGTCCTTCGCGTTTCCCATATGATGGGGTTCAGGATAGTCGATAACGGCTTGGGCATGCTCTACGTGTGAGTCGCACTGAACTTTGCACAATGACATCTCATACCGGCTTTCGGCATTGTCTACGCCATTTGCATGCATTTCCTCATGCAGTTCTCGGTCAGCGACGAGTAGTTTTACGTCATTAATTACGGGGATGAGCTTATGAGAGCTAGTCAGTTTTCTGTTCGGTGTTTCCGCGGGCACTTCATTTTCGTCAGCTTTATCTAAAAGAGGTCTCCGCGTCCGAAGCTCTTCAAGACGCAACTTCCGAACTAAAACCTCGCGCTCTAACTCACGATTGTGGCGCTCTGATTCGATTCTGCGGATTTCGAACTCTTGCGCTTGCGCTCTCTCCTCAAGTGCATATTCGGCTTGCTGGCCCGCCCATGCCTGAAGCTCCGCGCCTGTCAGACCAAGCTTCACTCCAGCTTCGATGAAGTTCAATACCTGCATCTTCAATGCAGCCCTCAGTTACGTTCTCTGACTGCACTGCTCCGACCTTCGTAATTAATAAAGTAGAAAGTCTCCGTCGCGGACGCCATTCTACCAACAAGCCCAAATCTACACATTTCATTCTTACGAAACAGAAAGGTTCGAGGGAGCAGGAGGCTCAAAGAGGCAAGTCAGAGAAGCCACCGAGGGCACCAAGGAACAGACCGAAGACGCTGGCTGGCACAGGACACGAACATGTATTAGAGCACAAAAAACACAAAACAAGTCAATAATAATTACAAGATATGTACGAAATATGTGTAGCGTCTCTACAGTAAGAGTTCCAAAGAGTTCAAGCAATTAAGTAGAGGGCTCAAAGGGCTTCCGGAGCGTCGATGGTGTCGAGCCAGCGTCCGTCGAGGGCTCCTTAGAACCGCGAGGCAGGCACCAGTAGTGTCGTGGACGAAGGGTCGACGAAGACTCCCAGTCGTCTGCTGGGCGTCCGAAGCAGGGGGTGTGTCGTTCTCGAGGTCCCTCGGGCGTTGGCGCCCGACTGGGTCCCTCCGACAAATGCTGGCCTCCCGGTCGTTGACGCCCGACCAGGACAGCGCGTCTTCTCCGCTCCGATGACTCCCTTCGTCTCCTTTGCCAGATGTGGCTCATTGCTCTTTATTAGCTATCTTCATTTTCCACGCGCCACGTGGGCACGTGCAGAGCAGCGTCCCAAGCGTGGCTTAACGTCATGACTACACTGCGCGTGCGTGGCATTTCTGGCGCCATGTTGTCGCGTTGCGGCACTTCACCACAGTCGGGTTATCAACGCGGCGTGTCTTGCATATGACGCAATTCGGTGTAGGGCAGTTGAAGTGACCACGTACTCGTACGACGAGCAGCCAAGGAAAAGCCATTTATTGCAAGGAACGGGTGCAATATATAGCGCATAGATGGAGAGAGGGAAAGAGAAACAAATGATAAGTGAGTGTGCACGGCATTTATCGGCACGTGCGGTGCACGACGATATAACAGTCTCCTCTTAAGGGGAGAACCTGTCAGGGGGACGTCTCGTACGGGTCGACCTCCGTAGTTCCGCGGCTGGGGTTTGTTCCGTCGTGGCCGTCGTCGGCTTTGTCTCCTCCGGGTGAGAGAGGCGGCTGCCTTTGCTCTTTGGCCAGCACCGCCACCCGCAGTTTCACTTGGTCGAAATGTCGCAATAGTTCCCCCTCCGGTGTCTCGGCGGTCACCATCCGTGCCCCCTCTGTAGTTTGGACCCGCGCTTGCGTTCATGGGTCTCCGAGACAGCCGTAGTTTCGTACCCAGATCGGCTCATCCTTCTGCAAGAAATCATAGGTACCAGGGTGAAGGTCGCAATCTGTCTCTGACGGCAACAAGTTGTCTAACCTGGAGCGTAGCTCACGCCCCATCATCAGCATAGCAGGCGTTTTGCCACCCGAGAGGGGCGTTCGACGGTAGTTGTGAAGTATCCTGGCCAGCCGCGTTTGCATTGAACCTTGCTTGTTTTTCTGCGGGCTTTGTTTGATGGTACGCACCGCTCGCTCCGTCAACCCGTTCGATTAAGGGTGATATGGTGCGGTGCGCATGTGCTTTATTCCATTCAACGCAGCGAACGTCCGAAATTCCCTGCTTGAAAAATGGGGCCCCGTTATCTGCAACGGGGTGATTCCACGTAAGATCGAACAAAGCATGGCTGGTCACCCTCTTAAATTTATTTCAAAATTTTATATATTGCTGCCCGATGTGTGGAAAGAAGAGATCCACAATTGGTTTTGCTAGAAAAAATTTTGTCGAAGCGCCGGGAGTCAATAATGACGAAGAGGTGGAGTGCCGCGCTTACCTGCTCTTCTGTCTTGGCCAACTTTGGTTAATAATTACACAAGCTATACTAAGGTTAGGTGGCTGAAACTTTTTAAAGTAAATACACGCATGTTTTTACTTGTGATAAATTATTTTTGCTTTTTATGGGGAGTGTACTTATTTTTATAAAAATCCTCAAAATCAGCCCATGAAGCATTTTTCTGTCCACTTTGCGGGCTTATATCTCAAAAAAGGCTCGTGGCAGAGCAGCGAAAATTCAGCATTATGTTCTAAGCATACTCTTTTGTCAAACTGCAAAAGCTTATATTTATATGACTTTTCAATAAAGAGATAAGGGCGGGCGAACTTCAAAAATACAGCGAACAGTGGAAATTTCTGAAGACAATTAAAAAAAAAACCCATTTTTGATATTTTTTAAACTTTGTGCACTTATTCTCCTCCACGTTGGCTTTCACTATCGCCAAAAACATGTTGCATAATTTTGTTCCACTAGGAGTTACAGGCCGTCAAATTATACCCTTGTGGAAGGCTCAGCGAACCATGAACGTCTGATTATTCTGACATTTGTGATCGCGTACGGCCTTCAAATTTTGGCATGATAATGTGCCCGGTCATTTACGTCTGAACGCTGCATATTAGCTGTGAGGAGCACAATACTGAATGATTAGGGGTCAGTTTTGTAGGCGTGGGGTTCTTTGATACGCCGAGGTGTCGTAGCGCAGACAGATATTTTCCGCCTTTACCTCAGCAAAAAGGCAGTAAGAACTCAATGCGTAGCTTAGATTCCCCCCCCCCCCCCCTGCCCGGCAAAAAAAAATGAAAGGTAGGATAAAAATGCAATAAGCAAGGAGCGCTTTCCAAAGAACCTTTAGCAAAATGGAAAATTTGTGGAGGTCAAGAAGAACCGCTTCATTAATTCATGTTTCTGGGCTGAAATCGAGTTTATTCGATTGATTAGACAGTTCAGATTTCTTCTTTCATGTACACGTAACTCCTTCCAAGCAGGCCCGGCTATTCGTGCCACGTACAAACCAGGAGATGCTTTCGTTGACGTGGATAGCTGTCAGGCATGCCAACACCATGGAACGCGGGTACTCTCATCCACTCTTCCTTCTTTAACTCGCGGAAGGCAACAAGTTCTTTTTCTTCAAGGTGTATTAGATGCAGCCCTTTCAGTTTCTCTGAGAAAATGGTTGCAAAGTCTCTGGCTGTACGAATTGCACTTTCAGGGTTTGTCCTCAAGTTGTTGAGCATTGCCTGATGCTTGAAGGGACCTCCGACTCCATCGCACGCGTTTTTCCCGTGTCCAGTTGCTGAGAATAACCATTGGGTACTGGGACAACAGCTCTTTCCGAACTATCTTTTTTTTTAATGACTGGCGGTTTCATCACTCACATATGTCACCTTGGAGTAAACCGGCAGGTTGTCTTCCATCTGAGATAGGTGCGCGCGTCCGGTTACCAATTGTTTTGCTTTTGTTTCCTTTGGCGTTCTATATCTTGCTTTGGCCCTGGAGTGCCACGTTCTTGCGTTATACTGCCCACAAGTGGCGGTGCACTGTTTCTCTGGCGGCGGCGGCAGCTGTCGACCGCGTGCGTGAAGCGAGCGCTCATAGCTACCTGGTAGTGTTTTGATCTTGCTTCCATCTCCGCCTTGTTATTAGGGCCTAACTATGGTGCGAAAAAAGACAGAATGGATAGCGAATCTTTAATGCACACGCGTTGAAGTTATCCAAGAAATGTTTCGAACACTTATGGTTTCAGGAGGCGAAAAGGAGCTGACTGTGCGTCTCTTAGAGAGAGCATCTGGGGGCGCGCGCACCTGCTCGGTAGCCCCGCACTCATGGCCGCTCGGGTGACCAAATCATGTCTAAATTGACGTCATCGGTGCCACTGACACCTTTTTTCGGTGCTGCTGGCGTCTTAAGGGCCAGCAATTCAATTCTGTTTTCATTCTATACACTCAGCGGGCAAGAAGCCGGATCAACAACAATTGCCTATCATTGCGTAAGGGTCTAATTTGACGGCCTGTAACTCCTAGTGGAACAAAATTATGCAACATGTTTTTGGTGATTGTGAAAGCCAACGTGAAGGAGAATAAGTGTACAAAGTTTAAAAAATATCAAAAATGGGGTTTTTTTTTAATTGTCTTCAGAAATTTCCACTGTTCGGTATTTTTTTGAAGTTCGCCCGCCCGTATCTATTTATTGAAAAGTTATATAAATATAAGCTTTTGCAGTTTGACAAAAGAGTATGCTTAGAACGTAATGATGAATTTTCGCTGCTCTGCCACAAGCCTTTTTTGAGATATAAGCCCGCTAAGTGGACAGAAAAATGCTTCATAGGCTGATTTTGAGGATTTTTATAAAAATAAGTACAATCCCTATAAAAAGCAAAAATAATTTATCACAAGTAAAAACATACGTGTATTTACTTTAAAAAGTTTCAGCCACCTAACCTTAGTATAGCTTGTGTAATTATTAACCAAAGTTGGCCAAAACAGAAGAGCAGGTAAGCGCGGCACTCCACCTCTTCGTCATTATTGACTCCCGGCGCTTCGACAAAATTTTTTCTAGCAAAACCAACTGTGGATCTCTTCTTTCCACACATCGGGCAGCAATATATAAAATTTTGAAATAAATTTAAGAGGGTGACCAGCCATGCTTTGTTCGATCTTACGTGGAATCACCCAACGATTGTGCGCGGCAACCCAAAAGCGCTAAAAAGGGTGCGCAAGGCATCTATGGTCGTCCCCGTCGTGGACGTGTTCAGGGGCACAGCTTCCATCCATTTACTGTGGGAATCGACCACAATTAATAGCATATAGCCATCCACTGGTCCCGCAAAACCCACGTGCAGACGAGACCACGGCTGTGTCGTTTCCGGCCACGGAACTGGTAAGTGCCTTAGCGGCATCAGTGCAGCTTGGACACACAAGTTGCACGTCCTACCGAGTTGCTCAGTCTCTTTGTCAATACCGGGATACCAAAGCAGCGTGCGCGCTAGCCTCTTCATTGCCGTGATTCCTTGATCCGTGTCATGAATATGCTGTAACACTGTGTTCGTGGCTGCTTTAGACACGACGACTCTGTGACCCCAAAACACCAAACCTTCTCGCACGGTTAGCTCGTCCTTCCCGCTTAGATACGGCTTCAGATTTACTTGCGTCGTGTATAACTGCCGCGGCCAGCCATCCTGCACCCACTTCTGTACCATGAGTAACTCCTGATCTTCAGCCGTATAACGGGCCAGTAGTTTGGCTGACAGGGCTCTACTCTCCAAACCGGCGGTCAGAAAAACGTACTCACAGTCATCGGCGCCGCCCTCGTCTCCGGGCACCTCCCTGGAAGACGTTGCCCGTGGTAGGCGACTGAGTGCGTCCGCCGGGACATTCGCCTTTCCGTCCTTAAACTTGACGTTGTAGGAGTAGTTGTTCAGCTGGAGGGCCCACCGCTGGATCCTGGCGGCCGCCATGGCTGGAATAGGCTTATCTGGGTTGAAAATACTCACCAGTGGCTTGTGATCAGTCAAAAGAGCAAACTTCCTACCCAACAAATATTGCCGGAATTTGGTTACTCCGAATAGCAAGGCGAGTGCTTTCTTTTCAAGCTGTGAATATTTCCGCTCCGCGTCTGTGAGTATCCGTGAACGGTAGCCAATGGGTTGCCTCATGCCCTCAGCTGCGCCATGCGATAGAACGGCTCCAATGCCGACGGCTGACGCATCACATTCTAGTACCAGCGGTCTATCCGGATCGTAATGGGCGAGAAACTCTGCTTTCCTTATCAAAGCTTTGACCTCTTCGAATGCCTGCTGCTGAGGTACGCCCCACTTCCACTCCGTCTTGACGCGCAGTAGTTCGTACAAAGGTGCAAGTACCGTGGCTGCCTGCGGTAGAAACTTTTGGTAATATGTGACCAGACCCAAAAATGACCTTAACTCGGCCACTCCCGCAGGCGTATTGACGTCTAGGATAGCCTCCAGATTTTCCCTTTTGGCATGAACACCCTTGTCGTTGATTTGGTAACCCAAGAAATCAAATTCATTCGCCCGAAATCTGGACTTCTCTCGATTCAATCGCACCCCGAACTCGCGGAATCTTCTAAGCACTTGGCGTAAGATGGTGTCATGACGCTTTTCTGCAATGATTACATCGTCTAAGTATACCTGGACCCCGGGTAGTCCTTGCAAAATTGTTTCCATGCGTTGCTGGAAGAGCGCTGGCGCAGAAGCTACTCCGAACGGAAGGCGGGTGAAGCAAAAAAGGCCCTTCTGGGTGTTCACCGTCGTGATCGATTGCAATTCTTCGTCTAAAGCTATTTGATTGTACGCGTCGCGGAGATCCATGGTTGTAAATACTTCGCCCCCGTTCAACGTCGCCATGATGTCTTCAATGCGTCGGAGAGGGTTCTGCACCGTGTGGCAGGCTTGGTTAACAGTCGTTTTGAAATCGCCGCATAGGCGGATGTTCCCCTTACGCTTCACCACCGCTACCACGGGTGCCGCCCACGACGAGTGCGCTACGGCGGCCAGAATTCCATTTTCCACCAAGCCATCAATTTCAGCCTCCACTTTCGAGCGTAACGCGTACGGAACCTGCCGAGCCTTACAGAACCGAGGGACAGCGTTGTCGCGCAGTGGAAAGCGGGCGGGTGGACCCTTTATGAGCCCTAACTCCGGGTCGAAACACATCTGCAAACTCTTCTAACAAGGCCTCCATGCCACTGACAATTTGGCCAATGGCTGCATTCTCACCTTCATGCGTCGCACCGAGCCCTGGCTCCGCCAGCAGGTCCAGCGCCGTGATGACATCCGGGCCACACAGGTTCGGCCCGGAGCACCCTAGGACGGCTAACGTAGCTCGCGTCGCCCTTACCCCCGAGGAAACGTCGCGTTGTAACTGGCCGCGCACTGGAAGTGGTCCAAGGAAGCATGACAACTTGAGCGGCGATTCTTGTAGTTCCGGCCAGGCATCTTGATGCTGTACGTAGGTGGACCACGTGATGATAGAAACTGGGGACCCTGTATCCAGTTGCATCTTGATTGCTATTCCATTCCAACGCAGAGTGCGCATGATTGCGGCGTGAATGTTCCCAACGAACTTATCTGCCGTTAGAACGAGGTACAGCGCCTCCGGTTCCGGAACGTCGCAGTTTCCCACTGCCGGATGCACGGCATTAATTTGGTGGTGTGGCCATGTTAGGTGTTCCCTCGTTCTACTCTCTGTTCGACTGGCACACATCTTGCGCACATGGCCGCGCTGCTGGCACTGGTAGCACTTCGCCGAACGGAACCGGCATGCTCTGAAGTCGTGCCCTGTTTTTCCACACCTGAAACATGGGTGTCTGGCGTCCTGCCGTGCATTCACGTTTCTTACCATGTGCACGCCTTCTTCTAATTCAGGCGAAGGCTTCATCGTCTTCACGTTTTCTTCCGCCATTTCCGCCGCTAAAGCGATTTCTTCTGCTTCGCTTCTTGTTAGAGATGCTTTTGCCAGCAGTTGATGACGTACCGAGTTATTTGGCAAACCACCAACTATTCGGTCACGCAGCATCCTGTCGAAGGAGGTGCCGAAGTTGCAGGTATCCGCCAATTGCCGAATGGCTACCAAAAAATCTCTGACTGGCTCACCGGGCATCTGGTTGCGCAAGAAAAGTTTGTAGGACTGGTCTATTTCATTCTGGCTGGGCGAAAAGTACTGTTGCAGCATGTCGAGTGCTTCTTGGTACGATAGCTCGTTCACCTTTGCTGGCGCGCAGCGTCCACTCACGACGGCCACAGTGTGGGTGCTCAGTCCCGCTACCAACAATGCTCGCTTCTTCTTTTCTTCCGTGATGCCGTTGCCTTCGAAGAAGGCTTCCAGCCGCACCCGGTATGCCGGCCAGTGGTCCGTAGCTTCATCGAACCGTGGCGTGCTTGCGTATCCAGCCATGACTACCTGAGTAATTCCTATGGTTCAGCCCGTCCCACCCTTGTCTCCATTGAAGTGACCACGTATTCGTACGCCGAGCAGCCAAGGAAAAGCCGTTTATTGCAAGGAACGGGTGCAATATATAGCGCACAGAAGGAAAGAGGGAAAGGGAAACAAATGATAAGTGAGTGTGCACGTCATTCATCGGCACGTGCGGTGCACGACGATATAACAGCAGTAGTTCGGAGCGATGTCCCCGGAGGCAAGCAGTCAAGGCTCATTCACACCGAAGGCGGGGCGGCCAAAGCGGCAAAGCGGGGAGGCGGAAAGCGGGAAAACCTCCTCTCCAGGCGGCGAAAGCGGGGCGGAAAACGAGGCGGCAGGTCCGATCGCTCTCGGACCAATTTTTTGCCGCTCGCCGCTACTCGCCGCTTTGCCGCAGCCAATAAACGCGCTGCAAATATCGGCGACATCGGCACACCGGGTCAAGATTATGGAAATGGCGGCAATCATGTCTGAGCAACCGGCTTTCAACGCGGAGCTCCTAATAGATGCCATAAAGCAGCAACCGGTGCTATTCGACAAATCACATCCGCGGTACAAAGAACTCGAGTTCAAGAAAGAGCTGTGGGTGAAGATTACAGCGGATTTGGGAGTGACTGGTAAGTGCACAGCACCTCGTTCATAGCATTGGGAAATTGTAGCTGGGCGATCCGCTCCGGTCAGACCGTCGAATGCTAGCTATTTACGCACAAACGCGTAGAAGGAACTGCAGTGCGCGTGACTCTATTAACTCGTCGTAGCGTGTGTTTCAATGACCAGTGCGAAATTTTGCCTACGAGTGCCACGAGATGGCGGCACACGTAGGCAAAAGCGCGTGATGCCCCACCTCTTCGGCTGCGCGGGCAGCCGAGGGAGCCGCGCGGTCTGAACAGGTGCGCGCACTCGCCGCCTTGCCGCGATGAAAAGACCGCTTGGACGCTTTGCCGCCCCGCCTTCGGTGTGAATGTACCTTCAGTCCAAACTTGCTTGCGGTAACGATGCACGTAGCACCGGTATTCGGCGCCGTAACAACGTATGTAATTGGGAACCTCCAGTCCTTCGAAGGTAATGAGGGCTGCGCCCGTTTTGCCCATTATTCGTGCCTGCAGAACGGTGTGGCCAGGCGCAATGATCCATGAGGTCGAAGGGTCTTTACATGAATTATCTGGAGCGGCAATGTAGGTAGCCAAATGATAGGTATGCTCGCTTAGACAGAGGTGTTGGGCGCGCGACCACGTCGCCGCGTTTTTTCAGTGGTTTGCCGAAAGCGCATGCCCAGCTGCAGGGCGTTGCCGTAGCAACACTCAGCGCGCGAACGTGCCAGCTAGCCCGTCGTTCCTCGCCGCCATGCGTGCCGAGTTCAATCTCGAATTGAAGACGCCCACTCAGGCCATCACGGTGTCGAGATGTACGTGCATCGATATCGCATTCACCAACGACCCTTACATTGAGCAAGATGTGATGTAAGTCTCCATCTACTACTCGTGTCACAAGGCCATGGTAGTGTCTATACACCCCAGCCCTAGTACGCCGTCACAGGAACGATAAGAGGGGGACGACACCGGTGACTGTCTAGTGACCTCACGCACAACACCGCGGCGGTCATACTACTTCCATATGCCCGAGACCTGCCTCAGTCATATTTGCATATACGGCCTGGACGACGAAATAGACGAGAGCATGTGAAGTGTCGCCACCGCTTTGATGGCATCAAATCATGTAAATAAACACAATGTGCCCTTCCGCAACGCCTCATTCTTTATAACACAACTCGGCAACGACAGCTTGCAGCACTCCTCCGCAACAACAATCTAGCCAAAAGAAACGCTTTCGTGTTCTCATAAGAATATGCTTGGGGATTGTCGAACATTTTATCCTTCTCGAATGGCGCGCGGCTTCAGTGCATGCACGTACTACGAGCAACGCTGTCGCTCAGCTTTGCACGTACGCCGCAGATAAGTGGGAGGGCGTCGGAAGCGGCCGGGGCGTGTAGGCTGAAAGCGGCTTGTGTCATTACCCCCCTTCCAAGAGTCCATCGCCCCGATGCTCAAAACATCCTCGATGTCGTACTGCTTCTTGGTCAAGCCGGTTATCATTGACCGGGGATGGTTCCTCGATTGTTCATTGTGTGTCGTAGTAAGGCTTCACCCTCAAGACGCGCACAACTTCTGTGAGATACCGCCGTCTTGAGGAAACTTCATGGCGCTCTGGAACCATCTCGTATTTCAACGGGCTAACTCGGCCAAGCACTCTCTATAGTCCGAAGTAGCAGCGGAGAAGCTTCTCCGAGCGTCCTCGTAGTCGTATGGGAGCCCATACCCGTACTCCATCTGCCGGCGCATACTGCACGTATCTTCTTCCCAAATTATATCGATGTGCGTCAGCTCTTTGTTGTTGGTGAATACGATAGCGCGCAAGCTATCTCGTTTTTTCGGTATGTTATGTGTACTCGGTGGTATCATGATCATTTTGGTATATCGTATCTACAGGAAGCGCTGCGTCCAAAGGCTTGACAAACGCACGGCCGAAAACGAGCTCTAAGGGTGTCTTTCGGGTCGTCTCTTGCACGGCAATATTGTAAGCGAACGTGGCATACGGCTCTATTTCGTCCCATGTTCGGTGCTCGATGTCCACGTATATTGATAACTTATCAGTCAGCGTCCTGTTGAGCCGTTCCGTTAGTCCATTTGCTTGCGGGTGATACACCGTGGTCTTTCTATGACTGGTATGATTAAGTTTCACAGTGTTCTTAAGCAAGTCAGCCTTAAATGCGGTTCCTCGATCTGTGATTAACACTGCAGGGGCTCCATGTCCTAGTAAAATGTTGTTTACGAACAATTTGGTTACTTCAACGGCCATTCCCCGAAGAAGGGACGCTGTTTCGGCATACCGACTTAGGGAGCCAGTTGCAACTATCATCCATCGCTTCCCTGACGAGACGCGGGAAACGCCGGGAGTGACGAGGCACTCCCGGCAAGTTCTGACATAGTGCTGCACCAAACTCAATAACTTGGGTTGGTAATATTTCGTGCGAATGCGCCCTACTCTTTTGCTCACTCTAAAGTGTCCCGCTGATGGCACGTCGTGGCACGCATCCAAGATCTTCCGTTGCATCAGTGCAGGGACAACAAGCAGGAATGCCTCCACAGTTTGCTCGAAGTTCCTTTTGTAAAGGATGTTGTTCTGCCGGACGAAGAATGACAAGCCAAGGACAAACGCTCGTGGGGCGTCGGTAGAGTGTCCCTTTAAGTACTCTATCAGTAGCAGTAATTCGGGGCCAGATTCCTGGTGATAAGCCATCTGAGATGTAGCAGCTCCCAAGAATCGAAAATCTTCACCGTCGTTTGCAGAAGTAGGTTGCAGAAGTAGGCTCGTGACAAGCGATCGACGTCCCTGTGTTTGCGGCCAGAGTTGTATACGACCGTTATGCCGCATTCCTGCAACCGTATCTTCTACCTTACAAGCCGCGCCGTTGAATCTCCCGCGTAATAGGGGCGGCGCGAAACGCCATGTGCCGCACGTCACAGCCGGCGAAGAAGCGAATTAGGTGTAATGGATCGCGGCTCGTGAGTAATCTGGGCCATAAAGTGAGTAACCTGGCCATAAATGTCAGAGTTAAGCGCGGAACTTATTAGACGCGGACTGGACAGGGGAGTAACACACACACGAGCGCTAACTATCAACAATGCTTTATTTGATTCCGGACGAACAATATATAGAATTGTAGATGCTCAGGCGTGCGCAGTGGTGGAGGCCTCAAGGAATGACAGTTCTTTTCTAGATAATGATAATGAAGGTGTGCAGACACAATCTTCGCGTAGTTTAAGTATGGTGGCAGATTCAATAATCAGGCGCGTGATCTCGTCATGTTGCTTGCTAATAATGGTGGACTCATGCAGAAGAGGAGAACACCCACACGTGCCACAATGCCCAGACAACCAACCATCGCCACGCTTTTTCAATCTGTTCTTATGCTCATTGAGCCTGAGGTTCAGGGAACGCCCAGTCTGCCCAACATAGTGTTTACCACACGACAAGGGAATCTGGTAAACACCTTCCTTGCATGGCACAGCCGCTCTTTTTGCTTTTAGCTCGGTTGCTGATCTTGCAGAGCATTCCCAGCATTTTCGGGGCTGTAAAGACCACGCTTACGTTTGCACGGCCACCCACCTTTTTGATATTGTGGGATATCTTGTGCAAATAGGGCATCGCTGCAACCTTTCTTCGGCCATTGACACCGACTGCTGCGTTCTGCTGGCGGCTTGAAGCCGATTTTTTTGAGCAGGCCTTCAGCGACTGACACGAGAAGGTGATGAGGGTAGCCTGCTTGCGTTAGGCGAGCCTGTTGGCTGTCGAAGCTGGTTCGCATCTGATGGCAACATGATTTTCGTAGCGCATTGTCAAGGCAGTTTCTAGCGATGCTTCTCTTAACTAATTTGGAATGGGTAGATGATAAAGGCAAAAATGGCTTCTTACCCCTGGGTTCGTAAGACCAGCATGTGCGCGTTTCTTGGAAATAAAAGCGTAAATCGAGGAACCTCAAAGAGCAATCCTCTCTCGGGAATTCATGAGTGAGCTCCAGAGGCTTTAAGCAAGCACTCGCAAGAGTTAGTATGTTGGAGGCTTCGGATTCAAAGGAACCTTTGTCACATTTAATAAAAAACAGGTAGTCATCCACGTATCTGAAACATTTAAAATCTTTGTGTCTATAAGAAGTGTCAAGAGTACTCTATTAAGACTGCCTAAAAACAAATAACTGAGAACTGGCGCTATGCAGGAACCGATGCAAATGCCTCGTTTCTGAATGAAAGGTTTACCATCCCACTGGATGTAAGTCGAATCCAAGTATGTAGCTAAAAGTTCTAAAAGGTGCCTGGATGAGATGCCCGAAGCATCTTTGAAATCGATCTAACGAAACTGAACAAGGGCATTTTTGACGCATTCTAGCAATGCGTGGGCTCAATGAGCACAAGAACAAAGTTAAAAACCGTAGCGATGGTTGGTTGTCTGCGCATTGTGGCATGTGTGGGTGTTCTCCTGTTGTGCATGAGCCCACCATTATTAGCAAGCACCATGACGAGATCACCCGCCTGATTATTGAAGCTGCCACCGTACTTAAAGTACGCGAAGATTGTGTCAGCACACCTTCATTATCATTATCTAGAAAAGAACTGTCATTCCTTGAGGCCTCCACCACTGCGCATGCCTGAGCATCTACAATTCTCTATATTGTTCGTCCGGAATCAAATAAAGCATTGTTGATAGTTAGCGCTCGTGTGTGTGTGTTACTCTCCTGTCCAGTCCGCGTCTAATAAGTTCCGCGCTTAACTCTGACATGTCGCACCAACAAGGCCAGAAATCTACCTTAGCTTGGCCATAAATGTTTGTTTTTAAATGAAATTGCCGATTCGTTAGCAAAGGCGTCGCTCAATGCACCTATAATTCAGGTCCTACCACCAACTGCACACTTAACGACGGCGAGATTTCGCGCGTTTACACTTGCAAAGCAACTGTCAGGGCCAGTATTGACGGTTTCTCCAAACTATACACATGGTTTTTTAACCTGGCCTTGCGGATTATGCAACACAAGGGATATGGAGGTTGCTGTCAGAAAAATACGTTGCTGAATTCCCTGTTTAAATTTTCGTTTCCACAGGTCTGGTTGCTTCCTCACTGTGCCCTTTCCGTAATGAGGAGGAAACGATTCACCACTTTTTATAATATCTGTCGCCGCTTCAAAATCCAACGAAAGACAATTCTCGAACCAATTATTCGCCAACTACGCCTGGAATTTACTGAGATGACTATTCTTTCGTTTGAAGGGTCCACTTTTGTGTACAGTCACAGGCATGTTTGTTTAGCAATTAAAAAATTTCTAACTGAAGCCAAGAGAATTTTACATTAATTTTCATCATCTGTGCTTCGCCAAACCACACATATCAAACTTCTCGTAAAGTCAAAACATTATTGGCCAATACGTACCCTGCATTGAGTATGTGCCAAATTACAGAAAGGAAGAAAAGGTGTTCGATCAGAGCAACGCGGGTGTCGGTCTCTTCTCTGCCGCTACATTACAGGTGCCGAAAACGCGGGAGCAGGCCGACATCCATCGGACCAATGCCGCACAGACTATGGATCAGTTGCACCAGATTGGAAGCGTCGTTCGCGCTTCCACTACTCGACTCACTTTTGAGGATAGAGAGATCCTCCTGCAAGGCAAACAGTCCTTCGCCGACGTGCAGGAGGTCATCGACATGCTTCAAGACAAAGATTCAACTCTCGCCGAGCTCGACAAAAAAAAATCGAGGACTTCCTTGAAGGTGAGGAGTTCAAGGAGTAAATCGAAGGCGCTATGAGAAGATCGCTAACACTGTCGGCTGGCTTCGGTCCGCGCTGAATGCCCCTTTGGCAACCGGTCCGGCCATGAATGTAGGCAACCAGCCGAGAGTTGACGCAGCCAGTAATGACATCGGAGCCGCTTACTCGCTCACCGATCAAGAGTTCGCCGATCCCAGAAGACCACGAGCACTGGGCCCACGTGTCGTGTCGTCTTGCCAGAACTTCAGCTACTCCTCTTCAGCGGCAAGAACCTTGAGTGGCAGGGGCTTAGGGAACACTACGAGGCGACCGTTGACACGTATGCTGAGTTCACCGGCATCAAAAAGAGCCAGGCCTGCGCGGAACCGCAGGACAGTGACAGGGTAAGCTGGAGGAGCGACATTCTTAGCGGCCATTTTAAACGCTTGAGGAAACTAGTGCAAGTAGAGGTGGTAGGTACCCCCTGCGCCATAGCTCTTATCATTTCAAGTAGGGAAGTACCCACTACGCCATAATTTCCACGGTATTGTAACGTGCAAATCTGTATAACTGCACATCTTTGAGAGTCTCTTCACGTCGTTTTCTCGAGAACGAACCGAACTCTCGGCCCGGCGTCGACGGCGAGCTGCGGTTTGGGCTTCTCTCTGCACAGCCGTCTGTTGTGCCCGACGTTGCCTTGCTGCAGCCGCGCGCATAGCTCTGCGATTCACTTCTTCAGAAGCGGTGCGCACCTTACGAGGAGGCGCCATCAAGTATATCGAAGAGTCAAGTCAAGTTGCTGACGGGTCTGGCCACGTCACCTGGCACGTGACGCATGGCATGATACGACAAAACTGCTTCAAAGGGCAGCGCTTATTATTATAATGAAGGAAAAGTTTAATATTTTTCATAATAATGATGTTCATGATGCCTGTGTTATGGGTTCAGAGGTACAAAGCATGCACTCCTGTGTTCTTTCAAATGATTCCTCGAAATCGTTTCCGCGACGTGTAGTGGCATATTATTATCCTGCCACGTAACATTACATTCGTTAATGAGATTCCTCGACAGACGTTATACCTGTTTAGGTCTTTCAGCGAATATTTTTCAAGCAGAGGCGTTTCGAACGGCCACGTTTGTGATGAGCTCTGCTGGAAACAGCGCATCGGCCCTCGGCCGAGTATTCCAATCATCGTCAACGACTGATTCTGGTAATTATAAGATCGTTCTTCCTCGTCTACCAACTGGAAATACTGTTCTGAATTCAGTTTTTTCTGCATGCTGACCTGACAGGGCAGCCGTATAGAGCGCAGGACTTTCGCGATGCGATCTTTTCGGTGCTAAACCCCAGTGATATTCTTGGCGCTGGACAGTACCAGATGAGTCATTTGTGGTTAGTGACATGTGTCAATAGCATTGCAAAACAGAAACTTGTTGATAAAGGCGAGCTATTGGTGAAGGGTCTGAAGTGCCTTATCATAGACCCGGAATGCAAGAACATCAAGATGAAGCTTCTTTGGCTTCCGCCACATCTAGAAGAGACGGATTGTTGAAGCGCTAGAACCATATGGGGCAGCGCAATCTATCAGGAGAGAAATGTGGCGCTGCGAAGGTATGGAAGGTTGGCAAGTGACTAATCATGACGTGGCCCTTACGCTGAAGGATGGAGTCTCTGCCAGTAACCTACCTCGCCTACTGACCATATACGGACACCAGTGCCTCGTCTTAGTTGCGGGACGACCACACCTTTCTCTACGGTGCATCAGAGTAGGATATATCCGGCGGCAGTGTAGAACACCACGCTGCAGTAAGTGCCATCGCTATGGTCATCCTGCAGAAGCATGCGTTAGTACCTATGCTGACAAACTTCGTGGAAGAAGGCCCGCTGAAGATGACACTATCACTAAGCATATAATGGATGTGAGTGAGGTGGTCGACGCCACCGGGGAAACGCCCGCTGAGGCCAAGAAGCAGACAAACCTTTCATCGAATCACAACGGCGTCAGCCTGAAACCTACCGCGGAGGATGTTAACAAGCCACCCGACGAAGATCCAGCTATGCCATGGGCAGATGTGCCACTAGTTCAGGATCGCCCGCCGTCAGCAGAACTGGGATCAGCGTGTGATGCTGCCAAGAAGCGCCCAGCACCAGCTCATAATCCATTACCTGCGGAAAAGGAGGCTCCGGTTCCCAAAGTGACGAAGCTGACGAAACCGCTGCGGGGAAGTCCTGCTGCTGCAGGTGTGTCTTCTACTAAAGTGCTACAAAAGGTCGTCACTGCATCACCTCATCAAGAAGAAAGTGGTGCAGTTGTGCAGCAGCCTTCAAACGCTGCACCAACTGAAGTAATCATGGCAGGCGCTCTTCCTTTCCATTTAGGTACCTTAAACGTCCGTGGCTTACGCAGTAGGCGACGGCAAAGTCAGCTTCATCGTTTGCTATGCAACAGAAAATTAGATATTCTTGCCGTTCAAGAAACAAAGATAGAATCCGATGAAAACACGGAAGCTGCTTTAAATCCATTCCTATCTGAGTATAATATTTGTGTTAGCCATGCGATCGGAGTTTCCGCTGGTTGCTTGTTAGAAAGCATGCGCAATGGAATTTGCAGCAGGTCTTTACAGCTATTGAAGGGCGCCTAATATGGTGTGATGTTGATATTAGTGGTATTAGTTTTAGATTTGTGTGTGTTTATGCCCCGAACAAGCCACGGGAACGAGAGCATTTCTTCTTATCCTTGGAACATCATTTGTGCACTGATCGGTCATTGGTCCTTTTTGGAGACTTCAACTGCGTATGTAGCGCGCAAGATCGCACATCACTGCAGCTGCAACGTGATACGAGTAGCGATGTGTTACGTCGCCTCATGTGCGATTACCAGCTTGTTGACATTGGAGAAAATGAAAAGGCAGGATGTCGCTATACGCATTTCCAGGGTTCTTCACATGCAAGGATTGATCGAATTTACGTTTCGCTTAACACGCTATCTGACATTTCTGGTTACACTGTGCACCCTGTATTCTTTAGCAATCATTGCGTAGTGTCAGCCTCTTTTGGGAGTCGTCGATACCAGAGTCGGCGTATCTCCTGGGAGTTGTGGAAATTTAATAACCAATTATTTTCGCGGGAGTGCTTCCTAAAGCGTGTTACTGAGCTTGTAACTATTCTGTCACATCGCAAAGATTTGCCTCTTTGCCTTATGGGCATTATACAAACAAGAAGTTAAAATGATAGCTATCGAAGAGTCATGGATATTAACCTTTGAAAGCAAGAACAATTACAAGGCATTGTATAGACTCCTGAGTGGCTTACACGAACTTGAATGTTTGCATTGATGATATCCACAGCACCAATCGCAATTACAAGCCTTAAAGGTAAAAAAGGGGTACACCAACCAAATTATAAACATCAAAAGTAAAATTTACTTCTAAAGATGAAAAAACCCGACGTTTCGAGTCCCACTCGGACCCTTCTTCAGGGGTGACTGGAGGGCACCAGACAGCCGCAGTGCTTATAAGGCCTTCTTTTTCTTGTTTCTTTCTTTCTTTCTCTCTTCGTTCCTTTCTCACTTTCTCTCTTTCCGGTTCCTCAAGCCGAGGGGGGTCATGCTAGTGTTGAACCAGGTGCCGGAGTCCGCTAAAATACACACTTGGCATTGCACCTGCAGACCGGTTCACGTTACCAGGTGTCGCCTGAATGTGCCATGATTCCACAAAAAGCCGCTTGTGAAAACTGGTTTCCAAGTCGAGGACGCGGGAGTTGTCAAAGTCGATGCGGTGGTCGTGCACCTCGCTGTGTTCAGCTAATGCACTCCTTTTTCTGTCGAACTTGCGGACATCGTTCCTGTGCTGTCGTAGCCTCTCTGGGAAGTTCTTGGCCTCTCCCACATACAACGCGCCGCAATCTGAACAAGGAATGGAGTAAATCACACCTTGCGCTCTCCCTCGGCAGCCTGTCTTTCGGGCGCGGAAAGAAACGGCCAAGCGTGGAAATTGGCTTGTGTGCTACTCTTATTCCCTGCTCAGACAGCACACGTGCGAGCGCTTCGCTGGTACCCTCAACGTAGGGATACACACACGTATGGGCTTGGAATGCGGCGGGTCAGTGTCCTTTCCAAGGGGTCGGCGGGGATTAGTCTGGCGGCGAGCAACCTTTCCAACGAAGGCTTTCGAGTAGCCGTTCTTCAGAAGGTCGCTTTTGACCACCTGTTCTTCTTCTATCCGCTTATTTTCCGAAGAACAAACCCTCCGTGCACGTGTCAGCAGAGCCGAAACCACCACCGCTTTATGGTGGAAAGGGTGGTTAGAGCTAGCGTCGAGATAGCGACCGGTGTGAGTCGGCTTTCGGTACACCGAGAACTGGAGCATGTCATCCACCTTTGTCACAAGGGCATCAAGGAACGGGAAGCAGTTGTTCTTTTCCCGTTCCACAGTGAACTGAATGGCCGGCTCTATCGAGTTTAGGTGGGCCCTGAATCTGTCTACGGCAGAAGTTTTAAGAATGCAGAAGCAGTCGTCGACATACCGCAAAAATATCTTCGGAGTGATGTCGGCCGACTGCAATGCTCTTCCTTCCACCGCTTCTATCACGAGGTTCGGTGTTGTGACAGACACAGACGCACCCATTGCCGTACCAGTTCTCTGCTTGTAGTACTCTCCTTTGACAGAGAAGTACGTGCTGCTGAGACAAAAGTTCAGCAGGCGGCTCAGATCGTCGACGCTCAGGCTTCTTCTTTCCCCGAGGCTCTTTCCCACAGCGCGGGAGGCACTAGAGCGTGACAAGAACCACGGGGAAAGAACAAGCCTGAGCGTCGTGGTGGAACCGCGCAGTTGGAAAAATGCTAATATAATCCTTATCCACAAGAAAGGTGACATAAAGGAGTTAAAAAATTACAGACCAATTAGCCTACTCCCAGTCATATACAAGCTATTTACAAAAGTTTCTCTTACAAAAGAGAAACCCTCGACTTTAACCAACCGAGAGAACAAGCTGGTTTGAGGAAAGGTTAGCCACGCTATCAACCTAGTAATTGAGAAGTACGCCGAATATAACAAACCTCTTTATATGGCGTTTATCGACTACGAGAAAGCATTTGACTCCATAGAAATACAAGCAGTTATAGAAGCTCTACGACGACAAGGGGTACCTGGCGTATACGTGAAAATCATAAACAACATATACAAAGATTGCACAGCCACACTACTCCTACACAGAGTGTCGGAACGGAACGAAAAACGAAAACGAAAAACGAAAAAAACGATATTTTTGACCGGAACGAACACGTAACCGGAACGTTATTTATTATTTCGTTCCGGAGCAAAAACGAAATATTTTTTATCGTTTTTCGGTTCACGGGAAAACTTTGCGATCCGGAACAACCGAGGTCATGCAACGTGAGCAATAATCATAACTCAGGGTTCAACGTCAGCTCGCATCTCGGGCAGGTATTTCAAAGGAAAGATGCGTTGAAATAATGCAGGAAACCAAGAAAGTGGCAACCATAGCTGTTTGTATTAAATTCAAGCGGAGTTTCGCGTGCCTCTTACACAGGCCGTCGTGGAGAGAGAGGGCTTTGTCGTCGCTTATGTGTTGAAATTTTGGGACGAGCGCGAAGAGCGGCAACCGGAGCTGTAGATGTTAGCACAAGTGGCCCTTGGTGTCCCAGCCACACAAGTCAGCGTCGAGAGGGCATTTTCGGCACTCAGGTTCGTTTTGTCAGAGCAGCGATCTCGCTTATCGGCGAGTATACTTGATGACTTGCTGCTCCTGAAATCGTGTGCCCCCCTTTGACGAAAGTTCGGGATTCAAACTCGAGGAAAAATAAATGCCAAGTTTTTGTTGTGTCCTTGCTTCGAAACTTTTTGCGACTTCCCTCATAGTCACACCGTGGCTTCGGGACGTAAAACCCCAACAATTATTATTGCATTTCTATGTATTAGTTAACTATTTTTTACTGTTTTTAAAAGGTACTTTTAATATTAAGTATTTTGCTCCTTCATATTATTGAAAAAAAGACGTTATGAACCGTTATGGAACGTTTATTTTTCGTTCCGGAACGAAAACGGAACGGAACTTTTTTCTGTAGAACGAAACGAAAACCGGAACGAAAAACATTTCGTTCCGACACCCTGCTCCTACATGAGAAAAGCAGAGAAATCCCGATCGAGAGAGGTGTGAGACCGGGAGATACGATATCCCCGATGCTATTCACTGCATGTTTAGAGGAAATCTTTAAACGTCTAGACTGGGAAGAAAAGGGCATTCGAATAGATGGAGAATATCTCAGCAATTTAAGATTTGCTGACGACATTGTACTCTTTAGCAATGATGGAGACGAACTACAAAACATGATTAATGACCTAAACAGGGAAAGTATTAAAATTGGGTTAAAAATGAATAGGCAAAAGACCAAAGTTATGCTCAATAGCCTAGCTAAGGAACAGGAATTTACAATCGACAATGAACCCTTACAATGTGTAAACGAATATGTATACCTGGGACAGTTAATAACAGGAACTCCCAACCACGAAAAAGAAATTCTCCGTAGAATAAGGATGGGCTGGAGCGCATTCGGAAGGAATTACGAAATCATGACTGGAAACTTACCGCTCTCACTAAAGCGCAAAGTATTCAATCACTGTATCCTCCCAGTACTAACGTACGGTGCAGAAACGTGGAGGATAACTAAAAGACTAGAGATGAAACTAAGGAGCGTGCAACGTGCAATGGAAAGAAAAATGATAGGGGTAACGCTAAGAGATAAAAAACGAGCGGAATGGATCAGAGAACAGACAGGAGTAGCCGATATTATTATATCAATTAAAAGAAAGAAGTGGACCTGGGCAGGACATGTCATGAGGAGAACAGATAACAGATGGACAGTAAGAGCGACGGAATGGATACCAAGAGAGGGAAAACGCAACAGAGGCAGGCAAAGGGTTAGATGGAGCGATGAAATTAAAAAGTTTGCGGGCGTAAAGGGGAACCAACTCGCTCAGGAGAGGGTGGAGTGGAAATCGATGGGAGAGGCCTTCGTCCTGCAGTGGACCTAAATAGGCTGATGATGATGATGATGATGATGATGATGAGCTGAACACAGCGAGGTGCACGACCACCGCATCGACTTGGACAACTCCCGCGTCCTCGACTCGGAAACCAGTTTTCACAAGCGGCTTTTTGTGGAATCATGGCACATTCAGGCGACACCTGGTAACGTGAACTGGTCTGCAGATGCAATGCCAAGTGTCTATTTTAGCGGACTCCGGCACCTTGTTCAACACTAGCATGACCCCCCTCGGCTTCAGGAACCATAAAAAGAGAAAGTGAGAAAGGAAAGAAGAGAGAGACGAAGAAAGAAAGAAACAAGAAAAAGAAGGCCTTATAAGCACTGCGGCTGTCTGGTGCCCTCCAGTCGCCCCTGAAGAAGGGTCCGAGTGGGACCTGAAACGTCGGGTTTTTTCATCTTTAGAAGTAAATTATACTTTTGATGTTTATAATTTGGTTGGTGCCCCCTCTTTCACCTTTAATTTCGTCCCAAGCAGACAGATCTCTGTCAAATGTTAACCTTTAAATCATTACGTCTTGACTTCGGCCCAGAGACAGCAGTGTCTGCCAAACGCTACGTTAACACCTCACGCAGCATCGCAGGGTTCAAGACGCACCTAGACTTCTTCTCCACGTGCCGGGACCGGAACCTAGTGCCTAGGAGTCTCCGCATCAAGCCTCTCGTACACACCAGTGAGGGGCACAGAGTATTGGCCCAGGCCGAACGCCGCTTGGTGATCGCCCGTGTCCACGAATGCAGAGCAACGGTGAGAAAGTTGGATTTGGACTTATTCTTCCTTCGTCGGCAACTGGAGCACCGCCTCGGTGGACTCTTTCCCGCCGTGAACTCCTTCGCGTGCTCTGTCGCCTCGAGTGCAGCGGAGAAACAACGCGTCTCCCAAAGTAGGAAGCTCTCAGCACTTTTGCGGCAAAAACAGCCTCCGAACTCCGAAGCTTCGAAGTGTGTTTTCAACCTCTCGTCCAAGAAGTTGTCACTACCTGAGACCAGCGTCCTTGACTAAGGCCACAGCTTCAATGTGTCGGGCAGTCGACCGCCCCTGGTAAAGATTGCGGCAGCTGTGGAGGACGGGGTCTGTCGTCTTGAATCCAAGGTCCAGGAATCAGTCAGGCTGAAGGCGATTGGCATCCTGGCACATGGCCTAAATAAAAAACGGCCATCAAATCTGTCTGCGGAGGAGAATCGAGCCCTACGAGAGCTGCGCGATGACCCCGCTATTGTTATCTTGCCTGCAGACAAAGGGAATGCCACCGTCGTCCTTGACCGGCAAGACTACGACCGCAAAGTGCAAGACCACCTTGAGAGTGACACGTCAAATTAAAGAAGGACCCCACAGCACAGGTAAAAAGAGACCTCAACAAGCTGCTAGGAGACATG
Source organism: Hyalomma asiaticum (assembly GCA_013339685.2). Classification (NCBI taxonomy): domain Eukaryota; kingdom Metazoa; phylum Arthropoda; class Arachnida; order Ixodida; family Ixodidae; genus Hyalomma; species Hyalomma asiaticum. The sequence continues at coordinate 325,742 of CM023486.1, read as the reverse complement.
TTTGGGGAACACCCAGATGCCAGAGCTCTACACATGCGTTTGATGTGCAGAAACGGTAGTGCTCCTGGCTTCTACGGGCTCCCCAAGATCCATAAGCCCGGTTTTCCCTTGAGGCCAATTGTGGATTTCGCATCTTCTCCACTTCGCGCCCTGTCAAGTTTTCTACACAAGACTTTGGCTCCTCTGGTGGGAAACACGCCGACCTACGTAGAGAACAGCAGCCATTTTGTTGAACTCCTGTCCCCTGTGTCTGTTTGCGAAGATGAATGCCTCGTGTCCTTTGACGTGGTCTCCCTGTTCACAAGCGTTCCCGTTCAGCTGGCGACGACCACAGCGCGGGAGGCACTAGAGCGTGACAAGAACCTTGGGGAAAGAACAAGCCTGAGCGTCGACGAGCTGAGCCACCTGCTGAACTTTTGTCTCAGCAGCACGTACTTCTCTGTCAACGGAGAGTACTACAAGTAGCGAACTGGGACGGGAATGGGTGCGTCTGTGTCTGTCACAACAGCGAACCTCGTGATGGAAGCGGTGGAAGGAAGAGCATTGCAGTCGGCCGACATCACTCCGAAGATATTTTTGCGGTATGTCGACGACTGCTTCTGCATTCTTAAAACTTCTGCCGTAGACGCATTCACGGCCCACCTAAACTCGATAGAGCCGGCTATTCAGTTCACCGTGGAACGGGAAATGAACAAATGCTTGCCGTTCCTTGATGTCCTTGTGACATAGGTGCATGGCATGCTCCAGTTCTCGGTGTACCGAAAGCCGACTCACACCGGTCGCTATCTCAACGCCAGCTCTAACCACCCTTTCCACCATAAAGCGGCGGTGGTTTCGGCTCTGCTGACCCGTGCACGGAGGGTTTGCTCTTCGGAGAATAAGCGGATAGAAGAACAGCTGGTCAAAAGCGACCTTCTGAAGAACGGCTACACGAAAGCCTTCGTTGGAAAGGTTGCTCGCCGCCAGACTAATCCCCGCCGACCCCATCGAAAGGACACTGACCCGCCGCATTCCAAGCCCATACACGTGTGTATTCCCTACGTTCAGGGTACCAGCGAAGCGCTAGCACGTGTGCTGTCTGAGCAGGGAATAAGAGTAGCACACAAGCGAATTTCCACGCTTGGCCGTTTCTTTCCGCGCCCGAAAGACAGGCTGCCGAGGGAGAGCGCAAGGTGTGATTTACTCCATTCCTTGTTCAGATTGCGGCGCGTTGTATGTGGGAGAGGCCAAGAACTTCCCAGAGAGGCTACGACAGCACAGGAACGATGTCCGCAAGTTCGACAGAAAAAGGAGTGCATTAGCTGAACACAGCGAGGTGCACGACCACCGCATCGACTTTGACAACTCCCGCGTCCTCGACTTGGAAACCAGTTTTCACAAGCGACTTTTTGTGGAATCATGGCACATTCAGGCGACACCTGGTAAGGTGAACCGGTCTGCAGGTGCAATGCCAAGTGTCTATTTTAGCGGACTCCGGCACCTGGTTCAACACTAGCATGACCCCCCTCGGCTTGAGGAACCGGAAAAAGAGAAAGTGAGAAAGGAACGAAGAGAGAAAGAAAGAAAGAAACAAGAAAAAGAAGGCCTTATAAGCACTGCGGCTGTCTGGTGCCCTCCAGTCACCCCTGAAGAAGGGTCCGAGTGGGACCCGAAACGTCGGGTTTTTTTCATCTTTAGAAGTAAATTTTACTTTTGATGTTTATAATTTGCTTGGTGTCCCCCTTTTTCACCTTTAATTTCGTCCCAACCAGACAGATGTCTGTCAAATGTTCACCTTTAAAGTTACAAGCCTTGTATACAGAAAAATACAGGGGTGCACTTGTGCGTGGGGTGCACGTGTGCGTGCGCGAGCGCTCCGTTTTCTAGAAGAATAGCCTTGTAGTAGGTCCCTAGCCGATGAGCGCCAACACGCACTGTCTAAACAAATCGTAGAGATAGAGTATGGTGGAGTCATTGTCAATGAGCCTACTCTAATAACTAAAGCATTTTTCGAACACTATGCAAAACTCTTTCGCAGTCATGAGCCATTAGATAAAGGTGCCTCTGCCAAGAAATTGATATCTTTGCTACCGCAGCTGAATCAGGATGATTGTTTATACAAATACAAACTTTGATATCGGTGAGATAACTGCATACATAGATTCGTTGGCGAAAGGCAAGACGCCAGGTCTGGATGGCCTTACCACCGAATTTTATCAGTGTTTTCGGTCCATCTTGTCACCGTTGTTACTACAGGTGCATCATGAGGCCTTGGAAGTTGGGTGCCTATCTCCAACAATGTACGAAGGGCACACTGTGCTCATAGTCAAATGTAATGAGGAAACTAAATTGCAAAAGGTCGATAGATATAGGCCCATTTCTCTGTGCAATGTGGATTATCAAATTTTTGCAAAGGTTTTGGCGAACCGTTTACAATTCGTGATAAGGTCTGTGGTAGGTGCACACCAAACATGTGGCATTAGAGGCCGATCCATTCAGACAAACATCCATGTTGCGAGGTCGGTGCTAGAGTATGTAACAGAGGGTGATGGGCAAGTTGCGATGGTACAGGTGGATCTGGCTAAGGCATTTGACAGAGTGAATCTTTCGTTCCTGTTTAGTATACTAAACAATATAAATATCGGATCCCAGTTGCTGAAAGACATCAAAATATGTTATGCTAATGGCTCAACGAGGCTAATAGTGAATGGTTCACTCTCTGATCCGATTAGGCTCCTGTCTTCAGTGAGACAAGGATGTCCTTTGTCACCTCTTTTGTTTTGCCTATATTTAGAACCACTTTGTATGAGCATTCTCAAAGAACAAAATTTTCAAGGGTTTAAATTGCCGTCATATGAGATTCGGGTTCTTGCATACGCAGATGACGTGGCCTTTTTCTGTCGTGATAAAATGAGTGTAAGAACTGCTCTTGCAATTACAGAAGATTTCTGTGCGGCTTCTGGAGCCAGTGTTAACTTTGAAAAAAGTTCAGGCTTTTGGTGTGGACTATGGGCCACAATGCCGTCACACTATGCAGGAATTGAGTGGAAAAAAGACATACGCTATTTAGGTGTCCCTCTCTCACAGTACAGAAACAGCAACAATCACTGGTCGGGACAAATTAAGAGCCTACAAAGCAAAGCAAACTCATGGCAAGCGCGCAATTTGTCAATGTTTAGTCGTGCTGAAGTTTCCAATGTGTTTTTAGTTTCACGTCTCATGTATGTGCTCCAAGTACTGCACTGCTCACGACTCCGCATTCAGGCACTGCATCGTGTATTTGCAACATTTATTTGGAGCTCAAGTTATGAATCCATGCAGCGCGACAATCTGTTCGTCTCACTTGAACGGGGTGGCCTCGGATTAGTCCATCTCTTTGTTAGGCAAATTGTTTCTCGACTGTTTTCCTTTCGTGAAAGCGACCATCAATTTTTGCGTGAAATGCTACAGGTCCGATTAGTTCAGCACCTTCCTAATGTAGTAGTTTCATCAGATGTCGTAGGTACTTCACAGGCTCCTTGGGGCTTCTTCAAGGAAGTTGTAGACTCATTCCTTTTCCTGAAAGTTAGATTTAGCCTAGAGTATATTTTTACCGCGAGCCGAAAAGCGATTTCTGTTGCAATGGTGGACTCAATTTTCCCAGATCCTTTGTATTGGACACATTATTTAAGTCGGCCTTATCAAAATGTACTTAGAAGGGTTTCGAAAATGTGTATACCTCCCGGTGTCAAAACATTTTTCTTTAAACTGCATTCGAAAACATTTCCTGTTAAATTCTGGTTGAACGCGAAGGGCTGCTTCGTGCCGTGGTCCATGAACTGTCGGATCTGTCCAAGCGCAGAAACAATTGATCACTGTTTTATTGACTGTACGGATGCAATATTTTTTCGGGACATTCTCCAGCGAACTCTTAAAAAGGACATGGACATTACTCCTTACTCAATTCTATTTCTGCCGTTCAAAGCGATTGCCGGTCCTCCCTATGGCATGTTCATAGTGCTTGGTTTATACAGCCTATGGAGATCAAGACTGTGTGATCGCCATGCGGAAAACCCATGTTCCACAAGATCATTCTACCGTGAAACTGTAGCCTACGTAAGAAGTGTGTATGCGACTCAGGAGTCGCCGCCGGAATGGATGCACTTGTTAGACGCATGTGTATGTTTACCTGAATTTTGAGTGTAGAGACGTTCTCTTCCTGATTTTCTTAATTCGTTTGTCATTTCCATGTAATAAAGAAAAAAAAAGAGGTAGCTCAATGGTAGAATGCTCGACTGCCACGCAGACGACGTGGGTCTGAATCCTCCTCGGCCCTGGTTATTTTTTCTCAAATTTCCGAGACAACGGTTACGGACACCGGCGACGGCGGCGAACAACTACGGCGCCAAAAATAGCCCTTGTTGTGATCTCATAATAACAGCTTACGCTGTCAAAGCTTCAATATTTGAGGAGTTCCTTGGCCAGAGACGCGGAGCGGGCCACCGAAACCAACTATAGTGCCATGTTCCAGGTTCTCACCGACAGTTATGGGCAAAAGGATCTCCTCATCGACGAGCACATCTACAGGCTGCTTGCTATTGAACCTATCGAATCGTCATCGCAGGTGTCAAGGCTCCGGGACCTGTCCGAACAAATCCGGTTCAGTACCAACTGTTTCGATAGCCTCGGCAGGCCGTCTGCGGAGTACGCGGTTGTTTTGAGCCATGTGCTGATGCGCTCATTGCCGGAGGACCTGGCGATCCTGTTCCGTAAGGGCACAAAGACAGACACAGGCGTCACGGACTCTGCAGATCAATCAAGGTACCGGTAAGTGGAGGCTATCATGAAGTTCCTTCGAGTTGAAGTGGAAAGCAGAGAGGCAAGTTGTCTGTCACTCGAGAAGGACCCTTCCAGGAGGACTTCAGCAAACCGCAATAGATCGGGCATCCAGATACACCACCATCTACCGTCCGCCTTAGCGCTGTCAGCACCGTCATCACAAGTAGCTGAACTGAATATGTGTCCCCTCTGCAGCATATCAGGACACACAACACGTCAGCGCAAGGCTGCTGTGTCCGCGGAGGAAAAGTGCCAACGGCTTTCCAGCATGAAGTGCTGCTTCAAATGCGGGACGCAGGGGAACATTGCTCGGTGTTGCCAAACCGCAGCGTGGCTGAAGTGTAACCGATGCTCAAGACACTATATTTCTGTGCTCTGTGATATTTGGGACCGACTCGTCACCCGCAGTCCGCCGTCTACTCCTGTTGACGCAGAAAACCGAGAACCGGCCACGCCGCGACAAACGCAGGTGACAGCAGCTGCTGCAAGTAGCACGCGATCGTCTTCTGTGTTGCTCCAAACTGCCACCATATGGGCGTCCGGAAACCGCGGCCCCCTTAAATTAAGGATGCTATTTCATACTGGCAGCCAACGCACATACATCCATCAAGGTCTTTCGTAGCAGCTAGATCTTTCTCGCACAGGAAATGAAGAGATAGACGTGTTCACCTTCGGCGCGTGCAGCCACCCACGTACATTACTAATGCCCAAAGTAAGCGTCACGCTCTCTGACCGCTCGAGAATCGTATATACTGTGTGTTGTTCGTTCGCCTTACAATAGTTACTTCAATGAGTGATTACGCGCGTATATAATTAGATGTAAAGAAGATTAGGATGTCGCAATTCAGAAACATTTCAAGCGATATGCATCGTCAGAACACATATAACAGCTGAAAAAAGATTTCATTCATATCGCTATAACTTTATGAGGCATTTTCTTTCACGATGCGCATGTCTTACGTTTGTACCTGAGATTCGGCAATAAGGAGAAACTGCTCCATCTTTGGTAGCAGACGGATGAGGAATATATTGACGACTTGAGCTGTATTTTTTTTTCGCAGAAGTAATACAGCTCGGTAACTTCTCTACCCATGCTTGGGAAGCGCGAAAAAAGAAGGGCAGCTCGCACGTGCAGTGGCAATCAAGAAAATGTGCATAAGGAACGTAAAATGGATCTGCATTGTTGACTCGCCATACCGATTTTGGTACATATGAAGTAAACGAAACGGCCGCAAGAACGCCGAGACTGGACATGTCAACCATGCCGCTCATGACACGCATGTCATGACCTCCCATTTACATTCCTCACGCAGTCGTGTAGTGCCATAGCAATTTTAGCACACATCCCATTAAAGTAAAGGTCAGGAGAGCACCAAGACCGCGGCACGTAAATCATGCCGCTAATGACATGCATGTTAAGATTTTCATGTTATGGCCTGTCATGTATGTTCGCAATGCAGTGATGTTGCATACCAATTTTCAAACACATCCCATTAACGAAACGGCCAGGAGAGCACAAAGTAGTAGGCGGATAGATAGATAGATAGATAGATAGATAGATAGATAGATAGATAGATAGATAGATAGATAGATAGATAGATAGATAGATAGATAGATAGATAGATACGCTCAAAGCCGCCGAAGTTCGCTAAGAAATGCTTCGCATTTAAACTCGCAAGGACGAAGCAGAGAAACAATCAGTGAGCGCTTCAGCGGCGTTCATAGCTCGGCTTTTTAAACATTTACAATTATGAAGAACTACTAATTCCTGTATGTGTGTAGTGCACTGCTAGAAAAATTATTTCCATCTATTCATGATTTTGAATTCCTTTCATGTTCTTTTATTTCATGCAGCACACGAGTTACTTTAACAACCTTTCATTGCTGCACAGTAGCACTGTGTTGACATAGTATAATGTAGATGCTACACAGCTGCAGATCCTGCCTTCTTTCGACGTAAGCATATCTGTGGTATAGCGACCACTCTGTAGAGACGTATATTTATGCCTGAAAGAATTATCACGGGATGTTTAACAAATTTTACTGTTACTAACCCAAGCGCGTCGATGGACTTCCCAAGTTTGGGTTGCCAGAAAAATAAGTATTTCGGATGTATTTTGCCACAGTATGATGGCATGAATGAACGATGAAAACAATACACAGAACGCAAACAATGTAGGCAGAGCTATCAAACTCTACGAATGAAACTTTTTTTCATTTCCGGGCGCAACGAATCATTGCTACTCGTACACTCCAGACTCGGAAGACACTCCCGTGGTGACAACGTGCGAGCAGCGTTGCAGGCAACCCAACAACCGCCATAAGATGCAACGATGCTGCGAGCTTATATCTCTGGGCGCGAAACAAACTCAAACGTATTGACTCGTGCGCTTGGTTTGTTTAAGGGGGATGCCGTTATCACTTTCTGTTATACGCAGCGCAGGCCGCGTTTAATTTGCATGTCACTTTAGGAACCATATCGACCGTTTTAGAAACTCTGCATGCGTGACGCGCACATTTGAGTGCCTTCTGTAATCTCAGAGCCGACTTGATCAAAGACGGAGGAGATATTGTACTTGAAAAACTTGTTGTTGTTGTGTGGGGTTTAACGTCCCAAAACCAGCTTTGATTATGAGAGACGCCGTAGTGGAGGTCTCCGGAAATTTAGACCACCTGGGATTTTTTAACCTGCAATGACATCGCACAGCACACGGGCCTCAACATTTCGCCTCCATCGAAATGCAGTCTCCGCAGCCGCGATTCGATCCCGCGACCCTAGGATCAGCAGCCGAGTACCGTAGCCACTAGACCACCGTGGCGGGGCGTACTTGAAAAACTTGCATCGCTCTTCACGAAATGTGTCAAGACATGTACTGTGCCGCGCAGTTGTAAAAATGCTTATATAATCCTTATTCACAAGAACGGTGACAAAGGAGTTAAAGAATTACAGACCAATTAGCCTACTCCCAGTAATATACAAGCTATTTACAAAAGTAATTTCTACGAGGATAAGAGAGACACTCGACCTTAACCAACCGAGATAACAAGCTGGTTTTAGGAAAGGTTACTCGACAATGGACCACAGCCACGCTATCAACCTCGTAATTGAGAAGTACGCGGAATATAACCAACCTCTTTATATGGCCTTTATCGACTACGAGAAAGCATTTGACTCCATAGAAATACAAGCAGTTTTAGAAGCTCTACGTCGACAAGGGGTACCTGGCGCATGCGTGAAAACCATAAACAACATATACAAAGATTGCACAACCTCACTACTGCTACATGACAGAAGCAGAGAAACCCCGATCGGGAGAGGAGTGAGACAGGGAGATACAATATCCCCGATGCTATTCACTGCATGTTTAGAGGAAATCTTTAAACGTCTAGACTGGGAAGAAACGGTAATTCGAACAGACGGAGAATATCTAAATAATTTACGATTTGCAGACGACATCGTGCTCTTTAGCAATGATGGAGACGAACTACAAAACATTATTGATATCTAAACAGGGAAAGTAATAAAATTGAATTAAAAATGAATAGGCAAAAGACCAAAGTTATGCTCAATAGCCTAGCTAAGGAACAGGTATTTAAAATCAACAATGAACCTTTACAATTTGTAAACGAATACGTATACCTGGGACAGTTAATAACAGGAACTCCTAACCATGAAAAAGAAATTATCCGTAGAAGAAGGATGGGCTGGAGCACATTCGGAAGGCATTACGAAATCATGACTGGAAACTTACCGCTCTCACTAAAGCGAAAAGTATTCAATCACAGCATTCTCCCAGTACTAACGTACGGTGCAGAAACGTGGAGGATAACGAAAAACTAGAGATGAAACTAAGGAGCACGCAACGTGCAATGGAAAGAAAAACGATAGGGGCAACGCTAAGAGATAAAAAACGAGCGGAAAAGATCAGAGAACAGACAGGAGTAGCCGATATTATTATATCAATTAAAAGAAAGAAGTGTACCTGGGCAGGACATGTCATGAGGAGAACAGATAACAGATGGACAGTAAGAGCGACGGAATAAGAGAGGGAAAACGCAACAGAGGCAGGCAAAAGGTTAGATGGAGCGATGAAATTAAAGAGTTTGCGGGCAGAAAGTGGAACCAACTCGCTCAGGATAGGGTGGATTGGAAATCGTTGGGAGAGGCCTTCGTCCTGCAGTGGACCTAAACAGGCTGGTGATGATGATGATGATTATGATCTCAGAGATAATGCGACAACGCGTAATGACGTGTGTATAAAATCCGACGCCTTTCCCGCTTGTAAATTTCTGCTGTCGACCGACGACTGTTCCCGCCACTATCGTCTTGCAATGTGATTTGCTTCGGAAACTTGCTCTTGCACGAAACGCTGTATCGATGGCGGCAGCGTCGATGGAGCATGTTCAGCGCAGGGCACCAGCGAAAGCTGGCGCATAACCTCCTCGCGTGCGAACTGTTTGAGCCCTAACATTAATGCAGGCAGGTCTTCCGCAAGACCAGCGGTCATGAATGCCGAGACTATTGAAATAGGTGATGAACTGGCTCGACGAGTAGATTGACGCTGCTTGCTGAGCTCGTCATAGCTGTGACATAATTGAATGATGTCCGCGATTGTCTGCGGGTCCTTTGCCAGGATCATCTTGAACTGATCGTCAGGAATACCTTTCAAGATGTTTTTAATATTTTCGGCCTACGACATGGACGGGTTGACTTGCCTGCAAATGTGGAACACATCTTCAATGTAACTAGTGTAATTCTCACCGCTTTGCTGAGCCCGACCTCGCAAGCACTCTTCAGCGCGTAGCTTGCGAAGTTGCGGGCGGCCGGAAAGATCCACGAATGCCGCTCTGAAGGCAGACCAGGTGCTGAGGTCAGTTACGCGCTTATTAAACCACAGGCTGGCTGCTTCAGTGAAATAAAATATGACGTTAGTGAGCGTGGACATCGTCTCATTTGTTGAAGTTGGTCACCCGATTATATTCCTCGAGCCAGTCTCCTATGTGTGGTGTCGGGTTTCAGTTTCGTTTTCAGTTGTGTTCTTCCCCCTCCCCCCCCCCCAGGGGGTGTGGTGTCATAGAGTTTCTTACTATAAACTAGAGGGTCATCTGGCGCTGCGATCGTTCAACCATCATGGGAATTATGGGAAGTACAGGCTTCGGACTGGTTCGCGTTGGCTTGCGAACTATGCTCAAGACGTTTACTTCTGCAGTTTTGGTTTTGTTCCCCGCGTACCTTGCCGCGAGGTTGTTCGACGCGTGCGACGCACTCGGGAGAAACAAAAGCTAGAAAGATAAACAGCCTCGACTACAGCCAAAGCTAGTGCAACACACAGTGGCGGAAAAACCAGCGTCGCATTGCCACATGACGCGATTCCGCCAGCTAGCCTGTTTCATTATGTTCGCCACTCAGTATTTTCCCGTTAGTGCTCTGATGCACTCTCGATAGAAAGCCTGCGCGAAAAGCGAGCTTGCGAACGTGGGCGTTCACGCCGCGTTCGTGTAATTGCTTGCCGTGGTGCGGCGGTGTATTGGAAAGGGCGGTCAGGGCATAGAAACGTTTGCGTAGGCAAATTCGATCCAATTCGTTTTCGTTGTTATCGTAAACACGCACCTACTTGTGGTATGAAGGGCTGTCACATCCAAGCTGCAGCCTGCTGTTGCATAATGGATACGCGCAAATCACGACAAGCGGGACGCGCGCTTCAGTCAGAAGTCGGTAACGAAAAAAGAAAAAAAAACCTATCAGGAGGCCACAGAAATCCAGCTGCCGCCTGAGCCATTGAAAGAGTCACCTGTTCGGTAATCTTCAGAAACCTTGATAAAAGTTCAAACGCTCGCAGTTCGCGATAGCGTCTGCGGGAGACGCTCGCTGTTCCCGAGCTCGCGGGCGGAGCAGACGGCGAAGCAGACGGAACGTTTAGCGTTTCTCTTGAAAGCTCAACACTTCTAACCAATTATGACATTGTTTTTATTTACATCAATGCATGCTGCGTATTTTTCAGAGGGAAACGCACATGTTTGTTTACACTGATGCAAAAAACATAATTAATTACTTCATGGCGCCACATCTAGAGCAAAACTGTCGAATGATGCATACCCTGATGGCAAAATTTGTATTTGCTTTCCTTCAACTTCACTGTTATGCAAACAACTGTATCGGTTGTTACAAACTAGAGACGAGATCAAGTATTAATTGCAAATATTTCCTTTTCATTTTGTTTAAAGCTCAGAAAACAATCGTCGCGAGTCTCAAGAACGAAATCCATCCGAAGCAGATCCGAAGCCTGTACTTCCCATAATTCCCGTGAGGGTTGAAGCGCCGCTGAACGAGTCGCCGTAGACACTAGCGGCAGATTTCTCTCTAGTGTGTAAGTAAGAAACTCTATGTGTCGTGTCACGGCCGGTCTGGACGCGCGCGCTCGCCCTCTCTTTTACGGCCTGCGCACGGGGGGCTGTTGCTACCTATCGCCGCAACTTGGCGGGGGCGCTCCGAGCCAACCCTCTCTAAACCAGCTCCCGGCCGTTGCGGAGGCTAGCGCTCGCTGGGAATGCTCGGCCTCAGACTTGCCGTGTCACTTTCTGAAGCTCCTCTATATGCTATGCATGGTACCAATGCGATGAGAATACGGTAGCAAGCATATATATGGCAACTCCGGTGCTTTCCGCTTTTCCGAGGGAGAGGCACAAGCCACTGATTTTTATTTATTTATTTTATTTATTTATTTATTTATTTATTTATTTGTTTATTTATTTATTTATTTATTTATTTATTTATTTCACAATACTGCAGGCGAGCATGGCCCAGGCAGGAGTGGAATTACAGACAAAAGGAACAGTATAGAGATAATTGATAATAACACTGGCAGCATAAGCAATACGCCACTGTCGCTAGTACAATTTTAGCAAAGGAATAAAAGAGAAAAGAAAGAAAAAGAAACAGCGCCAACAGTTTACAACAACACTCGCACGACAAGTAAAAACACAGTTTCAATGATTCAGTAATCAATGCGACAAATGTTCTTCAAGGACTTCGGCAAAATTGTCTGCTTCGCAAACGAACTCGGGTAGACTGTTCCAATCCGAAACAGTGCGGGGAAGAAAACTCTGTTTGAATGCCTCCGTTTTGGCAAAAATGTGTTGTAGGGTGTGTTTGTGATTGTTGCGCGTAGTTCTCGCTGTAGTGGTCTTTAAATATGAAGGTGTAGATATACCAAGTTTTCCGTTCAAAATGTTGCGCAAGAACTTTAGTCGACTAATTTTTCTGCGAACAGCCAAGGTGGGGATGTTATGAGCTTTCATGAGTTGAGTTGGTGAATGTAGTCGTTTGTATTTATTGAATATAAATCTAATGGCTTTCTTTTGTAGCGCTTCTAAGCTCTGTATATCTTTTTTAGTGTACGGATCCCATACAACGGACGCATACTCCAATTTAGGTCTGATAATAGAATTATACGCTTGAAGCTTAACATTCACAGTTGCCTTTGCAAGCTTCCTTTTCAAAAGCACAGTTTTCGAAAAGCTGAAGTGCACACTGACGAAATGTGTGCCCGCCACGTCATATCACTAGAAAGAATAATCCCTAAATACTTATATTGCGTTACTGATTGAATTCGCCCGCTTCTGCCGCTCGTGAGAGCACTTAGCGATGCGCGTCGCGCTCAGAAGGCTCGGCCGCATAATTCGTCACCGACCGTCAGAAAAAATGACACGAAACATTCTTTTTTGAAAGAAATTGGTTTCCAAAACGTTTACGTCAAATGCACATATGCCAACCATTAATGTACTTGAAAATGATAAAATATGGTCATTTTTATTCAAGCTGTCGCAATTCTTGCTTTATTATTAAAAGAAATACCTCGAAAAGGGGAAAGTCACACTCCCCACAAGTAGCCGTGAGTCGCAATCACAGCAGAAGGAACCTAATAATAATAATAAAAAGAAACTCGCACCACACCACGCTGAGTCCCTGCATGCATATAAATTCCCAAGCTCTCACGTGTCCAGAGCTGCAGCGTGCAACATATGAGAAAAATCTTTTTATGCAATAACGTACGCCGCAGGCGAAGAAAAATAAAGAACTTTCACAGAAACAGTTCAGCATCATACAAAATGTTGTCCTTGGTACTAAAATAATATAATGCACAAGAAGAACTGAAAAGAAAAAAAATTACAGCATATCCACGGAGTGAATGATGGTGAGTGGGCGAAGCTCGGGAGGTTCATCGTAGATCGTGCCGAGTTCTGGATTAATTTAGTTAACGCGCACGCTACGAATCCTCATGGTTCAACTATGCACAAGTGAAATCTCCTACCGGCATTTCATTGCAAGTCAAGATCCAGTGCCTATATATATACATATATATGGGTTGCCGGTGAACGCTTCTCCAACGCGAGCAGTCGGTATTTCTCAATCAAGAAACTCGCTAGGAGACGCTGCCTGCGCCAACGTTGTCTCTCGCGGGTGAAGGCGCGTTCTCCTTCTTTGCGAGCTGGTACAGCGTTCTTCTAAGAAAGAACGTTTCCATAGCCAACGCGTGCCTTTCGCTCTCTCTCTCTGTCTCTCTCTCTCTCACACAAGACAGCAGAGGCACGCGCCGGGAGGCAGCGCCGGGAGAGAGAGAGAGAGAGAGAGGCACGCGCCGGGAGGCACGCGGGTTACGCCTGACGCCTGACGACTGACGCCTGACGCGTGACAAGGTTAGACTAAGAGGAGCTTCGCCCCTAAAAAAAAGCACTGCTGGTAAAACACTGTCGTGATGCTTACAGCTAGTTTAAAGTAGTCACATCGTTCACAGCCGGAAATGTTCCCGCGTGGGCTTGTCAATATAGCCAGAGGGCTTGTCATTCTGATCTGTTACTTTTTTTGTGTGGTTCACAAGAAGAATCCGGAGAAACTTTTCAGAGATGATGTGCGCCGACACTCTGGCGTGACTCTTGTCCACACCTTCCGACGGTCCAGAAGCGGCGAATCTTCAAGATATAACTGAACAGTAAATTGCAGTGTCTCGAGGATTTTCTTTCGGTAAAGATATTTCACTGCCTTCTCGAAGAACGTCACAATCTCATATGATGGTTCCGGGAAACATTTTGACAATCACACAATTGAGCGGTTCGCCACAAGGCTGAGCAAATCCGTCTCGTTGTAGAAACTAAGCAAAAGGACGCACTTCGGGACATCTGCATCAGCATGCCGTCTATCATCCGAAAACTGCGTTATGTTTATGAAGGACACCGTGGTGGAAGGCTCCGGGAATTTCGACCACCTGGTAATCTTTAGGGTGCACCTAAATCCAAGCGCACAAGCCCCAAGCATTTTCGCCTCCATCAAATATAAGATGGTCAAGTTTGACCAACCAACCAACCCATTCTTGTTGCTAGTAGCACTGAGTGTGCCTCTTCTTTTGCCGAGTGCATGAGTACTTAGAAGCCAGACTGTCCCCACACGCACCTGTACTGCTTCCACCACTTTCTACACGCGGAAAAAATAATTAGCACGGTAAAGTGGCCGGGAACAACTGGTTTACCATACGAAGCGCATGCAGAGCAACGCGCTTTGGGGGGTTCGCTCGCGACGCCCTCGCGCGGAACGCGCCGTCGTCCTGTATAGAAACAGCATAGAGAAAGAAAAAAAAGTTAAGAGAGGACACTCCGCGAAATCTGGCCTCAGGAAGTACGTCACGACCACGTAACAAACTAGTGCTCTCACCAAACGCCAGAGGACGCAAGTGCGAAAAACAAAAAGTTATCATCAATTCAACAGAATGTTTTTTACAAAATAATAATTATGCGCCCATATTTGGCATGTTCTTTATACATAAAAACAATTTATTCAACACACCTTACATGGTTATTTTTGTTCAGCCGCACTGCCATAAGCAGCATCTACGATTCGCGCCGAGATTACCCGCCCAAGCCCAGGCATGACAGCGCGAAGGTTTCGTCAACGTTGGCTGCTTCGGAGTTTTCATGTGTGTGAGACAGCAGGTGAGGTACGTTTTCAAGCGATGCTTGTTAAATTACACGTTGTTGGGCTAGTTGGGTCATTGATTCAGAAAAAGGTTACAACTGCGCGAATAAGACGCCATGTAAGAAACATAAACACGCTCACACACGTTGCGCTTCGTGTGGGTGGGTGTTTCAATGTTTCTTACGTGGTATCTTATTCGCACAGTTGTAACCTTTTTCTGGAGCTTGTGACGACAGCGAGGTTCGCTAAAAGAACAGTTTGCGGCTGTATGCGGCGGCAAGACGTGAACATTGTGCAACGTATGCAGAGTTGCGTTCGGCTCGATGGAACGGAACGCTTCCGGAACGCTTCCGTCCCATCGTGGAACGCGTATTGCGCCCCAGTATAGCAAGCGGGGGCACGGCGTCAAGCCGAGGCGACGCGTGCTGTGCGCTGAGCTCGGTGCGAAACATTAGGGAGTTTTCGAATAGCGTACGAATAGCTTGCGGCGTAGCCGCGAGTGCGTCGTACGCTCGCGGGCTCCCCTTAAGTGAAGCCCGCAACGCTACGCCCGCAAGCTTTGCGTACGCTATTCGAAAACTCCCTGTTGAGGAGCGGTAGCTGGCCCTCGCATGCTTCACGACGCGTTTCCCGAGGCCTCGGACCACGAATAAATCCTGGTGTGCATTTACTGACATTTTCAGACCACGCCGATGCCATGCCGTCGGGCGGTCCAAGCTACGGCAGCTACTGCTGTGTGTCGTGGTGCTTGAACAATGGCAGAACCCACAAGAAGCCAGGGACGAGTTTCTTCCGCATACCACGGGATGTGCGACGCTCTTCTCATTTTGTGCTTTTTATATGCTCCGCCTCTACCTTGCCTTGGAATAAAAACATTGCGGGTACTCTGCCTCTTTGATTGATATATAGCTTGACCGCTTGTTCCAAAAGAAAAACAAGCGCGATGAATAAAGCCGTAGTGAATTATGATTACCTGCATCTCTTTCTATTATAACTTAGTCGAAATAAAGATTACGTCATGACCTCAATTCGCACGCACAATTTTGAGCTAGACAAAATAGGGAATTGCTAAATCAAAACGACAAACAATAGCCTTGCTCTTTGGGCGGAGAAAAGTGGTCTGAAATCATTAACTTTCGCCATAGCCAAACGTCGGTTGCGCACAGTAATCCAAAATTCGCGCCAGTGAAACCGAAACGGGAAGCGGTTTTCTTCTTCCTTCTATGGGACATGCGAACAGGATTTGCGCGATTATTTCAGCCGAAGCATGGCGGCAAGTCAGATTTTATCGTCAGTGCTTAGAAGCCAGCTGCGCCACCCGGGGAGACCGTCAAAGGAACCGCACATGCGCCAATTGGTTGAGAGTTTCTGAGCAGCACGCGGATTTTTTGTGGAGGACGAAGCTACCGGATCTACTGCAAAGTAAGAGGAATTCTTTTTCTAATAAATCGCCGTCGGAAAAGGTAATGATTTTCGGAGACGCCGTTTTGGACGATAACCACAAGAAAATTCTAGCATTAGGCCCAAAGTACTGTTTTCATCCTAACCTAAAAGAAGTTGACGTTTTAAGCTTACCTCGATCTATAACCAAGGTTATTCCGGAAGTTGAACGGTCTCGATGTATTTCAGATTGCTTCGCCAGCATCAAGCATTCGAACGATCTCGTTAAGGCCTCTGACCCCATCCGACCGGTTGTAAATTACTGTGTGGAACATAAGCTTCGACCCGTTTTATCTGATAAGGAAGGTTGTTTTGTAATAATGCCGAATAGCACTTTTTCTGATAAAGCCTCAGCAGCTATTGAAAAGAATTTTAGACCTGTGAAACTGAAACCTTCTGTAGTAAAACAACGAGCTGTCGATCTCCTTTTGAAACATAATCTAGATAAGGTTGCTTCCAGTGTTAAAAAGGCAAAATTGCTCACTTTAGAATTATTTTTCTCGGCAAAAACCCATAAGCCAGAAATTCCGTTTCGCTCGATTGTATCGGAGTCAGGGACGTGGCAAGTTTGTGTAGCTAGGTATTTACAGAAATGCTTAACTTCCTTAAGTTTTTCTGACCCCTTCCATGTACGTAATTCTCAGGCTCTAGTTCAGTTGTTAACAGAGGAAAATCCTGGAGACTGCACAGCGTTTAGCATGGATGTGGAAGATTTGTATTACTCGTTGCCGCATGAAGGTTTACTAAATTGCGTGAAAGAATGTATTCAAGAACAAGGGCAAGAGTCCGGTTTCATAGATAGATGCGGAGTTTTCACAGGTACCTTTCTAGAAATTCTTTCCATGTACTTAACGTCCACATTAGTTGGATACAGGGAAGGCGTGTATGTGCAGAAATCAGGGATTTGTATAGGTTCAAAGGTAGCCCCTATTCTAAGTGATCTATACTTGAGCAAGTTTGACTGCCGTTTAAAAGAGGCCTTAGGGGACCGCATCATTAGGGTATTTCGGTATGCGGACGATTACTTGGTACTTTGTAGTAAGGATGATTTTGAATCCGTCGTCACCTATGTAAGCGATCAATTTAAACTTAATGGAGATGGTTTAACGTTTACGAAAGAACTACCGGAGAAAAACGTAATACAATTTTTAGATATCTCGTTGTCATTTGAGCGGAATCACGTGTGTTGGCAGTATTCCCCTAGAGCATCTAAGCCGTTGCTAAATTTTGACTCCAAGCATTCGAAAGTAGTAAAAAACGGAATAGCCTTGTCCTGTTTAAAGTCAGCCCTATCGAAGTCGTGCGTGCACCGTTTGACCATTAGCTTTAATGCGCAGGTTGAGCGCCTCTTAGATGCAGGTTACCCTAGACTAGCTATAGCCACAGTAGCTGAGCGTCTTAAGAAGTCGATTTCGACCGGAACAAAAGCGGTAGCAGAGAGTAACATTAACAAGAAAAAGGTCGTGAGTATTCCTTACATCCACGCAGTTTCGCACCGGCTTAAGAAAGTGGGAAGTAAATATGGGGTTAATGTTGTGTTTACGGCTCCCAATAAGTTAGGAAGGGTTTGTGCTGCAGTGCATAGAAGAATTGAGCAGAAGGAAGGTAAGAAGCGAACCGATATCTGTCCGGTTAAGCACCTAGCCAAGAACAATTTCACCGACTGCCGCATGGGTGTAGTTTATAAGATTCCTTTTAGCTGCGGACGGTTTTATGTAGGGCAAACTGCGCGTTGTATTAATCAAAGATTAATTGAACACAGGAGGTCGCTATCAGGTGGGACGCCGTCCAATCTATCCTTGCACTGCCAGGTCTGTAGCTGCATGCCCGAGTTAGATAATACCGAGATCCTGTACAGGCATAAGAACGAAGATACGCTTTTATTGGTTGAGGCCTGGTATATCAGTATTAGTGGAAGTGCATGCGTGAGTCAACCGTCGATTAGCTTAAACAGGGAGGAGATAGAATGCCTTGGGAGTTGTCTATTGCGTAGGCGGGCACGTGTAACCGATTGACAGGTGGCGCTACCATTCCGAGCATGCGCAGATAAGCTGTGTGTCTTCTTTCTTTTTCGCCTCTGTGCTGTGCATCAGTTACTAGTCGGCGTTCGTGGTGTTCACTTCTCTTCTTGTGTCCGTGTCCTGCACGCCTCTTCTTTTGATTATGGAATGTTACCAACTCGCTCAACTTTCCGTCCTTTTAAGCGCAGGCCAGTTGCTCTCACCAACCACCAGGTGCGCTAGGGTCGATTGGGCCGCCGGGGTCTATGGGAGTGTCCACTCAACGTTTTTTTTCTTTCTCTATGGAAACAGATCCATTGTAGTCGTGGCAGCTGCTCAGTCCGTAAAAGAGAGAGCGAGCGCGCGTGTCCAGACCGGCCGTGGTCGTGTAGTCCTTTATAATCCGTCGCCCCCTCAATAAACAGCTTTTGCACTCGGGTCATGGTGGCGTTTCCATCGTAGGCCGGCCGCTCCGGCGCTCCGGTCCTTTGTTCCTGCCAGCACTGGCGTCCCTGACGGCCGCGCCAATACAACATTTTTGGCGACGAGGTCCACGAATCCATCTGCATCTCCAATTTAGGTGAGCATCGACTCATTTCACTGCTGCAGTCGCCGAGCCTCGACTGTTCTTTGCCTCACCTGGACTTTATTTTCTACTTCTGCGAATTTTCTTTCCACGAGGCCTGCCTCGCGTCTCTCCTCAGTTCTCTTCCGGCCCGCTCCGCTGCTTTTCAAGATGAATGCTGCTGCTATCCCTCCACCTCCATTTCTCCAGTGCCCCGGTGTCCCATCTATCTCATGGCGACTGTGGCGTCCGGTTTTGCAAGTCTACATCGACGCCGCTGCTAGGGACGCCACGCTGGAGCACAAGAAGGCGGTCCTGCTGAACGCGCTGGGCGTCGAGGACCTCAACTGCTACTTGCGCGCGGTTGGCGAGGAGCAGCAACCTGGAGCCGACCGGGAAACGCCGGTAGACGCGTCAATGCTACTCTCGACGTGTTAGAGAGAATCATCAGCCCGCACCAGGACCCGGCGTGCGTCCGCACGCACTTCAAGTACTTACGTCAGCGGCCCGATGAAACCGCCGTAGAATTCATCCAAGAAGCACAGAGGCAAGTCAAGCTATGCGAATTCGGAGCGGCGGGTGAGCTTTTAGCATTTCACCAGATCGTTACGGGCATTTCCTCACCGCAACTACAACGTACCTTTTTCAAGATGGGGAAAGATTTCACAGTACAGAAAGCACTTAGCTTTGCACGCGAAGAGGAGCGCGTCGACCGCGCATTACAACAGCTTTCTGGAGCTCACGTCAACAGCGTTTCTTTTCGTTGTGTTCAAGATGGCGTCCCCGCGCGTCGGCCTCCTCATGGCAATGGCCAACATGGTGACCTTCCCTCCCGAGGTTCGCGGCAAGATGGCGCAGGCAATCCTCCTGCTGGGAGGGTCTGTCCCACCCGTCCTGCCTCCTCTCCTGTTAGGTGGCCTGCTGCCTCCTCGCCTGCGACATCGTCGGCTCGCGCAGGTGCGTGCTTCCGCTGCGGCTCGCCGTAGCACTGGGCCAACTCCGGCGCCTGCCCTGCTCGGAGCCGCACTTGTGCGCGGTATGGGAAGCGCGGGCACTTCGCCAAAGTCTGCCGGTCGTCCAGGGATCTGTCAGCTTCTTCATGTCCTGGATCGTCTACGGTGGCGAATACAGTCCCTGTAATGCAAGCGAAACTCCAAGTCCTCAAAACCTGCTTTTGCGCCATCGCAACCGGTTCCACTTCCGAATGCACCATGGCAGACGGTAGGTATGGACATTATTGATCCACCGTTTCAAGTGCCATCTGATTGTAGATTTGCTATATCAGTGATAGATTATTATTCAAAATGGCCTGAAGTTTGCTTTGTCCGTGAGGTTACTTCTGATGCTGTCGTGACTTTAACTTCCATTTTCAGCCGAGAAGGGTTTCCTGCCTCTATAGTCACTGACAATGGTCCACAGTTCAAATACCGTCAGTTTGAAACTTTTCTTTCGGATCAAGGCATTAAGCACTTGTGCTCCTTCAGTTATTATACTAAGGGCAATGGGCAAATTGAAAGATTTAATAGAGTGCTCAGAGAGCACAATCGGTTAGCACAACTTGAACGATGTCCATTGCAAACTGCAGTTACAGAATACTTAGGAACTTACAGATTTACTACCCAGGCAGCTACCGGCATGTCTCCAGCAGTCCTTCATAAGCGTCAGCCTCGCTCAGTTGTTGATATTATTGATTTTCAGTTGCCCTCATCGCAACCTTCATTCAATCGCTATGCAGTCCGAACTCGTGTCTTCCATATACAGAATTCTAAACTTGTAGTTGTCCATTCGGAAAAGAATTCCCCTTCGCTGGTAACATCTCTGTCACAAAACAGTGCCTATTTCGAAGTCAAACCCAGCGTCGAAGGGCCAAAACAACAAGAAAAGCGTCGCCCGGAGGAGGCGCTCAAGTCACGCCGCGTCTACAGAAGGCGAGAATATTGTGGAAGCTTTCTTATCGCGGCGAGCGCGCGCGCGGCAAGGACGTAAAGAGAGAGGGGAGGCGGAGAGTACACACCAACGCTCCTCGCGCAGTGAGAGAGAGAAAGAGGCGCCAACACAACAAAGAAGGTCCGAGAATGGGCGAGAAGGTTCCCAACCGTGTGTTCGCTTTGAGTCACGTCGCCCCGCGGAACATTCTAGCGCGCCTCCCCAGGGCTGTATAAGCAGTCGGACACGGGCCGGGGGAGAGAGTCGAAGAGTTGCAAGTAAAAAATTGGCCGCGTATCTCCGTGCTTCGCTGCAAATGCCGTCGAAAGACGATAGCCTTCTACCAGCCGTACTATACGAGTCCCGTTTCGCGTGTTTCTATTCCCCCCGAGGAGTTGCGCAAGCGAGAGGGAAAACGAAGAGACGCGAGGAGAGAAAGGGACCGGCCGGAGTGGCGGGCGGCCGTTCCCTGCCTTCCGTTCGGCACGAGCGCGAGATAAGGGCGCCATCTGGCCATGGTTACGGGAAACGCAAGAAGCTTGCCTAGTACAGGAAACGTCCGCTTTTGCGCATCCTAACAAGCACTAGGGTCTTTAGAATTACGCATCTATGTATTTTCTACTAAAGGGACACACCGTGCAATGCATACGTATTGATGTTGCGCCTCAGATATGCGTAATATTTGCTTTTTGGCCGACTGTGTTCAGAAGTATGGAGGTAGCCACCAGTTCAAGCTGGGTGGTCGTTGAGGAAGGGGTTCACCTTTCGCAGCAGGAAAGACACACTAACCCACACACACAGACAGACCAAAATTTCTGCGTTGAGGTATCCCAAGAAAGACTATCGTCTTTAAAAGAAGAAGCAAGAAATCATGCGTGACTCAGTCGCCGTTCCACAAGCCAGCCGACAAGCCACCTGCAAGCTTCGAACTGAGAAGACGCCGAGTGTCTTGATCAATAGGTGAAGCGTACAGACACGAGCGTACAACAGTGAACAACGTTTATTGGGAGAGAGGCTTTTTATAGCCTCTGGAGGTATGCGCATACAACGTGCGCAGTGGAAATCGCATGTGCCAATGACGATGCATCAGCCTTCTTTCCCCTTAAGGTTCGTAGCGATCCGGCGGGCGTCGGTTTCTGGTGGACCGGCGTAACACCGTTTCGCCAGGATCGGACTCTTTGTTGCTATCAGATTGTGCGCCGCTGACGTCATTTCCAACTAGGTTGTCCTCCATATTCGGTCGACTGTCCGCGTCTGGCGCACCTGCGCTCTGGGGTCCTTCTCTTGAGGTCTCAGGTTCCCCGGTTTCGCCAGCTTTCGTCTGTGGTGCCTCAACCCCGGCCTCTTGCTTGACTTCTGCTTCACTGGTGGCGAGTCCCGTGCTGTCGGTTCTCCTTGCTCTTAGCTGGTCGTAATGCCGGCGATGATCGCCGTCTGCGGCCTTGATGGTTACCATGCGGTGGCCTTCGGGGGCCTGTACAACGCCAGCCTTCCACCTGTCTCCTGTCCCGTAGTTCCTGTACCAAACAGTCTCTCCCACTTGGCGAGTGGTTCCGGAGTACTCAGTATGTGCGTGAGGAAATGGGCGACATGACACAATGTTATCCAACTTGCATCGAGGCTCGGAACCAAGCAGCATGAACGCTGGCGTTTTCCCGCTGGGCAGGGGGTGCGGCGATAGTGCAAGAGAATTCGGTCTAATCGGCCTTGCAGTGTGCCACTTGCGTTCTTGCGCAATCCCAGTTTAATCGTTCGCACCGCCCTCTCTGCTAAACCGTTGGATGCGGATGGTAAGGCGCTGTGCGAACATGACGAATTCCGTTTTCATTGATGAACGACTGAAACTGCGCACTAGTGAACTGTGGTCCATTATCGGAAACCACGGTTCGGGGCAGGCCAAACCTGCTAAACATTGATTGTAAGGCTTCGATAGTCCGTCCCGCGCTGGCTGTTTTCACTGGGCTCACCTCTATCCACTTCGTGTGCGAGTCAACCGCAATGAGCAACATATGTCCGTCCACCGGGCCGGCATAGGCTACGTGCACCCTTGACCATTTTTCCTTGGTTTCCGGCCATGGCACAGGCTCCTTGGCAGGTGGCATGCTGCTACACTGCGTACATACAGGGCAAGTGTTCACAACACGTTCAATATCCCGATCCAGCCCAGGATACCAAAATATTGAGCGCGCCAACTTCTTCATCGACGTTATCCCTTGATGAGTCTCATGCAGCATGCGCAGTACGGCATTCCGGGCGGCGACCGGGATGATCGCTCGGTGGCCCCAGTAGACAATGTTATTACTGCACACAAGTTCGTGTTTTTTGAAAAAGAATGAGCGTAAGTCGGGATTCGACCTCAGCAGTTTCCTAGGCCAGCCGTCGCGAATGTAGACAGCGACTTGCTTGAGGGTGCTATCTGCTTTTGTCGCCCGGGCCAAATCACTAGACGACATCAGGGTGGTGTCGAGTTGATCAGCGAAAAGTACGTACTCACGGGCGTCGTTATCGATGGACTCCATGGTACTGGCATCGTGCTGGTAGCTTGCCGGAAGGCGGCTCAGGGCATCAGCTACCGGTAGGTTTTTTCCTGCCTTGTACTCGATCTTGTACGTGTGGCCGCTCAGTAATAAAGACCAGCGTTGGATCCGTGCCGCCGCCAGAGCAGGTATCGGCTTGTCTGGGCTGAGCAGTCGCAGCAGTGGCTTGTGATCTGTAATTAGCGTGAGAGTGTTACCAGGGGCCGGACACTTCGACTAGTTTCGGTATTGGAAATAAAGCGTCCACCATTGTTTTGGTATGAAGCGAAAATTTAGCAACGTTTGCATGTGTGGCCTTATATTTACAACCTACGCACAAATAAAGTAAGGCTACGCAATTTAGTGTAGAAATAAAACGCGTCCTCGGGTATTTTCTTTTTTAAAACCCTATATATTTATCCAGACGCTGCATTCGTTGCGCCGACGGGCGGCGCTTTCGCTCTTATCTCATCTGCTGCCACTCCGTCCGTCTGCTTCTGCCGTTTTCACTGTGCACGTGTGGAATTTCTTTAAAGTGCCTTGAAGGTGACCATTTCGGTGTTTGGGAGTACGAACGCGCTCAAAATGTCGGCGAAACTAGGAAAAGTACACAAGGCGTGGCGCGGTGCTTTTTGGTGCCACAACTCGGGAAGAAACAGCGCAGCGAAATTTTTCTATTTCCCAGCGGACTAAAGGTAAGTACACTTTTTGTTCGGTACGAAGACGCGAGGGCTATCCTTATCAAATCAGGTACAGGGCGAACGGAAAGATTTCTGTTGGTGCCTTACAGTGGGTTTTATGTTTGGCATTACGCATTTTTCAGTAATGTAGCAAGCATGTAAAGCTACTGGTGGACAGTTTCTAGTGAGCCGATTGATGCCAGCTGACGCGCAGACGGAAATTTCGCTTCGGTATCGGTTTTGTTAGCGGTGGTTCTTAATTGCTTTTTCTTCGAGAAGAAATCGTGCAAAGTATGTTCGCCGAATGCGCTTCTTCGACGAACTAGTTCGGCTTTAGAGCATTCCGACGACCAGTTCCTTGCAGCGACACTACCACATTTGAATGCTTAAGAAATAAGCCCCCAAACTCATTTACGTAGCAGTGACTGCTTACATTCCGTGTAACGTGAAGTTCGTGTTACCTGCGCTAAGGCCAAGCTGCGCTTTGCTTTTGAGCCTGTGACGCATTCTTTTCTCCCCTTTTCGCACTCTCTATATTATTGTCGCTTTTACGTGTTGTTTATTGATATCCATGGTGGTATTTGTTTCATTTTCTGGGTGTGACGTAGGGCGAAATTACGCCAAAAGGGCAGACCTCGAGGGACTCACACAGGAGCAACTGTACGACGGCTACCGTCTCTGCTCGGACCACTTCGCCGAAAGTGCCTACGGGAACCCTGCCAAAACAAAACACTTTAGCGCATTTCGATGTCTGCGCAAACGGTGTGCAAGGTTTTGTCTTTGTGCAGACATTCATAGCTCACATTGTTGCGCTATAATTCACTGCTGCGAACACGAATTTTGAGATCTTCTACTTGATGTGGTGAAGTTGCGCAAGTACTACTTTCATTTTAATATCAAATGAGGGGGAAGAAGCTCCTTCTAGAAAAGTCAGAAATATTTTAGTAAGTCACGAAAGCACGCTGTGCCACAAGCAATTGTACCAGCAAGGTTGAGGCGCTTTCACCGGTTTATTAAGGCGTCTTCGAAAGTTAAATGACAAATTACCTCCAGCCAATCACAGAACTAATACTACAGCTCAGATTTGTCCTATGCTTCCAGCATTATGCACGAAGCTGAGCTTATGAGCTCTATAAAATAAATACTTTATATGATTCAGGCATATTAAAGGAATGTCTTGAAAACCGGTCAGAGTAGGCTTGTTCTGAGCTTGCTGTATATCTGAGTTTTGTGAACATTTTTCTATGTCCCGAACTTGCGCGTTCCGTAATACCTTTGCGCATGACTCTGTCCTAGCCCAGTTTCCAATGATGGTTAACCATCGACACTTACCTATACTGGATTTATTTTTTCTCAATGGAAAGCGCTTTCTGCAGGGTGTCATTTGTTGCTAGATGTACGATTGTGATACTCATGCCTAAACTGTGATAGAATATATGGGCATTACAAATTGCGAGGAATAACTGCAATGCACCGCTGCAAAATTCTGTAATGATGCCCTGTTAGCAATGCTACAGCTTTGAACGAGGGTTTTCGTGACGTATCGAGAAATATAGCCAAGTGTTATAACGTAAATATAATTGGCTCAATATGTAATGGTATATTAGCACAAGCCGAGTTATGTAGGAAGTTGGCTTGCTATAGAAGGTTATTTCTACTAGCAAGCTTGATAGAATAACGGGCTGGTAGTGTTGGGCTCAACGTGCAGGTCATCTGCACTGCATGATCAGTTCATTATTCACAAAGGTGTTACCATGAACCGTCGTTTCTGGAGAATTGTATTGTGTACAGCCAATAAACGTGGCGACCCCCGCAGGGATATTCTGTATACGATGAATTGTGTGAAGACTTCTCCTTATGCTTGTATAAGCGATACAGAATGCGAACATTTGTATTTATCGTACGAGATACACTGCTCTGTGCTACTGTGGCATCTATTGAGTTTTATCGTTTGCAATACGTTGCTAATAAAATGAGTGAATAAACCACATTTTCTGACTACTCCGTTTTCTTGCTCAAACAAAACTCTCACGCTTCAAGGCTTGCTGGCTCGAGCGCATCGAAACGAGAAATACTTACAAGCAAATGTTTTGTGTATGTGCTGAAAGTCCGAGAAAATAGCAAACGAAAGTTGTGGAAAACAATCTATGCATGAGCAACGCAACCTGAAAAAAAAATTGCAAGCGGTTGCGCGCTCGTCGAGCGCATAGCAGACGACAAGCAGCTCGGCGCTTCCTCCTCTCTCATCAACAAAAACGTTGCCATAGCCGCATCAGCAATTTTTTTGCTGTTTTTTGGTTTCACAGTTTGGCCTACCAAACACTAGGGGACAAATTGGCGCTAGTGGTGCTATTATCGCTTACCTGGCGGGTATACTAGCTGGCCTAGCCCTGGTGTTACCCAGTAGGTACTCACGAAATTTGGTCACCCCAAAGACATCTGCCAGCGCTTCACGCTCAATTTGTGCGTAATTCCGCTCTACGGCAGTCAGGGTGCGGGACCGAAATCCAACTGGCTGCGCCTCTCCGTCGACCCGGTGGTACAAAACCGCGCCGATGCCGTAAGACGACGCGTCTGTTTCTAACACGAGGGCCTTTTTCGGATCGTAGTGCGCGAGGAACTTGGCGCCTTTGACGAGGCGTTTCGTCGCTTCAAAAGCGGCTTCTTGTCTTGTTCCCCACTGCCAATGGGCGTTTTTCTTTAACAGTTCATACAACGGCGAGAGAACTGCGGACAAGTTGCCAAGGGATGCATGATAATACGTCACAAAGCCGATGAATGCCCGCAACTCCGACACACATGTCGGCCTCGGCATTCCTGCTACTGTTTCGATGTTCTCAGTTTTTGGCAAAAGTCCGTCTGCGCATATGCGGTGCCCAAGATACTCAACTTCTTTCTTTCGTATTTTGCATTTGCCTGGATGAAGCTTCACACCGTAGTCCCGAAACCTATGGAAGACTTCGCGCAACTTTTCGCAGTTGTCTTGCTTCTCCGCCACTACGACGTCGTCCAAGTAAACTTGAACGCCGGG
The DNA here is from genome assembly GCA_013339685.2 of Hyalomma asiaticum. NCBI lineage: Eukaryota > Metazoa > Arthropoda > Arachnida > Ixodida > Ixodidae > Hyalomma > Hyalomma asiaticum. Next base: position 298,820 of record CM023486.1, on the reverse strand, counting down.
TATTCCTTGAAGGATGGCTTTCATGCGTCTTTGAAATATTGCTGGGGCGGATGCCACACCGAAAGGGAGCCGGTTGAAGCAGAATAGTCCCTTTTGCGTGTTAACGACTAGAAGCTTCTTTGCGTTGTCATCTAAAGGTAGCTGACTGTAAGCGTCCTTCAGATCAATTGTAGAGAAAACTTCACCGCCACTTAAGTTAGCGAAAATATCTTGGATTTTTGGCAACGGATATATTTCCGTGTGGCAACCAGCGTTGACTGTTACTTTGAAGTCACCGCAAAGTCGTATGGAGCCATTTTTCTTCACTACCGGAACAAGAGGCGTTGCCCAGTCAGCGCAAGCAACTGGTGTCAAGATTCCTGTATGAACTAGGCGATCTATCTCTTGGCTAACGGCTTCTCTCATCGCATACGGCACGGCACGTGCCTTAAAGAAACGAGGTACGACACCTTCGCGCAAGCGCAACTCAACGGGCGGCCCTTTGGTTAACCCTAGCTCTTCCGAGAACAAATCCCGAAACTCGTCTAATAACTGCTGAACTTCTGACTCGACCTCCGTAGAGGGTCGCTTACCGGGGGCAGCCTTGGTTTCAACGGCGAGAACCTGCCTTCCGTGCTGTTCGAAGGCTTTGATGACGTCCCGCCCACACAGATCCGGTCCAGAGCATCCCAGCACCACCAAGGCAGCTTCCAATGTGGTCCCACCGTACGTTACCGAGACGTTGAGCTGACCCTTGACGGGAAGTTGACCGAGAAAACAAGTCAGTTGCAAGGTAGTCTTCTGGAGCCGCGGCCAACGGTGACGGTATTTGGTGTAGGTGGGCCATGTGATGATTGTTATAGGGGAGCCTGTGTCTACTTGCATTCGGAGAGCCACGCCATCCCATTCCATGGTGCGATAAATTGGCTGGACCATGTTCACCGATGCCATTTGCAAGTTGAGCAGAAACTGTTCGTAGTCGTCATTATCAGACCACTGGCCTTCACAATGGAATAGTTTGTTTTGCCGATACTGGTGCTGCTGGCACACACGGGCTAGGTGCCCTTGCTTCTTACATGTGAAGCATTTAACAGAACGGAACTTGCATTTTTCCGCTGTATGCCCACTTTTTCCGCAGCATGGGCACGCCCCTTCGTGCCGCCAGTCTTCCCTGCTCGCCGACTCTCGTAGTGCCGGAAGCCTGGATGGTTGGCCCTTGCGCTTCATCGTCATAGCATGCACATTGTCCGTGTTTTGCACGCTGGCCATGTGGTCCACATTTGCCGCTGCCATCTCTGCAGCACGTGCTGCCTCTTCCGCCTCCTTCAGCGTGAGTGCTGTCCTTTGACAACAGATGCCGCCGAACACTCGCGTCACGCAGGCCGCAAACAATGCGGTCCCTTAGCATCCTGTCGAGGGCGTTACCGAAATTACACCTGCTTGCAATCTTTCGTATTTCCACTATAAATTCATTTGCTGACTCTCCTGCAAGCTGATTTCTTGTGAAGAACTTGTACGATTCTGCGATTTCGTTGCATGCCGGAGCAAATCGCTCACCCAGGAACTTCACGGCGTCATCGTATTTCAGGTCCTGTATCTTCGCCGGCGCGCAGCGTGCAGCAAATAAATCCACTGTCTTTGTGCTCAATGACGTGACCAAAATTGCCCTGCGTTTCTTCTCGTCCGCGACGTCGTGAACCTCGAAGTATGCTTCCAAGCGTAGCTGGTAAGCCTCCCAGTTGTCCGCCTCCTCATCAAAAACTGGTGGGCTCGCCTGCGCAGCCATGGTCGCAGCGCGACCAATGGTTCGACCGCCTCGTCGCCACTGAAGCGTACAGACACGAGCGTACAACAGTGAACAACGTTTATTGGGAGAGAGGCTTTTTATAGCCTCTGGAGGTATGCGCATACAACGTGCGCAGTGGCAATGGCATGTGCCAATGACGATGCATCAATAGGACTCTGTGTTTTGTTCTTTCTTGCAGTGCATGAGCTTGTTCGCGTTGATTGGCCTTGTGTAACTTTGCAACGCATCTGTGTTTGGGTTTATAAAAGCCGTGTTTGTGTACGTTTGTGTAATTGCCTATTAGATGCGAAGCAGCCCGTGTAACGCTGTCCGTCCGTGTCTCCGTGCCGCCACCCCTCGATTTTGATTGATTGATTGATTGATTGATTGTGGTTCGGTTAGGAAAGGACGCTAATTTCTGCAGCCCATGTAGGGAGCACGGCTAAGCGTCCGTAGGGGTGGGGGGAAAGGGACTGAGAGATAGAAAGGGAAGAAACGCCGTAGTGGAGGGCTCCGGAAATTTAGACCACCTCGGCACGTGCACTGACAACGCACTGTACACGGGCCTCTGGCATTTTCGCCTCCATCAAAAATGCGACCGCCGCAGCCGGGATCGAGCCGAGTACCGCTCCCCTCGCCGCAGGTGTTGGAGCGGTGCCAAGTAGGTCACGCCCCCCTCGCAGTGCGCGGTGACGTCACTCTCCCTCGCCTGCCGCGCGCTCGCCACGTGTCACCTCCCTCTCGCTTCACCCTCTCCACCGCTCGCTATGCTCGAGCTATAGTGAACTAGAAGACTTCTGGTGGCGCGAGCAGCGAGGCGTGAGCGAGCCGTTTTCATACTGACGCCACGAGATGGCGCCACTGCAACTCTTCATAGGCCGAGACTTCGCGGCATTTTTTTAGAATTTTGCTTGTTATTTCGCGTTTTTCAGCTGATTTATTTATCCTATTCGAAGATTACATCCTTCTCACTGGTGAAAGCCCCGAAGTTTTGATGGCTAGCGTTGTTAAGCATTTAAAGGCGTGTACGAAGGCCACGTCACTATTAAGTCGCGAAGAATACCGCATTCCGATTTTCGTGTTGTCAGTTAAACTTTGACTTCGAAAGTAGTTTTTTGGTTATAAATGCCACCACACAACGACGTACCGTTTTGATGATGTTCAAAGCTAACTGTTCGCATGACCATAGGCGTGCGCACGAGTCCCCCCTGATGACCTAATGGGCGCAAAGTTTGCCGCTTACTTTTACTCAGTCGGACCTTTTCCATCATTGTTTAAACAACAGGGTTATGGCCACGAAGATTTTTGACGATTATGGCGGTTTGATTTAGGCGTATTTATGAAAAATGACACCACAGCCATGTTCACATGAAAACACACTTCAAGAATTTATTGACAACTTACTTCACTACAAAAATAATGACAGAAAAGATCTTCACACTCATGATCAACAGCTTTCATACAGACACTCATTTAGCACCTGCTCAACTTCAAATGCTTCGATGCCTGCCGCCTTTTGTCGTTAGCTCGATTGATACTTTTCATAAAGAAATGCAGGCGTGTGGTTAAATAAAATGCAGTTACGTCAGCCGCTATGGCTTCACCGTGTTCTGGGCATCCAAGCGTAGTTTCCTGCTTTTTCTTTACAAGGTCTAACACATCAAGCACGCTTTCAGAGTGCAACTCTAAAAGGCTAAAGCACGTTGTGAATGACTCCTCGAGGTCGGCCACAAATTTGCACAGCTTGCCTGCAGGATAAAGTAGACCGCCATTGTCCTTCAAACGGACAAGCTCAGCCATCTTCAAGTCATCAGCTGCCTCCTTGGTGAGTAAAAGAAGGTTAATGCACTCTTCACAACCAGTTTTAAGAATGCACTTCCTTGCGACATAACCGGCAATGTAAAAGATAAGTCTGTGATCGCTCGATGCCACAACAACAGGAGAATGATATGGCGCAGCCTTAGAGAGTAAGGGCATCAGCGGCATCTAGGTTTCCATCATCGAGAAACCTGTCAATCAACTCCTGCCTCCCAGTGCAAGTGTTCTGATCACCAGCATCTGCATTCAGGAGTGAACTGAGAACAGCAGGCTCACAGTTCCCCCTTGAAACAGAATGCGCAAGATTGCTGAAGCTGAGACAGTTCACTGTAGCAATGAACTGCTGAGGTGTCGGGTGGGTATTGCACCCTGACGACTGTCTAACGATGCCAGAGATGTTCGACAGGGTCCTGGCTCAATCTGCTTGTGATCAAATACTTGAAACCGACATTTTCAGTCAAATACTTCAACAGCGACAAGATACTGGATAGGGTTACTCGCAGTCCAATTGCTGTGGACTGACTGAGAAAACCCCTTTGCCCATTTGTGTGGCGTTCCCACTCTGACAAAAAGGTTAGAAAAGAGTTAAGCTTCTCAGCTGATCGAGAGTTGGGACGGAGTGCTTGAGCTGGAATGCGCGATGTCATGACTTCTATAACACCACGTATGGTCCTGCAAAAGAATGTTTCAGTGAGCTGTATGTGCAGCTAAGAAGCTGCAAAGAGTTATAGTAGCACAAAATTAGGTAAATATAAAATTATGCAATGCTTACTCAAAAAAGTCAATTGTTGCTGCTGTGCTACCACACAGATCTTCCAGCCTGGCTTTGTGCAGCTGAAGCCCATGTGTTACTTTTTCACTGAAGAGCTGGACTGCCAAGCCAACTCGCATTTTCTCGAAGTTGTTGGGGTTTGTATGGCTGGACGTGATGCCATGCGTAGCCTGCAGGTTAACTTTGCTGCCATCCAGTTCAAAGCCTTGCGAATAGCTCGCATAGTCACCTGCATATAACCAAAACAGTGACAATCCACTGAAAGTTAGAGTGACTGGAAGAAAAATTATGGTAGGTTAAATAGCACGTTATTTTCATTGATTAAGGTACTTACTTGACCCTTCGGTGTTTGAAAATCCAAGCATACCAGCCGATTTCGAAGGCACTTGAGGAACCAGAATCAGAATCAGAAATTTTATTTCCATAAAATCAAGATATTGCAACTGAATATACAGAAGGAGGTCCCGGAGTCGGAGACTGAATTGGGATGAGGGAAATCTGATATGAAGTAGAGCTGACGGTGCTGGATGTGGTGCACTGCACTTGATGTCATTCAAAGAGGCTTTGACACCCATTAGCGTCCACATGCGTCTGTTCCAACTTGCACTGTCTGATGTGATGAAGTCCACCTTCAGGCCTGCTTTTTCTGCTAAAATTATGGCTTCAAGCATGATCTTGGTCAAGGTACCTCCGTTGACATTTCCTCTTGTTGCAAACGCTGCCAGAATTTGCGTCCATTTCCCAACGAACGGTACGAAAATCAAAACCATTCCATGGTCATACGGTGTGTGTTTATCCTTAGGAGATGTAAAGTTACCTAGATCCACAAAACCATCTATGTGGCCGGCAGTTCTTACAGAAAGATGCTCAGAAAGGTGCATTTCATCTACAATAATTCCACCGTGACATGCGTATTCCTCCATTGTGGCTGTCTTTTCACTCACCACATTGAAAACCTTTGGGGAGAAGCCAAACCCTGTTCTCTACGACTTCAAATATTTGCGCAATGTCGTTTTACTTGGCAGTGACAGAATATTTTCTTTCCTCAGGTGCTCATAAAGCTTGGCGCTCTTCATTTTCATTATAAGACATTCCAAAACCCATTCATTCGAATATCTCATGCCCTTTGCGCTTTTTCGTGATGCCGATTTAAACATGTGAAGTGTTGCTTCACGCTGTTTAGCGTGAATTCCTCCTCAGTGATGACTTTGTTTTTAGCTGACATTGCTTTCAGTTGATTTTTCAGTGCAGTGGCGCTATTCTTCAAACGCTTGGTTTTTTTGCCTCTGAAGCTTCAGGCGCTGGGCAAGGGCTCCTTTCGTAGGCACATGAGCTTTTTGGCACGACTTTCGGGTCAACAATAGCTTTCGATGCGACTTGCACTCTGGGAAAATAAGTCCTGCACACGAAAGAAACACAATTGCTTAAATACCCGAACAATAAATACATGCGGCGCTTGTAGATCAAAGCACTTGAACGCACTTACCATCGGACAAGACTTTCCCGGAGCACTTGGCGCTGAAGACGTACAGCCCGTTGGTGTATGTCGCTGCTTGCTGCTTCACCATCAAAACCGGCAACATTTGCCTGAATTCGTTGTCCGACATTGCTCCCTTGCATACACACATTGCCATTGCGTCATCCAGTACAGCTGCAGCGTCGCCAACGGAGGCGATTGTTTTTTCTGAGCACAGAACACCTTGACAATAGATGGCAGCACAAACTTCGTCCCCTGACGGTTTTTTTGAAAATGACAGCTCGCTCATGACAAATAACAAGCCTTCCTTGCTTCTTCGATGAAGACGTCGCGAAAATCAAGCCGACACTATCATCTTCAATGCGGCACCACCTCGGCGATGGTACTAGTGAACGCAGGGTCTCAAACTTGAAAGGCGAGGATTCTGCAGACTCAGGTTCTTCAAGCACCTCATGTTCGTTGTTAGTACAGTCAGCGCTTCTGACGTCCTGGCGCGGCTTCTTTCTTCGAAGTGGAACCGAACATGCAGGTCTCTTCCTTTCCGTTCTCTGTTTCGGGGTTTTAACGGAGAGGTAGGCTGGGCACTGCGGCAACAGCGTAGGTATGGCATTGGAAGCTAAAGACGGCTTGCCTCTCGGAATGCGCACTTCCACGCCATCGACCACATGAACGTAATCGCGCAATATGCAATGCGCTTCGAATTGATGCTCACACACAGCTGATGATTCCGTCAGGCTCTTGTCCGCTCTTCTTAGGTTTCTCTCCAATTTACTTCGAAGTGAGTCGTCTCTTGGTGCGGCGAACAGCGATGCTTTCGGCGCGCCCGGATAGCCAGTGCGGCAGCCCGGTGCAAAACAGTGGGAATCTGTTCTTCTTTTCGCCATGTCATCGCAAAATTCCCCGTCGCTGGTACAGTATAGATCCCTCTCACTGCATTGACTACATAACGCCAAGATACGCAAGGTAACGTCAAGTTATCCGAGTAACATCGCGCGCACAAAACGAGCAAAACCACAACCCTCACAGCCATGTGCCACCAACTGCTGCCAACGAGCGTGCCGGAGGCTAGGAAAAGGCGCAGTGGCGCCCTCGCCGGCCGTCAGTGTCATCTCGCTTCACCCGAGCCGGCCGCAGCCGCCGCCGGTCGCACCACTAGAAAGTCTTCTAGTTCACTGTAGCTCGAGCGCACATCGAGTGAACACTCTTTCGGCTCGTTTATCTGCGATGGAGAGGACGCCGGAAGACGATGCTCCATCGCCCGCCGAAACATGCGCCGAAGCGATTTGGCCTAACCCGGCCGTCGCTGGCGTTGCGAGGGTTAGCGAAGCAGATCGCGTTCGCGAATGGCGACGTCGCGCCTGCAAAACTGACGAGGCGCGAGCCAGGGAAGCCGAACGCAAGCGTCGGCAGTGGAAGACCAACGACACCAACGAGGTGCGAGTCAAGAACGCCGATCGCGTTCGAGAATAGAGACGGCGCACGGGTAAAACGCGAACGAGACGCGATCCAAGGAAGCCGAGCGCAAGCGTCTGCAACGCGTCCCGCCTCCCGTGTCCTTGTGTTTCAAACAAACGTTTACTCGAGTAAAACCGTTCTTCCAGCACCCGCGTCGACGCCCGTTTCAACCGGGTCAACGCCGTGCGCACCGCTTCTGCTTCGCATCCACGGAGGAAGTATTCGCATCCCATCAGGGTTCCCTTCGGGGAAACCGGCATGTTGGGCCAGTTGGTTGGGATTCATTTTTGCTCAAATGGTTACAGCGCAACATACGACGAGGACAATAGAAGGAAACGAACAACCAGCGCCGTGTTGTTCGTTTCCTTCTATTGTCTTCCCTTCGGGGAGATGGCCCATAGTTTTTTTTTTATGAGAATATATTTGTTTTGTTTGATCACCCTTGGCTCTGACTCGGTCTTTAAACCACTGCTGGCGTTTTGCTAGTGCGCTCAAGGGGACCAAAAATCTTATTGTCCAAGCTTTCGTGGGATCTTTTTCGGGGAACCAAGACTTTGGTTCTTGGAATTATTTCCGGCAATTGCGTCCCGTACATCTGGCGTCCGCGACTAGGACTTCTTTGGCGCTTGAGTATCTTCAAAGCACGGAGGACGAGCCTTGTCATCTTGCCTGCAGACAAAGGGAATGCCACCGTCGTCCTTGACCGGCAAGACTACGACCGCAAAGTGCAAGACTACCTTGAGAGTGACACTTACGTCAAATTAAAGACGGACCCCACAGCACAGGTACAAAGAGACCTCAACAAGCTGCTAGGAGACGTGTTTGGGAAACACCCAGATGCCACAGCTCTACACCTGCGTTTGATGTGCAGAAACGGTAGTGCTCCTGGCTTCTACGGGCTCCCCAAGATCCATAAGCCCGGTGTTCCCTTGAGGCCAATTGTGGATTTCACATCTCCACTTCGCGCCCTGTCAAGTTTTCTACACAAGACTTTGGCTCCTCTCCTGGGAAACACGCCGACCTACGTAGAGAACAGCAGCCATTTTGTTGAACTCCTGTACCCTGTGCCTGTTTGCGAAGATGAATGCCTCGTGTCCTTTGACGTGGTCTCCCTGTTCACAAGCGTTCCCGTTCAGCTGGCGACGACCACAGCGCGGGAGGCACTAGAGCGTGACAAGAGCCTTGGGGTTCTTGTCACGCTTGGGGTTCATGTCAAGAACATTTGTTTCCTTGGTTAACCAATTAGACTGGGCTGATGTCACACAAAATGAATCTCCTGAGCAAGCATACGACTTATTTTCTCATCTAATTACAGACTGCATAACACAGAGCACATCGTGTGTCCCGATTTTTCGGTTGTTTAAAGAGCGAAGAAACCCATGGATCACTACTGGATTATTGCGCTCAATTTCAAAAAAAGATAGAATGCATAAGAAGCTAAAATGCCAACCATTTAACACGACGCTACAAATTCGATATAAGAAATATTCGAATACGCTTGGCGCAGTTTTGAAACGCGCAAAACGTGACTATTTTCAAAAGCGCATATTGCTTAACGGAACTGATACTAAACGAAACTGGCAGCTAATTAAAGAGTTCTTGAACAAAACCGATTCCCATGCACGTAACTAAAATAAGTACTGCATCCAGGACATGTACTGCACCAATTGACATTGCCAACGCTTTTAACGACCATTTCGCCAACACCGGAGATAATCAAGACACACCATCACTCTCCCACTTATCGCGCTGTCCGCAATCCTTTTACTTATACCCTACTTCTAGTGCTGAAGTTCGCTCTGTCATATCATCGTTAAAAACAACCGGGGCTGGTTTAGATTCCATCCACCCTTCACGAGTTAAGCTGATAAACGATAAAATTTCACCTGTTCTTGCCAACATCATCAACAAAATGTTCAAAAATGGCATATTTCCAACTTCTCTTTAGAATAGTAAGATAACTCCCGTTTTCAAGAAAGGTAATCGTGAATGTATCAACAATTACCGTCCGATTTGCATGCTTCCATTTTTTGGTAAGGTAACCGAAAAGATTTTGTACAAACGCCTAATGTCATATTTAAAAAGTTCGATTTACTTTCTCCTCATCAGTTTGGCTTCCGTCCAGGTTTCTCAACAGAACTGGCGCTCATTAGTTTTACAGACAAAATCAAACTGGCTATTGATGACGGTTCACTATTTGATGCAGTTTTTGTTGACCTTACTAAAGCTTGCGACACCATTAATCACGCCATTCTTTTTCATAAACTCGCATCTTACGGCATTACAGGTCCAGCTCTCAGCCTTATAAAGAGTTATTTAAAAAACAGGTCGCAGGTTGTTCAAATCGACGGTAACGTTTCCAGTCCAAAGACTACTAACCAAGGAGTGCCTCAAGGATCTATTTTAGGCCCTCTGCTTTTTCTATTATTCATCAATGATTTGCCCCTAGTGCTTCGCCATTCTGACTGCTTGTTACATGCGGACGATACAACCATATATTCATCTCATAAAAGCATCCCCGTACTGCTAGAAAGGCAAACCGTTGACCTAAAATATGTCAGTGATTGGTGCTCTAATAACTTCCTGCACATTAACCCAAGCAAAACTACATTTGTGATATTTCATTCTCCGCTATTAAAAGTGACACCGGCGGTGCTCATGATAGGGGACAGTGAAATACCGGCTACAAATAGCGCCAGGTTTCTAGGTGAGACATTAGATGAGCACCTCAAATATAATCTTCACGTTCATTCACTAATGCATAAAGTTTCTTTTGGCATACATGTAATCATTAAATCACGTAATTATTCTCAAAATCACATTATTCGTTCGCTATATCACTCCTACATTCATAGCAATCTGTCTTATTGCGTATCGTCCTGGGCTAACACTTACTACTGTCACCTAGATTCCCTTCAACGCCTTCAAAACCAAGCTGTACGATTAATGACCTTCAGTAATGTTTTTACATCTTCTAAACCGTTGTATCTGTACACATTTTCCAAAGCCTACTTAAGAAACACTCTCTTGACAAATTATGTAAAAAATTACACTATTTACTAATCTATTTCCCAGTATAATTTTTTTCTCTTTCCTTGTTTTGAATATTTTGCGTTATTGTTTCTACATGACTACATGTTTCGTAGTCAAAACTTGCATATTGCTTTGTATTCATGTTTTGTGTAATACCTTTACATTCAATATTATCGTATTACTTTTGCGTTAAATCTTTTTGTATTTTCACTTTATTCTTATGAATTAATGACGCCTGCATCATGAAGGTTTTTCACTAGAAGTTTCTTGTCAGTTTCTACAAACTATTGTATAATCATAGATTTACGTACCATGCCTGTTCTTTATCTGTTTGTCGCTTTCAGTTTTCATTCATTTTTGCTTTCATTCTATTTAATCTTGCGTTCTGCCTAGCTTTTCTGGAAGTTTTATAAATGTATTATTCTTTTCTCATGCTGCACTTGTCCTTAACGTACATATGTTTTAGTATTAGGAGGTCCCCCCGTCAGTTCTCGTAACTATAGGACCTCCAAATGTAATACATATCACTAACAATGTCACTCTGTATTGCAGGAAATAAATAAATTGAATTCTTCCAAATTGAATTCTTGCAATTTGACGTAGCGAAACCACGTCAGGCCGAATGGCCTTTAGCATTGCTTCGTTTTTCTGTGTGTCTTTCAGAAATAAAATCTGTTCATTCATTCATTCATTCATTCAACTTTGAGCAGCGCCTCAGGTTTTCTTCACGTCACCCAAGTGCACTGCCTCCAAGATCGGCCCACATTTCTGTATTCGCGATTCACAAATGACGGCCGGCACAAAGAGCTCCGCTTTTAAGACAAAGGAACACAGCTTATCGCAGGTTGCGATTAAAATGTAGATATATAGCGGAGTGGCCAGGGCTAGGTCCCCCAGGTGTGCGATAATTGCGTCACTAGCGCCATTTTGTGCCCTGGTGTTTGTTAGGCCAAACTGAGAAACCAAAGAACAAGAAATTGCTGATAATCAAAAGAAGAGGCGTGCAGGACACGGACACAAGAAGAGCAGTGAACACCACGAACGAAATGGAATGTTATGGAATGTTATGGAATGTTACCAACTCGCTCAACTTTCTGTCCTTTTGAAATTGCTGATACTTCTATGGTAATGCTTTTATTGATAAGAGAGGAGGAAACGACGAGCGCGCGACTGCCTTGTGAGCCGCAAGCGGGAAAGAGCACCGCTTGCCTTTTTTTAGGTTGTGTTGCTGCTCCATATCTCCACAGCTTTCGGTTGCTAATTTTCTCAAACTTGCAGCACGCCCACGAAACATTTGTTTGGAAATATTTCTCAGTTCAATGCGCGAGCCAGCAAGCCTTGAAGCGTGACAATTTTGTTTGAGCCAGAAAATGTAGTCGGAAAATGGTGCTTTATTCACTGATTTTATTAGCAACGTATTGCAAACGATAAAGCTCAGTACATGCCACAATAGCACGCAGCTGTGTATCTTGTACACTAAATACAAATGTTCGCATTCTGTATCGGTTACACAAACATAAAGAACTCTTCACGCAATTCATTGTATACAGAATATCGCTGCAGGGGTCACCACGTTCATGGGCTGTACACAATACAATTCTCCAGAAACGACGGTTCATACTAACACGTTAGTAGTGCATGCAGTGCAGATGACCAGCACGTTGAGCGTAACACTACCAGCTCCTTTTTTTTCTATGAAACTTGCTAGTCAAAGCAACCTTCCATAGCAAGCTAATTTCTTACATAACTCAGCTTGTGCTATGTACCGTTAGGTATTGAGCAAATTATATTTACAATTTTAACATTTGGCTTTATTTCTCGACACGTCGCTTAAACCCTCGTTCAAAGCTGTAGCATTGCTAACAGGGCATCATTACAGAATTCTACAGCGGTATATTGCAGTTATTCCTCTGTTTGCAATGCACATATTTTCTATCACAGTTTAGGCATGGGTATAACAATCCTACAACATCAACCAACAAACGTCAGCCCTGCAGACAGAGCTTTCCATCGAGAAAAAGTAAATGCGGTATAGGCAACTGTTGATGGTTAATGATCATTGGACACAGAGTTCCACAAAAGTATTGCGGAACGCGTACCTTCGGGACGTGGAGAAATGTTCGGAAAAGTAACTCGTACGATTGCATTTAATGAATCAGCCTGGGCAGATAGCTCAGAACAAGGCTACTCTGACCGGTTTTCAAGACATTCCTCTGATATGCCTGAATCATATAAAGTATTTATTTTATAGAGCTCATAAGCTCAGCTTCGTGCGTCATGCTGTAAGCATATGACAAATCTGAGCTGTACTATAAGTTTTGTAATTGGACGGAGCTAATTTGCCATGTGGCCTTCGAAGACGCCTTAACAAACCAGTGAAAGCCCTCCAACTTCACTGGCACACTTGCTTGTGGCACAGCTTGCTTTCTCGATGTATTAAAATATTTCTGGCTTTTCTAGAAAGAGCTTCTTCCTCCTCATTTGACATTAACATGAAAGTATTCGTGGCAAGAATGCCGAGTAGTATTATTACTTGTGCAAATTCACCGCATCAAGTACAAGATCTCAAAATTCATGTATCGCAGCAGTGAATTGTAGCGCACCAACTGTGAGCTAGGAATGTCTGCGTTAAGAAACTACCTTGCACGCTGTCTGCACAGACATCGAAATGCGCTAAAGTGTCTTGTTTTGGTAGGGTTCGCGTAGGAACTTTCGGCGAAGTGGTCCGAGCCCAGGCCTTTGTATGTGCAGTCGTGAGCCCGCTTAGCGTAAACACGCGAGCGCGTGCCGCGCCGTGCTATCACCGACGCCAACCGATGCGAACGCGAAGTTCTGCAGTATTTTTGTGGTGGGGCTATTTTACCATCAAGCGCATCGCGTCATCGTCGTCTGCTATGTTTTGCCTCGGCTGCTACCGTCGGGTTTGCCGCGATCTGCCAGTCAGGATGAATGAAACAAGGGCTGCCTAGGTCTGTGAGCCCCAGTACCGGCCTTCGATTTACTCTTAGCTCAGAGTTTGCGTGTCTGCAATACCAAATAAACGCCCGTTGAGTTACGTTTTAAAACTACATTACTACGTTACTGCGTCTCTTGCCTGCTTCTGAAGCTACTACCGTTCTTTCTTTTTCACTTTGTCCTCATTTCGGAGCGTGCGGCAGCCGGCGCGCAACATAGCAGACGACGAAGGCGCTTTCCGATGACGCGATGCGCGCGGTAGTAAAATAGCCACGCCGCAAAAATACTGCGCATGTGCAGAACTTCGCGTTCGCATCGGTAGGCGTCGCGGATAGCACCTTGCGGCACACGCTCCCGTGTTTACGCTAAGCGTGCTCACGACTGTACTACATTTGCTCCCGCGCGAGTCCCCCGAGGTCTGCCCTTTTGGCCTAATTCCGCCATACTTCACACCTAGAAAATGAAATAGATACCACTATGGACGTCAATAAACAACACGTAAAAGCGACACTGCTATAGAGAGTGCGAAAAATGGAGAAAAGACTGTGTCACAGGTTCCAAAGCGAAGCGCAGCTCGGCCTTAGCGCAAAATAACACGGAATGTAAGCCGTCACTGCTACGTAAATGATTTTGGGGGCTTCTTTCAAACATTCAAGTGTGGTAATGTAACTCCAAGGAACTGGTAGGGGAATGCCCTAAAGCCGAACCAATTCGTCGAACAAGCGCATTCGGTGGACATACTTTGGGTTCTTCTCGAAGAAAAAAAGATAAAGAGTCACGGCCAGAAGAACCGATACCGAAGCGAAATTTCCGCCTGCGGTCAGCTGGCATCACTAGGCTCACGCGAAACTGCCCAAAAGTGGCTTTATATGCTTACAACATTACTGAAAAATTCCCAGTGCCAAACAAAAAATCACTGTAAAGCAACAAGAGAAATTTTTCGGTTTGGTGTAGCTGTTTTGACAAGAATAGCACTTGCTTCTTCGTACCGAACAAAAAGTGCGCTTACCTCTCGTCCGCTGGGAAGCGGAAAATTTTCGCTGTGCTGTTTCTTCCCGAGTTGTCGCACCGAAAAGCAGCGCAGCACATCTTGTGTCCTTTTCCTAGTTTCGCCAACGTTTTGAGACGCGTTCGCACTCACAAACACCGAAATGTTCACCTTCTAGGGTTTCTGAAAAATTTCACACGTGCACAGCGAAAACAGCAGAAGCAGACGGACGGAATGGCACCAGAAGAGATAAGAGCGAAAGCGCCGCCCATCGGCGCAACGAATGCAGCGTCTGGATAAATATATAGGGTGTTAAAAAAAGAAAATAATCAAGGACACATTTTATTTCTACACATAATTGCATGACTCTATTCATGTGCAGGTTGCAAAGATAAGGCCACACATGCTCAACTTTCGCTTCCTACCGAAACAATGGCGGGCGCTTTATGTCCAATACCGAAACTAGTCGGAGTTTCCGGCCCCTGGAGTCGCAGTGACGCGACGGCGGCCCACGTAGCCATGCCGTCGTCGCTGCGTTTATTGTAGACAAAGGAACAGTGCGGCTCACATCAGAGCGAACACTATAGTCGGATACAACTCAAGTCTGCAGCGAAGCCGCTCCCACGACATTATTACTGCCAGCCAATGTGCCTCCGCGAAGCATCAAATAGTTCCTCATTTGAACTTTCCATGTCACCGAAATAAAGCGAGGCTGGAAAGAACAATGTATATATACATAAATGCTGACGTTTTCGTTCGTTTATTAGAATGGAACGTGCAAAGGATAATTCTTTAGCGCGCTCAAATCAACGACCTTCAATGCAAAAACCCGGCGCGCTACAAAATTAACTGTTGCGAAATAAAGAAGACGAAGGGGCGGCTAGCGCGAGCAGGTGTCACGGGCGGGCTCGCGTATAGTTCCGCCATATTCTTTCGAACAGGCCAGACGGTCGGGTCCGGTTCTCCTTCGTATTTTCGTTACAGTAACCACCCGAGGTTTGTAGTGAAGTTCAGTGAACTTTCAAGCGTACAGTGCGCTCGCAAGTGAAATGAACTGTGCCACGGCCTTTTGCGGATGCAAACGCTCAGACCTGACGCATTTTTGTACATGGTTTTCGAGCACATCATGGCTTATACATATAAAGTACTACACAACAACAGACGCTCCGCAGGTACCGGACACATAAACACAGCGCCATTTTGAAAAGGTCGCATGAGGACGATTTTGTTTGCTTCAGCGATTGGCTGGCGGAGTAACACCGACGCGCGCGGTCCGTCGGCCCTTGTTGCCAACTGCTGCTTTTTTTAAGTTGTATCCTACTATAGCGCGTTCCACTCGTGTCCCACGGCTCGCGCCTCGAGCCCACGCGGCACTCGTCGTCTTTTGCAGGGTAAGCTGTTATGAGATCATAACAACGGCGCCGTAGTTGTCCGCCGCCGCCCGTGTCCGCCCGTGTCCGTAACCAATATCGCTCCTCGTGAAGAACAGGAAAACTGCTGCCATCTATTGGCGCTGATTTCCTCCGCATAGCCTTATAAATGTGTTTTTACGAAGCGCTGCCTCGCGAAGCAGTTTTGTCGTATCGTTCCATGCGTCACGCGACAGGCGACGTGCGCAGCCCCGACAGCAACCTGACATGGCTCTTCGATATACCTGATAGCGCCTCCTCGCAAGGTGCGGACCACTGCTGAAGAAGTGAATCGCGGAGTAACGCGCGCGGCTGCAGCCGGGCAACGTCGGGCACAGCAGACCGCTGTGCAGAGAGAAGCCCAAACCGCAGAGTTATGGCGCAGGGGATACCGACCACCTGTACTTGCACTAGTTTGCCCAAGCGTTTACAATGGCCTCTAGGAAGGTCGCTCCTTGAGCTTACGCTGTCACTGTCCTGCGATTCCGCGCACGCCTGGCTCTTTTCTTAAGCTGGCGCTGTGCGACTGCTGCGCCACTACATAGGCTCCCCCCCCCCTAGCGCTCAGCGCGATCGAAAATTTATCTGGTGAATTAAAGGTCAGTCTATATACATGAGCGGTAGTTAATGCATTGTCCGTTAGGAACCTGAAGTCGTCAACGTCATAGACTTGTACAGTCAATGTAGCAGTTCAGACGGGCGGCACTGAGAGCCGCGTAGCGGACGAGCGTGGCAATGGAAGGACGCTGTGGATACCAGCAAGGAAACATGGCGAGAGATTCGGTGGACGCATAGCAAAGCACGTGGGCTAATATGGTACACGGACCGACGGCAGTGATGTGACCGGTAGTCGGCAGCAGCGCGCTGAACTGCACATGCGTCTGTAGAATGCAGCGGCATCGTGCTGTGATTGGGCAAAGCTAGCGACGCAAATGTCTCGTCCACGAGACAGGCTTGAGCACGGGCGAAAGCGCGACGCCAACTGAGGCGTTAGACCACGTCCAGAATGCCCGCGCGCCCACGCACGCCGAATGACAAGCCGGCACCGATGTGTCATGTCCTGGCGTGCGGGACGACAGTGCTTGATATCAGTCACCGGCGCCGTTGAAATCAAGCACGTTGTCAGCATGCTTACTGGATCACTCACATTGAGTGGAGATTGCCCGCGAGGATGGACGCTGCAACTGACAGGGTGTGCGTGACCCTGTATGAGAATCTGGAGGTGCACCTGTGGTCGTGCAACCGCCTCCGATAAGTGCAGACATTTCTGTCGGGGCGTCATGCTGGTCGTCTGCTTGCGTGGTTGTTGGGTAATATTCGGGCGGTTCCAGCCGTGGGACCTCAGACACGTGTTCTTCTGATGCTGGCCTGATGGTATCCTGTCTGTTTGTGGATGGTGTGTTGCGCGACCCACTCAGTTTGGTGCTAGCAGGCTCTGTGCAGGCTTGCGACTTCTGCCGGCTGGAGCATCTGAGGCCTGGAACGTCGACTCTGTCTAGCAGGACGTTGCAGTTGTCGAGAAAAGTTGAAAGTTTGATGCTGAATGTGTCGGTGTATGTGGCCGAGGTCGCTAAGGAGCGTCAAAATAGTTGAGTACGGCTTCTCCCATGTCCACATAAGGGGTTGCGCTGCACCAGCTGAATCATAGGCGGCGTTGGAGGTCAGGTGGTAGAGTGTGCTGCACCACCTCGAACTGGAACTCCTCAATCCAGGTGCTGTTGCATTCCAGAGCCGCCTCGAACTACGTAAACCATATTTCGACGCCAGCAAATCGAAACGGGGGTAGCGGTGGATCGAAGTGGGGCTCGAACATGGCTGAAGGCTCGGTGGCAGTGGTTCAGCGCCGGTTTCGGTTCCTTGGGTCTGGGTCATCAATGTGACGGAGTGGCAGTGCACCTGACGGCAGCTGACGTAGCCGTGACGTCGTCGCCCCGTTTATTGTGGACAAAGAAGCAGAGTGGCTGCAGCGTCCCCTCAGACCGAGCACTAGCGCGTTCCAATCTTGTCCCGCGGCTTCCGCCTCGAGCCCACGCAGCACCCTGTCGTCTTTTTCCCTAGGCTGGCTCGATGCAACTGCTGCGCCGCTACAGACATAACACATGACACGCAGGCACGTAGGCAAGGGGGGGGGGGCCAGGGGGGCCCAGGCCCCCCCCCCCCCCGAAATTCGTCAAGTAAACCATTAATGCAGTGGCATAGAGGCAAACGTACAAGTAGCGCCGTGCGCATTTAAACAAATGAAAAACAAACGATAGTCAAGGGACTCACTAAGAACAGCTACCCAAGAACCTTCATTCCGAAAGCACTTCAATTCCAAAAGCACGGCTACGCTTGCCGAGAGTTCAGCGTCCGGCTCCTGAATCAATGCCACTACAGGAACACCACACTCTCCCATATGTCCGAGGCGTTAGCCAAACCATCGCCCCTATTGTCATAAAAGAAGGCATCCGAGTGACTCGCAAGCCTACGAACACATGTTCTCTACATAGTATTTCCAAAGGCAGTTCACCGAAGGAGAGAGCCCAAGGCACTGTATACAAATATGTGATGCGAGCTACATCGGCGAAACGAAAAACCTGAAAGAAACATTTCGACAGCGCAGGAATGGCCTCTGAAATTTTGCAACAGATCGCAACCCGATAGCCGAACATTCCCAAGATAGCGACCACAGTATCAATCTTCCTGATACAACGGTCATACCAACTGAAACCAATTATCGGAAACAGTTACTGCTTTGTGATTGCGGAAAAAGACAGTAAACTTCGCAACGTAGGACATTTTAATATGTGTAAGACAAGCTTGTTGGAAACGAAATTACCAGAATGAACAAAATGTTGCCATACGGCTTCGAAACCAGAGAAATCGACGTTATCTGCCCGTACTTTGTACGACTTTTCTTCGTCGCATCAGTTATGTTTAAGAAGGTGGTTGGTTGGTTGTGTCGGGTTTTCTGGGCAAAAGCGACCATGGCTAATTGCGCCAAACAAAGATTCTCATCTACGGTCAGGGCGCTCGGTAGTTGGATTGCTTCAAGTAACAGTGCAAAGTATGACATGACATACAGAAAAGGATAGCGTTGACTCCACCAGTGGATTCCCTGCCGAAATGTCTTTCTTAACGAGAGGAGCGATGTCTTTGTTGCTGCAGAGCTAGCAAGCGGTATATTGCGAACGTCATTTATACAGTCGCGTAGTGGCCGCAAATCAGGGAGCATTCAGGTGCTTTGTTTAACTGATGGCTGCGCGGCGTGGGAACACACACGCGTACGGCTTTGCTTTGCCGCTGACGCAGAGTTTTTCCACGACCGGACGGCGGAAGCTAAATGAAAGCTTGGAAAAGGGGACTTTGGTATGGAAAGCGACGGCTTCGACGACCCATTGACCCGTTCAATTCCCCTGGCACCTCTTCGAGCCCCACCACCCTTTTTCCGCCGCCTGCGTCGTGGGGGCAGGCGCCCGCGTGGCGGAAGGAGTAAGCAAGGTAAACAAACAGGGTAACCAGGGTCGCTTGTATTTCTGCGGAAGGGTAATGTGAGCCACGTTCATTCCATAGATAGATTACCTGAATGCTTCCCTCAAACGGCGCTTTGCAAACCATCGGAAAACACTGCAAAGTTTGCCATTTGTGTTGCCAAAGCACGCCTGCATGGACAAATTTGAATCTGTTCAGCCGGCCTTCGATTTCTACCTCAGAGATATGACAACAGCGCATATCGTTACGCTAAAAGGTGAACGGGAAATCTGGAAAACTAAATGGAAAGCCATGCCAGAGGAGGAACTTCCGCGCTCTGCGACAGACGCTTTACATGAATGCGACAAAGCCCTCTTGACGAACGTCCACACACTCAAGATATTGGCGGCAATCCTATAGTGGGTACAGCTGCTGCAGAACGCAGCTTCTCGACACTGAAAAGAGTAAAAACGTATTTGAGGAACCGAACAGCTGAAGAGCGGCTTAATGGCCTGGCTCTTATGTCCATTCACCGGATGCAAGTCAGCGTCGACGAAGCTATCGCTGTGTTTATAGAGAAACCGCGACGCATGAAAATTGCAGCGTGAACCGATCTTTTCGGCCAAGCTACATGGTCGTTTCTTTTTCTTTTGCATTGACTTTTACTCTATTGTAAAACCATTCACAATGTCATTCTCTATTATTGCTTCCTAAAACGAATGTTAGCGTTCTACATCTTTTGTGTCATGAAAGCATCCGTGTTTTGGTTCTTCGTGGTTCAATGAAATTGTTTTCGCGAATATGTTTTTTCGTTTAATAAAGAATTGCTGTCATAAAGTGGCTCACGCTCGTCTCGCACGCCTGTAGTTGAGACAAAGTGTGAGAAATTGGGTAGAGAGAGCGTCCGACAAATATTTTTTTTATTTCCTTCACATCCCTAAGTGGGCGCCTGAATTTGCATTGGTTCTTTTTTTCTTTTTGTCGCACCCCTTCCGTCACTGACTCTGTATATGGCCCTTCATTCGTTCAGATTGCGTGGTTAGAAAGTATTCTTTCTCATGCACACTCACTAACTTTACTGCAGTGTCAAAAAGCTTGCTTCCCATATCGAATTAACTCGCCTCTTGGGCTGCATTCCACTCTGTTTTCTTTCTCGTCTAATAATTCAGCGCCTTCTATATTCCCGGGCAAGTTTTTTTAAGCATTGTCTAATAATGACCATGCTGTTATTGATGCTTTTGTTCCCCCCTACCCCTTATGTAATACCCTGAACAGGGCATTTAAGGGAAAATAAATGATGATGATGATGATTATGATGATGCTTTTGGGCCCACCGCGAAAAAAAATCCTGGCTACGTGCCTGCTGACACGCATGCAAATAATGAAGCATTATGGTGGTATCGGACTCTCTAGGTGCCAAGCAAGCACGCTACCACCATGGGCTGCTTCTCCCGCTTGGCACGTATAGTAAATATAGTATGTATTGCACCACGGTGGTTGAAGTAACGGGACGTAGCAGCAGAAGTGGACAAATGAAAAAGGCGTTAATTGCTCGGTGTTACTGGCTTTATAACTAAATAGAAACGGTCATAAGCATGATAATAAGCAAGAGCATGACACGTGGAAACGGTGCAGCTCTTATACATCAGCACGCGTACTTGATAACACTGCATCCCTCCCCCCTAAACTTGAGTAAACTGGTGCCTTCCGTTGGCGAGCCGAACGTTGTAGTGGCTGCTGGCCTTCGGCTTGAGAGTCGACTTCTTGTACGTCCGTATCTTGGCGCGCTTCTGCCTGTTTGGGACTACCCTGAGCTTCGTCGTTGACTTGACTCAGCTTGCTAGGTGACGACCCTGAGTCGAGCCGTGGCCGGAGTTGGTCTACGTGCCGCCGTTGCGGTCTCTCCGGTGTTTCCAGGGTTACCATGCGTGCTCCCGCCGTGGACACTACCGTCGCGGGCATCCATGTCTGACCAGACCGGTACTGGCGCGACCATACCCGCCGTCCTGGTTGAAACTGCGTTCGAGCTCTTGCTTGTTCGTGACCCGGTTCACCGGAACCAACGCCGGAGCCATCATTTTCCGTCACTTTTTTGTCCGAGAGCGAGGCCGCCAGCCTGGTTCGGGGACGAAAGCCCAACAGCAGTTCCTGCTCGAGATTTCCCTCCTTCCAAAGGTGTTCTATAACGGAATAAGAACTTGATCAGTCGTTCTTGCAACGTACCTGCCGTTTTCTTTTGGAGCCCTTCCTTTACTGTCCGCACGGCCCTTTCCGCCAATCCATCGGACTGCGGATAGTACGGGGCTGTCTTCACGTGTTTCACGTGGCTTTCCTGCAAGAAACTGGACACGGTGGCACTTGAAAACTGTGGTCCGTTATCCGATACTAAGCAGTATGGCAAACCAAAATATGCGAAAATACCTTGAAGCACTTGAATGGTGGCCTCCGCCGTGGCGGTCTTCAAAGGTATGGTCTCAATCCATTTGGTCTCGGCGTCAACCAACACGAAAACTTGGTAATCATTGATGGGGCCCGCAAAATCCATATGCAACCTGTACCACTGTTTGCCGCTCGTCGGCCAAGGAGACGGAACTTCCCTGGCAGGCGCAGGCCAGCATTGTATACAGTGAGGGCAACTTTTAACCAACACTTGATGGCCTTGTCTATTCCGGGACACCAAAAAAAGCGCGCGCTGTGCGCTTCATCGCGCTGATACCGGGGTGACTATCGTGCCGTTCTCTCTGCATGCTCCGTCGCGCCGCATCTGGCAACACTACTCGGTGGCCCCAGTAACTGGCCACGAAGTCGTCACGACGAGAAAAGTATGGCATCACGTGCTGCTGGGCTGCTGATAAGAGCCGTGGCCAGCCGTGCGTGATCCATACCTTGATCTGATAAAGCGTAGTGTCCGCGCGGCTCAGGTCTGCTAATTACTGAGCAGAAAGGCTCATGGAGACCCCGTGCGTACAGCACGTATTCCATCGGTTCTTGCCCTCCTCGATCCCCCAGGCGCGGCAATGGTAGGCGACTGAGAGCGTCTGCGTTAGCATTCAGGTGTCCTTGGCGGTATTTAAGCTCATAATGGTAAGCCGAGAGTAGCAATGCCCACCGTCGAATTCTCGCTACTGCTATCTGCGGAATCGGCCTTTCCGGGTGAAACAGTCCCGTCAGTGGCTTGTGGTCTGTCACCAGGGTAAAATGCTTTGCCA
Organism: Hyalomma asiaticum; assembly: GCA_013339685.2. Lineage (NCBI taxonomy): Eukaryota > Metazoa > Arthropoda > Arachnida > Ixodida > Ixodidae > Hyalomma > Hyalomma asiaticum. The sequence goes on along the minus strand of CM023486.1, from coordinate 276,489 downwards.
ACAAGCAATCTCGAAACTTGATAACGCCGAACACCAAGGCCAACGCTTCTTTCTCCAACTGCGAATAATTTCGCTCCGCATCTGTCGCGGCTCTCGAGCGGAAAGATATGGGATAGTCTTGGTTCCCAGTTTGGTGTGACGGCACCGCTCCGACGCCCACTGGTGACGCATCGCATTCAAGCTGAAACGGTTTTTAGGGGTCGTAGTATACGAGAAGTTCCGCTTCCACCATAGCACGCTTGGCTGCCTGAAAGGCTTTCTCTCGTTCGCTGTCCATTGTCATCGTGCTTCTTTAGCCAGCAGTTCATAGAGGGGATCCAACGTGGTGGCAAGGTTAGGCAAAAGCTTGGCGTAATATGTGATTAGTTCCAAAAATGATTTCAACTGACTGACCGTCTCTGGCGTTGGTGCAGCGGTGATAGCTTGCATATTGTCGGGCGGGGGGGGGGAGGACCGTTGCGTCGGTCTTGTGGCCAAATAACGATATTTGCTTCTCGCGGAACCTGAATTTGTAAAGGTTCAGTTTGAGTCCAGTAGCCCCTCGAAGACTTGCCGCAGAATGGAATCGTCGTTCTGCTTTTCGGCTAAGATGATGTCATCCAAGTACACCTTGACGCGAGGCAGGCCCTGCGGAATGGACTCGAGGCGTCGCTGGAACAAAGCTGGCGCAGATGCGATGCCGAAAGCAAGGCGGTTGTAGGCAAATAGCCCCGTGTGTGTGTTCAACACAGCCATTTTTCGTGCCTCGTCGTCGAGTAGCAGTTGATTATACGCGTACCGTAAATCCAAAGTGGTGAACACCTCCCCGCCGTACAGAGATGCGAAGATGTTCTCAATTTTCGGCAAAGGGTATTGCTCCAAATGTGTTGCCGGAATCACGGTTAATTTGAAGTCTCCGCACAGTCTGATATCCCCGTTCCGTTTTACTACGGGCACTACGGGCGTAGCCCACTCCGAAACTCTCACTGGTGAAAGTACTCCTTCCTGTACTTGGCGGTCGATTTCTGCCGACACCTTCTCCCGAAGCGCAAATGTCACTGATCGGGCCTTGCAGAAGCGTAGTACCGCAGCATCGGCGTCGCATTGAAGAAGGCCGAGACGCTCGCTCTTGCACGAGGCAGGTGCCGCTTCCACGGTCCTGCGCGCGCTAGCGTTCCATTCAGTCATTAAAATACTTTTGATCACAGCGGACGTGTCGGGCTTGCTCTCTGTACGGTAACGCCGAGACTTCGTCGATCTCCGAGGTCGCTCATCGCCACAGTTTGGTGACCTGGACGTGATTGTGGCCACACGTTTCCTGTGGCAGAAACAACGATGGAACAGACCGCCGTACGAGTTCTCGAGACCAAAACCGCCACGAGCAACGCGGTGAGCCCTCCTGCTCAGCCATAGCTGTCCGCCTTCCTCAGTACTGGGACCAGCATCCGTCGGCGTGGTTTCTTCAGGCGGAATCACAATTTCAACACTCTAAAAAGTGCAGCTGGTTTCGCAGGAGTGAAACTACCGAGCTACTCTTTAGGGCATCGTTGTACTCTAGCAAAACGTCGGATGGAGTGAAATGTCCATACCTCTTGCGGCATGAGAGAGTAAAATGCAATTTCACTCCTGCCACACCCATGTGATGCTCGCATTCGCAGCCGCAAACATGGCGGCTGGGTTGGGAGCGAACGATTGAAGAAGACAACAGCCGCTTTATGAAGTGTTTTTCGACAGAACTATAGCAGCGGCTTTCCGACGACTTCCACGTACAAGCTTTCGCGTACAAACGGGTGTAGTGTACGTCTAATGAACGGTGCCTTCCTCGACTACGAGCCTCAACCGACGGGAGTCATAGCGAGCTGCCTCTCCTGTGTTTTTCCCCGATCGAACGGCCGTACACGTGCTATGTGAAACCCGCCAGCCTACACGCCTCGTATTCTTCGCTTACGTGTGCGAAACGAAGAGCAATACACTTTCAGCGACACAGTAAGCTGATGTGATCGTCGACGGCTGGTCTCCGAAGACTCACTGGATATAACTCATACATGTAAAGAAAAAGGCTTCGCTACGACTTCGGCATCGAGCCGTATGACGGCCATGAGCGCGTCGACGGTGAAAATACCGTGACTGCGATCCGTCCCGTTCGCAAGTCTGGTAAGTGCAGCATAGTATCCTAAACACTTCTGATGGCAGAGACTGTAGTTCATCTGTGTGCATAATAACGAAGAACGAGGAGTGCATATTTTGTGATCGCCAGCGGTTGTTCGCCGTACAGACGTGCTCGACGGACTCGAAAGGGGACGCCGTCGGAATGAAGCGGGTGGTAGCGGAGCACCCGGGCGCCGCTTTTCTTCGCTGGCGTTGACGAAATTCAGCCGCTATTATGTTCATACTCGCTTCCTCAGGTGCATTTTACATCGCGAACCTGCACTGCGAACTCGCGTTTGCCCGTAAAACGGAATGCCAGCTCATGATAGGAATGTGTTAATCTAAAAGACATTTTATATGTTCCGCGCGTTTAGACTAACAGATCTGTGTGGCGAGCGGCTGCCTATGAGCCAACGCTAAATACACACCTGTTCTGCGCATACTATTTGTTTAAATACTCAGAACAGTACCTTACCTCAAAAGGACAGAAAGTTGGGCGAGTTGGTAACAGTGCATAATCAAAAGAAGAGGCGTGCACGACACGGACACAAGGAGAGCAGTGAACACCACGAACGCCGACTAACAACTGATGCACAGCACAGAGGCGAAAAAGAAAGAAGACACACAGCTTATCTGCGCATGCTCGGAATGGTAGCGCCATCTGTCAATCGGTTACACGTGCCGTTCTACGCGATAGACAACTGCTAAGACATCTATCTCCTCTCTGTTTAAGATAATCGACGGTTGACTCACGCATGCACTTCCACTAATACTGATATGCCAGGCCTCAACCAATCAACGCGTATCTTCGTTCTTATGCCTGTACAGGATCTCGGTTTTGTCTAACTCGGGCATGCAGCTACAGACCTGGCAGTGCAAGGATAGATTGGACGGCGTCCCACGTGATAGCGACCTTCTGTGTTCAATTAATCTTTGATTAATACAGCGCGCAGTTTGCCCTACATAAAAACGTCCGCAGCTAAAAGGAATCTTATAAACCACACCCATGCGACAGTCGGTGAAATTGTTCTTGGCTAGGTGCTTAACCGGACAGATATCCGTACGCTTCTACCTTCCATCTGCTCATTTCTTCTATGCACTGCAGCACAAACCCTTCCTAACTTATTGGGAGCCGTAAACACAACATTAACCCCATATTTACTTTCCACTTTCTTAAGCCTGTGCGAAACTGCGTGGATATACCGAATACTCACGACCTTTTTCTTGCTAATGTTACTCTCTGCTACAGCTTTTGTTCCGGTCGAAATCGACTTCTTAAGACGCTCAGCTACTGTGGCTATGGCTAGTCTAGGGTAACCTGCATCAAAGAGGCGCTCGACCTGCGCATTAAAGCTAATGGTCAAACGGTGCACGCACGACTTCGATAGGGCTGACTTTAAACAGGACAACGCTATTCCGTTTTTTACTACTTTCGAATGCTTGGAGTCAAAGTTTAACAACGGCTTAGATGCTCTAGGGAAATACTGCCAACACACGTGATTCTGCTCAAATGACAACGAGATATCTAAAAATTACGTTTCTCTCCGGTAGTTCTTTCGTGAACCTTAGACCATCTCCATTAAGTTTAAACTGATCGCTTACATAGGTGATGACGGATTCAAAATCTTCCTTACTACAAAGTACCAAGTAATCGTCCGCATACCGAAATACCCTAATGATGCGGTCCCCTAAGGCCTCTTTTAAACGGCAGTCAAACTTGCTCAAGTATAGATCACTTAGAATAGGGGCTACCTTTGAACCTATACAAATCCCTGATTTCTGCACAAACACGCCTTCCCTGTATCCAACTAATGTTGACGTTAAGTACATGGAAAGAATTTCTAGAAAGGTACCTGTGGAAACTCCGCATCTATCTATGAAACCGGACTCCTGCCCTTGTTCTTGAATACATTCTTTCTTTTGATTAAGTACCTTACCACTGGCGCTACACAGCAGGTCAATTATACGGGTTATATATACGGGACTTCAGTGTAAGACGGTGTATCGCGAGTCTGTTGTGGCGATGTTTTGAAAGATATGAAAAAGCTTTAGAGATGGTCACACCAGTGCGTAAATAGTGTATGCCTGTGCGCTTTTGATTGCTTCTGTGCTTTGTTCAACAAGGCAATAAAGAAAAAAAAAGCGAGTGTGTTGTGGGCTTTGTGCTTTGCTGTGGTTGTGTTATTGGCGTGTATGTGCGTTCGTGTCATGTCAGCCTGCATATTCTATGTTCAGTGTGATGTAATTAAATGCCTGCTAATTGTAGCATGGTCGAAAAACACATTGGTTGTTTTTTTTTATTTGTCTCTGCTACTCCCTCTGGGAGTACTAGCACCCCGTTTGGTGGGGTAGTAGAACTCTCTCCAAAAGAGTGTTCGAATCCCTTTCGGAGGCGTCCTACTACTCTATGTGGCGAGAGTACCTCTACCCTGCAATGGGGTTGATCTACTCTGAAACAAGGAGTTAAATTTGGGACACGAAAGTACTCCCCCAAAGTGAGTGCCCAGCACTCACTCTGTTTTTAGAGTGAAGTTGCTGGTATCCGCTCCCAAGCTACGAAGTTCCACTGCGCTGTTGCGGCACTCTCGCCCACCGCCATTGAAGAAGTAGCGGATCTGTTGAGCACTCCGCTGTCTGCGAACGCCTATGACGATCTCAAGACGACCCTGCTGCAGCGCACGGCAGTTTCAGAGCATTCTCGTATCCAGCAGCTCCTGTGCGCTGAAGAACTCGGCGACCGAAGCCCCAGTCAACTTCTTCACCAAATGAAGCAGCTGCTCGGAGACAACGCGAGATGCGTCGACGACGCGCTGTTATGCGAGTTGTTTTTACAACGACTACCGGCTAACGTGCAGATGGTTCTGGCGACAGTTTCTGCCATGGACCTCACCGGACTTGCCGCGTTGGCCGTCAAGGTGATGGAAGTAGCCAACCCAACCATCGCAGCCACGACAGCGTCTACTGGTGAGAGTGTAACCACGCTGCGAACTCTGCCGTCTTCTTCGACAGTACAATCGCCGCTCGACACCCTGTGTGAGCTCTCGAACGCATCGTCTCTGCAGCTGAACATCTCCGCGCGTCACCTCGTTCTTCACGCCACCGAAGTTCCAGGAGGCCGAGACGGACACCCACCAGCCGTCACGCGTAGCCAACGCCTGGCGTCTGCTACTACCATCACCGTTTTGGAAACGACGCTCGTCACTGCCGGCGCCCGTGTGTGTGGAAGGGAAACAGGCCGGCCGAGCTCTGACGTCGACAAGTGGTCCCGCCCAGCACACAAGTTGCCTATTGTACCTCAGAGACAGAGCCACTGGAAAACGTTTCCTAGTCGACACAGGAGCAGACGTAAGCATCATTCTTGCTCAACGCTCCGACCGAAAAGCGACACCTGCGTCGTTTTTGCAAGCCGTCAACTGTACCAAGATTCCCGTTTTCGCATCACGCCCCGTCATGCTCAATCTTGGCCTCCGACGAGCGTTTCGCTGGATTTTCCTGGTTGCAGTCGTGCGACGAGCCCTCATCGGAGCTGATTTCCTGCACCACTATGGACTCCTTGTCGACGTGAAACAGCGTCGTCTATCGACACTGTCACCCACCTGACCGTTACCGGCGCCCCTGCAACAACCACATCGCCGATTTCGCCCATATCTTCTATGCTGGAAGAACCATTCGCCGAGCTCTTCCGTGAGTTTTCGACTCTGACACGCCAGCCGGACTGGACGCAACCGGTCCAACACGACGTTTGTCACCAAATCGTCACCTACGGCCCTCCGGTCAGTTTTCGACCTCGGCGTTTGTCCACTGAGGAACTCGCGCGGAGTTCGAGCACATGCTCGCACTCGGTATCATCCGACCTTCTTCTAGAAACTGGGCGTCTCCGTTTCACATGATGCCTAGGAAGACTGGAGATTGGCGTCCATGTGGCGATTACGGGGCGTTCAATAACATCGCGGTTCCTGATCGCCACGCGCTTCCGAACATGCAAGACTTCACGGTAGCGCTGCACGGCCCGACGATCTTTTCCAAGATTGATCTTGTTGGCGCCTATCATCAGCTGCCAGTCGCGGAGGAATACATCCCGAAGACCGCTCTCACCACACCTTTCGGTCTTTTTTAATTCCTCCGCATGCCCTTCGGCCTACGAAACGCTGGCCAATCGTTCCAGCGTTTCATCGACTCCGTCACCCGACGCTTGCCATTCGTCTTTGCCTACATCGACGACCTCCTTGTCGCAAGCCCTTCCGTTGAAGAACATGTCCAACACCTGCGGTTGTTGTTCTCCCGCCTTGCCCGCCGAGGAATCGTCATCAACGCCGCCAAAAGTGAATTTGGTCCACAGGAACTAGAGTTCCTTGGACACGTAACGGCTTTCGGCCACTGCCGTCCAAGATTCGCGTAGTGGAAGATTTTCCACGGCCTACTACAATGACCAAGCTTCGCCAATTTCTTGGGTTCTTCAATTTCTATCGAAGGTTTATACCCGATTGTGCACGACTTGTGGCCCCTCTAGACGGTCTGCTAAGCTCCAAACGGAAGCAAGGGCTTCAGTGGAGTGAAGAAGCCGCCGACGCATTCATAAGAGCCAAGTCTGCCCTCGCCAGTGCAACGCTGCTGAGACATCCGAAACCAGATGCACCGACTGCTGTCATGACAGACGCCTCGAACAACGCTATTGGCGCCGTTTTGTAGCAACTGATCAACGGCACATGGCATCCACTCGCTTTCTTCTCCAAGAAACTGAAGCCTGCACAGAGCCGTTACAGCGTTTTCGGCCGCGAGCTACTCGCCGTGTACTTGGCTGTCCGACACTTCCGGTACTTCCTAGAAGGCCGTCAGTTTGCTGTTTTGACCGACCATAAGCCCTCTGTGCACGCGATGAACCGATCGGCGTCCTGCTACTCGCCTTGCAAGAGTCGACATCTCTCCTACATCTCGGAGTTCACAACAACGTTCCGTCATGTCAAAGGCACCGACAACGTTCCTGCCGATGTTCCTGAGCCGCGTCGGATGAAGTCTCCACACCAACCGCAGAGCCTTCCATCATCGACGTCGGCCTACTCGCCACTCACTAGCGTGGTAACACCGAGCTACGTACCCTCCGAAATTCGTCAACGTCCCTGCAACTGGAGGACGTCGTTTTGGGTTCAGATGGTACATCGGTAGTCTGTGATACTCCTACCGGCACACCCCAACCTTTCATTCCGGCACCACTCCGCAGACGCCTGTTCGATGCGGTACAAAGTATGTCGCATCCCGGTATTCGCGCGACAAAGAAGCTCATTTCCAGTCCTTACGTTTGGCCTCAGCTAAACGCACAAGTTCGCGACTGGGTGCGCTGCTGTTTGCTGTGTCAACGCTCCATGATCCATTACCATCCTGTCCCCCCTGCGAAGTCCTTCCTTCCACCGGACGCGCGTTTTGACACCGTGCACTTGGACCTCATCGGCCCGCTCCCACCTGCCAAGGGCTACAGCTACGTACTGACATGCATCGACCGCTACACACGGTAGCCAGAAGCTACACCCATCGCCGACATATTAGCGCTCACAGTTGCAGCAGCCTTCGTGTCCACCTGGATTGCAAGGTTCGGCTGCCCATCTACTATAGTCACTGATCGCGGTCGGCAGTTTGATTCGGCGCTCTTCAACGAACTCCTCAAGCTTCTCGGAACGACACGCCTCCGCACGGCCTCCTACCACCCACAAACAAATAGATTGGTCGAGCGTCTCCACATGCATCTCAAGTCCTCGCTCATGGCACATGGATCACCGGAGAAGTGGGTCGTCCAACTACCACTCGTCTTGCTTGGCATCAGAGCTGCCATCAAAGCCGACCTGGGCTGCTCATGCGCCGAGTTGGTCTACGGCAGTTCGCTACGCCTGCCATGCGACTTCTTCGATCCCCCAGCCAAAAAACCTGTGCCACCATCCGGAGACTACGTCTCCGAACTGCAAAACATCTTCCAGCAAAGACGCCCCGTGCCTACACGTCCGCACGAATCGAGATCTCCTTACGTGTCTCCGCAGCTCACCTCTGCTACACACGTTTTCGTGTGAAACTGTGCTGTGCGGAAGCCTTTGCAGCCGCACTACTCCGGGCCGCATCGAGTTCTGGAGCATCGTCCGTCGACATTCGTCGTCAACGTCAACGGACGGCGCGACACAATCGCTCTGGAACGTGTCAAGCCTGCCTACTTCGAAGCAACGTTGCCATCGGCCCCACCATCGTGCGACGCAGCGTTACTGCAACCCGGATCGCTGCCTTATTACGCGACACTCAAGACATATCGTGTCTTCCGCAGTTCCGATCGTTCGTCGGACTTTCCTCCTCACTAGGGGGGGAGCCCTTTGTAGCGGCAGCAGCATCGGCGTCGCGTTGAAGAAAACCGAGACGCTCGCTCCTTGCACGAGGCAGGTGCCGCTTCCACGGTCCTGCGCGCGCTAGCGTTCTATTCAGTCATTAAAATACTCGCAGCGGATCACAGCGGATGTGTCGGACTTGCTCTCTGTATGGTAAGGCCAAGAGTTCGTCGGTCTCCGAGGTCGCTCATCGCCACACAACAGCCTAACCTCTCCTCGAATATTTCCGAAAATTCAGCCACAAGTTTTCCAGTAGCTGCGTCGCAATGCACTGCATTTACGTTGTGCGGCGGCGCCCATTCTTCTAGTAGTGCCATGCCAGCATTCAGGAAGGCCTGGATGGTATTCCGGCCGCACAGCAGAGGCCCGTCGCAATACACGACGACTAGCGAGCTGTCCACTTGCGTGTTACGGCACCTGACTTTCATGACCACACGGCTTAGGACCGGCAGCGGCCCCAGGAAGCACGTCAGGTGCAGTGAAGTCTTCTCCAGCGTCGGCCACATTTCACGGGGGTTCTCGAATACCCTCTTTGGAATTACGCTGACAGAGGACCTGGTATCCACTAGCATACGCAGTTTGCGGCCCTCCCAGATGAAATCAGTTTCAAATGGCCGAACATACTCGCTGCTACTAGAGCTGTGAGCCACCAAAGCGTAAAGCATTTCTTCTTCACTCCCGTCACTGCCGTCTAGCTCCTTCACAGCGTAAGTTCCTGAGGTATTAACGCGACCGCCGGAGCACCGCCTCGCCAGGTCCCTTCTTGCCGCACTTGTGGCACGTCGCTTTCTTGTGGCTGCATACTTCCGAGGCCTGGTTCGAGCCACACCTCCAGCACTGCCTTGAACGGGTCATGGATGCATACCCTTGTCCTAATTTCTGTGGATTCGCCCTGTGTTTTTGTAAAAAATTGGTGACACCGTGGTCGTTGAAGCTGCTCTCTTGCATAGCCCGCACATTCGTTTCCGCCGTTTCTGCTGCTACAGTAAAACCCTCTGCCTCAGCCAAATTCAACTTCTTTTGCAACAGCATCTGTCGTCGAGCTCGTTCATCACGGATTCCGCAGACTATCCGGTTTGCAACATGCGATCCAAGAACTTCTCAAAATTGCAGTCCTTTGCGAGACACCTCGGCTGAGTAATATAGTCGCGTACCTTTTCGCCTTCCGCTCGATTTCGCATGAAAAAAGCGTAGCTAGCTGCAATATCATTAGCTTGGGGATCAAAGTGGTTGTCCAGCAGCTGTACGACGGCGTCATAGCTCAGGCTGTTCACCGATTCTGTCTGACACTGCCCTTGAAGCACCCGAACAGCGCTGTCATTTAGCACCGATACCAGAAGCGCACGCCGTTTTCCTGGGTATGTGATGCTGTGGCCCTCAAAAAAAGCCTCCAAACGTACACGGTAAGTCCTCCAGCTGCTGGTTGTTTCATCGCACTCGTGTGGCCTGGCTGTCCTCCTGCGATTAACCCATCCTCGTCGCCACTGAAGTAACGGAACGCAGCGGCAGAAGTGACGAAATGAAAAAGGCGTTTATCGCTTGGTGTTACTGGCTTTACAACTAAACAGAAACGGTCACATGACACGTGATAAGCAAGAGTACAACACGTGGAAGCAGTGCAGCTCTTATACATCAGCACGTGTACTTGATAACACTGGAATGGTGCTTGTATAACGTGAATTCCGCTTCTAATGTGTAGAATATAGCAGTACGTACGTATGTTCTGCGACCATTCGGTAGGCTTTTGTGCCACTTTGCTCGATCCCATAGGAATACTTCAACGAACGACGCTTCTGATAGCACATCAACGCACATTTTTCTTCGGCAAAACTGCGCTTCTGTGCAAGTCTGTGCTTTGGACTAACGTGACTTCCAACGTCACATCGTACCATGAGGTGCCATTCAATCGCCACGGTGCTGTCGACGTTACTGGTTAGCCCACGTTACGCATATACTCTTCAGCGGGTGCTCGCGCTTTGAACAAATACCATGATCCTACTCGTAACAGTTGCACTTAATGTCGAACAATTCCCTATAGGCAATTTCCTCGTTGGCTGCTTCGTAGGACACCGATCCCCATCGTGCGTGCGATATGCGGCATTTTTTAATTCTCAGAAATTTGCATTTTTCTGTGTTTTCTTCAAGTTAACCCGATAGTATCTCTTTATTTAAAAGTTCTATAAATACATTCTTTAGCAGTTTAATGAATAACTGTGCTTAGAACGTAATGTTGAATTGTTGCCGCTCCAGAGTCACTAACCTTTTTTGAGATAAATGAACAGATTTTATTCCTGGAAGACATACAGAAAAACCACCTGCAATGTAGACAAAAAAAAAAGGTTTCCTGAATCAACTTTCAGGTTTATTGTAAAAACATGTGTACTGTGCACACACTCAAAAAAATGAGAACTTCGGCATCGACATTTATCAATGATCTTTACGACAACATTAACACCGTTATATCGCGATATCCTTCTGCCCCTGTGTTCTTGCTGGGCGACTTCAATTATCCTGCGATTGACTGGACCTCATCTGTGCAGTTCTCGTCCGGCGCATGCTTTGAATTTCTGGATCTGTGCTCATCCTTTAGTTTCACACAGATTGTTACTAAACCTACCCGGGTCACACAAACAACAGCTGACATATTAGATCTAGTGTTATGCACATGTCCCGAGCTATGTTCTCAGCTGACCTACTTGCCACAATTAAGTGACCATGTAGTAATAAATTTTTGTATTGCTATCCCCATGCAAAAAAAGCGCAAGACTGAAAAAAATTTTACGCAACTATAAGCGGGCTGATTTTGACCAAATTAATAAGCTCCTGCAGACCTTCTTAACATCATTCTTGGATGCTTTCGAAGAGCGTTCTGTTGAAGCGAACTGGAACTTATTTAAGAACAAGGTTGCTGAACTTACTAACCGTTTTATTCCAACTCGAGCGTTATCGTATAACCCGGATGCACCATGGTACAACTCTCATATCAGGCGTCTGTCCAACAGGAAAAAACGCTTTTACAGACTGGCTAAGTCATCTCGTAATCACGCCCGTTGGGAATTGTACCATAAAGCCAATAACGAGTATATAGCCGCCGTAAGCAGAGCTAAAAAATATTTCGCTGAAAACACACTACCTAACACTTTATTGTGGGATCCCAAAAAATTTTGGAAAATTATTAACCCGAAGGACACTGCACGTATCACACTAACATCCCTTAATGATGAGCCAGTACCCGATAACAATTGTGCGAATGTCCTAAATGATGTGTTTTCAAGTTGCTTTTCTACTCCTTCGTTCATTGAGCTTCCCACTTTTTGCGATCATAATTATTTGCCAATGTACCCGGTGGTGATTGAACCTGACAGTGTTGCTGAAATTATAAACAACCTGAAATTATTCTCAGCTGCCGGCGTCGATAATATCAGTTCCAAGTTCTTAAAAAGCACCAAACTATATTCATCAATCATTTTGACTAAAATATTTCAGCAGTCATTAAACAACGGCGAAGTGCCATCAGATTGGAAGATAGGGAAGGTGGTCCCAGTGCACAAATCTGGATCCAAGCACTCTCCTCATAACTACAGGCCCATATCGATTACCAGCGTACCCAGTAAGATATTAGAACACATCCTTTTCTCGCAAATTGTCACGTTTCTGGAATCTAACTCATTTTTTCACCGCGCTCAACACGGATTTCGTAAGGCATACTCCTGCGAAACGCAGCTTCTTTTGTTCACCCATAAGTTGCATGCCATTCTCGACCGCCGGGCAATCTGCCTTAATGAAACGTTGTAAACTGCGTTACAGTGTACATATGTATATATGAGTGTGTGTGTGTGACTGTATGTACGTGTAGTGTTACACGTGATCATTGTAAATATAATCACCGCTAATACCTGGAGTAGCAAGCCAGGCCATTGACCAGGCTAACATCTCCGGATCCATCAATAAAATATTCTCTCTCTCTCTCTCTCTCGACCGCCGCTCCATTTCCGACTGCATATTTTTAGATTTCGCCAAAGCATTTGACAAGGTATGCCACCAGCTACTACTGCTAAAAACTCGCATGATCGGACTCGATACTAACGTAATGGCTCGAGTGTTTTCTAACCTCTCGTCAACAGTTCGTCACCGCCAACGACGTTATAGCTCCCCCTGCATCCTGTTATCTCCGGTGTGCCACAAGGTACTGTGCTTGGTCCCCTTTTTCTAATCTATATTCACGATCTGCCGAACTGCGTTTCTTCGTCCATCCACAGAAAAGACTGAAAAGAAATAACATCTGCTAATGATACATGCGCTCTGCAGGCCGATATTAACAGCATCGACCTATAATGCAAAAAATGGCACATGACTTTAAACGTAAAAAAATGTAAACTCATGCGCATTTCCCGCTCATCCTCAAACTTAACTACGTATTATTTAGGTGGTAACGCTCTACAAGCAGTCGACTCGTATAAGTACCTCGGCATTCACATCACTTCCACTCTTTCTTGGAATACGCACATCGATTACATCGTCAGCAAAGCTAATCGCATGCTCGGATACCTCAAACGCAATTTTCATGCAGCCCTACTAACACGAAGCTGGTTCTCTACAAAACTATCATTCGCTCTCAGATAGAATATGCATCGTCAATATGGGACCCAGGCATCGAAATCCTTACAAATCAATTAGAAATGGTTCAGAACAGGTCAGCACGATTCATTTTATCAAACTTTCATCGCACCGCCAGTGTATCTATCATGAAATCAAACTTAGGCCTACCACTACTAACAATCCGTCGCAAACTTGCGCGACTCTGCCTTTTTCACAAAATATTTTATCACGATACACTGCATAACGAATTGCTCCTTCCACCCACGTACATATCATCGCGTCTTGATCACGGGCACAAAGTTGGCTTAATTTCGTGCAAAACAAAAGTGTTCTCTGACTCATTTATACCACGTACATCTGTGGACTGGAACCACCTTCCTTCTTCAATTGTGAAAATCAGGCAGCCATCATTGTTTCAGTCATCAGTGTCCAATATTTTTCTGTGAGCCGTAGTGTTTTAGCACTTGCACATCAATGTACGATGCTTTCGCCGCATATGTTATCTGGACAGTGTTCTCTTTGCTTTTTTGTTGACCACTTGTGTATTTCATATATTTTTGTGTGTGTACTGTATTACAGTGGCAAATCCCACTCCCCTCTGTAATGTTTTACCTTGAGGGTATCAATAAAATAAAAATAAAAATGACAAAAAAACTAAACACAAACAAAAACTTACATATATGTAGTGAAAAATTTCAGCAACCTAAACCATTTTGTCTCATTCAAAACCACTGATCTTTTTTATAGGGGCTTCTGCATGCGGCTTCGCCTGTCGCGTGCGGGCGCGTGAAGGCTCGTCCCGGAAGTCGGTCGTGTGCTCAGTCGCTGGTTAGCGTTTCCGATTGCCTTTATTGGGCACCTTAGTGCGCCATTGTCGAGACACACGTTCTTCAGACCTGAACTCTAACGCAACAAAACATGCGACGTGATTATGAGGCAGAATTTAGCACCGAAACAGGCAAAGTACCACTCTGGTCTCAACTTGGGCTTGTCCGCTCGAACAGGATTCACGCTCCTTGGCGGTCAGTGCTGCCCGTGTTATTATGCGCCACTTACAATACATTAATATTCGTGAAGACGTCTAGATTAGCCCAAGGCCAACTAGAGCGCGCGAAAATACGAGGGAGTTCGATATTGACTGCACATGAAGTTAATTCACTAAAGATACTGGTAACGGTAGCTATTCTAATCGGCAACGCGGAGCAGAACAATCGAAAATCGACATAGTTAAATATGAAGGTCCGTTGTCGGCGCCCCTCGGTGACCCGAGTACACGCTGGCAGCACGAAGTGAGAGTCGCAGGCCGATGAAGAGAACGTTTATTTCCACTGCGCCGAAAAGCGTCTGTCCAGGCTGAAGCCTGAACCTCTCCTCCTCCGCCAGGGAAGAGGAGTCACCTTATATACCCTGGTTGCTCCGCCCCTGCATCCCCGACAGCCAATCACAAACGGCGATCGACACCCCACGCTTTCCACGTCCCGTATGCGCCCGGCCATAAGCAGCACGTCCCGTATGCGCCCGGCCATAAGCAGCAACACAATGCTCATACCCCTGAGACTGACTCCTCCCCCCTCAAGAGTGTTACTAGACACTCGATGTCTATGTAACACGATTAAAAAAAAATAAACACATTCTCTTCACCCAGTAATAATAACAAAAGAAACATACACAATATAACAACACACAAAAAATCGCATACGCCCTTTGGAACCTGTAACTTTGTCCAGCAATACCCCCTATCGCGACGCCGGATACATACAGAAAGTTTCGCCGACAAATATTGGTACGCACATGGTTCCCATTTGCACACTGTTCGTTGCGGATATATCCGAGTGCCACACAGGGGATGTGCTCTCATCTATATGCACGTCTTGCGCTGCTACGCGAGAAACCTCTTTCTTTCTAGCGTCAGTCCGGCGGCGCGACTCGCAGTCTCTCTGAAGATGTCCCGGTTCTCCGCAGGAGAAGCGATCGGGGCGCAAGTCTCTTGCATAATTCTGTCTGCCCTGTTGAATGTGCGGCCGTTCTTTTGCCGTCACCTCACGATAGCTGGTGTTTTGCAACATGCTTTCCTCAAAGTTTGCCGCCAGTTCGGCTAGATCTTTGGCTTGCAGCCAGCCCTTCATTTCGTTTTGAGTAACATATGACCTGATTTCCGGCGGCATAAGCTGCTTCAGCCTATCCGCGATAAGTAGGGCCTGCAGCTGCTCGAAAGATCCTACCTCTCTGCTGCGTAAATAAGAGGAAAACATCGTCTCTAGCCTAGCCGCTAGCTGGCTCCATGACTCCGCGGCTTCCTTTTTGATTTCTAAGAAACGCCTGCGGTACTCAGTCGGCGTGAGTTTTAATGCTTTGAGCACTCTTTCCTTGAGTTCTGCATAGGAAAGAGTGCCACTCAACGACTGATGAACCACAGACGTTCTGATCTTATCGTTAAGGAAAGGCAGTATGAGGGCGCCTTGCATTTCCTCGGGGATCGCGAGTGTCCTCAGCAACGAGTCGGCGTTCTTAAACCATGCTGGAATCATGGTGTCATCCGCGGGCATGGGGGCAAGAACGGCTTTCAAGTCCTTGGCATACCTGCCTAACCCGCTCGTCTGGCTCTGTGCTTGTGTTGCATCCTGCAAAACGCGCGCGGATTTCAGCTTTTCTAGCTCGATCTGAAGCTTAAGAGCTTCAATTTCAAGCTTCAGCTCATGTGCACGACCCATCTCATTACCACTTACACTACCCTCCGAACCCTTATCGCTATCGTCCATGTTGCCAAGCTCTAAGAGAGTGCCGGAACGTAACTGCATTCACTCGAGAACCAAAGAAAGCACGAAATGGGTCTCACCGTGTACAGCGACGCTCGTTGCCGGTTGCACCTCTGGCTCCTTGGCTTGCAGTCCTCGTCGAAGCCTCGTTTCGCAAGTGTCCAGGCTCACAGTGGATGGCTCCCAATCTTGGCGTGGCGATGAACTGCAGGTCACCTACCCGCACAGCAGCACCTTTGTCGCGCGGCAACAAAGTTCCTTTTCGGCGTTTCAACACCGTCGCCTCATTCACGGCGCCAAGGCTTTCTGCCGCTGCCTTTTCGCCGCGGCTCCTCTCACCGAAGCGCTGACCACACGTCCGCCGCTTGCAGCCGTGCGTTGCCTCGTCCTTGCCCGACCGTGCGCCCGAGGACTCCGCTGCGGGCGTCTTCAGGCAGCTTCCTTCTCGCCCACGAGGTTTTCCAGCACCTTCACTCGTTCGGCAGCTGGACGTTGGGCACTTCTCGTGCCGTTCTTGCGGTAGCGCCCGAACTCTTCAAAGTCGGCGCAGTGGTGACGACGACGGCAGCTCACCTCCACCGACCTCCAAACGTCTCCCTCGTTGCGGGCTGTCCGATCCTGGAGTCGACTGCGCCAGTTAAATATGAAGGTCCGTTGTCGGCGCCCCCCCTCGGTGACCCGAGTACACGCTGGCAGCACGAAGTGAGAGTCGCAGGCCGATGAAGAGAACGTTTATTTCCACTGCGCCGAAAAGCGTCTGTCCAGGCTGAAGCCTGAACCTCTCCTCCTCCGCCAGGGAAGAGGAGTCACCTTATATACCCTGGTTGCTCCGCCCCTGCATCCCCGACAGCCAATCACAAACGGCGATCGACACCCCACGCTTTCCACGTCCCGTATGCGCCCGGCCATAAGCAGCACGTCCCGTATGCGCCCGGCCATAAGCAGCAACACAATGCTCATACCCCTGAGACTGACTGACATATCTATAGCTTCCCAATGATTTTGAAGAAAAACTGGAGTCTTTTCTGTGAAACATAACTTGAACACTGCGGCAAGGACGGCGTTATTAAAAGCGAAGCATTCCTTGGTGAACTTGAGCAACTTTGACCGCATCTATCCATCTATCTAGTTGCCTACATGTATTTCACTTGGTGCATATCAAGATTGAGATGGTGAGGTATCAATGTATGACGAACATAAATGACTGATCGCTGAATAATATACTGGTCACTTACGTCATGATTACCGACAGTATGTGTGGGTCATAATCGTGGTGCACGACCAGAGTTGTGATTGAGTCTTGAAATCGCAGCTCATGAAAGTTTGATGAGAACGCAAGTGGAGCGGGTTAAAGTCGCACCTTGCGATGTAAACATAACAAGTGGGCGTATACAGTCAACGTGCAAGGTAGGAAAGAACAGAACACCGGATACTGAGTCCAGGCAAGCAGCTGTCCACTCGTCCACGGCTGCTCTTCCGCGTGCTTCACGTATCTCATCAACACTCGCGGTGATGCTGCTTGAAGGCCTTAATCCGTAGTCGTAACACGGCTGAATGCCAAACAGTTCGGCATAGGATAGTTCGGCACAATGCATGGGATCAGCCTAATTTTTTCTCAGCTTGTCACGTCTTTTAGCGCCTTATGAACGGAACGTAAGCGCCGTTCGACCGTCTCGGACAACACTGTCGTTTGCATCAAGCGGAGCACCACTCACCGTGCTGTGGCTGAGCTGGGCTGCAATGTATCCTCACGACCACCGACACATCCGCGGTGAGCGCACCCCTAAAAACACTGCCGTCGAGGGCGTCCTCGAAATTGGAAGCGACCCTTACTTTCTCGTACTGCAACGCACTCTCTGCCCTCGTTGATTGTGAAGAGAGGTCTTCCGCGATCTTCTCTCCCAACGGCCCAACTGATCACGCACGCCATCTCGCTCCGTGTGGCTGTGCAATGCTTTCACAACCCTCGCACATGACAGAGACGCGCATTCTGAGCGACTGTCTCACTTTTTTCAGCAGCATCGATTTCGCGGCCGGTCCAACACGGCGTCGTTGGGCCGGCCAACCTCGATTCGTGGCCAATGCAGAGCGCTACTTCCGCGAGTACGCCAGTGTGGCGCGGCGTCGTTACACAGGAAGTAGCTGCGTTCTTGGCGAAGCAAGGAGGTGCTCGTCCGTTGGCAACATTTTATTCGTGCTTTAAGCCTCAATCGCCGGGACCAATTTCGTAGCGACGCTACGCCGTTCATGTCTCGGTCAGCAAGTTCGTATTGTCACTGTTTGGCCGTGCTGAGGTTCAGGGTGCAAGGCATCGAGTATGTGCCGTGAACAGGCTTTCCGGATTAACCGCTGCACGCGCGATGGGAGGACATGTTAAGTGGCTAGTTATTTTCTCGTCATTTACTCACTTTTTGCGATTTGCACGTTCAAGAAAGTGAGCTAGGAAAAAGATTTGTGTCTCTGTGGACGTTACAGAGAAATAACGACTTAGGTACAGCTACTCCACTCCACAAATGCGACTCGTTAAGTTACCACTCCATAATCAAAAGAAGAGGCGTGCAGGACACGAACACAAGAAGAGCAGTGAACACCACGAACGCCGACTAACAACTGAAGCACAGCACAGAGGCGAAAAAGAAGGAAGACACACAGCTTATCTGCGCATGCTCGGAATGGTAGCGCCACCTGTCATACTGTTACACGTGCCGTTCTACGCGATAGACAACTGCTAAGACATTCTATCTCCTCTCTGTTTAAGATAATCGACGGTTGACTCACGCATGCACTTCCACTAATACTAATATGCCAGGCCTCAACCAATAAACGCGTATCTTCGTTCCTATGCCTGTACAGGATCTCGGTTTTGTCTAACTCGGGCATGCAGCTACAGACCTGGCAGTGCAAGGATAGATTGGACGGCGTCCCACCTGACAGCGACCTTCTGTGTTCAATTAATCTTTGATTAATACAACGCGCGGTTTGTCCTACATAAATACGTCCGCAGCTAAAAGGAATCTTATACACCACACCCATGCGACAGTCGGTGAAATTGTTCTTGGCTAAGTGCTTAACCGGACAGATATCTGTTCGCTTCTTACCTTCCATCTGCTCATTTCTTCTATGCACGGCAGCACAAACCCTTCCTAACTTATTGGGAGCCGTAAACACAACATTAACCCAATATTTACTTCCTACTTTCTTAAGCCTGTGCGAAACTGCGTGGATATACGGAATACTCACGACCTTTTTCTTGTTAATGTTACTCTCTGCTACAGCTTTAGTTCCTGTCGAAATCGACTTCTTAAGACGTTCTGCTACTGTGGCTATGGCTAGTCTAGGGTAACCTGCATCTAAAAGGCGCTCGACCTGCGCATTAAAGCTAATGGTCAAACGGTGCACGCACGACTTTGATAGGGCTGACTTTAAACAGGACAAGGCTATTCCGTTTTTTACTACCTTGGAATGCTTGGAGTCAAAGTTTAACAACGGCTTAGATGCTCTAGGGGAATATTGCCAACACACGTGATTCTGCTCAAAAGACAACGAGATATCTAAAAACTGTATTACGTTTCTCTCCGGTAGTTCTTTCGTGAACCTTAGACCATCTCCATTAAGTTTAAATTGATCGCTTACATAGGTGACGACTGAATCAAAATCATTCTTACTAGAAAGTACCAGGTAATCGTCCGCATACCGAAATACCCTGATGATGCGGTCCCCTAACGCCTCTTTGCGGTCCCCTAACGCCTCCCCTAACCGCATCATCAGGGTATTTCGGTATGCGGACGATTACCTGGTACTTTCTAGTAAGAATGATTTTGATTCAGTCGTCACCTATGTAAGCGATCAATTTAAACTTAATGGAGATGATCTAAGGTTCACGAAAGAACTACCGGAGAGAAACGTAATACAGTTTTTAGATATCTCGTTGTCTTTTGAGCAGAATCACGTGTGTTGGCAGTATTCCCCTAGAGCATCTAAGCCGTTGTTAAACTTTGACTCCAAGCATTCCAAAGTAGTAAAAAACGGAATAGCCTTGTCCTGTTTAAAGTCAGCCCTATCAAAGTCGTGCGTGCACCGTTTGACCATTAGCTTTAATGCGCAGGTCGAGCGCCTTTTAAATGCAGGTTACCCTAGACTAGCCATAGCCACAGTAGCAGAACGTCTTAAGAAGTCGATTTCGACCGGAACTAAAGCTGTAGCAGAGAGTAACATTAACAAGAAAAAGGTCGGGAGTATTCCGTATATCCACGCAATTTCGCACAGGCTTAAGAAAGTAGGAAGTAAATATGGGGTTAATGTTGTGTTTACGGCTCCCAATAAGTTAGGAAGGGTTTGTGCTGCCGTGCATAGAAGAAATGAGCAGATGGAAGGTAAGAAGCGAACAGATATCTGTCCGGTTAAGCACTTAGCCAAGAACAATTTCACCGACTGTCGCATGGGTGTGGTGTATAAGATTCCTTTTAGCTGCGGACGTTTTTATGTAGGACAAACCGCGCGTTGTATTAATCAAAGATTAATTGAACACAGAAGGTCGCTGTCAGGTGGGACGCCGTCCAATCTATCCTTGCACTGCCAGGTCTGTAGCTGCATGCCCGAGTTAGACAAAACCGAGATCCTGTACAGGCATAGGAACGAATATACGCGTTTATTGGTTGAGGCCTGGCATATTAGTATTAGTGGAAGTGCATGCGTGAGTCAACCGTCGATTATCTTAAACAGAGAGGAGATAGAATGTCTTAGCAGTTGTCTATCGCGTAGAACGGCACGTGTAACAGTATGACAGGTGGCGCTACCATTCCGAGCATGCGCAGATAAGCTGTGTGTCTTCCTTCTTTTTCGCCTCTGTGCTGTGCTTCAGTTGTTAGTCGGCGTTCGTGGTGTTCACTGCTCTTCTTGTGTCCGTGTCCTGCACGCCTCTTCTTTTGATTATGGAATGTTACCAACTCGCTCAACTTTCTGTCCTTTTGAAGTTACCACTTACTGTCCAATCAAACGAATTCAATGAGCTTCTGTCCTTATTCCACCTTATAGCCATTTTATATCGTAGAGTGCGATATATAATGTCCTTTCGTATGCCCCCCCCCCTCCACCCACAATGGCGCATATATGCCACCTGTTGCACTCTCGACCTACGTTGTGTCTTCCGACATTAAAACTAGAAAACTCTCCCAGTCACGTGTAGACGGCATACTTCCGTGTTGCTGAAGAACACTAAACGTATTTTATCTGCGCGTTTGTTGCACTCACGTTGTCTAGCTGCCAGTTTACCCTAGTACTGCGAAGGTCCTTCTGAAGCAGAAAACAAGAGGAGGAAGGACAGGCAGGGGGGGTCAACCAGACGCGCGTCCGATTTGCTACCCTACTCTGGGGGAAAGGGAGTGAAAGAGAAAGAAACGAGGACTGTCAGAGGGCACATCATTCATGTCTGTCCGTTGTGGACCTGCAAGCGGTCACTCAGCCCGGTCGAGTGTAAATACTGATGTAATGCCCCCGTCGCTTTGCTGGCCTGCAATTCGTAGGGCCATGGTCCGAGAACTTATTGCTCTGAGAAAGGCCCTTGGTCAAGACAGCTTAAAGTATCGCGAAGAATAGCGCGATAGTTGGTAAAGCGACCACAATCACACAATATTTATTTATACATATATTGCAGGCCTCAATAGAGATTGTGTTAGGGGGCGAAATACAAAAATAAAAGAAACAAAAAGAACCAAATTATACACTAGGCAAACAAATTAGCATCACATCCAAAACGCCATGCAGGTACAGATTGCATCAGTGGAGGCGAAGTACGAATGCAATAAAGGTAATGAACAAAGTGTTACATGGGTGTCCTGTATGTGTCCTAGCGTCTTATCAGAGTTGCAAGAGCCGCATGTGGAAGTCTCTAACAT
Source organism: Hyalomma asiaticum (assembly GCA_013339685.2). NCBI lineage: Eukaryota > Metazoa > Arthropoda > Arachnida > Ixodida > Ixodidae > Hyalomma > Hyalomma asiaticum. The sequence continues at coordinate 254,754 of CM023486.1, read as the reverse complement.
TCATATGCGCTATTAGTAGACTTTTGTATGTGTCCTAGCGTCTTATCAGAGTTGCAAGAGCCGCATGTGGAAGTCTCTAACATTCATATGCGCTATTAGTAGACTTTCGTAAAAGCTACGCAATAAAGTTGCGTCACAGCGGGATAAGCTCGATGGAATTTGAAGCTTCCATAACGGATCAAGGGTTCGGAGGTGACCATTCCAGGCGCTCGGGCTGTGACTGCTATATGTATATATTGTAATGGAGAAAAGCTGCACTGGGGCTCGGACGCTCACGCTTGCAAAGCGGGGCTAGAGAAGCAGAGGAAGACGACGGTCAGAATAGAACAGCCGGCCTGCGGCAAAGGCGCTGTGTCTACGTCTCTCTTTTTTACTATATATATATATATAGTAAAAGAGAGAGACGTCTATATAATATATATATATATATATATATATATATATATAGTTGCGGCATAAAAATCACGTTGGCCCCCGGTACAATAAGGAACAAAAGGGAGTACGACGCACGTTGGTTTTTTCACAGTATATTTACTGACGTTTCGGCTGGTGGACCAGCCTTTGTCAAAAGTCTTGACGAAAGGCTGACAAAGGCTGACAAAGGCTGACAAAGTGACTTTTGACAAAGGCCACCAGCCGAAACGTCAGTAAATATACTGTGCAAAAACCAACGTGCGTCGTACTCCCTTTTCGCACCTTATATATATCTATATATATATCATATCTATATAATATATATATATATATATATATATATATATATATATATATATGATGCATGATGGACAGCATCTTGCGTGGGCTCCAATGGCATACCTGCCTTTGCTACCTCGATGACATTGTCGTATTCTCCTCGGAATTCCCGAAACCCACTAATCTTAAAGCACTGCGCAGCTTCATTGGCTTATGCTCCTATTTCCGACGTCTTGTTCGCAACTTTGCTACTGTGATCGCACCCCTCAACCAACTCCTACAAGGTGGCCATGAACTGTCTGCGTGGTCGGAAGCCTGTGATGATGCTTTTACAACTCTTCGCCGCCTACTTACGTCTCCGCCAATCCTACGCCATTTTGATCCAAATGCTCCCACAGAACTACATACTGATGCCAGTGGTGTCGGCCTTGGTGCAGTGCTCGCACAACGTAACGACGTTAATGCCGAATACGTGGTCGCTTATGCCAGCCGTGCTCTCACAAAAGCCGAGGCCAATTACTCAGTCACTGAGAAAGAGTGTCTTGCCATCGTGTGGGCTCTTCAAAAGTTTCGCCCGTATCTCTACGGTAGAACTTTTGATGTGGTCACAGATCATCATGCCCTCTGCTGGTTGCTAACCCCAAGGATCTGTCGGGTCGCCTCGCTCTATGGGCCCTGAGACTTCAGGAATACGACATCCGCGTCGTCTACCGCTCTGGACGCAGGCACTCTGACGCTGATGCCCTCTCGCGCTTCCCCGTTACTGCAGACGCCAGCTCCTCTACCTCCAGTCATGATACTTCACCCCTTGATATCCTGGACATGGCCTCGGAGCAACGGAAGGACCCTTGGATTGCTACCTTACTCGATTTATTATCCAAGCCTACGGAAGCTTCGATGCCCCGAGCGTTGCGCCGACAGGCACAACATTTCGCCATCCGCGATGGGCTTTTGTACCGCCGCAACTACCACGCCGACGGCCGCACATGGCTCTTAGTAGTCCCACGTCATCTCCGCAAAGATTTGCGCTCCGCGTTTCACTCCGATCCGCAGTGTGGTCACGGCGGAGTGTCGAAGACACACACGGCTTCGCCTGCGCTATTATTGGCGTGGTATGTACAACTTCGTCCACAAATACGTACGCTCCTGCATTGCCTGCCAACGACGAAAATCTGCATCGCACCCCTCTTCAGTCACTTCCCTGCCCAGCTCGCCCGTTTGACCGCGTAGGCATTGACTTATATGGGCCTCTTCCTTGTACAAGCGCTGGAAACCGATGGATCGTCGTCGCAGTGGACCATCTCACACGGTATGCCGAAACCGCTGCTCTACCTGGCGCAACAGCCAATGATGTCGCCTCGTTCATTCTACAACGCTTTATTCTCCGCCACGGCGCCCCTCGTGAGCTGCTAAGCGACCGAGATCGCGTATTCCTCTGAGATGTTCTCCAGTCACTCCTTTCTGAATGCCAAACTATTCACCGCACCTCCACCGCATACCATCCACAGACCAATGGCTTAACAGAACGGTTCAACAGGACTCTTGGTGACATGCTCTCTATCTATGTTGCGTCAGACCACTCGAACTGGGATCTTGTACTTCCGTTTATCACATACGCATACAACACCGCCAAGCAAGCCACTACAGGATTCTCACCTTTCTTCCTGCTTTATGGCCGCGAACCCTCGAATGCCATCGACACAATTCTTGCCGTACCGTCCCGACCCTGCCGACTGCTCACCTGCAACTGTAGTCGCTCAGCACGCCGAGAAATGCCTACAACTTGCTCGTTCTCGAACATCTGCTCATCAGTGTCGAGAAAAATAGCGTCATGACGTGAAACCGCCTCCCCACCCTTTCGCCATCGACTCCATTGGTGTGGTTATGGGTTCCACCTGTTGCTGCTTCTGGACTTTCGTCCAAGCTCCTTCCTTTGTACCACGGTCCCTACCGTGTCGTTGCGCAAACCGGTCCCGTCAATTATGTCGTCGAGCCTATATCGCCCTCTTCTGATCTTCGTCGCCACGTAAGAGAGACTGTGCACGTTGACCGGCTCAAGCCGTACTACGATCCGCTGACTTCTTTGTAGGTCGCCAGGATGGCTCCTCATCAATCCCGGGGGTAACTGTAAGGATGAAGATGAGGACGCACGAAAGCCCTATCGCCATCGTGTGGCTCGTACCCAGTTCGCTCGCTGGCTGTGCCCTACGTGCCGACTTGACGGTTGTCGCTGCTTCTCGACGCCGCCAATAAAGCCCCCTCACAATATATATATATATATATATATATATATATATATATATATATATATATATATATATATATATATATATATATATATATATATAGCCGATAAAGTACACAACAAACACCACTTTATCAAGCGCCATTGCTCTAGACTGCACTATTCTCATTCTTCCTCAGCCTCTTCGTCTTCCGTTAGCTCTCTCTTGAGCCCATGCCCCACCGGAAGTCTCTTTGTCCCGTAACATCTCTCCAACGGCCGGGGGATGGGGATGATGGGAGAGTGGCAGTCAAACGCCGTTCACAGACAGGGTGACATTCATGTGGCTTTCCACTATAGGAGCGGGACGTGTAGGAGGAGGTAGGCAAACGTTGCATCGTTGTGGAAGGTTTAGGTTCGTTCTTGGACAGGACGGCGCGGTGCTACAGCGAACGTAGGGGGTGGTACTTGCGGTGGCGCGCAAGTTTGATACGCGGAAGACGCGTCACCGTTAACATGAGTCGAGCGCTGGGCACATGTTCGTAGACTGCCTCGCCGTTTTGTGTCATCGGGCGCTGAGCCCTGTCAAGCCGAAATGCGTTTACGACCTCTCTTTCCACATTGCTGCTCTCCGTTGTCATTCGTCTATTGGGATTGGTCGTGGAATTTTTCAGCATAAGGGGGCCAATAGAGTTCGCTGCCAGTAGTTTCTCAGTGACGTTGCTCCTTTGCGTGGTTCGAGCCATGTGGACCACGCTAACCCTCTTGACGACCTTGAGCTTGTCCAAAGTCAATGCGTCTTGTCCAGTGGCGTAGCCGGGAATTTTGTTCGGGGGGGGGGGGCTGGGAATTTCCGACTGGGTAGAAAGGGGGGGGGGGGGTCGGTGCTCCGACTCCTTTGCACACAACACACACACTTTCACGAAAAGAAAATACGGGCACCTGCGTAGGCCGTCGCCGGTTGAATGCATCGGAGCGCTAGCTGAATTACCTATGACTGTCAATGCACTGCTCTGAGCGACACAGGTAAAGCAGCAGACTTGTACCCCTGTCACACGGGACAACTTAAGTGCACTTTGAGAGAGTGCACCTCGCTGTTAGCGTCATTCGCACGCTGTCACACGGGAACGTTTAGTGGCACTCGCTGCAAAGCGCACTTGCAGGCGAGTGCGTTCGCCGGACTCACTTCGCGGCGACGGAGTGTGTAGCTTCGATCGGTAGCAGTGGCTTGCAAACAAATGCGCTAATGCACAACGCTGCACCCGCAGTACTTTTAAAACATTGTTTTCGTTATTAGAAATAGTGCTTTGCCTTAAAACAAATCATGTTTCAACAAAAAACCTCGCGTTCTCACCCTCGGTGAGTTTGCGGCCACGTCCGCTAGGGGAATGCACATTTCCAAAGCACACTTCTCTTTCTCGTGTAGCAGCGCGTGAGCGTAAGTGCATTCTGTGAGCGTAAGTGCACTCGCTTAAAGTGCATTTAAGTTGCCTCGAGTGACAGGGGCATTGCTCTGCCATACTATTAGTACATCGTGGAAAAAGCAGCGCGAACACACGGACGATGAAAAAAGGAACACACCACACCACGCAACGCTCCGTGGTGTGGTGTATGTTCCCTTTTTTCATTCGTCCGTGTGTTCGCGCTGTTTTTTCCACGATGCTTGACCAACTAGCCTGCAAATCCATCCTATTAGTACATGCTCATGCAAAGTATGCACTATTACATGCTTTGAAATATTACATTCCTTGTAATATAATTATTAATTATTACAAAGTATGATTACTGACCTAAACAGGCAAAGTAGAACAGCGGGCCTGAAAATTAATATGCAGAAAACTAATGTATTCAATAGCCTTGGGCGAGCAAAGTGATTTGAGATCGCTCGAGAGCCATTGGAAGTAGTAAGTGAATGTTTGCTTAGGCCAGGTGGTGGCCCCTGGTCCGAATCATGAGGCTGGGTAGTTTGGAGGAATAGAATGGGGTGGAGTGCTTTCGGTAAGCATTGTCAGATAGTCAATGGTAGCTTACCACTCTTTCTGAAGAGGAAAGTGTACAAAACAGCTGCATCTCACCTACGGGGCAGAAACTTGTAGCTAAGAGGGTTCAGCTTAAATTGTGAACAACGCAGCGAGCTATGGAACGGAAAATGGCAGGTGTAACCTTAAGGTACAAGAGGAGAGCGGAGTGGGTTAGTGAAGAAACGCGTGTTAGGGACATATTAATAGAAATTAAGAAAAAGAAATGGGCGTGGACGGGCCATGTAATGCGAAGACAAGGCAACCGTTGGTCGTAAAGGGTAACCGAGTGTATCCGAAGGCAAGCGTGGCAGGAGGCGGCAGAAAGTTAGGTGGGCAGATGAGATCAAGAAGTTTGCGGGGATAAATTGGGTTCAGTTAGTGCAGGACAGGGATAATTGGAGATCTATTAGAGAGGCCTTTGCTCTTCAGTGGGTGTAGACAGGCTGATGATGACTATTAGTACAAGTGCCATGGTTGATTTTTCTTAATCCCCATAACAAAAAATAATTACCCCATAATTAGTGAGCAGAGAACGCCCCGAAACGCACTAATAAAACGTTCGACTTTTCCCTTTTGTTGAAGCACACTCCAAGGCGAAGCTGCCCAAAGGTGGAGTAACGGAGCCCAATAAGCGCGCGCGATGAACGGCTAGTTTGGTGAAGGAGCAACGACAAAGGGTTGCGTGCCGTGTGCTAACAAGTTAGCCTGCGAGGGCAGCAACCCAGCACACCCAGCAACGACGGGGAGGTGCAGGCCGTGTGCGGAAATATGTTCCGTGCTCAAATCCTTGTCTAGGGAACTAAGTGTCCTCCTCGCTGTTCCTCCTCACTGTTAAGTCAGTCTTCCCAGTTTGTGTTTCCGGTGGCGTGTTGGTGATAGTGCCGTGCTTCGCAGTTAGTTCAACTTTGTAGGAGCGAAGCCGTGGCGCCTTACGTGCACGTATGCGTGGATGAGCTTGGGGTGCTGCATGCTTTTGGGTTTCGCCGCACCCATGAAGTCGGGAGCTGGTCTCGACGCGACATTTGACATTTATTAGACATTTGATAGTGAATCTGCTGAAAGAAAGAAGAAATTTTATATGTATATTGAAAAATAAAACATTTCATTGCCTCACTTTTGTATTTAGTTGTCGAATTGATAGCGAAAGCAGTGAGACACGGAATCCTAAATATCTTTTTCTCGTGTTCTTTTCCGCGCGATATTTTTTTAACCACGGAAAACGACACGCAAAAAAAGTATTGGGGCTTTGCGCTAAATAAGTGTGAAAAATAGTCCTCGGAGATTAACAGCTCATCTGAAATGGGGATAAAAATATCATTCGCATGGAGTGGGTGAGCGGACCGACTATTCGTCTGGAGAGGTGATCTGTGAGGACTAAAAGTTGCCTTGTAGAAGTGACTGCATGGAGAGTAACTGTTAGACCCGGGGACGTTATTCCTTAAAAAATTAATGTACTTAAACGTGCGTCGCCTTGTCGACCTTCCATGGTTAGGAAGACCGCAATGGCAGACGCTGGTTGCGTGAAAGTAAGGTAAAAATAGGAATAATCTGACCAGAGTCAATTTTCTTTTTATTGTTCAAAAAAGAAGAAGAGTGATACCCTGTTTCACACACTGCATAGTTGAAGAATATTTTGCAGAAAAGCCACCTTCCACAACCTCTCAACTGTCCGTGGCATTGTTGTGCTCGAACAAAAAAAAAACATGTTAGACGACATCCTGGGTGGTTTTCGGTGAAGGTGGTTATTTCGCACGGCGGTGCACAATAGAACGAAAAAAGAAAAAAAATCAAGGGAGGTGGGGGGTGACCAGGAGGCTGAAGCCCAATACCTGGGTGACGCTCCTGGTCGGTGGTGTATGAGAGCACGAAAAATTTCGGGGGGAGGGGGGGGGGGGCTGAAGCCCCATAAGCCCCCCTCTGGCTACGCCCCTGGTCTTGTCCATTTCCCGACATTACCTGGCCATAAAGCTATTTTGTGTGAAATGAAGCTAACATACGAAAAGACGCAAACATCAGTATCAAGAAAGATGTATAATTACCGCCAGGGAAATGTAAATCAGATAGGCCTTGCATTAGAAGCTTTCTTTCCAGAATTCGAACACCTTTCCGGGGCTTGCAGCATTCAAGAGTTATGGCTCCTTTTTAAAGCAAAAATGCTTGACCTACAAGAAAAGTACGTGCCTACGTGGGCGCAGACCACACGTCGTACTAAATCGAAACCATGGTTTACTGGTGAGCTGCGGCGCCTTACCGGTAAACGGAACAGGATATCCTCCTGAGTGCCAGCTATGGCGATTTGTCCAATATATTGGACATAAAATACTCCGTTACTATGAAGATCTCAGCATATTTCTCGCCTTAAAAACAAGTTGTCCAATATTGGATGGATGGATGGATATTAGGAGCGTCCCCTTTATAACGGGGCGGTGGCCGGGCCACCAAGCTCTAGCTTTATTTCTTTTTCGTTTACAACCATTTCTTTTCCCGAATCACACATATTTTCACAACTAATTTCTTACTTCGTCTATTTATTTTATCTATTATCGTTCCTCTGTGATGAAACAATCTTACCCTAACTACCTTTCGCTTTTGTTTGCTCCATACTTTTGCGCCACCAATGCTCTAAGCGCCTTTTACTTATATCTATCGCCGGCATGTTCAGCTTTCCCCTGTTACTCCTGAAACCCATGGCCTCCTGTAGGGTAGTGTCCACAGCTACACCTGGGTGGACATCTGTACATTCAATCAAAATATGGTCTGTCGTTTCCCTAGCTTTTCCACAGCACGTACATGTATCCCCTTCTTTATTGAATTTTGCTCTGCAACCGCATTTTGTCACACTAAATTTTAGTCCTAAATCTTCACTTTCCCGACCACATATACTAACCAGACCCTGCAAATCTGTTCGACTGTCTGCGAATAGCACAATATCGTCTGCATAAAACAACCCGGGGAGCTTTTGTTCTATCACTATACCTGCCTGTCTGTACGACAGCTTAAAACCAATATTGCTCATCTCCAATGCTTTCTCCATTCTCCTCATGTAAAGCATGAATAATAGTGGGGACAACGGGCATCCCTGCCTCAGCCCTTTACCTATATCGACGGCCTCAATTCTACCATTACTCGCCATACCTTCCCATTCCACACATACTGTATTTCCACTGTATATTTCCTTTAAGAGCTCTATACAATCATCCCCTATACCAGCCTCTTTCATTATGTCCCATAAAATATTCTGATTCACATTGTCATACGCACCCTTAATATCCAAAAATGCCAAATGTAGAGGTCTGTTCTCTTTTCCGGCTATTTCTATGCACTGCGTGAGCGCAAAAAGGTTATCATCTAATCTCCTGTCGACTCGAAATCCATTTTGGAGTTCGCCAAAAGTGCCATTAAGCTCTGTCCATATCTGCATTTTAAATTTAATTGCCTGCATCGCCAACCTGTAGAGTACTGATGTAATGGTCAGTGGTCTATAGGAGCGACTGTTATTTTTGCCCCGCCACGGTGGTCTAGTGGTTATGGCACTCGGCTGCAGATCCGAAGGTCGCGGGATCGAATCCCGGCCGCGGCGGCTGCATTTCGATGGAGGCGAAATGTTGAGGCCCGTGTGCTGTGCGATGTCAGTGCACGTTAAAGAACCCCAGGTGGTCGAAATTTCCGGAGACCTCCACTACGGCGTCTCTCATAATCAGAGCTGGTTTTGGGACGTGAAACCCCACAAATCAATCATAAACTGTTATTTTTCTCTCCCTTGCCCTTATAAATGAACTTCATCCTACTTTGACGCCAACTGTCCGGTATTCGCCTGTCCTTTAACCTTTTTTCAATTGCTTTTAATAGGGCTTCTTTGCTGTTTCGTCCGAGCTCATTTATTACAGTAATGCTAACCCCATCTAATCCCGTGGCTGTCCGTTTGGGAATCATTTCCTCCGCCTTCTTCCAATTGAAATTTTCCAGAACTAGTTCTTCCACTTGGTCTCCCTTGCTACTGTTACACGTCGTAAAGGGAGCCTCGTCATGCTTCTTAAAGGAATCGGCTGTTGCGTTTCGAATATAAGTCAATGCGTCGTACCCCTCCAATTTATTTCCTTCTTCATCCACAATATGCCGTTGCATAGTTACAGTTTTCTTCCCCAGCGATTGCAGGTGGTTCCAGAAAAGCCTAGATGCGTCCTTCTTTTCGCGAATGTCCGATATCCAACGATATTTGGACACCTACTAGCGCCATCTATGAAGTTTTTTTCAAAGCTGTGCCAGCGGCGCCAAAAATAAACACGAGAACGTGGCGGCGTGCAGCGGAGCAGCGTTCTACGGCGACTGCTGGAGAAGCAAGTGCTGTTTATAGTATTTTCCTGCCCGTTTTAGCGTGATATGTATGATTAACTAGTAAGGTAGTGATACAGGAGCATGCTGAATGGAAAATTTAAGTTGCGCGGACGCCTGCTTTTCACTGGCAATGAGTTGATTATGCGTGTCCAACATGTTGGACACTGGCACTCAAAACCGTCTTTTCGAATACACTGACGCGATGTGCGTTGCATTGCAAGCCCCTCCATATCAGTGTCATGTGGCGTTTATTTTTGCTCGCTTGGCTTTTCTGTTATGGCGTTCCGCTGTTCCGCTGCCAGCTTCAAGGATGCAGTCATCGTCGTCATCACCGTCATCATCATCAGCTTAATTTAGGTCCACTGCAGGACGAAAGCCTCTCCCAACGATTTCCAATCCACCCTATCCTGAGCAAGCTGGTTCCACTTTATGCCCGCAAACTTTTTAATTTCATTGCTCCATCTAACCTTTTGCCTGCCTCTGTTGCGTTTTCCCTCTCTTGGTGCCCATTCCGTTGTTCTTACTGTCCTGGTGTTATCTTTCCTCCTCATGACATGTTCTACCCAGGTCCACTTCTTTCGTTTAAATGATATAATAATATCAGCTACTCCCGTCTGTGCCCTAATCCATATCGTTTAATTCAATTCCATTTTAATACTTTCCCGGTTTAGGTCACCAATCATTATTTGAAGTTCACCTCCGACATTTCTAAAGAGCACAATGTCGTCTGCAAATATTAAATTGCTGAGATATTCTCGTGTATTAGAATTCCCTTTTCTTCCCAGTCTAGACGTTTAAAGGATGCAGTATGAAGACGAAAGTCTTCTGTGCAAAGTGCCAGCTATTTTTTTTTGCTTAACGATGGAAAGAAACTGTTTCGAATTGGCCCACAATGCTAACTTCTCATAAATATAATTTGAGGATAGCAAATTAGGGCCAACTTTTGTTTGTATTTTATTCATATTTACGTACTTTGAATAATAAACGGTTCTTTCAGAATTTGTAAAAATTTTCTTCAGTAAAGGAGCTTCGTGTGGATGCAAGCCCACTACTTCATAATTTAACTGATAAAGTTCCAATGTCCAATATATTGGACATCACGCCATACTGAAACCAGTGATATTACCGACATAATAAGCATCAATTTTTATCTTTGCTATCTGCACATCACATTTTGAAAGTTTCAGCAACATCTGTTAACTCAAATCCAACTCGGAAGTCAGGAGGATATACACAAAATTTAAGAAAAACCCCGCCTCTGAGACTTGCGAGCAACTTGAAACGATCACAAAACTTCTGCAAACAAAAATCCGTCATGCGAAAGAAGAATTTTTCGGCGATTTGCCTTCTCGATTCAAAACAACAAAAAAAGTTGTGCTGGAATCTTGTAAAATGTAATAAAAAAGATGGAGTGTGTATTCCCTCGCTTCAGAATGACGGAAAAGAAATAGAAAATTGCTTAGACAAGGCCAGCTGTTTTAACTCATTTTTTGCTTCCATATTTTCATCGTCTTCGTCAAACAGCGTTTTGCCTTCGCCTACTAACGGATGCATGGCAGACATGGATGACGTAGCTATTGATGAAAACGGAATTCAATGTCTTCACGAACACTTAGACGCCAGCAAAGCAGGAGGACCGGATGGATTGGGAGGCGGTTTTCTCCAAATTTGTGCACAGTTCATCGCGCCCTTCCTTAAGGTGCTATACTCGAAATCATTGAGTACGGAAGCCTACCGCACGATTGGAAGGTGGCATGCGTTGTTCCTGTGTATAAATCAGGTCCTCGTGAACTGGTCAACAACTACAGGCCGATATCTCTAACAAGTATAGCTTGCAAAATATTAGAGCACGTCTTGTTCAGCAATGTAATGGCACACATAACTAATAAAAATCTTCTTAATCCAAGACAGCATGGTTTTAGACGAGGGCTTTCGTGCATAACTCAATTAACAGAATTTGTTCACGAAGTTTGTAGTGCATTGGATGAATGCTCCTGTGTTGACTCGATATTTGTAACTTCAGGAAAGCGTCCGACCCGGTAGATCACGGGCTGCTTGTATGCAAGCTACGTTGGTCTAATATCAATGAACAGGTGATAACATGGATTCGGGAATACTTGTCCTTGCGCTCTCAGTACGTAGTTGTAAATGGCGCAGAATCAGGTGTGGCTAGCGTAACACGGTGCCCCTCAGGGTTCAGTGTTGGGCCCCTTGCTCTTTTTAATATTCATAAATGACCTTCCCGACACCATCGCTTCTTCCATTAGATTGTTTGCTGATGATCTAATAATATACAGGGACGTTACAAGCGTCGCTGATACCGTTATTTTGCATAATGGGTTAGCTAAAATAGAAAACTGGTGCCGCGAATCACAAATGCAAATACACGTTCAGAAGACTGTCCACATGCGTTTCACAAAAAAGCGAATGGCACCGACACCATATAACCTATCTGGTTCTCCATTACAAACTGTTTCTGAGTACAAGTACTTGGGCGTATTCCTTACACCACGCATGTGTTCGCACAGGCACGTCACGTCAATTTCATTACAGCAAAGGCATAGGGTGTTGGGATTCTTACGGCGTAACACAAAGCTGTTCCCTCAGCAGGCCCGCGATCTTCTCCACAAGAGCTACGTCAGACCAATTTTAGAGTATGGGTGCACTGTTTGGGACCGTCCCACGAATGCCGATTGCGACAAACTTGAGAAAGTTCAGAACTTAGGTGCAAGGTACGTTATCCGTAGCTATGAGAGGAACCTTAGCATTACTGCTACAAAGGAAACATTAAAATAGGAGCTTCTAAGAAAACGAAGGCCAATTTTGCGGTTGAAGCTTTTTCACAATATATATCATGGCCACATTGGAATAGACCGCAATAAGTACGTTCTTCAACCTCATTACATATCAAGACGAACAGATCATGAACTAAAGGTTAGAGAATATAACTGCAAGACTAATCTTTTTAAAAGCAATTTTTTCCCCAAAACAGTTTCTGAATGGAATCGTCTGCCTGCTTACACAATCAGCATACTAGATAACGAAGCTTTTGCGGCCGCTCTTTGACCTCTCGTTCTGTCTTCGGCTGCAGTTGAATTTTACGCAATGTTTACTTCTTATCACATAGTTTTTGTATGTTTTATGTTTGTACAGTATAATTTTGTTTTTTTCCCTCTTCGTCTACGTTAGTTGATTTTTTTTGTCACTGACGTGCATTGACAATATACACTAGGCCACAAGTTTAGTTCTTATCACATAGTCCTGTATGTTTTATGTTCGTACAGTATCATTTTTTTTCACTCTTTTTCTACATTAGTTCATCTTTTTGTCACTGATGTGCATTGACACTGTTTCTCCTTAGTAATCAGTTGTATTTCTGTTCTTCAAATGTATGGTGTATAAATTCTCTGTGTAACCCCCCCACTGTAATGCCTGATCGCGCTGTGGGTATGAGAGTAATTAAATATTCAACGGGTTCGAATTTCTCCCTTGCCACTGTGCCCCGCAGAAACTGGTTCTCCTGGCACGTCTCCAGTAGCAGATCAGTAGACATCGGTTTGGACCAATTCTTCGAAGGCTGCGGCAGGAGCTGCTGCTGAATTGTCTTCATTCGCTGGTTCAAGCACTGAGCGCTAAGCGCCGCCAGGTTCTTGTTGTCAGGCAAAACTGCTTCGCGTACGGATGTCGCGATGGTGTCAGTTTTCGCATACATCCCATTAGCGAATCGACAAGGAGAGCACCAAGACCGTGTCATGTAAATCATGCCACTCAACACATGCATATCATGATTTTCATGTTATGACCCGCCATTTATGTTCGTGAGGCAGTCGTGTTGTGCCATACCAATTTTCGCATACATCCCATTAGCGAATCGGCCAGGAGAGCACCAAGACCGTGGCATGTAAATCATGCCACTCATGAGATGCATATCATGATTTTCATGTTATGACCCGCCATTTATGTTCGTGAGGCAGTCGTGTTGTGCCATACCAATTTTCGCATACATCCCATTAGCGAATCGGCCAGGAGAGCACCAAGACCGTGGCATGTAAATCATGCCACTCATGACATGCATATCATGATTTTCATGTTATGACCCGCCATTTATGTTCGTGAGGCAGTCGTGTTGTGCCATACCAATTTTCGCATACATCCCATTAGCGAATCGGCCAGGAGAGCACCAAGACCGTGGCATGTAAATCATGCCACTCATGAGATGCATATCATGATTTTCATGTTATGACCCGCCATTTATGTTCGTGAGGCAGTCGTGTTGTGCCATACCAATTTTCGCATACATCCCATTAGCGAATCGGCCAGGAGAGCACCAAGACCGTGGCATGTAAATCATGCCACTCATGACATGCATATCATGATTTCATGTTATGACCCGCCATTTATGTTCGTGAGGCAGTCGTGTTGTGCCATACCAATTTTCGCATACATCCCATTAGCGAATCGGCCAGGAGAGCACCAAGACCGTGGCATGTAAATCATGCCACTCATGAGATGCATATCATGATTTTCATGTTATGACCCGCCATTTATGTTCGTGAGGCAGTCGTGTTGTGCCATACCAATTTCGCATACATCCCATTAGCGAATCGGCCAGGAGAGCACCAAGACCGTGGCATGTAAATCATGCCACTCATGACATGCATATCATGATTTTCATGTTATGACCCGCCATTTATGTTCGTGAGGCAGTAGTGTTGTGCCATACCAATTTTCGCATACATCCCATTAGCGAATCGGCCAGGAGAGCACCAAGACCGTGGCATGTAAATCATGCCACTCATGAGATGCATATCATGATTTTCATGTTATGACCCGCCATTTATGTTCGTGAGGCAGTCGTGTTGTGCCATACCAATTTTCGCATACATCCCATTAGCGAATCGGCCAGGAGAGCACCAAGACCGTGGCATGTAAATCATGCCACTCATGAGATGCATATCATGATTTTCATGTTATGACCCGCCATTTATGTTCGTGAGGCAGTCGTGTTGTGCCATACCAATTTTCGCATACATCCCATTAGCGAATCGGCCAGGAGAGCACCAAGACCGTGGCATGTAAATCATGCCACTCATGACATGCATATCATGATTTTCATGTTATGACCCGCCATTTATGTTCGTGAGGCAGTCGTGTTGTGCCATACCAATTTTCGCATACATCCCATTAGCGAATCGGCCAGGAGAGCACCAAGACCGTGGCATGTAAATCATGCCACTCATGAGATGCATATCATGATTTTCATGTTATGACCCGCCATTTATGTTCGTGAGGCAGTCGTGTTGTGCCATACCAATTTTCGCATACATCCCATTAGCGAATCGGCCAGGAGAGCACCAAGACCGTGGCATGTAAATCATGCCACTCATGAGATGCATATCATGATTTTCATGTTATGACCCGCCATTTATGTTCGTGAGGCAGTCGTGTTGTGCCATACCAATTTTCGCATACATCCCATTAGCGAATCGGCCAGGAGAGCACCAAGACCGTGGCATGTAAATCATGCCACTCATGAGATGCATATCATGATTTTCATGTTATGACCCGCCATTTATGTTCGTGAGGCAGTCGTGTTGTGCCATACCAATTTTCGCATACATCCCATTAGCGAATCGGCCAGGAGAGCACCAAGACCGTGGCATGTAAATCATGCCACTCATGAGCATGCATATCATGATTTTCATGTTATGACCCGCCATTTATGTTCGTGAGGCAGTCGTGTTGTGCCATACCAATTTTCGCATACATCCCATTAGCGAATCGGCCAGGAGAGCACCAAGACCGTGGCATGTAAATCATGCCACTCATGAGATGCATATCATGATTTTCATGTTATGACCCGCCATTTATGTTCGTGAGGCAGTCGTGTTGTGCCATACCAATTTTCGCATACATCCCATTAGCGAATCGGCCAGGAGAGCACCAAGACCGTGGCATGTAAATCATGCCACTCATGACATGCATATCATGATTTTCATGTTATGACCCGCCATTTATGTTCGTGAGGCAGTCGTGTTGTGCCATACCAATTTTCGCATACATCCCATTAGCGAATCGGCCAGGAGAGCACCAAGACCGTGGCATGTAAATCATGCCACTCATGAGATGCATATCATGATTTTCATGTTATGACCCGCCATTTATGTTCGTGAGGCAGTCAGTGTTGTGCCATACCAATTTTCGCATACATCCCATTAGCGAATCGGCCAGGAGAGCACCAAGACCGTGGCATGTAAATCATGCCACTCATGACATGCATATCATGATTTTCATGTTATGACCCGCCATTTATGTTCGTGAGGCAGTCGTGTTGTGCCATACCAATTTTCGCATACATCCCATTAGCGAATCGGCCAGGAGAGCACCAAGACCGTGGCATGTAAATCATGCCACTCATGAGATGATCTGATTTTCATGTTATGACCCGCCATTTATGTTCGTGAGGCAGTCGTGTTGTGCCATACCAATTTTCGCATACATCCCATTAGCGAATCGGCCAGGAGAGCACCAAGACCGTGGCATGTAAATCATGCCACTCATGAGATGCATATCATGATTTTCATGTTATGACCCGCCATTTATGTTCGTGAGGCAGTAGTGTTGTGCCATACCAATTTTCGCATACATCCCATTAGCGAATCGGCCAGGAGAGCACCAAGACCGTGGCATGTAAATCATGCCACTCATGACATGCATATCATGATTTTCATGTTATGACCCGCCATTTATGTTCGTGAGGCAGTCGTGTTGTGCCATACCAATTTTCGCATACATCCCATTAGCGAATCGGCCAGGAGAGCACCAAGACCGTGGCATGTAAATCATGCCACTCATGAGATGCATATCATGATTTTCATGTTATGACCCGCCATTTATGTTCGTGAGGCAGTCGTGTTGTGCCATACCAATTTTCGCATACATCCCATTAGCGAATCGGCCAGGAGAGCACCAAGACCGTGGCATGTAAATCATGCCACTCATGAGATGCATATCATGATTTTCATGTTATGACCCGCCATTTATGTTCGTGAGGCAGTCGTGTTGTGCCATACCAATTTTCGCATACATCCCATTAGCGAATCGGCCAGGAGAGCACCAAGACCGTGGCATGTAAATCATGCCACTCATGACATGCATATCATGATTTTCATGTTATGACCTGTCATTTATGTTCGTGAGGCAGTCGTGTGTGCCATACCAATTTTCGCATACATCCATTAGCGAATCGGACAGGAGAGCACCAAGACCGTGGCATGTAAATCATGCCACTCATGAGATGCATATCATGATTTTCATGTTATGACCCGCCATTATGTTCGTGAGGCAGTCGTGTTGTGCCATACCAATTTTCGCATACATCCCATTAGCGAATCGGCCAGAGAGCACCAAGACCGTGGCATGTAAATCATGCCACTCATGACATGCATATCCTGATTTTCATGTTATGACCGGTCATTTATGTTCGTGAGGCAGTCGTGTTGTGCCATACCAATTTTCGCATACATCCATTAGCGAATCGCCCAGGAGAGCACCAAGACCGTGTCATGTAAATCATGCTACTCAAGACATGCATATCACGATTTTCATGTTATGACCCGCATTAGCGAATCGGCCAGGAGAGCACCAAGACCGTGGCATGTAAATCATGCCACTCATGAGATGCATATCATGATTTTCATGTTATGACCCGCCATTTATGTTCGTGAGGCAGTCGTGTTGTGCCATACCAATTTTCGCATACATCCCATTAGCGAATCGGCCAGGAGAGCACCAAGACCGTGGCATGTAAATCATGCCACTCATGAGATGCATATCATGATTTTCATGTTATGACCGCCATTTATGTTCGTGAGGCAGTCGTGTTGTGCCATACCAATTTTCGCATACATCCCATTAGCGAATCGGCCAGGAGAGCACCAAGACCGTGGCATGTAAATCATGCCACTCATGAGATGCATATCATGATTTTCCTGTTATGACCGCCATTTATGTTCGTGAGGCAGTCGTGTTGTGCCATACCAATTTTCGCATACATCCCATTAGCGAATCGGCCAGGAGAGCACCAAGACCGTGGCATGTAAATCATGCCACTCATGAGCTGCATATCATGATTTTCATGTTATGACCCGCCATTTATGTTCGTGAGGCAGTCGTGTTGTGCCATACCAATTTTCGCATACATCCCATTAGCGAATCGGCCAGGAGAGCACCAAGACCGTGGCATGTAAATCATGCCACTCATGAATGCATATCATGATTTTCATGTTATGACCCGCCATTTATGTTCGTGAGGCAGTCAAGTTGTGCCATACCAATTTTCGCATACATCCCATTAGCGAATCGGCCAGGAGAGCACCAAGACCGTGGCATGTAAATCATGCCACTCATGAGATGCATATCATGATTTTCATGTTATGACCGCCATTTATGTTCGTGAGGCAGTTAGTGTTGTGCCATACCAATTTTCGCATACATCCCATTAGCGAATCGGCCAGGAGAGCACCAAGACCGTGGCATGTAAATCATGCCACTCATGACATGCATATCATGATTTTCATGTTATGACCCGCCATTTATGTTCGTGAGGCAGTCGTGTTGTGCCATACCAATTTTCGCATACATCCCATTAGCGAATCGGCCAGGAGAGCACCAAGACCGTGGCATGTAAATCATGCCACTCATGACATGCATATCATGATTTTCATGTTATGACCCGCCATTTATGTTCGTGAGGCAGTCGTGTTGTGCCATACCAATTTTCGCATACATCCCATTAGCGAATCGGCCAGGAGAGCACCAAGACCGTGGCATGTAAATCATGCCACTCATGACATGCATATCACTGATTTTCATGTTATGACCCGCCATTTATGTTCGTGAGGCAGTCGTGTTGTGCCATACCAATTTTCGCATACATCCCATTAGCGAATCGGCCAGGAGAGCACCAAGACCGTGGCATGTAAATCATGCCACTCATGACATGCATATCATGATTTTCATGTTATGACCCGCCATTTATGTTCGTGAGGCAGTCGTGTTGTGCCATACCAATTTTCGCATACATCCCATTAGCGAATCGGCCAGGAGAGCACCAAGACCGTGGCATGTAAATCATGCCACTCATGAGATGCATATCATGGATTTCATGTTATGACCCGCCATTTATGTTCGTGAGGCAGTCGTGTTGTGCCATACCAATTTTCGCATACATCCCATTAGCGAATCGGCCAGGAGAGCACCAAGACCGTGGCATGTAAATCATGCCACTCATGACATGCATATCCTGATTTTCATGTTATGACCCGCCATTTATGTTCGTGAGGCAGTCGTGTTGTGCCATACCAATTTTCGCATACATCCCATTAGCGAATCGGCCAGGAGAGCACCAAGACCGTGGCATGTAAATCATGCCACTCATGAGATGCATATCATGATTTTCATGTTATGACCCGCCATTTATGTTCGTGAGGCAGTCGTGTTGTGCCATACCAATTTTCGCATACATCCCTTTAGCGAATCGGCCAGGAGAGCACCAAGACCGTGGCATGTAAATCATGCCACTCATGAGATGCATATCATGATTTTCATGTTATGACCCGCCATTTATGTTCGTGAGGCAGTCGTGTTGTGCCATACCAATTTTCGCATACATCCCATTAGCGAATCGGCCAGGAGAGCACCAAGACCGTGGCATGTAAATCATGCCACTCATGACATGCATATCATGATTTTCATGTTATGACCCGCCATTTATGTTCGTGAGGCAGTCATGTTGTGCCATACCAATTTTCGCATACATACCATTAGCGAATCGGCCAGGAGAGCACCAAGACCGTGGCATGTAAATCATGCCACTCATGAGATGCATATCATGATTTTCATGTTATGACCCGCCATTTATGTTCGTGAGGCAGTCGTGTTGTGCCATACCAATTTTCGCATACATCCCATTAGCGAATCGGCCAGGAGAGCACCAAGACCGTGGCATGTAAATCATGCCACTCATGACATGCATATCATGATTTTCATGTTATGACCCGCCATTTATGTTCGTGAGGCAGTCATGTTGTGCCATACCAATTTTCGCATACATCCCATTAGCGAATCGGCCAGGAGAGCACCAAGACCGTGGCATGTAAATCATGCCACTCATGAGATGCATATCATGATTTTCATGTTATGACCCGCCATTTATGTTCGTGAGGCAGTCGTGTTGTGCCATACCAATTTTCGCATACATCCCATTAGCGAATCGGCCAGGAGAGCACCAAGACCGTGGCATGTAAATCATGCCACTCATGACATGCATATCATGATTTTCATGTTATGACCCGCCATTTATGTTCGTGAGGCAGTCAGTGTTGTGCCATACCAATTTTCGCATACATCCCATTAGCGAATCGGCCAGGAGAGCACCAAGACCGTGTCATGTAAATCATGCCACTCATGACATGCATATCATGATTTCATGTTATGACCCGCCATTTATGTTCGTGAGGCAGTCGTGTTGTGCCATACCAATTTTCGCATACATCCCATTAGCGAATCGGCCAGGAGAGCACCAAGACCGTGGCATGTAAATCATGCCACTCATGACATGCATATCATGATTTTCATGTTATGACCCGCCATTTATGTTCGTGAGGCAGTCGTGTTGTGCCATACCAATTTTCGCATACATCCCATTAGCGAATCGGCCAGGAGAGCACCAAGACCGTGGCATGTAAATCATGCCACTCATGAGATGCATATCATGATTTTCATGTTATGACCCGCCATTTATGTTCGTGAGGCAGTCGTGTTGTGCCATACCAATTTTCGCATACATCCCATTAGCGAATCGGCCAGGAGAGCACCAAGACCGTGGCATGTAAATCATGCCACTCATGAGATGCATATCATGATTTTCATGTTATGACCCGCCATTTATGTTCGTGAGGCAGTCGTGTTGTGCCATACCAATTTTCGCATACATCCCATTAGCGAATCGGCCAGGAGAGCACCAAGACCGTGGCATGTAAATCATGCCACTCATGAGATGCATATCATGATTTTCATGTTATGACCCGCCATTTATGTTCGTGAGGCAGTCGTGTTGTGCCATACCAATTTTCGCATACATCCCATTAGCGAATCGGCCAGGAGAGCACCAAGACCGTGGCATGTAAATCATGCCACTCATGAGATGCATATCATGATTTTCATGTTATGACCCGCCATTTATGTTCGTGAGG